>CM035419.1:55471701-56071701 GCA_020310875.1 Ceratopteris richardii
TAGCACTCATGGGGCAGCCATGGTGCACTTTAGGAGCAGTTATGGAGCTATGTTGAGGAGCAGCCATGGAGCCATGGAGTTCTTCTTGGAGAAGTGTGCTCACACTCTTGCTTATGGAGAAGACTTACCTATCAGCAGCTAGGTGGTGTGGATCATCCATCTACGTGATGTATTTGAAGATTGTCTTCTACAGGAAAATTATGGAGTACTTCAAAAACATTGGATGGAGCTTAACATAAGATTGCATCTTATGTTAAATATTCAGGTACATATTCTCTTTATGCACATAGGTACTACTTGGAGCTTATGGAGGCAGTGGCATCCATATCTAGAGGAGTCCTATTCGGCATACATAAAAGAGAATCAGTACATGCATGCTACATGCATTTAGACGAGGTGTTAGAGAAGGTGTCCACATGAGTATGAGGATTTCTGTCAGCAACATGTTAGCATTCTATGCTAATTCTGTAAGTATGTGATCGTTACGTTCACACACACATCTGATTTAGGGTCTTTTATAGCCTAGAATCAGAGTAGGATTTGCTTAATATCAGTCTCAAATTGATCTTTCCTCTTTCTGTCACTCATATTCACTCTTCTACAACCTATCAGGTCATACATCTCATACATATTCAAATTTCTATTCCTACATCTGAATATTCTTGTAAATTCTGAACATACACTCTTCCATCTATTTCTATTCACATAGAGTGGTTGAGATTTTGACTCCCACATTGTAATTTGATATTTGTATATATGATGGTGTGAGTAAGCAGTGGCTTACGTAACACTTTTCACATGTTGTCTAATCTCTCTCTATCTTTGTTTAATCATTGTATGATTAAGTGTTGTATGTTCATGTTTGTCAATTTTGGAAGATGCTGAAATCTGTGTTGTAGTCCCAGACCTATGGGACCTATGGAATTTAGTTAAATGGGCCTACCTAGTTTCCAACACCTGTTTTTGAATCTTTTTTTTTTTTTTTTTGAGATGATGAAATATAAAGTGTTTGATACATGTTTCTACTTGAAAAACACTTTTTCTCTATAGTTTTGTTCTTATTGGTCCTTTCATATGTTAATACATTCATTGTGCATTACTTCATTGATATTGTTGAAAAAATCAACATTTTTCTAGTGTCGTCCCGGGAACGCATCCTTGGGACACCCAGGCAGGCTCCATCCTCGTCTTGGGGACACCACCGTTCCCGAGACCCATCCCCGTCCCATGGTGACTTTGTCTCGTGTGGTTCCAGCCATTAAGCACACAAAACTTTCAAAACATAGATCAACACTGAAGAGCTTTTATAGCAAAATTTGCCAAAACAAGAGTGGGGTTAACACCTGAGCGATGATTAATTGCACATTTTCTTCATGGTTTGTGAAGTGCTGAGTTGCGTATTGAAGCATATTTGATGAGTCCTACCACCTTGGAAGACTCTATACAAAAATGCATCCACATAGAAGATGACTTGGGTAATTCTTCAAGTCTTCTCACCATCCATATAATCTACTTCAAGTATGAAGTCGAGTTCCTCATCCATAGATGAATGGCAAAGGCTATCACCAAAATGTTAAACCCATAAGCTTCTAGGCTCAATTTGGAAAATGCTCACACTACAGAGGGGATCATCCATCATATGCATGTAATAGAACACCACCTCCTGCACAACATAGTTGCAATATTGTGAAATTGAGCAGAAGTGGATAAATCACTCAATGGCCGAGTGTTTCTATAGTAGACAACTAGCGAAGAAGTTCCCTACACAACAAGGTCAATACCAAAATGGAGAAGTTATGAGAAATTGTCAAGTCCCTAGCCTTTTGCTCAATAGTGCAAGTATCCTCCATGATACTCATACCTCGTCAAGCCACAAATGCAATATCTTCCTAGACCTACGCTGGGGTATCCTCCATAACTAGCAACACCTATGTTGAGTTAGCAACCACAAGCTCCTCAACACATGGCACCAATCAAATATGGGCAACGCAAAGAACAACTAAAACAAGCTATGATGCCAGCAGCTCTGGTTATTACAAAAAGTTATAGGGCAAGAAAATTCTACAGAAAGTAGTCAACAAGATGTTTATGTAGAGTGTTTTGACTGATCCATAGATTATTCCAACTATCAAGATTATTCAAGTGGATATGAGGACTACGATAACCACGACCATGGGTATAGCAAACTTGAGTATAGTGAGATATATTACACAAATGTTCAATAAGAGAACAGAGCTAGTCCTTAGTCGAGACCTACTAAACGGAGAGGTCTGTTGGTTCTTAAGGCCCACAATTAATATAGAGAGAGTATAGAGAGAGGATAGAGAGAGACAAAAGAAAAGAGACAAGAGACAAGAGATTGGAGCCAATTAGCTCCAAAAATATCACTCAAATATTACAAACTATGCTCCAAATCCCTAATGCAGGTCTTGGAAGATGGTATGGTACATGAGTTGATGATGATTTAGAGGTTGCATGGACTTCCCTTATATAGTATAAATTCTCCTCCAAAAATCGTACAAATAAAAGCAAAAAGCTTTGCACCTATTGCAAAGCAATTTGGAAAACTGGGCGCATGTGCTTTTTGGAGTAAGCGCCTGGCTTTTGGTGTGTGTTTTATGGCTCTTTAGGTGAAAAGTGCATATGAAAAGCAAAGCTCATATAAAAAGCAAAGCTCATATAAAAAGCAAAGCTCATATAAAAGCAAAATTAGGGTTTTGGTTTTGGACCCTCAAAACATATCTAAATATGTAATGTGATATATCATTAGATAGCTCTTGAGATGTATTTTCCAAATATGTAATAAAATATTTTGACCAATCTTGACCATTTCTTACCTTGGTTTGACCATGTTGACTATTTAAAATCGACCAAAATTGAAATAATAAGTGCAAACTTTTTGTGGAAGGGGAGATCCATGCCATAGGTGCAATGGGGACCACTTCATAAGACGTCCGCATGCTCAAGGTCCTCAACTACCACCCATACCGACAAAGAAATCTTTCTGTAATGATTGCAGAGACATTTATTTGTACCAAGTTGTCCTCAAAATCAGAGTCGGAGAAAGTCAACACTTGTCAATATGGTGACCACTTTTCCCTCCAATTCTAGTAGTGAAAGGGAGAAGGAAAGGACAACGTCACTACAGGAGTTGGCAAGGCACAAGTCAAGGCTAAGGAGAAGGATAAAGGCAAGAAAGTGCTTGATCCATTGAGTTCAGAAAGTGAAGAGGAGCCTACCAAGGATTCTCCACCTACCAAGGGAACTTGGAAGTTTCAATGGTGTAGACAAATAAATAAATGGAAGAAAAAGATTGCTGAGCTTGAAGATTCCTTCAAGCAAAAGCAAGATGAGCTCATCAAAGAGCAACAACAGACTCAAACTTTGAGAATGCTACAGTATAGTGCACAATGAGTACCAAAATCCATGGCATGAGCTTGGATCAGTCCTTGTTTACCCTCTAACTGTAGAGTTAGAAGGATTAGCTAGAGAGTATCATGATAGATTCAGAGCTCGGACTACCTTAAAACATCATGAAAAATGTTATCCACGAGGTGACGTGGAAAAGGAACGACTAGAAATGTACCAACCTCTAATCTAAGAGAGGATGAAGTTGATCCTTTCCATTGGCCACGGATTCTAGGAGCCATTGAGGTAGCTTCAAATGAAAAAACATTGACACATCATTGTGATGAAAATGGCTATGCCTTGGATCTCTTTTGGTGGATCTTATTGAGGAAATCCAAGCTTGTGAGCTATTACTGCAATGAAGTCAGGCCATACCCACCAAGTAATATCGGATCGACCATTAGTGACTACCCTAGTATCTACATGGATGTGCCCTATGATAATGAATGTTATGGGGACCCTAACCAATCCTTCTAACATGGATCGGTTAGGGTCCATGCAACAGAGACTAAGACTAAACGAGCTAGTGTGCCTAGCAATAGGTCAAGGAAAACCACCAATTTCGAAGTTCCTTAGCACTTCAAGAAGTATCAAGTTGAGGAACATAAAATAGTTGTTTCAAGCCCAACTAGAGAAAAGAAATGGGGGGAGAGTTATGACAACAAAGAAAACACCAAGAAAGTGGTCATAAGAGTTGAGGACAACGAAGAAAGATGCTCTCACATTGCAAATGATTTGTCAAGTTCTAAGGAGGAGGATCTCGTACACCTCTTATGAGAATATGAAGATGCTTGGACATATAAGGATTTAAAAGGGGTTGATCCAAACATCTGTGCACATCACATACCAATGGCAACACATAAATTCAAGCTCTACTATACCTTATCAATAAGCCTTGTGCTACGGAAGGTAAAGTGGTTCCGTTCGCTTATGAAGTATGATTTTGAGGTGGTAATCAAGAAGGGAAGTACACACATAAGAGCCGATCATTTATTGAGAATCAAAAGTACTAATCTTAACAAGGCAATAAGTGATGAGTTATCAGATACTTATATGTTTGATGTCGAAATGGTACCTAAATGGGTTGAGTCAGCTCTATCTTTTTTATCTTTTGGACCAGCCCACCCAAATGTGCACTTCACTGAAGTAGAGGTACTGAATGTTAGGAACTTGCGTATCAATGCTGGTTGTTTATCATGTAGTTGCAAACGTAGTACTTTCTTGTTGCATGCCAGAAAGTGAGCATCTAACGCTAGTGGAAGAGGCTCATATGGATGCTTTTGGTAGGCATTTCCGAAAATCAAGGACTTTGCAGAATATGCAAAGAAATAATTTTATCTTTGTTGGGTTCGTAAGTTTGGATAACTCTGAACTTATGAAGGTATATATAACAATGATGAAGTATAAAGCTACAAGGTAGCATGAAGAATATGCTTGAGATACAAGCTACCCATATAACATATACCTTGTTGGAGATGAAGAAATTACAACTCCACCTCTTGCAAGTGGAAGAAGATCACCTTCTCAAGCTCTCCATTAGCTCCAAGTTCATGATTTTGTGAGCTATAGGCCATGTCTCTATATAGCTTTTGTTAGGACATGCTTTTCATAGCTTTTAATAGTGTAAAAAAAGCTAAAAATCAGAGTTTTGCAATTTCCTTGATTCTGAAGATTTAAAAAACCCTAATTTTAAGGTTTTTAAAATTTACTTTTAATATTTTTTGAACATTTAATATGTTATTTAATAATTTCCTCTTATACAAAGTTCTTTTTAGGCTTAAAAGAAGCTTTTCATTGCTTTTCACAAGTTGAGTCCCAAAGTAGGGTTTGATTTTTGGCCTTCCATATGGTTCCAGATACCTAAGTGTTATATACCATTGTAAAGCTCTTGATGAATACTTTCACAATATGTAACAAAAATGTTTTGCAGATTTTGAACATTTTGACGTGCTTTGACCAATCTTTGAGCATATGTTGACCATCGGTATTTGACCTTCTTGAACTTGTAGGTGGCGTCCGCTAGTGGAAGATTGCCCCAAAACAACATTTTTCCAACATTAAAGTTGTTAATACATTATAATTGGCATATAAAAAATTCATGAAGTAAACTCAAAATTAGGGTTTCCGAAAAATTCGGTGGGATTTGCATCGTGAATTGGAAAGGCTGTTTTTTGCTCAATATGCCTATATATATAGGACACATGGGCAATTTTAGAGCTTATGTGTGGTCTTCTTCTACTTGAATTAGGTGGAGAGTCCTCATCAACTTCAAGGTGTGCAACATATAAAGACTTCTTGTGAGTATTATTCCATGTAGTTACTAGGAGGAGATTATTATCTTGGAGGAGATTATATTTCAACTATTGAAGATTTATGAAGTTCATCGACAGGCTGTATCAAGAGCTTATATATAAGCTATCTTTTGTAACTTTAATCATTGTAAAGTAATGAAATATATGGAGTTTTTCTCCTTATATCTCTAATGTGTGTAGTTTATTCTTTCTATCTCTATATCAATTGTGGCCTATTTGGCTACATCATTAGTCGCGTAGTATATGGCCATGAGAATATACCTTTTTTTTATCTGGCGGCCTCATTGGATTGATGTGACCCATAAAGACATTGAGTAGTGGGAATGGAGACGTCTTGGCTTAGGAGCACAACATTGACACTTGTCACACTTCTTGAGGAAATCTGTAGAATTTTTTGTAGATGCTTGGCCACCATAACCCATGTCAAAGTAGCTTGCATGTTGCATCTCTTCCCATCAAGTGGTCTTTTTGTGCACCACTTTTAGCCATTCTTGAACTTCATATGGAAACGTACATTATCACAGAATTCTATATCGACCAAGCTTATATGGTTTCCCATGGGAATGTAAACTTTTTTCCTTTCATTAGGAGTTTCGTCTTCTCTAGAGGGCTTAAAGAGGATGGTAAATTTCTAGTTGAGAGTAGTTAAATGATATGTGCATACCATCGCGAGTCAAGCGTTACCATGAATAGTTGATTGTTAACGAGCTCATCTTCGATGCATGTGGTTGGCTTTCCCTTTGTCGTGCGAGAGACTTGATTTGCCATGTAGGGCTCCCGTCCAAGCTTGATTTGTATCTCAAAGTCATATTCTTGGAACAATAAAAGCCATCTCTAAATCCTTCTAGCTACACGAGGTTTATTAACTAAATATTTCAGGGGTTGATAATCCAATATCACTATGCACACTTAATAGATAGTGCCGAAACATTTGTAAGGCAAAGACTATGGCCAATCCTTCTCTTTCCATCGTGCGATAATCCCTTTGAGTTTAAGTCATCACTCAACTTGCATAGAAGACTTGTTGATCTAACTTGTAATCTTTTGATGGTTGTGCTAGGACATTCCCTATTGCATGAAGACTAGCGTTGATATATAGATGAAACTCTGAATATCAATTAAGCAATTCAAGAGGTGTAGTACACAATTTGAGCTTCGATTCTTGAAATGCTTTATCTGATCTTTTACTCCATGTAAATGCCTCTTTTTTAATAATGAGTTGCGATAGGGATCTTGCTATGTGCGAACACATGCATATAAATTGCCTATGGTATCTTGTATGCCCTAGAAAGCTTGAACTTTCTTGGGGTTTTCAAGGATTGGTGGAAAGATTAACAGAAACCTTAGTACGATCTACTGTGGGACCCTTAGAAAATACAATATGATCCAACAAATTACCTTTTGTTACTAAGAAGTGGCACTTTTGTGGATTTAACTTTAACCGAGTCTCTTTGCACCGTTCAAATATTTCTTTAAAATTTTCTAGATGGTGAAAAACATCTTGCACCACATGCCTCTCACCTTGGCCTTCAAAAAATGGAAAAATTGTCCATTAAAATATGTGAAAAACTCGTGAGTCACTTGTGAAGAATGAAGTACATAGCATGATTGAAGGTGACAAGTGCATTTTTCAATTTGAAAGCCATCCTTGATTAGACATAGTGCCCCAATGAGTGACGAACATAATCTTTTCTTGGTTCTTAGGGTGAATGGCTATTTGGTTGCACCCACTAAACCCATATAAGAAGTGGGACTTGTGACTTTTTTCCCCCACAAAGAAGATCCTTTCATTAGTTAATAAAAGCGCCCAAAGGGCTACAATCCCAATGGAGTCTAGAGGCTTTCCCCCAAAGCTCAGCCACGTGCCAACAACAATACTCTTGTATCCCACCAACCACTAAAAGAGGACAACCCGATGAGACTTCTAAGCACCCCAAATTGGATGCTAGAAGGACAAGAACTCCTCCGTGAGCCCACCATGCCACCAAGACTCAACTAGAGCTTAAGGAGTGACCGGATGGTGCGGCTGAATGGTTTGCAACACCAACTAGGTAGAGTACTAAAAAAACGAGATAGTGCAGGCCTTCAAAGGGGAGAAAGGATCGTTCCACTCCCACTTCCTTGGGTCCCAAAGAAGGGAGATAACGATCGAGCCTCCAATACCCAAAGATGCCAACCGAAATGGGTCCGAGTGTCCGTCGGGTTAGGATCGATGTGCCAATCACTGCCATGAGTGCCAACCACTCGAATCCACAGAAAGGTGAACTCTGGGATGATCTCAGACTCCATCGACAAGATGATTAATCGCCCTCCTCGCCAACCTCAAAGAAGAGAGTCCCATCTGTAGTAATGCCGCACACAACAAATCGGGATTTAGTTTGAGTGAAGGTCCCTAGCCAGGCAGCCTGGTGCGACGGATCAACCAAAGTGTTTCAATCCCTCGGGGTAGCAACCTCAACATCCCTAATCATCTGGGTGTGCCCTCGGGATAGCAACCTCAACATTCCTAATCATTTGGGGTGCACCGTGCATCCTCATACATCTATCTTGCTGTCGCTCCTCGGTGAGACTCCGAAAGTTGATCCCATCGGCCACATTGCGCCAAGGATCTCTTGCAAATTCCCCCAAGAAACATGAGGGCGAGATCCAACCATGAACACCCTCTCTGTGAAGAGGAGGGGATTCCAAGTAATAGGGTGATGGAGTTGTTCCTCAGTACAAGAGGGAGAGCTGTAAACAAGAGCATGTCGTAATTGCTCGGACGAGCGTAAGATATTATAGGCAAAGCGATCCTTACTCCGCCGCGAGAAGCCCATGCGCTGCATCTCAACGAAGATCCATATGATCTCAGGAAGCCAAGGCCCATGAGTGGGAAGAGCAAAGAGGCCCAGCCATTGACATAGAAAATCCTTCCAAGGCTCAGGGTAAGGTAGCAAACCATGAACAACAAACTTGGCGAACACGCTCTCCTCTGACAAGCAGGGTCAATGATTCCAAGGCTGTCGCGCTCTAGGGGAAGGGTGATGACCGGCCCGACTTGCTTATTAGTTGTTGAATCTGGCTAATACAGGAACTCAAGAAGATCTAACAAGGAGTGACATACCACATCGTAGCAAGAAATGATCCCAAGGCCAGTGCACTCCAAGGGAAGGGTGCCGACCAGCCAGACTACCGTAGCCAGAGTGGGCTTCCATCCCTGCTAGACCATAAAAAATTCCTTATTAACCGTTGAATCTGGCTAATACAGGAACTCGAGAAGATCCAACAAGAGGTGACATACCACATCGTAGCGAGAAGAACATGGTTCGCCACCACAACCCTCCCAGCCAAGGACAAACAGGCAACGCTCCAATGCAATAGCTTCCTCTTGCTGGTTAGGAGGAGAGGAGAGATGTGTTGCCCGACTGAAAGATGAAGATCAATATGGCACCCAAAGTATCTAACCCCCATGCCATGGGGGATCCGATGATATTGCTCACAAGAAAGCCATCGAAGAAGAGCGTCCAAGCCAACCCAGAATCCACAAGACTTGTGCCAATTGATCTTGGCACCGAAAGCATCAAAGAATCTCTCCAAAGCATATTGAAATTTGATTATATTGGCCTCTTGGCCCTGCAAATAAATGGCAGTGTTTCAACATCCAACTGCATCTCATCCCTAACTAGGAGCCGGATACCTTGAAGCCCAGTATCGTGCACACCATAGTTGTTTGCGACGGGTTTCTGACTTTTGACTTTTGACTTCTGATGGGATTCTGTCTTGTGACTGTCAGCTACAACGTTTTTGATGGTAACTCATGCTGCCTTAATTTTGGACATAAAAATCAAAAGATTATTATAAGAGACATGATATATGACATAGGTTCATAGAAATAATCATGGTCAATAAATTGATTATACATGGATTAAAATGAGCAAGTACACGTCTTGCCATTTACCAAAGTGACAGACTATGGTTTGTAGAAGCCAAAGCCACCAACGTGATTTATTGATTCAATGATGTTATGAAACATGCTCAAACACAATATATATTATGCTAGCATAGAATCCTTTTATGTCCTTGCATAATCTGTTTATGTCCTTGCATGTTCGCTAATCCATGAATAATGATCATTCTTAGGGTTTAAAGCTGAAGGCTTCATATGATGCCTACAGGCAAGTCCAATGCATACCTTCTTTCTCAAGGTGTCAAGACCATGTGCAAGTGATGGATCAATCCTTGCAACATATTACTTACCTATTCATGTTCAATTTGGACCTCATGTTTACCGTCCTAACTTTTCTGTGCAATCTCACATTGTATTTAAGTTACATTGCATTTCATTTTCAACATGTTACTATTAACGTTATCAAGATCATTTACAAATCAAAATAAAATATTTTCTCCTCCATTCAATACATTTTAATATTTATGGCATGTCCTTCACAAACATGAAACAATCTACATATTAAAACAGGACCAGAGCATGTACACAATCAGGCTGCAAGTTGAACTATCCAAAACCATGCAAACTTACAGAGGGTCCATCTTCCAATCTAAATCATACAAGTAATCAAAAGCCATACATAGTCCATCTTTCAGCTCTGTAATTACCCACTTATCCATGGTTGTTTGATAGAAAACAAACAGAATGTCTGAATCTCCAACTTGCTGTATCGAACAAAACATACATTCTTGTTTTTTTCTTTTGGCAGATCAAAAACATATGGCACTGTTCACATGTCTGAAAACAGTTATGTAACTTGTCCCTGTAATGATTGAGTTTTGGTCCAGCCTGTAGGTGTTACTAATTTAGTGCTTGAGTAGCTGAGCTTTGAACCTATTACAGTCTACAGATTTTCTCAATATTCCAAATGATAAGTGGCAAACTGTTTCTTAATCATTACATTGCAGCAACTGTGAGCTTATGAGTAGGAAAACAAAATGAAAAAGGTCAAATTAACCTGGAAAAAAGACCTGCAATAGCCCCATCAGCTACGAGTCAGTAACCCGGGGGTCAGGTACCTCATTCCTAACGTCAGCTATACGTAGTTGACACGTCAGGAAAGGACTAGGTGCACAACCAAGAAGGCGCTCATGGCTATAGCAAAGAACAAAAACAAGGTGGGGAGAATAATACAGGGAAGCAACACCCCTAATCAAGCAAGCAGGGAAGCCCATACACAACATCATAGTTGTTTGTGATGGGTTTCTGACTTTTGACTTCGGACGGGATTCTGTCTTCTGACAGGTCAACTACAACAGTTCTGATGGTAAATGACACCGCCTTAATTTTGGACATAAAAATCAAAAGATTATTATAAGAGACATGATATATGACATAGGTTCATAGAAATACTCATGGTCAATATATTGATTATACATGGATTAAAATGAGCAGGTTCACGTCTTGCCATTTACCAAAGTGACAAACTATGGTTTATAGAAGCCAAAGCCACCAACGTGATTTACTGATTCAATGATGGTATGAAACATGCTCAAATGCAATATATATTATGCTAGCATAGAATCCTTTTATGTCCTTGCATAATCCGTTTATGTCCTTGCATGTTTGCTAATCCATGACTAATGATCATTATTAGGCTTTAAAGCTGAAGGCTTCATATGACAGGCAAGTCCAATGCATATTTTCTTGCTCAAGGTGTCAAGACCATGTGCAAGTGATGGATCAATCCTTGCGACATGTTACTTACCTATTCATGTTCAAGTTGGACCTCATGTTTACCTTCCAAACTTCTTGTCTGTGCAATCTCACATTGTATTTAAGTTACATTGCATTGCATTTTCAACATGTTATTATTAAAGTTATCAAGATCATTTCCAAATCAAAATAAAATATTTTCTCCTCCATTCAATACATTTTAATATTTATGGCATGTCCTTCACAAACATGAAACAATCTACATATTAAAACAGGACCAGAGCATGTACACAATCAAGCTGCAAGTTGAACTATCCAAAACCATGTAAACTTACAGAGGGTCCATCTTCCAATCTAAATCATACGAGTAATTAAAAGCCATACATAGTCCATCTTTTAGCTCTGTAATTATCCACTTATCCATTGTTGTTTGTTAGATAACAAACAGAATGTCTAAATCTCCAGCTTGCTGTATCAAACAAAACATATGTTCTTGTTTATTTTTTTTGGCAGATCAAAAACATATGGCATGGTTCACATGTCTGTAAACAGTTATGTAACTTGTCCTTGTAATGATTGAGGTTTGGTCTAGCCTGTAGGTCTTACTAATTAAGTGCTTGAGCAGCTGAACTTTGAACCAATTACAGTCTACAGATTTTCTCAATATTGCAAAAGATAAGAGGCAAACGGTTTCTCAATCATTACATTGCAGCAACTGTAAGCTTATGAGTAGGAAAACAAAATGAAAAAGGTCAAATTGACTTGGAAAAAAAACTTGCAATAGCCTCGTTAGCTACGAGTCAGTAACCGAGGGGTCAGGTACCTGATTCCTGACGTCAGCTATGCATAGCTGACGCATCAGGAAACAACTAGATGCACAACCAAGAAGGCGCTCATGGCTATAGCAAAGAACAAAAACAAGGTGGGGGCTAAAGGACAGCCTTGCCGGACCGATTGCGAAATGCTGAACCTCTCCCCCCGACCCCCCCCCCCCCCCCCCCACCAGAACCTGACTATGGGAAGAATCAAAAGATTATTATAAGAGACATGATATATGACATAGGTTCATAGAAATACACATTCTCAATAAATTGATTTTACATGGATTAAAATGAGCAAGTTCACGTCTTGCCATTTACCAAAGTGACAAACTATGGTTTATAGAAGCCAAAGCCACCAACATGATTTATTGATTCAATGATGTTATGATAACATGCTCAAACGCAATATATATTATGCTAGCATAGAATCCTTTTATGTCCTTGCATGTTTGCTATTCCATGAATAATGATCATTATTAGGGTTTAAAGCTGAAGGCTTCATATGATGCCTACAGGCAAGTCCAATGCATATTTTCTTGCTCAAGGTGTCAAGACCATGTGCAAGTGATGGATCAATCCTTGCGACATATTACTTGCCTATTCATGTTCAAGTTGGACCTCATGTTTACCTTCCAAACTTCTTGTCTGTGCAATCTCACATTGTATTTAAGTTACATTGCATTGCATTTTCGACATGTTATTATTAAAGTTATCAAGATCATTTACAAATCAAAATAGAATATTTTCTCCCCCATTCAATACATTTTAATATTTATGGCATGTCCTTCACAAACATGAAACAATTTACGTATTAAAACAAGACCAGAGCATGTACACAATCAAGCTGCAAGTTGAACTATCCAAAACCATGCAAACTTACAGAGGGTCCATCTTCCAATCTAAATCATACGAGTAATTAGAAGCCATACATAGTCCATCTTTCAGCTCTGTAATTATCCACTTATCCATTGTTGTTTGATAGAAAAAAAACAAAATGTCTGAATCTTCAGCTTGCTGTATCAAACAAAACATATGTTCTTGTTTTTTCCTTTCGGCAATTCAAAAACATATGGCATGGTCCACATGTCTGTAAATAATTATGTAACTTGTCCCTGTAATGATTGAGTTTTTGTCCAGTGTGTAGGTGTTACTAATTTAGTGCTTGAGAAGCTTAGCTTTGAACCTGTTACAGTCTACAGATTTTCTCAATATTTCAAAAGATAAGAGCCAAACTGTTTCTCAATCATTACATTGTCTCATATGGAGTGATAGACTGCAGCGCTTTAGTGGGACACCTGTTCAGTACATATGCTGCACACATGACAGCCTCAAGCCAGAAACTATGTGGTAAAGCCTTACTCTTGACCATACACCTCGCCATCTCCATGAGTGACCTATTCTTTCGTTCAACAACTCCATTCTGTTGAGGTGTATACGGCACCGTACACTGGTATTTTATCCCACGTTCAGCCAGAAATGCATTAAAATCAGAAGACATATATTCCCCCCCTCGATCAGAACGGAGGGTGCCCATTTTACATGCTGACAGATTTTCAGCCAAAACCAAAAACTGTTTGAAGCACATGAACACTTCGGACTTTGCCTTCAATGGATATACCCATGCATGCCTGGAAAAATCATCGATGAAAGTCATGAAGTAAAGATAATTCCCAAAAGAAGGTGTCTGCATAGAACCACAGACATCACTATGTACAAGCTCCAATTTCGGAGTAGCCCGAACTAAATCATTTTTTGGAAAGGACGAACGTTGCATTTTGCCCAAAATACAGCCTTCACAAACATGTTTTCCAAGTGCCTCAAGTTTGGGCAAAGAGGACACCATTTCAGATTTCTGCACGTGTAGCAAAGTAGCAAAATTTAGATGACCAAAGCATGCATGCCAAAGCTTTGCATTTGACATAGCCTTAGAATCATTTACTCCACATGTCAAATCATTTACAGATCTTTCATAGTCTATGAGCTTATAGAGCCCACGACATAAAATGCCAGAATCAATAATCACATCGCCATTTGACACATCATGAACTGTACACCTATCATCAACAAATTTCACAACCAAGCCAATCTTGGCTAATGCAGAAACTGATAACAGGTTCTTCTTGATCCCTGGCACAAATAAAGCATCTGACAAAGTGAAAGAACTACCATCAGCAGTAGTCAAAATGATCTTACCAACTCCCATAACAGGATAAGAGGAGTTGTTTGCGCATGTAATAGTATTCCCTGTAGGGGAAGATTAGAATCCTTTTATGTCCTTGCATAATCCGTTTATGTCCTTGCATGTTTGCTAATCCATGAATAATGATCATTATTAGGGTTTAAAGCTGAAGGCTTCATATGATGCCGACAGGCAGGTCCAATGCATATTTTCTTTCTCAAGGTGTCAAGACCATGTGCAAGTGATGGATCAATCCTTGCAACATATTACTTACCTATTCATGTTCAAGTTGGACCTCATGTTTACCTTCCAAACTTCTTTTTTGTGCATTTTCAACATTGTATTTAAGTTACATTGCATTGCATTTTCAATATATTATTATTAAAGTTATCAAGATCATTTACAAAACAGAATAAAATATTTTCTCCTCCCTTCAATACATTTTAATATTTATGGTATGTCCTTCACAAACATGAAACAATCTACATATTAAAACAAGACCAGAGCATGTACACAATCAGACCGCAAGTTGAGCTATCCAAAACCATGCAAACTTACAGAGGGTCCATCTTCCAATCTAAATCATACGAGTAATTAAAAGCCATACATAGTCCATCTTTCAGCTCTGTAATTATCCACTTATCCATTGTTGTTTGATAGAAAATAAACAGAATGTCTGAATCTTTAGCTTGCTGTATCAAACAAAACATATGTTCTTGTTTTTTTCTTTTGGCATATCAAAAACATATGGCATGGTTCACATGTCCGTAAACAATTATGTAACTTGTCCCTGTAATGATTGAGTTTTGGTCCGCTTGTAGGTGTTACTAATTTAGTGCTTGAGAAGCTGAGCTTTGAACCTATTACAGTCTATAGATTTTCTCAATATTCCAAAAGATAAGAGGCAAACTGTTTCTCAATCATTACATTGTAGCAAATGTGAGCTTATGAGTAGGAAAACAAAATGAAAAAGGTCAAATTAACCTGGAGAAAAAACCCTGAAATATCCCCGTCAACTACGAGTCAGTAACCCAGGGTTGAGGTACTTGATTCTTGACGTCAGCTATACGTAGCTAACGCGTCAGGAAACAACTAGGCACAACATAGTGTCCTCAAGAAAAGCCCAGTTAGCCCGATCATAGGAATTCTCACAATCCAACAAAAGCATTGCAAGAGGCTCATCACGCATCCGAGCAAGGGAGACAACTTCCCAAAAGATGAAGATATTGTCAAGGATACTCCGACCCTTGACAAAATTAGTTTGTATGAGATGAATCAAAGCCTTCAGAAGAAGCTGCAATCTCAAACTTAGAGCTTTTGTAAGGATTTTGTAGGCCGAGTTGAGCAGCGTGATCAAGTGTCAATGCGTGATATCATCCAATTACCCCCCTCCTTAGGGATGAGTAAGATCGGATCCTTAATGAGCGACTCGGGAAGGTGACCCCCCCTCCTCCATGACCTCCATGAAGGCAAGACAGATCCCATCGCGAAGGACCCCCCAATATATGATACAAAAGCTGGTGGGAAAGACCATCATCACGAGGGCAACTATCCCTAGCCAAGCCACGCAGAGCATCAAAAAGCTGACTATCAGTAAACGGGGCTAGAAGCATAGTCATGACTCACGGAGTGGAGCATATGCTGCAAGACACAATGCTTTCTCACTTGCCAAGTCTTAGAAGGTGACTCCTCAAAGAGCAAGTGTGGTAAAACCGAGTGGCAATCTCTCTCAGCTCCCCAAGCTCCATAGCACATGACCCATCCAGGTGGCATAACTGCCTCATATTCACGTGACCGAACCGTCGAAAAGAACTCTCTTGAAATATGATCACCAACTAGAGTCCAATGAGCAGTATTTACAAGATGGAAAAAGGAAGACCGCCTATCTTCGACCTCCCGTAACTCTTGCTATGCCGGGGCTCGATCACCAAATGCAAGGAATCCCCAACAGAGATACATACACCACCCTAAGAACCATTCGGTCTGTACCAGCTCACCAAAAAACCTCCCCATGTCTCTGCAAAAGTTGTCTTCACTGTCGCGTATGGCTCAAGGAAAGATGATGTTGCTGAAGCATCATAATATCAATAGACGCTTAAACAAAACACTGGCGAAGCTCCTGCCGAAGGTGAGCCTTGTAGCGCAAAAACTGAGACCTACCCGATCCTTGAACATTCCATGAGAGGGCCCTCATGAAGACGAGGCAAACCAAGATGCTGCAGTAGAAGTGAAGCAAGCCATCTTCGAGGCTGGTTTGGACGGGGAATAATTCGAGTCCAAACGTCCTTGATAAGTGAGCTGCTCCGGCAAAACTTGCACAGATTGAGTCAAGTGAACTCACTAGATGCCTGTGCTTGCTCTTGGCCTAACTCCTCATGTATATACATATACCTGGGTGCAATCTGAGTATTTGCAATCACATATAGAATAAGCTAGCCCTCATCTGTACTAGGAATAAATAGAAAGTGAGTTGTATCCCAAGCCGTGATGAATAGGTCGGTGAGATCAAGCTCCCCAAAGTGGTGGGAAAATTCAATGACTTGCACATGGACAAAGCGCTCTGCCTCCCCAAGAGATCAACCTAGCTATGTAGCCCCGCATAGAGGAAACGAGAAAGCAATGGCCGACTCCATGGCAGTCTGGTTACAGGATGGAAGAGCCACAACATGGACCCTGCCAAAAAAACCTCGCGAACTCATAATCAAAACTCTCCCCCCATAAGTGGTAATCGAAACTCACCAGCCTCGTATCCAAAAAGAAAGGGGGGCACAAGGGAGATTGCCCTTCATGGACCGTTCGACTCACCAAAAAATCACTGTCAAAGGAGTGCAGTGGACCAGGAGGAGAAGTACTAGGATAAGTATTGGGCTATCGAGGAGGTCGCAGAGAGGTGGAAGGCCAAGGAGAGTGCACCAGTGGGGTGGAAACCAAAGATGAAGGCCGAGGAGACGGCACCGAAGAAGTGGGAATGCCAGATGAGAGTCCTTGCTCCATCACCACACGAGGGTCCATAGGACCGTCTTCTTGAAGTCCACTAAACCGATTCCCCATGGGACGAATCTCTCCTGAATCACGGGACGGGATTGTCGTCCAAATTGCTCTCGGTGCTGATGCTACCCATGCTAGAGGAAGAGCATTGAAGCCGAGGCATCAGAGTGATGATGGGACCCACCCTCCTCATGTGGTGAGGAGCTGGAAGGAGAGGAGGGGAAAGGGGGATGAGACACTTGAACATGTGGCTGTTGAGCCTCCTTCCCTGAATGCTGTTTCGTCCGACATCTAGTCCTCGAGGGGCATGCCTTGCAAGATGACCAACCTTGTGACATGCAAGCACTGATCCGGAAGGCCGGAGTACTCGACCCTATGAATCAACCACTCATTTAAAAGAAATGGAAGCTCAATCTCTGATTGCAGCTCTGCGGGGTCAGAGATGAGAATCCATATCGAAGGAAAGACTCGTCTCCTTTGCCACCATAGAGGCCACAATCTTTGGAACTTCAAGAAGGTCCCAAGAGACCCTCCAATCTAGGGTAACAAGAGTAAATACTCACACCCAAGGCGAGGGTAGTAGGCGGTCATAGGAAACCTGCGTGCTTCCTTGTGAATGAAAGCTGAAGAGGAGGTTCTGATTGGATCAAAGCCATGAGTCCATGGGCAAACCTAGGTTTCCATGGGCAAACCTAGGCACAGGGAGCCCGAACTGCAATGGGCGATAGGGTGATCATCCTGATGACCTCCTCTGGAGACCTAAGCTCAACTTGATAGAAGTTGTAGCTCAGGGTCTGGATATCAACTAGCTTGCCAACCTCGGCAAGCAAGCTGCTCTGAAGGTCCTTGAGCTCGCCATGGCTGGGGTGGAGTCCGATGATTTTGCATATGACTGAGGATGCTTGCAAGCGTTCAACTTTTGAAACCAAACTCGCTCTACCCTCATCAGTAAGGGAGAGTCTGATGGGTGACAGAGTGAAGTCGATCGAGAGGGCTTCATGTGAGTCCCTCTAGGAGACGGGGTCGGAGGCCATCCATGGCTGAGCACACGAAGAGAAAAGGAGGCCAGGAAGTTGCTTCTGAGACACCCAAGTCCACATACGGGTGAAAAGAAACAAGCCAAAGAAGGTGGGAGAAAAAAAGAGGGGGGGTGAGGAGAGGGTGGGGGGAGGGCAAGGGCGAGAGGAGAGGCCCCGGATGGGTTTTTTTTTTTTTTTTTTGGGGGGGGGGGGGGGGGGGGTCAGGCAGGAAAAGGGAGGGGGGAGGGGGTGGGGGAGGGGACAAGTGCGGGGAGGGTGGAAGGGGCAGGGGTAGGGGCGGGGGCAGAGACAGGAAGGGGGGCGGGCAGGGGGGATCCTAAAGAGCAGGGGAGGGATGGAGGTGCCCCGGGCGCTGCGATGGGGGAAGGCAGGAGAAGGGGGAAGAGGGGCAGGCAGCTGCAGGGGCTCAGAGACAGGGAGAGGGGGTGTGCGCAGCGAGCGATTCCCTTGGGACTTGTGACTTTAGTGCTTGTTAAGGGTTGGGGAAACCCATCTTGTATGGTTGATTTATTTAAGGCTTGGCAGGCAGCTGCGGGGGTGCAGAGACAGGGAGAGGGGGTGTGCGCAGCGAGCGATTGCCTTGGGACTTATGTTTTCTTCTAGTGCTTCTTAAGGGTTGGGGAAACCATCTTGTATGGTTGATTTATTTAGGGAATCGGTGATTGCTCTCTGCATTTTATCTATCCTCATATTTGGAACAACCACACTATTGTGCACTGCAGGTGGCTTGATAAGGCTGCAATAGTGATCCCGTGCGCTGACAACGATAACGGGGCAAGAAATGTCTGGAAGTTGAGTACTGTAACAGAAGTGGAGGAAGTGAAAGCTGTACTGCGGCTTATTCCTATATGGGCAACCAGCATTCTGTACAGTACGTTGTACACACAGTCATCTACCCTGCTTATAGAGCAGGGGGCAGTTATGGACCTTACTGTTGCGGGTGATTTTGTCATGGAGCCTGCAACGATGAATTTGTTCAACCTTCTCATTGTGGTATTTATAGCTCCTGTATATAATGCCATTATTGTACCTCTAGCTCGTTCTATTACAGGACTCCCACAAGGCCTTTCATCTCTTCAACGGTGTGGCATCGGCTATCTGGTATCTGCAGTGGGTATGATACTTGCAGGTGCTTTGGAGACTTATCGTCTCCACTGCTTTAAGCAGGGTTTGCCTCTGATCTCCATTTTCTGGCAAACGCCAGTGTACTTGATCATTGGGTTCGCACAGTTTTTGGCTGGAATCGGGATGATGGAGTTCTTCTATACTTATTCACCTCTTCCCTTGCGCAGTTTAGGTATGTCATTGGCTGCAACCTGTACTGCATTAGGGACCTACGTGAGCACAATTCTTGTGTCGATTGTGACTGTTGTGACAACCCGAGATGGCGCAACAGGATGGATTCCAAAGGATCTGAATGATGGCCACCTTGATTACTTCTTTTGGCTGCTTGGGGGCATAGCTCTCGTGAACTTGTGCTTGTTTACAGGGTGTTCGACTGTTTTCATGCGCCATCAATCGTCCTGCCGTCGTTAATCCAAGCGTATTTCCGGTTCCTACTCTCATGATGTTCAGACCCCTAATTATACTTCTGCTGAAGACTGAGGCCAAAGCTAGAAAAGAACTCTTTTTCTTATTTATTTTTGATAATGAAGCCTGAATTTTAAAGGGAATTACTATTCAAATTATGTTCTTTTCTTTGAGCCCCCTCCGCCCTTAAGAATGGTATTCAGCCGTCCATCTCCAATGCACTTTTTGAAGCAGTTGTCGATTGTCTCCGCTGTCGTGGTTGATCACATTTCTCCATCATGCACGCCCTTCTCCAGCTTAGGCAAAGCTGCCTGAGTTGGAGAGAAGAGGATTGACAGGTGCATTTCTATAATAAAGCTTGAAGATACGGAAATTTATACTCCGATAGAAGATAAAGTTTCTTTCACGTTTTTTGTACAGTACAAAGTTTTACATGACCAAATAATATCCTTCTAACACCATCATTGCTGTAGACTACCAGCATGAATTATGCATCCAGTAACTCCCCAACAAATTGTTGCCTGAGTAATTGGCTATGTTATCCTCTTCACAAGGCTTGTATGCCCACAACATGACATCAGAAAGGTTTTATAATACTGTGCTTAATTTAAATACTTTGCTTAATTTATAATACTTTGCTTAATTTAAATACTTGCTTAAACAACGACTCTTGTGTTGTTCAAATCATATTCATTAATGAGGATTATTGAAGATGGAGATATGCAACTCTAATGGAAGACAAAAAGTTATAGAACATAAATATATTTTAATATTGGAAATCTTTCAACTGAGGAAGAAAAGGAGTCAATAGCTAACGACATAGATGGAGAAAGAACATCATTGGACCCTTACAACATTTACTTCCCATCATCGAACCAATGAAGACAAGCAACCAGTCCAAAAAGGAAAAAGCTTATGAATATTGAAAAGTTACAAAGATGAATTGGATGTTGTAGTAACATAATACAAGACAAATGTAAGCTTTGTTTTTTCCCAATTTTATTTTGGTGTTTGAGAATACCTCTGTATGCTTATATCATCAAATTTTCATTAATGAACATGAAATATAAGCAACTATTTAATATAGAAAAAGAAAACAAAAGTGCATCACAATCAATAGGAAATATGTTACAAAAAGAGAAAGATTTGGAGTATTTCCTTGAATAATTCGACCCATTTTTTTATAATTTTTAAAAATGCTTCATTCTACTCTTTAAAGACCTTAAACCATGCAATTTTTCCTACAAAGTTGAATTTTATGAATGTCAAAATGGATTTTTTTATAGTAATTTTACATAGTGATATATGCCCATTAGATTGTTGTGAGCTTTCGTTTTATTCTTGTATGGCTATGACAGATTTGTCTTTATCTAATTACACGTCAAAGAAGTTAGAAGGGTTAAAACTGAACCTTCTTGTTTGACTCTAATATCCCACCGAGCTTAGCTTTTCAGAGGTTTCGTCTATATCATATTGGAAGTTGCTCTTTTTAAATGTCTTGGGTTTGTGAAAAGAAAATCATAAATGAGAATGCCCACTTTATCTTTTGGTTGATCATGTGATAAAACACCAATGTACAATTTCATACACACCACAAAACAATGATGTTATAGAGAGGAAACATAGTTCTCTCATGCAAATGGCAAGATGCATGGTCAAAAGTGATGGCCTTATAATTTTTGGCTTGGCCATGATGTATGATGCATATATTCTAGCTAGGTGTCCTAAGAATTGCCTTATATGAGGCTTGACATGGCTACAATCCATGTGTTTCTCAGCTATGTGTTTTTGGTTCTTTAGGATATGAATTAATGCTTGAGCAACAACACAAGAAATGACATGATAAGCTGATGAAATTTATTTTTGTTGAGTGATATTCTAAGAGCAATGGATATCCTATATCACCCACAAAGCAAACTTCTTCTGGTTAATGAAGATGTGGAGGATGCAATGCAGCCCTTGTTTCCATTATCAAGAGACTTCAATGAGCTTAAAAATGTGTATGACACGTGTTTCCCTGTTTTCATTGTTGGGTGGTTAGACATATTTTCTAGTGTGAAAGTTTTTGAACCTATGCATGTTTATTGATGAAGAGAAAGTATTGATGAGGAAAGATCTTTGCCAAAGTGGTTGATGCAAACCTTGAAATATAGTAAGCTAGATGCACCTTTGCCTTATTGATCTTGCTTAGACTTTCATGGTGCTTCTTTTGTATTAGATTTTTATGCAATGGTCGCTTCAAGCCTTCGTGATGAGAATGATCCTTTTTCCTTTGATGAAGCATGAAAATTAAGAAAATGGATGACTATTATGCAATCACAATTTGATGCTATTATGAAGAATGATACTTGACCTTTATGTGAATTGCCTCCTAACAAGGTCATTGGCACTAAATAGTGTTATAAGTCAAAATAAAATTGTGATGGTAGTGTTGATTGCTACAAGGCTAGGTTTGTAGCAAAATGTTATGTTCAAGAAAAATGAATTGATTTCGATGAGACATTTGTTCCCACGTGTTGTATGGAAATGGTTTCTAGCACATGCACTTGCATGTACATCAACTCGGCATGAAATATGCACATTTGAATGGGATCTTTCATGAAGAAGTGTATGATTTGAACCCCATGGTTTTGTGCAAAAGAGGTATGAAAACAATTTCTTGGTATGAGGCTATGAGCACATGGTTTTTGAGAAGATCTTCTCATGAACGCTCTATGCATGTGGGTCAAGGATACATTGGCCTCAGGGGAGTGTACCCATCTAAGGAAGCCATCCCTGCTAGGTTGAATAAAATCTTCCAAGTAAAAGATTTTGTGCATTTCCTTTCTGAATGCATCCCATTCTAACTTAGCATGGATCTAGATCTTATATGAGATAGGTTCAAAAACAACTCACTCAAAGTAAGGGATTAAAATCCTCGAGTAGGCCATGTATCTAAGCATTTTCCTCAAACTCGACTATAATGTTCTTAAAGATTTCATCCATCCTTTGTAATTTATTTATATCTTATAATTTCCCGGATGAATAGCTCTAAATTATGTTCGAATTGAGATTGTACTTTAGCAAGCAATTCATTGATATGAATAGCTAGAATTTTGATGTATATACCTAGGCCTTTATGTAAAGCCTACGTTTTAGGTTTTGAAGCTTGAGATTGATACTTGTTCCTTTGTTTGACCTTGGAGTGAAAAAAAAAACTTGATCTTGGTTATCCAATTATTTTATCCGATTCCTTTCTACCTTTTTTAGGAGTTCTTTTCAACTTTCATTTTTTTATTAGATCTCTTCTTTCAAATTAAACTTCTTGTTCGAGTTCTTCTCCTCTGTTTTCAATTGTTTTTAACACTTTTAAAGTTTTTTTGGATTTTTTTATATAGGTGTTAGCACTTGATTCAATTAAGGTAACTAGAAATGCTCTCAACCAATGAAACTTTAGTAATGTACACATAATGGTTTTCTTTCAAATGTATGTGCAATGATCAGAGAGCATTAAAATGCACTCTTTCTTTTTTTGGTGAGTGATGTATGTAGTATTGAATCAAACTTGAAAGCTATTACCTTGCTCAAAGAGGTGATACATGCAAGATCTTTACATTTTTCATAAGTTAATGACATAAATAAAAATTAATCTAATGCACATGTGAAGCCGATTCAGTTGTTGGTAGGGGTGTAGTGAAGAGGTTTTATCAGCTACCCTGGGTCCATGTGGAGGCATTCAGAGCCCTAAGGACCAGCCCTCAACAACTAGGGGAACCATGTATATGAACAACAATAGCCTTGCTTCAATTGCTCAATACTTCAACTCTCCAAAGCTTTAATTCCACACTCTTGCAATCAATGGTTGTAAAACATTCAATCAACAAATTCTTATAAGTCAAAACCCTAAGTCTAAACAAAACAAATCATGTTTCACATCGGGTTCATTGCTAGTGAGAAGGCCATGGGGTGGATCAAGTCTGATTTTTCTAATGTGCCTTCATGTGATGGGTACAGATTTCTTGTGCCTGTTAAGGTGCTTAGATGAACTATAAAGATGATTTGTTTGATTTTAAATTTAAAGCATTATAAAGTTGAATTTCATAATCAAAACCCAAAGTAGGCTTATTTAGATAAGAGAAATGGGGATTACATATTCATATAACTAATACCTTTTGGTTTTCTTAGCAAGATAGGTTGATTCATCATCACTAGGAGTTTGAACTATGGACAATAATAGAACATACCGATTTCGAGGTGGAATACAAGTGGTATCTAATCCCTTCCATGAAGGTGGTGGATAAATGTCCTCATGAATACACTTGTTGAGTTCGTGGTCCAAATTTATTTTTCCAATTGCAAAATAATTCTAAAGAGAAGCATAAAGCTTCTAAGATAATGCTCCTCCATAGCTTGACTTGAATTACGATCTCTTCAACTTCAAGCTTCAAACTTTTCATTGACTTGGATAGACTATAAGAAGAAACGTAAAAAAACTCGCATACAATTGTGCACACATTTATATACACACATAGACATTCATGTGACACACATTTTACTCTCACATAAACGAATGCACACACATAAAAACATTCACATACCTTGCATACATACACACACAATTACATGCAACCACACACACACACACACACACACACATGACACACACGTCTCAAACACACACACACATACAAAGCCTACTCACCTTACAACTTAACTACACTTATCTCACTTGGGAATATATTTGTTTTTACATGATACATCCTTTGTTTTCATTCTTATTTTAACACATATGGTAACATAAATATAAATAGCACATGCACATACATCCATTCACATGCACATAGACACACAAACACATTCATACATACCTTCATACAAACTCAATCAAATACATATAGGCACATTCACTCACATTCATAGGATTAGATGAACTCATACAGTCACATGAACACACACACACCTTCACTCTCATAGCCACATAAGTGCTCACATCTATATTTTTCACTTTATACTTATTAGGCACAATTAATAATAGCATCAAGTGGCCTCTTTTGATAATCCAAGTTGTAGATTTATTGATTCACTTTTAAATTATGGCCATTTTTCTTCTATGTGTCTCCACACCTTTGAATTGGATGGAACACAATATACGCCATCTGTGGAATGATTATAAGGATGGCATTGCATTACTTGCTATGGACAAACATCAAAACCTCTTCCATATTCTTGGTGATATAAAGTGAAAAAGGACTTTCATTGGTACAAGTTGTTCGAGTGTATCTTTTTAATAATATTTTTCTCCACATTTGAGATACTCTTCACAACAACAAATCCGTTTCTATACAAGATGCAATCATTTGGACATGTATGAATTTTATTATGATCTATGCGAATAGATGTCAATGATTTCTTTGCATCTCCTCTGGAAGAAGGCATCTCATTTCTTGTTGGGTTTTTTTTTCTCAATAATCTGAATATATCTATAATGCAAGAATCTGACCATCCATACATTGCTTCTAGATTCATCAATGAATACCAAATTAGAAGTACAAATATCTTAGCATCTCTATATAAGGGATGATAAGAAATTTTCCTTAGTATACCATCTAATGATGTAGTACCTTCTAGCTCATTCACTCTATTGACATTCACAATTGTATCTCACTCATTTATATTATCTATGTTTGCATCATTGATGAAAAAGGCATTTATTAGATCGATCATGCCTTCATTTTCTCCCTAGATATTTGGTTTGCTATAAGACTGCACAAGAGTCTATCATAACCTTTTTGGCTCTTCATGATATGGAATTATTTCCTCTAAATGTATTAAACCTCTACCATGCAATTCATATTGTTCATCCTTTAAAATAGCATGATGAAATTCACAATATTTTTTTAAATGATCATTTGAAATCCTTCTCACCCTATAGATTTGAAACTTTCAATGATTGGAGCCACATGGATTTCACTCTTCCAAATAATCCTCACCACTTGTAAGATGAAGTTCCAAATAGTCCCAATGTGCTTTTGTAGCATATTAAATGTGTCTCTCCAACATATTTAATGTGTCTTCTCACATTCACTCAGTATGTACGTGTGTATGTATGTATGTATGTATGTATGTATGTATGTATGTATGTATGTATGTATGTATGTAGGTATGTATGTATGTAGGTATGTATGTATGTATTTATGTATGTATGTATGTCTGTATCTACATATGTATGTATGTACGCATGTATGTATGTATGTATGTATGTATGTATGTATGTATGTATGTATGTATGTATGTATGTATGTATGTATGTATGTATGTATGCAGTGCATCAAGAAGTAGCCACATACATCAGCACAGAGGAAGCATGTGAAAGGAAAATACATGAAGTTCGGGAGACCAAACCCATTATTTTTCAATGAAAGATGTTTTATTATAATTTGTTCAAATCATTAACAATGATTTTAATCACTCATGTAACATATGTAATATAGAAAACCCAATCTTGTAACGAACCACTCCATTTTGGGCAAGCTGAGGAATCCTCGAGCTTGAGGAGCTTAAATAGAATGTTCATACCTAATTTCATATTTTTGGGCCTTCGTTTGGACCTCCAAATGACCTTAGAACTTATTTTTCAACTAGGCAGAACACTAGGTTTGAAACCGGCCAAAACTAGTCTAAATATTATAAAGAGGGCTAGAGAGCTCATTTTGAAAGGTTAGAAGGATTAGACAAAGTGACATTGTAAGAGTGTGAGTGTAAGAGCTATTTTTGAGTAATACAAGTGTGATTCTCACCTTCCATTGTGTCTCCTCTTATCTCTACCTTGTGTGTTTGTATGTGTGTGTGCACTTTTGTGCTTCTCACCTCCACCTTTGCGTGCATCATTCGTTCACGATATTCATACCACCATACCTCTTTCGTGGATTGACAATTAAGGAGGTGGAGCTTCTTGACGTGGTATTGCCATTGTCTAGGAAAACTCCAAATTTGGCACCATTGTCGGGGACGAGCTCTAGGACAAATGTGTGATGGTAAGAGTGTTTGGAGATTAACATTGGAGGGTAATTAATTTTCGTTTTCTTGTTGTTTTTAATGCTATTTTCATCTTTTTTTCACCTCTGCTACAATCTTCTTTCATCCTCCCATCATCTTCTTTCATTGTGAAAAATCACAAGAGATTCACCACATCCACCTTTCTCTCCTCATTTTCCTCATTTGAGAGAGAGAGAGAGAGAGTGCATTTGCATGTTTTTGTGAGTTTTCTTTACAGGAAATCGTTTCAACACAAGATTAGAGCACTCTGTAGGTAAATTTCTAAGTTTTTCACCATTTCTACCAAAGGCCTCAGACTGTCCCGATGGTCCCAATGTGCTTCTTTGCAGCATATTTAATGTGTCTCCTCACACTCACTCAGTATGTACTTGTGTGTGTATGTATGTATGTATGTATGTATGTATGTATGTATGTATGTGTTAGCAATGCAGCCGGTAGTAGCCACAAACATCGGCACAAAGGAAGCATGTGAAAGGGAAATACATGAAGTTCGGGGGACTAGACCCATTATTTTTCAATGAAAGATGTTTCATTACAATTTGGTCAAATCATTAAGAATGATTTTAATCTCTCATGTAACATATGTAATATAGAAAATCCAATCTTGTAACGAGCCGCTCCATTTTTTGCGCGACAAGGAATCCTCGAGCTTGAGGAGCTTAGATAGAATGCTCATATAAAATTTCATATTTTTTGGACTTCATTTGGACCTCCAAATGACCCTTAGAACCTATTTATCAACTAAGCTGAACATTAGGTTTGAAACCGACCAAAAATAGTCAAAAAAGTATAAAGAGAGCTAGAGAGCTCATTTTGAAAGGTTGGAAGGATTAGACAAAGTGACATTGTAAGAGTGTGAGTGTAAGAGCTATTGTTGAGTAGTGATTCTTGCCTTCCATTGTGTCTCCTCTTATCTCTACCTTGTGTGTATGTTTGTGTGTGCACTTGTGTGCTTCTCACCTTCACCTTCACACACATCACTCATTCACGATCTTCATATCACCCTACCTCTTCCATGGATTGAAAATTAAGGAGGTGAAGCTTCTTGACACGGTATTTGCCATTGCCTAGGAAAACTTTGATTTGGCGCCATTGCCAAAGACGAGCTCTAGGATGAACATGTGATGGTAAAAGTGTTTGGAGATTGGCATTGGAAGGTAATATATTTGCATTTTATTGTTGTTTTCTATGCTATTTCATATTCTTTCGCCTTCCCTACACTCTTCTTTCATCCTCGCATCATCTTCTTTCATCACAAAAAATCACAAGAAATTCACCATATGCATCCTTCTCTCGTTATTTCCCTCATTTGAGAGAGAGAGATGTTGCCTAAGTAATTGGCTATGTTATCCTCTTCACAAGGCTTGTATTGCCTACAACATGACATAATGGTTTTAAAATGCTTTGCTTAATTTAAATAATGATGCAATAAAGAACATTCTTAACTGGCAGAGGAGATTTGAGGACCAAATGGTCATGTTGTCGCATCGGGTGTCCGTCACATCATAGAGTAGTGTCCGTCGCTACTTCAATTAGAGGTCATGGTTGGTAGATGTGACCGCAGTCTAACCCAGCTATGTAAACCCCTGTTCTTGTGGGATAAGGGGGGTCCCATGGGTACTATGCCCTTCCTTGTACAATTGCAATTTCAAAGTTAAAGTCTGGAGGAGTAGGCCTCGGCTGAACCTCCATTTAAAAAAAAAACTAGAGGTCATGGTGTCGCATCGGGTGTCCGTCGCGTTTTAGAGCAGTGCCCGTCTACGAATGATTGGGACAATCGCGATAACCTGGGTGTGGATACCACGGGACATGAAGTTTGATTCTTGAAGTTTGCGCATACCACGGGACATGAAGGTTCATATGTGATTGATCCATTTGTATACAAAGGATTATATACGATCCAGGTGATTCGATAAAAGCGTTACCTTTGATACGTTGCATGAATAATCCATTTGTAGACAAAGGTTCAAAAAGAGAGGACGATTTAATTAGATATAAAGGTAAGTATATCCTTCGCAAGCCCCATGACTCTGAATCTGAATCTCTCAACTTTTTATGGCAAAAAAAGGGGGGGGGGCACGTGTGAAGCTAATGGCGAAGCAAAGGATGATGATGGCTCCAAAGATGCAAATGGGAAGGGGCACGAGCGACAGATTTAGGCAGCTATTCTGAGATCGAAAGTCCATTTGTGGCATGCTTCGTCCCTATGGTCGGAGTGCTTCGTTTCTTGGTGGACAACAATGTGGGCCCCCTTTCGATGTTGGGTTCCTATGGGGTTTTCGAGGACCCCCCTGGTGTCACTCCACCGGTGGTATCTTTAAGCATGGAATTTATCTTGGTGAAACAAGAAGAATTATTGAAGACGTGTGTTGGTAGTAGCCAAAGATACATACGCAGAGGTAGCATGTAAAGGTAGACTACAAAGAGTCGTGGGGAGCCATGGAGTCAATTTTTCCAATGAAACAATATTTGATATTACTCTTTCGAAACCCCAAACAGTGATTTTTATCACCTTTGTAACATATGTGTTGTATAATTACATGGGTCTAAGGGGTAAAACCCTTGGGTTTCTAGGTGTGAAACCCTTGGGATTTATGGTTTATTTACCCCTTTTAGATGGGTCTTGAACCTTAGGGCTAATTCTCTAAAGTTGAGTACCTTAGGCTTAATTGGAAGCTTCTCCTAACCACTTGGCTTGTACTTGGAGAGTCTTCTTTTAGAAGCCATGTGATTTCATGTGATATCCTAAGCTTGGAAACCATGTGACCACCTTAGGGACCCATGTGATGGAAGGTACACATGTCCCATTGAGAGGGACTTACCCCCTTGGACTTGGAGCTATATATTGGAGGGGTTGGTTGGGTGGAAACACATCTCTCATTCTTAGTGTGTGGCCTTGCTAGTTAGTCTTAGTTCAGTTGTGTGAAGGCTATGGAGTCCTTCCACAACAGTGGCATCAGAGCTAGGACACTTGAACTTCATCTCCATTTGAAGTCTTGAATTTGCGAGTCTCGATTTGAATTCGAGTTCTACGATGGTTCATACGTGACTCCCGGACGTGAGAGTCCTTTCTTCTTTGTTGAAGAAGGCAAAAGACCGATCGCGTGACCCCTCCCCTGTATGAGGAGCGCTAGCCCGTCCCCAACAGGTGGCTGCTGTCATGTACAGCTAGCTCACGCAGTCAGGAACTTCACCCGCTAGGCACCAAAGCGCACGCATACGTGTGCATACTCATCGCGGAGTTTCCGTCAGACGTGCGTGAAGAGACGAGCTCAACATGCACTCGTTCTCTTTTGGATGAGAACGTGCTAGTTCGAGCGTAGTATATGAAGAGTGTATGCCTCTGGAGTCGCTTGTATATGGGATAATATCCAGCTTTGTCAGATTCGCTCCTTGCGCAACCAACTAAAGCTACAGGCATCAGAACGCGCCATAGCTGAGACCTCATAATATATGCTATAATTGGGTTTTGAATGCATGTCGACAACTCCTCACATCTTCTACATTTAGTACGTGATAGAAGACTGATGCAGTTCTAGGATCGTTCTGCTAACTCACCTCATCATCTAGACGGTATGATAGCCTCCAATATCGACTGCGAACAAGGCCTCGTTTATTTTCTGGTATGTATTTTCTTCATCCGCAGCAAGAAAGGATCGAGAACGAAGAGGTGTTGCTTCCCGACAATCTTCCTCTTCTTCCGCCACCTTTTGTTACTGCGAGGCGCAGCAGCGAGCTAAGCGGGAGAGACGAGATGAAGAGCCCACCTCTATCTCCTATTTGACAATTTTTGATGGATGCATAAGAAATCCGAGAAGATAAGTTTATACATTTTTTAATCTCATTTGTTCATATTGCATATGGGTTTACTTGTTATAATGTTGCTCATATGAGCTATTTTTTTATTACATGTGAATAAACCCACTAATGTGTTGTTTCATTGTATGAGATTTTGAAAGGCATGAGAGAAACTATGGAATGAAGTTCCATGGGACAAAATTCAAAGGCAGGATAGACTCTTCACCAAGATCATGGAAAAAACGAGGTTAGAGAGTAAGTTATTTTCTTCTCTCACAAATTCCGTGAAATTTTATACATGAATGAGTCGATATTCTATGCATAAATCTCTTTTGCATGAAGAGTGCCTTTACAAACTAGTGCATACACTTATGAGGGCATGAATATTTTTAAAAAGTTCCTTTGCCAAAGATAATGGAGGCATGTGCATGGCATCCATTAATTATGCATAGAGATTCTACCCCCTTAAAATGCATAAAGGTAAATGCATAAATATGGGTACACAAGTAAGTATACAAGTACCCAAGAAAGACTTCAAAATGGACGAGATGGGTTGGCCGAAGCCTATTCCATCACCATGGGAACACTCAAGTATGCATGAAGTGCCAAGATGGAAGGGAAGGAGTGCAAGGGCCCAAGCCTACTTCATCACCACGAGAACATTCAAGCAAAGTCTTGGGATGGACGAAGTTTAATTTCTAGATAAGTTTTTCCCTCTTTTCTTTTCTGTTCAAACCATGAAGCATGCACTACATAATGTAAGAGAAATGAACTGAGTAGTGGATGCATAAGAATTAAGTGGTCAGGTTTCTTTGGCCACATAGACAATTATTCATGGAAATAACTTGCACGATGCATCCACTTCATTGATTTGAAAAGAAAGATTGGTTGTGCATTTTCATGGAAAATGGTCTATGAAGTATGCATTATGGAAACTAATATGCCAAGGGTTTTAATAAACCCGAAATACCATTTTTCAATGTCCTAAGAGTAAAGGGCTAGTTAAATAGTAAATGGAATTACCATCTACTTCAACATAGAGATTTGATTGACAAATCAATTATTCTTTCTCAGATTACTCATTATGTCATAAGAGATGATATCTAGTTGAGATATAAACTAGCTCTATCATCAAGTGAAATGAGAGGGATCTTGTAGAGTATATCTGAATCAAGGAATAATTGAAAAGAAATTTTTTTGGACACTAGTCTTATCAAGTTGCAATCGAGACTTGGTAAGTTGAAACTCCATTGTAGAATAGGCAATACATATGCTCTGTAGTGGAAATAACACTTACAAGTCCAAGAAGTAATAGATGACTTGATTAAAAGAAGGTTTGATCCCAAAATTCAAGCTAAAGTTGCCTTTACCAAAGTGGAAGTGTAAGCCGGATGGTATGGGACATTTAGGCTTACACTACCACTGAAGTAAATTCGGTGGTATGGGACATCGAATTTGTGGGTAATCTCAACTTGAACTTTGGGACATTTGTTTTGTAAGCTTGGAGAAGAGAAAGCAAGAAGCTCTGAATAGTTCTTTTTACCAAGGGGAACAATAAAAGATTGAAAATAAACTCTTTCAGATATTTCTGAAAGAGCACAATTTTCAATTAACTCTCAGGTAGTTTTCGAGGACGAAAACTCTTAAGGAGGGGAGAAAGTCCCCAAGAACTTGCATCTTATGTCTTGAAAAGACCAAATAGGGTATTGCAAGGTAAAAGATAGGCAAGAAATAGATAAAGTTGAAGTATTCTAGTACTTCATATATCTTTCATTACATCTTCCAACTAAATGAAGTTCTCAAAAATTGGGAAAATCGTCAAAGAACCCCAATTCAAGAGAAAACTTGCGTACACCATAAGGATTGTATAAATCCTAAGGGGGTTAGGAAAAGAAGTTGGATGAGCTATAAAGTATAAACCTAAAGGTATTTTGATGCTTCATGGGGATGACATAACATACGTTATGGATTCCAGTAATATAGATCTAAGGAATATGACTTCTTGTATGAAGCAAAATAGCTAGATCCGCAAGAAAACCCATGGGTAAAGCTTTGAAGCATGAAGGGATCTATTTGAGAAAGACCTAGTCTTATCTCTTATTTTGGCAAAAGAAGAAAAGAAAGCCAAAAGACCCAAGTAGGGCAAAGATAAAGTCAAACTTTAAGTTTGATAAGATGAGTCACACCACATTAAATGGTTAACCAATTTTTTAAGTAAGATTAGAGGTGGTGTAATCTAAGCACCTTAGTCCTTGCTCTTATAAATTTGGTACCATTATAAGAAGGGCATTTATAAGGACAGAAAAGGTGAGAAAGTATAGAGACAAAGTTATGTGGATGGGATGAGGACTCCACTGGTATGGGACGGTGGGTACTGAATCCCATTGAGTACTTTTTCTTGATGGCCAGAAGAAAAAGGCACTCATGATCCAATGGAATACATCAGGAAGACAATGCCTAGGATTAGGCATCTTCTTCAATTATCCTCTCAAAGGGAAGAAGAATTCTTCCAACAAGATATGAAAGTATCTATCTCTTATAGAGAGTTAAAAATAAGGAGAGGATCAACTTTTTTGAGTTTGAAGGTAAAATCCAAAGGATGAAGCTCTAAAAGCTTCATGCCAAAGTATGACTTGAAATTCAAGCATCATAAAAATGATCTTAGAGCAAGCTTGAAAGAAAGCTTAGAAAGATCATCTTTTTGATACTTGATAAATCAAGTTAACTGAAGAATAGGAAAGATCCAATGATGATGTCAACATAGGAAATCTTTAATAGATCTAGAATATAAGGGAAAGAACTCTAGAAGGATCAAGAAGACCTTTAAGGTTTGAGATCCAACTAAAGATCCATAAGGATTTTGAATCTCTTTGCTTATAACCTTCTCTCGTACATAGTGATAATGAACTTCAATATGTTTAGTCCTTGCATGAAAAATAGGATTAGCAGCCAAATGAATAGAACTCATATTGTCACCAAAAATAGTTGGAGTTCCAAACTCCAATCCAAGATCTTTGAACAATGTCTTCATCCACATAGCTTCTTGTGTAGCTATGGCAAGACCTCTATATTCAGCTTCAGTAGAAGAGAGAGCAACTGTGGGTTGCTTCTTGGATGACCATGAAATAAGCTTTGAACGTGCAAAGGTAAGATAACCTGAAGTGCTCCTTCTATCTTCCTTGGAGCCAACCCAATCTGCATCAGAAAATAGCTTCAAACCTAAATCAGATACATAAGGATAATAAAGTCCTTCATTTATGGTTCCTTTGAGATACTTGAGAATCCTTTTGGCAGCATCCATATGTGGTTTCCTTGGTGTGTGCATGAATTGACTTAGCACACTCACACTGTAACATATATCTACTCTTGTCAATGTGGCATAGTTGAGACTACCCACTAGACTTTGATATGATGTGATGTCCTCTATGAGTTCACCTTCATGTGAGCTCAATTTGTGATTTACCTCCATTGGAGTACCTGCAATCTTACAATCTTGCATCTTGAATTTTGCCAACATGTCCTTAATGTACTTCCTTTGAGTGAGAAACAAACCATGATCTTTGTAGACAACTTCCAAACCTAGGAAGTAGGTAAGTGAACCCAAATCACTTATCTTGAACTCTTCTCTCATCTGATCTTTGATCTTCTTCATACCATCTGCATCATTTCCTGTCAATATAATATCATCTACATATACACATAGATAGATGACCTCGGAATTACTCTTTTTAATAAAGAGTGAAGGATCTGCCTTGCTTGGTTGAAAGCCTTTGTCCTGCAAGAATGAAACAAGCCTGAAATTCCAAGCTCTTGGAGCTTGCTTGAGACCATACAATGCTTTGTTAAGTTTACACACATAATCAGGATAAACTTGATTCTCAAAACCAGGTGGTTGTGCCATATATACCTCTTCTGTTATCCAACCATTCAAGAATGCATTCTTTACATCTAGTTGAAGTATCTTCCAGTTCTTGGAAGAGGCAATACTAAGCAAAACCCTAATAGTAGGCATCTTTGCCACAGGAGAGAAGGTCTCCTCATAATCAATTCCCTGAGTTTGTGCAAAGCCTTTTGCTACAAGCCTTGCCTTATACCTGTTAATGGAACCATCAGAATTCGTCTTGAGTTTATAGACCCATCTTGAGCCTATTACCTTCATGCATGAAGTCTTGGGCACCAAATCCCAAGTGTTGTTTTCCTCAAGTGCTTCGATCTCTTCCTTCATTGCATGCTTCCATTCTGTTTTTGCCTTGGCCTCTTCAAATGATGATGGCTCCTCTTGGTTTATGTCCTGTGCTATGTAGATAGAATTTTTAGTTACTAATGAGGTGTCAAACCCATACCTTTCTGGTTTTTTCTTTTCCCTCATAGATCTTCTTAGGCCATGATGTGATGATTCTGCTTCATGTCCAAGTTCCTACAATTTTGCTTTACCTTTAGACTTCCATGCTTTGATCTTTTCCATGTGAGATTCTTCATCATCCTCTGAGGTGTCTTGTTCTTCAATCTTTGGTTGTTCTCTACCAAGCTTTGGAAAATCTTCTTCAAGATCATATGGTAAATTGATCTTCCTGCATGAATCTTCATACCATGAATTGTTCTCATCAAAAACTACATCTCTGCTTACCAAGAATCCTTTGTTGGTAGGGTTGTATAACCTGTAGCCCTTTTGGTTGTTGTCATATCCAATAAATACACACCTTTCTGCCTTTGGATCCATCTTGCCTCTAACCTGTGAAGGAACATGAGCAAAAGCAATACATCCAAAAATTTTACAATGATCTTAGCTTGGTCTTCTTCCATTCCAAGCCTCATATGGATTCATCCCATCAAGGGATTTTGAAGGCAACCTGTTAATCAAGTAAGTGGCTGTAGATACAGCCTCAGCCCATAAGTAATTAGGTAAATGCTTTTCATTTAACATAGACCTTGCAGCTTCAACAATTGTCCTATTCCTCCTTTCTGCCACTCCATTTTGCTCAGGAGTGTACCTTGTAGTTACCTCTCTTTTGATTCCTCTTTCTTGAAGAAAAGAATCAAACTCATGGGAGAAATATTCTCCCCCTCCATCTGACCTTAGCCTTTTTAGTGATTTACCTGTTTGATTCTCCACAAGAGCCAAATATCTTTTGAAACATGAAAAAACTTCCTCTTTGTGTTTCATAAAGAATAGGATAGTCCATCTGCTGCAATCATCAATAAAGGAAACATAATACCTTGATCCAGATATTGAAGCTTCCTTGCTAGGTCCCCATACATCTGTATGAACCAACTCCAAGAGATCTCCATGCATATAACCTTTCTTCATGAATGGTAACCTGTGAGACTTTCCAAATTGACATGCACTACACTTATAAATCATATGTTGGTTTGACAAATTAGGAAGTCCAAGTACACTTTGGTCCCTGCAGATTTGCTTTAATGACCTTTCACCAATATGTGCTAACCTTTTGTGCCATACTTCCAATTCTGTGAGTGTCTGACTACCATAATTAAAGAGAGCAATGTTTCTAGTGTCCTGTAATTCAAATGTGAACAATCTACTTGTCTTTTCACCTTTTGCAATTCTTCTGAATCCTTGACTTGGATCTTCAACAAATGCTCCTGCTTTTGTGAACCTGACTTGCAACCCTTTCTCTACTATCTGCCCAACACTTATCAAATTCTTTGTAATGGTAGGGACATAGAGTACCTTACTGAGTAGGTTGATGTTTCCATCAGGTGCTTTGACATTGCCTATTTTCTCCACAGGATGTTTTGTATCATCTCCTGTTTGTACCTCATGCTTATTCCTTGGATCTTCTAAATCTGATAGGAGTGCCACATTTCCTGCCACATGATTTGAACAACCTGAATCTATGTAGAAAACATGCTCATCAGATTTACCTTGTGGCATAGCCATGTTCATGATCAATAATGAATCCTCTTTGTTTGAGTCTTCTATGTAGTTATTGTAGTCTCTCCTTCCTTTGTAGCCTCCTTGATAGTTTGAATGATTGTAGTTGTTGTAGTTGCCATGGTAGTTGTTGAACCTTCCTCTTGAGTAGCCATAACTTCCTCTATTGTATCCTCTGCCTCTTTGATTCCTGGAATTCCTAAAGCAATTTTTAGTTGTATGATTAGTTAATCCACAAATAGAACATGAGTTGGAGTCTTGGGATCTCCCCCTGCCTTGTCTACCTCCTCTTCCTCTACCTCTGCCATGTCTTCCTCTACCTGCATAGTTAGCTTGATATGTACCTGCTTCATCATCCACTTTCTTTGCCTTTCCTTTGTTATCTTTAGACTTGCTTTTATCCGTGTATAAAGCTGAAGATTGATTACCTTTAGAGCTTTCTCCATTTTTGATAAGCTTTGCCTCTTGAGTAAGTAGTTGTCCAATGAGTGTGTTGAAATCAGGTACATGCATGTCCATGTACAAATCCATAGCTTTGGTGAATGCTTCCCACTTATCATCTGCCTTCAAGCCGTTGATGACCTGCCTTACAATTTGCTCTTCATCTATTACCTCTCCAATGCTTCCCAACTGATCCGCTATGTCGTTGAGCTTTGTGAAAAAATCAGTCACATTTTGTTTGGGAGCCTTCTTGAGAGTTGTGAAATCCAGCCATAGTTGATGCTTCCTAGCTTTGGTACTTGAAGAAAAGAAAGCTTCAAGTGCATCCCACACTTCCTGAGATGTCTTACAACTTCTAATGTGAGGCAACAAAAAATCTGAGATAGAGTTGAGGAGATAAGACCTTGCAAGTGCATCCTTGGAGCACCATGTGCTCAATCTTTCTTGCTCTTCTTGTGTTGGTTGACTTTTGTTCCTGAAACTTGGCATAACTTCATCTCCAGCCACATAACCATATAAACTTCTACCTTGGAGATAAGCTTCCATTCTTAATGACCAAGCTGAGTAGTTACCTCTGTCCAATTTGTCAATTGATGAAGGAAATCCATCTGCCATGTTGTCCAACCTTGCTCTGATACCACTGTGAAGAGATGGATAGGTATGTGCTTGAAGATGAAGAGGTGTTGCAAAATCCTTGATCTACACCAGCCAAATGAACTCCAGGAGTATATGGTGGGCCCTTTTAGCTTGCCAATGGATGTATTAGACACCCTATGTACCTTGGAAGATCACTCTCAAAAAGATAGATCAAAACAGATAAGTTGGAGTTAGCTCAGAGGTGAAAACTTGCTATTCTTGGTTCATACACCTGTCCAGTGTTTTACATAATTCTCTGAGCACAGCAGCAATTAGCTCAATTCCTCTTGGGGAAGTCTAGTTAGCTTAAAGAGCTAACTTTCAAGAGTAATCTCATAAAATATAATGAACCACACACTGAGAATGAGTTTTAACAAGTGATGACATCATCCCGATTTTCACGGGCTGCTACAGAAATAGACCAGTGAGCAGAAAACGCAACATAACTCAAAATGTAGAAATTCAATGATTATGAAAATTTGTAAGGTTATACTAGATAGTAAGATAAATCCAACAAGCTTTAAATCACTGAATTTGGATAAGTAACCACGGAGAAACACCTCTGCCAAGATGAGTGAAAAAGTCGGGTACCTGACAGAGAGGTGAAGATGAACAGGTCCTGTTGACTTCAAATGAACATAACTGAAGATTGCAACATCCAAATGACATGAAAATTTATGAGCATATAGTAGACTTATAGAGCTAACTTTACCAAGTTAAATCACTGAAAATGATGCACCAAGCTCAGAGAAAACATCTCTGCAAGCTGACTGAGAAAACTGAGAGTAATGGTAGTGAGTAGTACACTTCACAAGAACATGGAAAGATGAAACCAAATAATCATGAAAATGAAAGTATATTTCTTGTACAATACAATGACTTACTGATACATATGTGTGCCTTGTAATCACACCTTGATATGGCATAAAGCTCAGCTCTTGGAGGTCTTCACATAGGTCTCTCTAACCACGACTAAAACTGCCATCTATTTATAGTTGAGTTTGGGAGGCTAACTTCCCTCAATCACTCTCCAATCAATCAATGATTGGTTTGATTCTCTACCTACCACAAATCACGAATTCGTGGCTCCTCTTTCCATTCTTGATCAAGTGGACTCAACCACTTAAGATTCTCTTACTTTTACATTAAGTAAACTCTTCAAAAGTTACAAGAGGTAGTTCACAAGTGAACTTTACATAGTCTTCTTTTTAAAGCTTCTTCTAAGACTTTGTGAGACTCAAGCCAATACTTAGGCTTGTCATAGACTTGCTTCAGTTGAGGATAAATCATCTGTTGGTTGCTTCTTGGAACTCCATGACACTAGCTTTGAATCGGCAAATGCTAAGTAACCAGAGGTACTTCTTCTATCATCCTTAGTTCCTGCCCAATCTGCATTTGAATAGATTTTGATATCCAAATTTGAAGAGTAAGGATAGAATATACCTTCATTGATTGTACCTTTGAGACACTTAAGTGCTCTCTTAACTGCATCCATGTGTGTTATTCTTGGAAATTGCATGAATTGGCTTAGCACTCCTACACTATATGAGATGACTACCCTTGTATGAGTGGTATATATCAAGCTACCTACCAAGCTTTGATATTCTTTAAGTCTTCAATTTTCTCACCTTCATAAACACTAAGTTTATGATTCATCTCCGAAGGTGTACCTATAGGTTTAATGTTTTCCATTTTGAACTTAAGAAGTAGATCCTGAATGTATCCCCTCTGAGTCAAATAGATTCCTTCATCTGTGTATATCACTTGCATACCTAGCAAAAATGTGAGCTCACCTAAGTCACTGATTTTGAACTCCATTGCATGTGTCTCTTGATCCTTTGACTGCCATTCAGATCATCACATGTCTCAATAATATCATCTACATATACACATAGATAGATAACCTCATTGTGATCCCTTTTGATGAATAGAGAAGGATCTCAATTTCTAGGTCTGAACCCTTGATCTTGATGGTATCTAACCAACCAATAATTCCAAGCTCTAGGAGCTTGTTTCAATCCATACAATGCTCTCTTAAGTCTGCAGACATACGATGCATGAATAGGGTTTTCAAAACTTAGATATTGTGACATGTATATCTTTTCACTTATCCAAACATTTAGAAATGCATTTTTCACATCACGTTGGAGGAGTCTCCAATTTCTTGTAGTAGCCACATTGATCGATGTTCTGATTGTAGTCATCTTTGCAACTAGTGAGAATGTTTCCTCATAGTCTATACCATGAGTTTGTGAGCATCCTTTGGAAACTAATCTTGCCTTGTACCTGCAAACTGATCCATCTGAGTTTATTTTAACTTTATATACCCATTTGCAACCAATTAGCTTTTGATTGGATGACATTGGAACCAAATCCCAAGTGTCCATATCCTTCAATGCATCTATTTCTTCTTTCATGGCCTTTTCCCAATTAGGGTTTCAATTTGCCTCCTCATCGATTGAGGGTTCTTCTGAAATTGAGTCTTTTGCCAAGTAGATTGAATGCTTTGTAACAAATGCGGAATCATATCCATATCTTTTTGGTCATTTCTTCTCTCTTGTTGATCTTCTAGGTGCTTGCTTGTAGCATTCTCCACGCTCCTACATCTTTGCTTTTCCTCTTGACTTCCATAGTTTGTAATCCTTTTCTCTTTCATCTTGGTCATCATTTGTATTACTTCTTGGATCATAGACCTGTGTATCATGCTTGCTTCCTAAATGATGAGAATCAGAATCACGAGAGTGAATATCTCAAGATCTTGGAAACTGCACACCAAGGTGTAGCAGGAGGACACTTTGGACCAGATAGGGTGATCAAGGCAATACTATTTGCAGTTCTTTGATGGCCCACATTTCATATGGATGCACATACCTATGTGAAGAGGTGTGATGTTTGTCAGCGAGCTCAATACCCTATACACAAAGATGAGATGCCATTGAAACCTATGATAGGTGGACGTGTATTCTCTAAGTGGGGAATAGACTTTGTCAGTCCTATTAATCCCCCAGCTAAGGGTTCCCATGTTGAATACATCATTGTGGCCACGGACTATCTAACAAAATGGGTGGAAGTAAAAGCTACAATGAACAACGATGCCTAGACGACAGCTAAGTTCTTATTTGAGAACGTGTTCATTAGATACGGGCTGCCAATAGAACTAGTAAGTGGTAGAGGCATGCACTTCTTGAATGAAGTAATAGAAAACCTTCTCCAAGAATTCTTGGTGATACATAAGAAGTCTGCCCCTTATCATCCACAAGCTAATGGATAGGCTGAGAGCACAAATAAGATTCTATGCAATGTATTGAGGAAATTGGTTAATAATAAACACTCTGATTGGGACAGACAGCTACACCATGTTGTTTGGGCATACAAAGTTGCCTATAAAATTGTACTCCAAGCCACACCCTTTCAGATGGTGTTCAACCAAAATGCAATGCTACCATTGGACTTTTTGATACCTACATTAAAGGTAGCACACGAGCATGACTGGAGAGGCCATGAGCTCTCCTCTAGAATCTTTGATCTTGAACATTTAGGTGAAACATGATTGAGGGTTGCAGCAGGAATTTATGCAGCCAAGAAGAGGCAAAAAGCATATTTTGATGCACATGTGAAGGATAAGGGCTTGAAAGCAGGAGACCTAGTCCTAGTCTACACCTTGAAGCAACATGCACATAAATTAGAGAAGAGAGGCTATGGACCAATGATTATCAATAGGATCTCCACAAGTGGAGCAGTACAACTAGCCACTCTAGAAGGCGACATCCTACCAAGTTACATAAGTGGATGCAGAGTCAAGTTATATCAAGAACCCCTAACGGAAGAGATGCTAAATCGACTCAATACTAAAAAGAAACGTAAGGAAGAGGAAAAGCGAATTTGAGAAGAAGCATAGGTAGAAGCTTTAGAACGCATCCGTCGAATGAAATTGAGAAGACAAGGTAGAGATCAGTCCATGCCTGACACTCATGAAGCTCTAGGTTATCACATGGCCATGTGCGAGGTTTCAAGTGAACGGTCCCATAACATAGTTGATCGATGATCTTTTGTGACCCGAGAAGTAGGACAAGGAGAGAGTGCAAGGACCATGAGAGCTTTAATTGACTCAGGTGCAGCCACTAGTGCAGTGCAACTTTCTTACTGCCAAGAATTGCAATTGAAGGTAAAACCCATAGAGGCATATCTGATAGGGTTGGGAGGTGTTGAAACCCCTTGCATGGGAGAGGTGGAACTTCCCCTCTACATTCAAGAGGTCCTAATGGTAGTAAAAGTGCTAGTATGTGAAGACGAGGATCTTACTGAACCTCTTGTATTGGGCCAAGACTGGATCTATGATCATGCAATCAACCTCAACCTAAGAAGTGGACTTCTTCAGGCTTGGGTAGGCCAAAACCACCTCATGATTGAACTAGAAATTTAAGCACTCAGGCCATTAGAAAAGACACCAAATCTTGGACCCTCCAAGAACCCACATGAAGATAACGATTCTATTCTTGACCAAAGTTCTATGGTGAAGAAGATTATCACTCTAGACAAAGGTACATAATTCAATGAGGAGTCCCCTTCTTTTCCAAAGAGGATTTGAGGACAGCAAGCCAGGCAACACACTACACCGAGGAGGCCAATGATCAAGAAGCATGAGCACCAACTTGTGCACGATGAAGTACCTCGTGGCATGAAGTAGATCTAGATACACAAGGGTAGAAAACCCATGGCCCTAGGGATACATTCTCAAAGAAGCCAACAAGCCACACGGTCAAGGATTACAACAAAGGAGTCCCTAGGCAACACTCTAGATATACCATTTCTATTTGGGTTCCTAAGTGGTCAATGAAGGATATCCCCAATGCTCGACAAATATGGGTGCCCAAGACCTGCTTACAAGCTCAAATAGATTCACCTCCATTCACAAGAATGAATCAACACTCACAAGCACTCTTGGCAAACATCTCAGGGCAGACACCTACACCCCAAACCATTACATCTTCGGTGAAACCTAGGAATATCAGGAAATGGGTACCCAAAAGGTCCCAAATCCAACACAATCTAGTCCATGAACCTTTACATATCATCATCACTAGAATCTATGATGCCACAGTCAAATTTTGGAGACTTACACCCTGCATCAAACCCCTTGACCCAATTTTGTAAATCCATCTACTCTGATGTAGGTGCATTCTGAGTACATTGCATATCCAAAGTATGCATCTAGGATGATACTAACCACTAACCGACATTCACACCCATCACAAAAACTTCATTCCTAACCCCTAACCACTTGGAATGTCATGTTAGTATTGTGGAGCGAACACCATTACACCTTGTTTCCTATGCAACACTAATGTGCCTCTCTTCTTCTAGCAGATAAGCATCATCAGCTACAAACAGTCCCATGGCAAGAGTAGCAGGCACGAGCTCCCAGGCAGGCACTAGTTCTCAAGTCAATTGGGAGACCATGCCCGTGGAGGCCCCACACACAGTTATGCCTGAAGAGTATCTAAATGTGAGACGAATTCCCATCTTGGATCCTCCAAGTGGCTTAACTGAAAGAGTAAAAGGACACTCTCATTGGTTCAATGAGATGCCAGGAGATTTGGGGGATGCAGACCACATCTGGGAGTCTAAGTTGGAATTTGGAGGAGTGTGGCGGACATTTCAGTTCTTCTCAAGAGAGTTTGAATTACTACAAAACATAGCACCTCTTCAAGATATTTGACAGAAAGCAGGTTTGAAGGACTACTTTAGTGCATCCCTACCTAAGCCAGATTTCCTATGAAGAAATGAAAAAGTTCAAGCTAAACATAAATTTAATTAAGGAGGCCCTCCAAATGTACAGCACCCATGTGCCCTCTGATCGAGACCCTTTGATACCAGAATCTATGAAGAACAGTAAGCTCAAGAAGTTGAAAGAGATGTGTGCCCTCACTCCAAACATTGCCATACCGTTGTGCATGTGCCTTCAACACTTCACATTTCTTGCTCAAGCCCGATTCACACAACCTCACAAGAAGATTTGGTATGGGCTATACCTAGCGGAGACAGGGAGTCTACCGATTAAAATGCCAGTGTGGATCCTCGATCAATTATATGAAGCAAGCAAAAGAGGAGTAAGGAAGCCTTCTTTGAATGGTTGTTGTGCCATTACCTGAATCATATACAGATGCCTAGCTTATGATGTGCCGATCGCACGGGCACTTACTTACTCATAGCTGTAGTTCTTCCAAGGACGAAAAATAGGTGTTCAACCAGCTAAACAGATGCGTGGATCTCTTTCCCATGTCCCAATTCCTCGTGAGTCCACCATGGAAACCTCCCTTAGAGAAGAAGAACAGGTGGCCCCATTCACTATCCATCTCCAATGATCACAGTCAGAGGGCATTACAGAACCCACTCCGTCAGCGCCTCCGTTACCCACGGATGCTGAGTTTGCCTCCGTGAATGAATTGGCGGAAGATACCTCCTTTGACTTTGAGACCTTCTTGCAAACAACAGAACTATCCGACGGTGAGTTCTTTTCAAACACTGAAGGTCCCGAATCATCATCCCATAGAGGATGCCCACATCGCAAAGAACGAAGAGTACATTGGGAGGATGAAGCACAACATACTCATGTTGAAGAAACACATGAACAAGAGGAGGCACCGGGGCATGAATTAGAGTAGAGTGAAGAGGAAGCCCCTGCATACACTGCTCAAATCAGACGGCTATACGAAACTATCAAGCAAGTACAAAAAAGGCATAAGTTGTCAGAAGAGGCAAACAGAGCAATGGTGAATCAAATGCTACAAGCAAAAAATGTGGACCCTCACTTCATCGAATCTTTGAATCTCCTGGCAGACACGTGGGATTGTAGAAGCTATGTAAACTATGATACATCATACTGCCCCTCAATACGACCAACGAAGGTTGGATACGCGATCACAAAGGGGTAAGATGATTCCTATTGAAGTTTCCTCCTCACTCCCTACCACAACTCAAGAAGAAATTCACATGACTAGTCCCACTGACACTAGTGCCCCCGACGAAAGCACACAAACACTAGCTCCACCGTCACTGCCATCCATCCCAGCGAAACCCTCACCACGAACATTCTTGAACAACCAGTCTCCAAATTTCATGAACCTACATCACACATCACCATTTCTCCAGCACTACCTTTTCCTACATCCACCATTTATAGCCAATTTTCTGAACCTCAGATAGGTCATCCCGCCACTCATAAAACCATAATAGGTCATCCTTCTTATCTAACAGCTCTAGAACATCCATATGTCTCTATCCAAACATTGACACACCATTTTCCCTCACTACTACATTCCCTCTTTCCCAACCCCAACCCACTGTGTCCCCTCAACCTCCTCAGAACCGATACAAACCACCCTACCTCAATTTTGGGCAAACCTTGTAAATATGATGTGACAACTGGATGATTATAATAGGAATCCCCTTTCCCAACCCACCTCTCCCACATTCATGGCCACCACTGACATACCACCCACCATTCTAGTATTCAAGATTCACACTTCACACACAATCACGTCCAACCCCATGGACATTTCACCCTCCACAGAACCACCCACCACCATTTTTGTCTCCACACACCACTTTTTACTTCACTCACATCACCACTTACACCCAATGTAGGCACAACACCCACCTTTCCCTTTCCCATTTCCCAAACCCTTGCATCTTCCATCTCCACCTCTACATCCAATTCATTTAGTCATGCTTAGACACCATGTTCGAAGCAGCCACACAACTGAAACAGGAATATCCGTTATTGGAACAGAACAACAAAGAATTATGTAATTTGTCTGCCCACCTCCAAGCACGTGCCGATGCTTTGGAGTTGCGTAAAACCGCATTGCAACAAGAAGTTACAGCCCTCCAACAATCTTATGTGGAGATTCAAGCCAAATCTAGAGAAACGGGTAAGGCATCTGAAGAACAACTCAGAGATCAACTAGCCCGCAATGCACGAATGCAGAGAAACATGGTCTTACTTTGACGAAACCTAGCAGCTGCCCAAGAAGAGAACAGAAGATTACAACAAAAAAATCAAGACAATCTCGAAGCAGCCATCGAAAACACTCCAGGGGCACCCATAGATCCTGCTAGCTTCCAGGCTATCCCCTCAGAAAATATCTAGTAGATATTGGAAAATTATGCAAACATCTTAGAAGCACATGACCAGCTTGCCAACCAAGTGAAGGAACTATAGAGACAACCAAGTAGAAGATATGGGCCAAACTCACGAAGAGCGAATCATCACTCAGAGGGTTGCCATGAAAGCTATTGAGGAGACTATGCTTCAATCAGAATAAGAAACTGGCTCCTAGACGACTAATAACCATTTCAGAACTACAGTATAAGCCTTATTTTGTACTATTGGAAGATTACAACACTGAGATCAAACGAGTCACCAATCAGTATCCTTCATTTGCAATGCAGTTCCAACCAGTTGTCTTCCATGAAGCAGCCAGAAAAGGTGCCATATTCCGACCCACCTGGCGTCAAAAGTTACTAGAGACTTATCGAGACATGCTCCGAACATGGGACCATGCCCCCATGCACTTAAAGTATAATCCATGCTTTGGGCCAGTGCAATGATGACGATCATGGAAAGCCTTTGCCATCAAAGTTCAGAACAATGCTAACTGCAAAGAATGGCTCAACTACCCATCCATTGCTCCACCAAAAGGCACACCATCTATTGCCTAAATGATGGCTACTATTAGACACTGGATGCCACGACTACAACCCATGCCCGATGTCACTACTCAGATGATGCTAAAGATCCTGGACATGATGCAGATAGTATTAAAGACTTTTTGCAATGTATGTAACATCTAGCCTTCGATCTCGGGCTTTATAAATGGTAATTATGACTTACCCCTAGTATTCGGGTTGCTTATGCTTGGCATGCAAGAATCAGATATCTCACAGCTTGCTATCAACAAACATTTGACGATATGTTTACCACTAGGTTTTGTGAACCTCAGTCAGAAGTGTTTGCGCCATGACCAACCCATCTTCTACAACTATTTGTATGCAAACAGACTATGCACTCAGAGCTATATACAACACCACAACCTGACATTCCGGGTGCGGTTAATTGGGATGCTCTTCAAAGAGATCTAGTTAGGGGATCAGAGAACAGGAGTTAGCCATCAACATAGTCCAACACTACATTGATCACCCATGGAGCAAAGGTCTATCAGAGATGACAGATGCTGGGGGGAGAGTGTTGGCATCATACGGGAAGAAGCAAGTACGGGCATACACACAGATCTAGCATTGAGGCAACCCATCCAAATTCTTTCAATCCTTACATTATTTTAAAAGTGATTCTCATCACTGAAAACAATTGTAAATACCGTTTCACCTTTTCGTAGCTCCATTTTGTGCAAGCCGAGGATTCCTCGAGCTTGAGGAGCTTTAGAAGTAATATCCTACCAAGTTTCATAATTTTCAAAGCTCATTTGAGCCTCCAAACTAGCTTAGGGACCTAATTTCTAACTAGGTTGGACACTAGGTCTGAACAGGACCAAAGCTAGTAAAAAACTATAAATAGAGCTAGAGAGCTCATTTTTTATCTAGCTTGTTGTGGAATTGAACTTGTATGAGAACTCTTTTGCAATAGAAGTTATTCCATTGTGTCTCTCTTTGTTCTTGCCTTGTGTGTGTGTGTGTATGTGTGTGTATGTATGTGCATGTTAGTGTGCTTCTCACTCACACACTTGTGCCATCACTTGTTCGAGGTCTTCATACCATCCTCATGTCTTCCCGGATTGACATTAAAGGAGGTGCTACTCATCACTGAGCTACAACTAGGATACTCACACCAGAATGGATTCCCCAGGATAACAAAGGTGTGGAGTTCTTTTGGACTAGGGAGATAGATGAAGCCTTTTACAGGTTTAAGACTGATCAACCTAGTGAAGTAGGAAGTGTGATGGTATATGAATTTAAAGATCCTGACAACCTAGGCAAAGTGGTCTACTTAGACAACACATAAGAGAGAGTGTTCATGGTAATGAAACCTAGTAGGCATGCCTACACTTGAAAGGGTGAATCTATTTTTTCCCAACCAAGATCCAATTTCTCTTATGGTCACCAAGGAGCTGGAACATCCCAAGCTCATGGAACTTAGAGGGACAAAAGTAGAGATCGACCTTTGGTAAGCTTTGCTAACCCAATGGGAAGAGAAAGAACAAGAATAGAAATGGATAGAATGGAAAATGAGAGGCATAGAGGTCCAAGGAATCAAAGAAATGTAGATGAAGTCCCTCTGTCAAGGCTTAGAGGACACACTAGGACCTTGAAACCTACACAACTTGTGAAGTCTATGAAAAACTATTTCGATGGTATAGGAGACCTGTATGATCATGTGGTAGAATTTAAGCAAGTCTTGAGAGATGAGCAAGTTGATGACTTGTTGACTCAGTACAATGCTTTTGGTCTAAGACTAAAGACCACTACCTTAATGTAGTTTCAACCCATAGCTTCAAGCAAAAACCTCAAGAGATGGTTAGACTTGTTGGAAGATGATTTAGACAATACCTAGAGAGATGCCCCATTCTAGAGTTACCCACACCAACCAAACAAGTGGCTTTATTCCTAGATGGTTTGTTAAGTACCAAATTGAGATCATATGTGTACTTGAAGGACCCTAGATTCATAGAAGAGTGTATACGCATGTGCATGGACATTAAGGATAATATGGGGGAGGAATTAGAGCTTTCAAAAATCTATAAAGATTCAAATAGCTCTAGTAGCCTCAATTCCAAACCATCTACTTCTATTGAGGAACTGGCAAAGAAGGTAGCTCAGAAATTAGGAGTCTCTAGCATGAAAATACCTAGGTTTGCCCCAGTGAAATGGTACTACACTTGTGGTGGAGACCATATGGCTAATGTTTGCCCAATCATGGCTCAACCCCAAGTGAACCCTAACTACCAATAATGCACCATAGAAAGGAGATATACCAACCACACTGAACAAGATTTCCCATATAATAAAAAAGCAGTAATGCAAAATTATCCATAGCCATATCCACAACAAGGGATATACCAAACCAGTACTCACCCTAGTAGTATGATAGAACTTAACAACCCTACCATCCATCATATCAAACTCAACAAAGGCCTCAACCAATTTTAGTTCAACAACCTCCACCTCCAGCCAACGTGATCCCGGTGAAGTATGCCGTCGCTGAAGAAAATTTGAATAGAGCCTTAGTGTCACTATCACCCTTTATTTCAAAAAGTGACTTGAACGATCATAATTTTGAATCGACTCATATTGATAGTCCATAAGCTTACTATATGCAGTCTCCAAAACATAGCAAGAAGTACTATTATAAAGACCCTAGCAAACCTAGTTGGGAGCTAGAATATGCTAATGTCATGTATGCAAATCCTAACTCTAAGCCCCAACCTAGACAGGTAAGACCTCCAACACCTAGAGGACCATGCTATCAATTTAGCAAGTAAAACATTACCCATGACTTTTTAGGAGATTTGTAGAGAAAGACTAGTGACTGCTTTGAGACACTTTTCTCCGAATTGGATGAATGAAATGTTGGAGCAAGTCTATGACAAGCCTAAGTATTGGCTTGAGTCTCACAAAGTCTTAGAAGAAGCTTTAAAAAAAGACTATGTAAAGTTCACTTGTGAACTACCTCTTGTAACTTTTGAAGAGTTTACTTAATGTAAAAGTAAGAGAATCTTAAGTGGTTGAGTCCACTTGATCAAGAATGGAAAGAGGAGCCACGAATTCGTGATTTGTGGTAGGTAGAGAATCAAATCAATCATTGATTGATTGGAGAGTGATTGAGGGAAGTTAGCCTCCCAAACTCAACTATAAATAGATGGCAATTTTAGTCGTGGTTAGAGAGACCTATGTGAAGACCTCCAAGAGCTGAGCTTTATGCCATATCAAGGTGTGATTACAAGGCACACATATGTATCAGTAAGTCATTGTATTGTACAAGCAATATACTTTCATTTTCATGATTATTTGAGTTCATCTTTCCATGTTCTTGTGAAGTGTACTACTCACTGCCATTACTCTTAGTTTTCTCAGTCAGCTTGCAGAGATGTTTTCTCTGAGCTTGGTGCATCATTTTCAGTGATTTAACTTGGTAAAGTTAGCTCTATAAGTCTACTATACGCTCACAAATTTTCATGTCATTTGGATGTTGCAATCTTCAGTTATGTTCATTTGAAGTCAACAGGGTCTGTTCATCTTCACTTCTCTATCAGGTACCCGACTTTTTCACTCATCTTGTCAGAGCCATTTCTCAGTGGTTACTTATCCAAATTCAGTGATTTAAAGCTTGTTGGATTCAACTTACTGTCTAGTATAACCATACAAATTTTCATAATCATTGGATTTCTACATTTTGAGTTATGTTGATTTTTTTGCTCACTGGTCTATTTCTATAGCAGCCCGTGAAAATCGGGATGATGTCATCACTTGTTAAAACTCATTCTCAGTGTGTGGTTCATTATTTTTGATGAGATTACTCTTGAAAGTTAGCTCTTTAAGTTTCCTAGACTTCCCCAAGAGGAATTGAGCTAATTGCTGCTGTGCTCAGAGAATTATGTAAAACACTGGACAGGTGTATGAACCAAGAATAGCAAGTTTTCACCTCTGAGCTAACTCCAACTTATCTGTTTTGATCTATCTTTTTGAGAGTGATCTTCCAAGGTACATAGGGTGTCTAATACATCCATTGGCAAGCTAAAAGGGCCCACCATATACTCCTGGAGTTCATTTGGCTGGTGTAGATCAAGGATTTTGCAACACCTCTTCATCTTCAAGCACATACCTATCCATCTCTTCACATGAAATGCCCTCAAAATTTGTCATCTTGTAGTAGTCTTAGAGCTGATTCCAACGAGCTATAGAAGATTGAAAATGATGGAGTAATGACTGAGATAAGAGCAAGACAAGTACATTGTCATGAGTGACAATGGCAGAGATGAACAGCAGAAATGATCAATGATAAGATGTATTATATAACAATGTTGTACATGATCATTGGCATGAAGAATAATGCCCAATGATAGTGAGAAGTGTAGGCTATAATGTGAGCCTCTTAACTTCAACACATGATATAAAATATGCTTAGAAAAATGGGGCACACTAGCCGTGTGACTACAAGTCTCTTTTGTAGACTTTTTCAAAGTTTGAATTTTGAAATTCAAATAGAAGCTCTACCTAAAATTACTCCTCTATGTTAGGAGTGACTTTAACAAGAAAGATTTGTAGCTTTTAGATCTCCAACCTCCACGAGATATGTGGGCTTACAATATTCTCTCAAGTCAAAAACCTTTTACAATGGTTAATGGTAAAAAACCATAAGCAATGGTTCATGTGAATCTTCAAGTGTTGCACATAATTTCTTCAAATGCCTAGCCAAGTGTGAAGGTTTGGCTTTTGCACCAACACGATCGAACCCCAATCAATGACAATTCAAGGCTTTTGTCCAAATTGTGGGAAGGAGCACCTCTTATGGGATTGTCTTAAGAGCCCAAATAATGGGCTGAAGATCACTCCTATCAATGTCATTGGGCTAGTAGTGGATTCTATTGTAAGTGTGAATTCCACTACCCTAGTGGAGGTAGTCACAAGAGCTCAGGCATTGCAGTAGAACCAAGGCTTAGGTCAAGAGCAGAATTCAGAGGGTAGTGAGACTAATAGTCAAACTAAGAAAAGGACAAGAGCTTGGAAAGAAAGTCGTGAACAAATAAAGAGCAATGGGCTAAGAAGATGAGCCAATTTGAGGAGATCCTAAGAGAACCAAAGACAAAGATAATTGCAATCACATCTGAAATGCACTCTCACACATCACCACCACAGCCATCACCACCACCATCTAATTAACCTCATGTAACTCCGCCACCACCTAGATTAGGATCAGTCTTAGTAGATCCCACTCTCGAAGGCCTAGACATGATGCTCAAAGCATATCAAGCTAGAATACAAGAAGGGACAAACATGACAGAACATGAAAAGTTTTACCCTAGAGTTGACCTAGATATTGAACAAACAAAGCTTTGTACTAAGATGGTAGAATTGCATCAAACCATGTTTGACACAAGTTGCCTCTTGAATTGCTCTAGTTTACTTAAGACTCAATTGCATTTCGATGGACTATTAGATATAATGGAGAGGTTAATTGTAAAATCTGGAAAGGAAACCACCTACTAGTGTAAGGACAAGGCAAGTGAAAGGATGGGCATTCCTCCCAAGGAAGCTTACATGCCCAATTCCACTGAACTAGAAACCTCTTCTTCTATGAATCGATACTCACTAGAATTTCTAAGAGAAATTCAAGAAGAGAAATGGACAAAGGGAAGTGAAAATCTTCTTCCCATTGAGCTTGTGGATGACTTACATGATCAATTCTCACAAGATATTCCTTCCATTTACATAGACAAAGAGGATGTTTAGTCGAGTGAAGGATTAGATTTTGAGTCTGATTCTTTATAGGAATTGCCTCATTTCATAGGCCCATGGGAAGCCAAGTCCACCTGTATAAGAGCACCCACAATCATGATAAGAAATGAAGGCTCAATCATACCTAGGAATATGGAGGTAGTAACAAATACTAAAGTGCAGTGCAATCTCACTTTAGAAGAGCTACTCAAGGGTAAGCCAGAATTGTGGAAACATGTAGCCAATCAAGTGGTAGAAGTAGCTAAAATCCATTCCCAGGTAGGATTACATATAACCACGCCAAAAAAACCTTGGATAAGATAGGAGACATGAGCGAGGGAGAAGAATGAAATACATATCTACCTATCACTCATTAAGGTTATACAACCAAGGCTATTTTGGACTTAGGGGCAAGAGTTGCAATTGTTACCACTTCCCTATGGAAGTGTTGGGGCAAACCGGAACTCAAGCCAATGAGAATTAAATTACAAATGATTGATGGTCACATAGAAGCTAGAAGGGATAACTCTCACTACTTGTGTTGTAGATTTTGAGCATACCTTTGCCATATGTGAATGTAGCAAGAACTAGGCCTATGAGATGATTTTGGGTAGAGCATTCCTAATACAGTTGCAGATAGTGCAAGATTGGGGAGCAAATTCCTTATATTTGCAACATTTAGGTGTTACAACTTAAGTCAATATCAAGGACTACTCTCATAGGAATGTGCCCCCTATATAATGGAATCCCCTCCATAGAACCATAGAAGGTACAGAGTCAATGGATTCCATAGGATCAAGATCCTTATGGATGCATGAAGGCACACACTTATGGATGTGCAAAGTTGCAGTAGAAGAAGAGAAAAGAGATAACACCAAAGAGATAGGTGCGAAGGAAAATCATAGATCTATTGAAGACCCAGCATATGCACCTATAGTATTCCCACATGAAGAGTTTGAACCTCATGGTTGGGCGGAAAACTTACCCACAATGTATGTAGCTATCAATGAAGAACAATGGACCCCAGACTATGATGAAGATGGCTATGACATTTCGGTTTTCACGATAGAACCAATAATCTGTGATTCACTTATTGAAGAACGTGAGCCTAGGGTGGACATGATCGATCAAGTAAGTGACTCAGATTTAGAATCAATCATTATGGATCTCTTTTGTGCATCATAAGAAGAATATCTAGACGTAGTAGGAGCTCACCCTCAAGGACAAGAAGAGCACACCAATGGGTTGAGGGTAGCTACACAGTTAACCACAAAGAGTGAAGGCAAGAAAAGAAAGAAGAGAGAACTCCCACAAGAGGAAGAAGAATCTCTATTTGAGGTTCCTAAAAACTTCAAGAAGTATGAAGTCATAGATAGAAATTTAAACGAGAAGCACTCACTGGAGAGGCCTATGATAATAAAGAGATAACAAAAAAGATTGTAGTGACCATAGAAGAAGGTGAAGAATGATGCACTTACATAGGACATGACTTGACTAAGGACAAAGAGCAAGAATTGATAGCCTTGTTAAGAGAATATAGAGATGTGTTTGCATGGTGCTATAAGGGCCTAAAAGGAGTAGACCTTGACATATACTCACATACAATTCCCATGACTTCAGAGGATAGAGCAAGACAATGAATGCCTACAAACATAGTTTCATACATTAGAATAAGCTCATAGCACATTAGAGGAAAAGTTTTAGAACATAGACCAAGAAGCTATGCAACAAGTTGAAGGTCATCTATGAACACAGATGGAACAAAACTCTAAACTACAGTGCAACATGGCACTACTATGAAGCCACCTCACAATGGCCTAGGAAGAAGACCGACAGTTGCAACTATAGAATCAAGGAAATCTATAAGCAACCATAGAGAATACACTTGGGGCACCCATAATTCCATCCAAGTTTCAAGTTGTTCCCCCAAAGAACATCAAAATTATCCTAGAAGATTATGCTAACCTTCTCGAGGCCCATGACCAATTATCAGAAGAACTAGATTAGCTATGACAACAATGAAAGTCACATACTACAACTATCCCGCAAACTACCATATCAACCTCTTCGATTATCATTGACCCAACAACACTACAAGAACTACCAAAACAAGTTACAAAACTGAAAACAAGACTATTACAATACGAAAGACCACCATCCCCACCAGAGGCCCCTAGAGAAGAAGAAACAGTCTCCATTCTAGTAGAACAAACATTTGAAGATCACTATGATCCACAAACCATTCTTGGTGGATGGGTAATAAAAGAAGGACAAGATACATTCGAATCTCCACAACCCCCATCGTTAAAGCAAGTGGAAGATATTGGGTGCACACATGAAGATCGCACAGTGGTGCAAAACCAAGCCATGCGAATCATACAAGAAATAGTGCTACAGTCCAACTATTTCCAACAATTGGAACCTAGGTGGCTCACGACATCCAAACCATAATAGAGACCATATGTTATAATTTTGGCCTATTATAATGCAAAATTAAGAGATTAATGGGAAAGACACCCACATTTGAGACACAATTCCAACCCGAGGACTTATCATGGACATCACAGAAAGGTAATATCTATCAATCCACTAAGCAACAAAAACTATTAAAAATTTATCCAGAAATATTATGCATGTGGAATCATGCACCCCTACATCTTCTTTAAAACCCATGTTATGGACCAGTTCCCAAGCACAGGTCATGGAAGTCATTTAACATCAAAGTACAAAATAATGCACAATGCAAGGAATGGCTTAACTACCCATAGATCACACACCCACAAGGACCACCCTCTATTGCTTATATGATGGCCACTATATGCCATTGGATCCATTGATTGAAACCAATGCCAGATGTAGCAGCGCAGATGATGTTGAAGATTTTGGATATGATGCAGATTCTTCTCAAGACCTTCCACAATACATAAGCACCACAAATAGCTCTAGCAGGCTTCATAAATGGAAACTATGATTTGGTGTACAACATGAGATTGACCCCAAGCATTAGAGTCGCTTATGCATGACATGCCCATATCAAATACCTCCCTGCCTATTACAAACAAACCTTTGAAAACATGTTCACTACTGGCTTTTGGGAGTATCACTCGGAGGTGTTTGCGTCAAAACCAACACACCTGCTTCAATTATTTGCATGTGAACAGGCTATGTATTCAAAATATTACATGACACCACAACCAATTATCCCTAGTGCCATCAATTGGGGTGCATTGCAAGATGATTTGACAAAAGGATTAAGGCTTCGAGAACACGAGTTGGCCACAGATGTCATCCAATACTATATTGACCACCCTATAGAACAGAGAGGTTTGTTAGGGGTGATAGATGCTAGAGAGGGGGAGTATTGGCCTACATGTAATGAGGAGACAGAACAATCAAGTACAATCTGGCACAGAAGAGGCCCAAACATTTTTTTTCCATAACTTATTTTCAATCAAAGTGATTTTCATCACTACACAAACATGTAAGAACCAGATATGCAAGAAGGGAATTCATTGAAGAATTCCAAGGTAATCTAGACAAAGACTTGAAGCATATCCATAGTAAGGTACTAGAGAATGGATAAGATGGATCCAAAGTTTTGATTGGTAAGCATGATAATCTTCTTAAGTCAAAGGGATGACATAAAATTGTATATCCCTAGAAGAAGATTAGTTAGAAGTTCTTAGAACATCCATAAGATGTTAAAGACTTAAGCAAAGATGTACACTCATGAATGTATGAGTTAAAGATCCCACGAAAATCCCATGGGTGAATGTCATTGAAGAAAGGACCTAACTTGGTGAAATATATCAATTGATCTTATCTCATGTTAAATTAGGAAGCCAAGTGACCTAACTTGGTGAAATTATATCAAACCCTTTATTGTTTGATAAGCCAGGTGGCATACATTCCTCAAAGAGACGAAACCCTTTTTTAGTTTGATAAATCATTCCAAGGAAAGTTTAAAGGTCGACCAAAAGATATGTTTGAATTATTTGGCATGAAATTTAGAAAACTTATCCTTTGATCTCTTGAATATGATACCAAGGAGTTCCAAGATGGAATTCATGTTCATAGGAAATAATCAAGAGAACATGAAAAGATCAAAAAATGTGGGAACATTAAGGATGTTATTCTAAGGATTAGAGAAAGATCTCCTTGGTATGGGATAGTGGGAGCTAACTCTAGTTGATGACTATCTCTAATTGGCCAGAGAGAAAATAGACTCAAGATCCAATAAGAAACATCAGGATAAGCATTAAAGATAAGTCCATTTAAAATAAGGTCTTAGGTTCATAAAAGAGGTAAAGAGATTTACCTATTTGAGCCATATAAATACACTTGGTGGTATTTACAAGAGGGTAAGTAGAATAAGGTTAACATTTACCTTAGAAAAAGGCTATCCTTTATCCTCTTTAAAAAAGATATATTCTTTTTAGAATGCATAGGTTACTATTTTTCTATGCTAAGAAAAGGTCATTTGATGAAAAAATATTGCATATGCTTCATGATTAAATTTTATATGCTAGTTTTTTCTATACAAAGTAGTTTATAATGTTTATATAGTTATTTTGATTGATATTATATACCTTGTATCATTGAGAAAAGCTAATTATTTAGGATGAATTTCAATTCTTGTTATAGTGGAATATGGATATTCAATGAAATATTGAGATTGTTGGTTCTATGTGAGATAGCTACAAACATAATTAGTTCAAATACATGTACCAAATTTGTATGATGTTATATGATGGTTTCTAAAATAAAACACTAGCCAATTTAATATTTTTATGCATCAATATCATATAAAAGGCTCCTATGGTGTCTAGTGATATAAGGAGCACCCTATATTGTAGTAAATTTCTTATTATAAAAATGATTTTGCTAATTCCCAAGACTTGTCTTAAATGATTATATGACTTAAATAAACATTAGAAAAAATATTTCAATAGGAGGAAAATTTGTTTCATGGAGATATTTCATTCAATAATTTCTATATTTTGAGTTATCAAAGAAGGTTATTTTTAAAAAATTATATTTTTTAAATAACATTTAGGTATAGTTATTTATAGGGCTATAAGTTTTTTTCAAGAAAATTTTCATTAGTATGCATTGTTTTTTTGTTACTTGTTAGAAAAAAGGACACTAAAGTGTCCTATTTTGGTACAACACTAGTGTTAAGCATGTTTTGCTAGGGGCTCAATAGACCCATTTTGCTAAGTTCATGCTTTTCACTTAGTCCTACCAATAGATTATATTGGTATTTGAAAAGGGCTACAAAGGAATTAGTCAAGTATATGATATCTAGAGATTCCTTTCCTTTCTATTGAAAGTGGAAGATCAATCTAGTTTTTGACTCTTTCAAGATAGAGATAAGATCTCTATCATAGACTCCTAAAATTATACATTTCTAAGAAGGTAAAAAGTGTACAAGAGATGTAAGACTTTAGGAGCTCGAGGTTTGTGGAAGTGCCAAAACGAAGCAGTTAAACTAAGACCACCAAAAAAAATCCACCCATTTCAGTAGTCTACAAGTATGAGGCATGCATGTACATTTGGTTGGACTAAGGAAAAGTAATTTGGGTAGGTAATTTGATTCCTTTCCTTTCAAATTGAAAAAGGTAGTAGCCCTTATTTGATTACAATAACTGAATGTAAAGAGAGAGATAACCATGCTCAGAGTATAGATCATGGTGCTTAGAACATGCCTTGAACCTTTGCGTGAAACCCTTGGTTTTAACCCCTAGGGTATTTATTCATATGAGCTCCCAATCAAATGGTTGGAACCTTAGATTTTATTTATCCTACCATGTGAGAACCTTAGCCTTAGGAGAAGCTTCTCTTGGAGCCACCTTGAGTGTACGTGAGAGAAGAATCCTCATTTGATTCAGAAGGCATGTGATGGACCTTAGGAAATTAGAAGGCATATGATGACCTTTGGGAAAGTTTCCACAACAGGGACACTTGTCAGGAAACTGGCCAATCCCAAAGACATGTACCTCCTTGGCCTAGAGGTATATATATGGGTGGAGTTGGAGGGGTTGATATGTGCTCTCTCCCTTGGGAGTGTGGTCTTTGGAGTTAGATTTTCAGATAGTGGTTGCATATTTTACAACATTGACCCACTATCAAAGTACCAAACATCTGAGTCCACTACAGACATACACTATTCATGAGAAAATGGGTCATAACTGCAAACAATAGTAAACACCCATTCTTCATTTTGCACAAGATTTGTAGACTCTGATTTGGGTGTAGAGGCTTGTGCAACAACCATTCCATCCTCTTTTTTCTTTGCCTCTTTTGCAACAAATTTTGGAAAACTCTTTATGACATGATCATTTCCTTTACAGTATTTTCAAAATAGTTTCTTCTTTTCTATTTTCTTCTTGTATGTTTCATCCTTCTTTGATTGTGCAGACTTAGCAAATTTTTGCTTACTAATAGATGAACTTCATTTACCTTTTCGCTTCTGAGTATCCAGGAAAGCTTGATCTATAACATGCATAATGGACATGTTCTGCCTGGACTGATCTTCCAACAACAGAATAGAGACTAACTCTTCAAATGTTAAGGCATTTGGATTTTCTTTCACCATCAATCAAAAAGTACAAGCAAAACTCTGAGATGAATCTGGAAGACAATTCAGAACCATCTACACAAGTGAGCTATGAGACAAGACTTCATCAACAAAAATTAACTACTCCTTCAAATCTTTGATCTTTCTAAAAAAAATGTCCATGGAATTTCCTTCATTCATGTGCTCACTCTCCAATTGTTTTCAAAGGTAAAAAAGATGAGCCTCATTCCTTGCGTGGTATAAAGTTATAAGTGTATCCCAAGCATCCTTTACTATTCTGCAAGAGTGAATGTGTGGAATAATGGCATGTTTGAAAGACAATGCTATCAATGTATGTGTTTGAGCATCTTTTCCATCCCAATGAAGTTTCTCTATAGTATGTGTAGTAGGAACTGCAAAACAAATAGGAACCTAAAGAATATCACCATCTTCAATGCCATATGCATCAGCTTTAGTAATTGTATTTGCAAGTGTATTAGGACATTTTTCAATACCCTACACAATATTCCATAGTCCTTTTGCAACCAGTACATGACACTGTTGGGAGAGATGGTAGGATGCACTCAAGAGATTGAGTTGAAGCTGCTAAACCTGCTTTTCTCCAGCCCTCTATGACTCTAGATATGCTTAGTACACTTTATTAGCTTCCAAATGATACCAAGAAAGCATATATGTACTTTGCAATTGATATGTGTAATGATCAAATCAAAACAGACTACTTGAGACTTCAAAAATTCTAGAAAACTTGCTATTTCTGTAATGACACCTGACTCAGTCTTTTACTCAGTGTGACCAGCACACTTACAATTGATCTAATTCCTTCTGGATATATTAAATTAGCTTATCAAGCTATCATTTGCAAGTGGAATGAGAAGAAATGATAAACTACTCACTGAGAAATCACTTTAGCAAAATTGTAGTTACCCCCGATATTTTAGGAACTCTGCAGACACAGACCAGTGTGCACTTCGAGCAAGATTTCTCCGAGATGACTAATCCAATTGACTGGAAACTTTGTAAGTGTATAGTAGACTTTGAGCTGAATCCAATGTGCTTTGAATCACTTGATTTGGTTTAGTAGATCCTGAGATATGCCTCTTTGAAGTTGACAGACTTGGAGATGATGACTCAGAGAAAACAGAGATAATGAAAGTAATGATATGTATTAATTCACATTGATGTACATTCCCATTGACATGATAAACATTTCCAAATGGTACTCAGAGGTTTAGGCTATGAAAGAGTCCTCACACACTCAAGTTTTGATCCACAATTGCCTCGGGATATGAGCTGAAGTACCCACAACTTTTTGATTGCATCTTTTTATAGAGGATGAGTTGAGATTTGAATTTGAATTCAAATTCAAATCTCCTATAATCACTACTCTAAAAGTAAGGAGATATTCTCTCCAATTACACCATCCAATTTTCACGACTAATCAAGTAGGTGTGTGATTACATGAGATGCCAAGTCATATAGACTTTTACAATGGATAAAATGGTAATAACACATAGGCAAGTGTTCCTATGGTTCTAGCTTCTCATAGTGATATCCTTCAAGGGTTCCAAGCTAATCTTCCAAGGTTCCAAGCCAAGTGTGAAGGCTTGAAATGCACCAACAGCTCCCCCTCAAGCCAAGCACTTTGGCTTAAGTCTTCATCTTCATTCTTCAATCACATCCTGCAATCCAATCATGGATTTGAATCTGCATAGCTTGTTTCCATCCAATGCTTTAGTGAGTAAATCTGCACATTGCATATTGAATCTCTTTGCTAAGCAACTTCTCTCTCACATAGTGGTAATGAACCTCTATGTGTTTGGTTCTAGCATGATATATTGGATTAGCTGCAAGGTGAAGAGAGCTAGTGTTATCTCCAAAGATAATTGGAGGTCTAGTGTATAGACCTAACTCTGTATATAAAAGCTTCAACCAGATAGCTTCTTGAGTGGCATTGGCAAGTCCTCTATACTCTGCTTCAGTGGATGACAATGCCACTGTAGGTTGTTTCTTGGCTGACCAAGAAATAGGTTTATCTCCTGCAAAACAAATGTATCCTGATGTGCTTCTCCTATCATCCTTGCATCCTGCCCAATCTGCATCTGAATATACTTTGATGCCAATATCTGATGTATAAGGAAAGTACAAACCATGGTTCTGAGTTCCCTTCAAATACTTCAAGATTTTCTTTGCTGCCTCTAGGTGAGGTACCCTTGGTTTGTGCATGAATTGACTAAGCACACTCACTCCATATGCTATGTCAATTCTTGTCAAGGTAGCATAATTCAAACTACCTACCATGCTTTGATATCCTGTGATGTCTTGGACTTCTTCCCCTTCATGAGCACTTAGCTTTAGGTTGACTTCCATTGGAGTAGTTGAGACTTTAGCATCCTGCAAGCCAAACTTTTTGACCATATCCTGTACATACTTCTTTTGAGTGATATATATACCTGAGTTGGTGTAGATTAACTCAAGACCTAAGAAGTACTTCAATAATCCAAGATCATTTATCTTGAATTCCTTCATCATCTGTCCTTTGATGTGTCTAATCCCATTGACATCATTGCCTGTAATGATGATGTCATCAACATAAACACACAAGTAGATTACCTCTGCACTACTTCTCTTTATGAACAGAGAAGTGTCTGCTTTACTCATCACAAATCCTTGGTCTTGGAGATAGGATGTCAACCTGTAATTCCATGCTCTAGGTGCCTGTTTCAATCCATATAGAGCCTTCTTCAATTTACACACATAATTTACCTTCTTGGGATCTTCATAGCCAGGTGGTTGTGACATGTAGACTTCTTCAGATATCCATCCATTCAAGAAAGCATTCTTGACATCTAATTGGTACATGTTCCAATTCTTGGATGCAGCTACACTCACCAATATTATGATAGTTGGCATCTTAGCCACAGGAGAAAATGTCTCCTCATAATCAATGCCTTGGGTTTGTGCAAAACCCTTGGCTACCAACCTAGCTTTGTACCTGTTGATTGTTCCATCTGAATTTCTCTTTAACTTGTAGATCCATCTGGATCCTATCACCTTCATAGTGTCTTTCTTGGGTACCAAGTCCCAAGTATCACTCTCCTTGAGAGCTTCCATTTCTTCATCCATAGCTTCTGTCCATTCTGGTTTGGTGATTGCTTCTTCATAGGTACCTGGTTCTTCATTCAACAAGTCCTTTGCAAGATATACAGAATGTTTAGTTACAAGTGATGTGTCATACCCAAATCTGATAGGCTTCTTCTTTTCTCTCTGAGATCTCCTCATTGCTTGAGTTGAGGATTCTGGTGTATCCTCTAGCTTCTTCATCTTCATCTTTCCTTTGGACTTCCATGCCTTGAATTCTTCAAGGTTTATGGTATCATCATCATCTGAGCTTGATTCATCTTTCTGGATTGGTTCCTCCTTGGTGAGATTTGGGAAATCTTCTTCCATATCATAGGGTAGACTAACCTTCATGCATTCATTCTCATACCAAGAGTCATTCTCATCAAAGATGACATCTCTGCTTACCTTGAAACCTTTGTTTGTTGGGTTGTAGAATCTGTATCCCTTTTGGTTCAAATCATAACCAATGAAGATACATTTTTCAGCTTTAGGGTCTAGCTTTCCCCTTACCTGTGAGGGAATATGCACATATGCTACACAACCAAAGATTTTGCAATGATCCAGAGAGGGTCTCTTACCATGCCAAGCTTCATATGGTGTCATGCCATCAAGTGATTTGGATGGCAACCTGTTGATGAGATAGGTGGCAGTAGATACACTCTCTGCCCAAAGATAATTTGGCAACTTTTTTTCATTAAGCATAGACCTAGCTGTTTCTACAATGAGTCTATTCCTTCTTTCAGCTACCCCATTTTGTTCAGGTGAGTACCTTGTAGTAATCTCCCTTTTGATGCCTCTTTCCTGCAAGAAATCTTCAAACTCATTGGAGAAGTACTCTCCTCCACCATCTGACCTTAGCCTCTTCAAGCTTCTTCCTGTTTGGTTTTCAACAAGTGCAAGATACCTCTTGAAACAATTAAACACTTCATCTTTATGTTTCATAAAGTATAAGATAGTCCACCTGCTATAGTCATCAATGAAGGACACATAGTACCTTGAACCTGAAATGGAGGGATCCTTGCTAGGTCCCCAAACATCTGTGTGTACCAAGTCTAGGTAGTCTTCATGCATGAAACCTTTCCTTGAATAAGGCAATCTGTGAGACTTACCAAACTGACATGCTCCACACTTATAAATCATGTGTTGCTTGGATACATTAGGTATCCCAAGCACACATTGATCCCTGCACATTTGCTTTAGGGTTCTTTCACCTATGTGGCCTAACCTCCTGTGCCATATTTCTAACTCTGAAAGTGTTTGATCCTTGTAATTATACAAAGCAATATTCTTGTTGTCTTCTAGCTCAAAAGTAAACAATCTACCTGATTTCTCCCCTTTGGCAATTCTTTTGAAACCATGTCTTGGATCCTCCACATATGCTCCATGTTGAGTGAACCTGACCTGCAAACCTTTCTCCACAATCTGACCAACACTCATTAGATTCTTGGTGATGGTTGGTACATAGAGTACCCTGCTCAATAGGTTCTGGTTACCATCACATGTTTTTACATTTCTAATCTTTACAACAGAGTGTTTGGTATCATCACCTGTTTGTACCTGATGTTTGCCCTTGGGTTCTTCCAAATCAGAGAGTAATGCCACATTGCCAGCTACATGGTTAGAACATCCTGAGTCAATATAAAATAAATGATCATCATTTGTACCTGCCTTGGAGGTCATATTCATGATCAATAGGGAGTCATCTTGCTCCTCTGTGTAGTTGTTGTAGTCCCTTCTGTTTCTGAATCCACCTTCGTAGCTACCATTGTGGTTGTGGTTGTAATTGTTGTTGTATTGTTTGTTGTATCCATTGTAGCCTTGGTGTTGGTTGAACTTGCCTCTCCCTTGAGATTATCCACCTCTTGAGTAGCCTCTTCCTCTCTGATTCTTGTAGTTCTTGTAGCATTCATCTGTGGTATGATTGGACAATCCACAAATGTTGCATGGTGATGGGTTGTAGGGTCTCCCCCTACCTGACTTACCTCCTCTGCCTCTTCCTCTTGAGGATCTACCTCTCCCTGCATAGTTTGCTTGGGAGGTAGAACCTTCTTCATCAACCTTCTTACTTTTACCTTTATCTTTAACTTTCTTATCAGTATATAGAGCAGAGGGGTTGTTACCTTTTGATTGATCTCCTGCCTTTGTAAACTTTGCTTCATGTGTGAATAGTTGGCCCATGAGTGTTGTGAGATCTGGGGTATGCATGTCCATATAGAGGTCCATTGCAGTGGTGAAGCTTTCCCACTTATCATCTGCCTTGAGTCCATTTGTTACTTGCCTGACTATTTGTTCCTCTTCAATCTCCTCTCCAATACTTGCTAATTGGTCTGCCACATCTTTAATCTTAGTCACATACTCTAAGACTGATTGCTTGGGCTGCTTCCTAAGGGTTGTGAATTCAATCCACAGTTGATTCTTCCTGGCCCTTGTGTTGGAAGAGAAATATGTTGACAAGGTTTCCCAAGTCTCTTGGGAAGTCTTACAATTCCTTACATGAGGTAAAAGGAAATCAGATATAGAGTTAAGAAGGTAAGACCTTGACAAAGCATCTTTTGCACACCATTGGTTGAGTCTCTCTTGTTCATCCTTGGTGGGTAGTCCTCTAGCTTTGAATGAGGGCAATTCCTCATCTCCTGATATGAATCCAAACAAGCTTCTTCCTTGTAGATAGGTCTTCATCCTTAGAGACCAAGCTTGGTAATTGTTCCTGTCCAATTTGTCAATGAATGAAGGAAAACCATCTCCCATGTTTACCTTATTTGCTCTGATACCACTGTTGGGAGAGATGGTAGGATGCACTCAAGAGATTGAGTTGAAGCTGCTAAACCTGCTTTGCTCCAGCCCTCTATGACTCCAGATATGCTTAGTACACTTGATTAGCTTCCAAATGATACCAAGAAAGCATATATGTACTTTGCAATTGATATGTGTAATGATCAAATCAAAACAGACTACTTGAGACTTCAAAAATTCTAGAAAACTTGCTATTTCTGTAATGACACCTGCTCAGTCTTTTACTCAGTGTGACCAGCACACTTACAATTGATCTAATTCCTTCTGGATATATTAAATTAGCTTATCAAGCTATCATTTGCAAGTGGAATGAGAAGAAATGATAAACTACTCACTGAGAAATCACTTTAGCAAAATTGTAGTTACCCCCGATATTTTAGGAACTCTGTAGACATAGACCAGTGTGCACTTCGAGCAAGATTTCTCCGAGATGACTAATCCAATTGACTTGAAACTTTGTAGGTGTATAGTAGACTTTGAGCTGAATCCAATGTGCTTTGAATCACTTGATTTGGTTCAGTAGATCCTGAGATATGCCTCTTTGAAGTTGATAGACTTGGAGATGATGACTCAGAGAAAACAGAGATAATGAAAGTAATGATATGTATTAATTCACATTGATGTACATTCCCATTGACATGATAAACATTTCCAAATGGTACTCAGAGGTGTAGGCTATGAAAGAGTCCTCACACACTCAAGTTTTGATCCACAATTGCCTCGGGATATGAGCTGAAGTACCCGTGACTTTTTGATTGCATCTTTTTATAGAGGATGAGTTGAGATTTGAATTTGAATTCAAATTCAAATCTCCTATAATCACTACTCTAAAAGTAAGGAGATATTCTCTCCAATTACACCATCCAATTTTCACGACTAATCAAGTAGGTGTGTGATTACATGAGATGCCAAGTCATATAGACTTTTACAATGGATAAAATGGTAATAACACATAGGCAAGTGTTCCTATGGTTCTAGCTTCTCATAGTGATATCCTTCAAGGGTTCCAAGCTAATCTTCCAAGGTTCCAAGCCAAGTGTGAAGGCTTGAAATGCACCAACATACACATCATATAAGAACATAATGGGTAATTGGTACCATCCAACTTATCCTCAACAATCAACGTACAAAATACATCATTGTTTTTAGCCATGGCCACTAATCAAAATACCCTGATGCAGAAAAATGATTGTATCTCAAAAAACTTGTATATATCTTTGGCACAAAAAGATGAAATTTCCTACATAGGCATTGTGATAGTGCATTTGGAGGTCAAAACAAGATCAGATCACAATTTTGACACCACAAACCAAAGCAATTTTGAACTTCTAAGTGCGTTGAGTATGCTCACTGATTTTTGTGTGATTATAAGACTATGATCGGAGGGGTGTCAACGACACTGTAGATGAAGCGGTGACCTACTGCGATACCAGTTGTTGGTCTTTAAGGTCTACGAAAGCATGCAAACAACACACGGAAGAAGAAGAAGAAGCTTGGAGCACAACACACAATATTGAATGTATTACCAAGAGAATATGCAAAGATAAGTGACTTGTTAGGGTTATAACAATATATAAAAGCCGGGGGAAAAAACCTCTAGAAAGAGGGAAAAGAGTGCCCTGACAGTCCTAGTGTGTTCACACACATCACTACCTAAATATATCAATAGCATCAAAACTAGCCAGTGCAACTGAGGGAAAAGATTTTTTGGATCAGCCTAGACCTGTCTTAGGGCAACAACCACCCTTAACAACTAATGTTGCTCCAATGGAATACATTGCTATACAAGAAAATTTGGAAACGTCTTTAGTACCAGCTAGATAATAATTTGATGGTTATAATAGCCATTCAAATGATCATTATGAGGATACAAATTGGGACTATGGATACAAAAAAGAACTTGATCTTCAAGCCTTGGATTTGGGAAATGGGAAAGTTGAAATCGATGCAACCACATTCATGTACATAACCAATAATTACATGTCAAACCCAAAACCACAATTCGAGAACATAGAAAATGTAACTTGTTATAGGTGTGGGGGAGACCACTTTGTGAAAGAGAGTTTCCTCAAACACCTACTCTCAGAGTGGAAGGAGATCATTTTAAGGATTGTGGAAGAAAACATTTGATTAGGCACTATCCAAAAAATCCAAAGATTCAAAGTACAAATAATCACAAATCCTTTAAAGCAATGGAAATTCTAACGACCTCTAGAAGTGATCAAGATGAAATGGCACATGTTCAAGGAATAATTAGAGCTCAAACAAAACACCAAAGAATAAACACTGAGGAGGAGAAGAAAACATTAAAGAAGAATTCTTCATGGAAAGAGAGAAGAGGAAAACAAAAATAAAAATGGAAAAGAAGGTAGAAGAATTGGAGAAAACATTACAAGAGAAGACACAAAAGAAATCAGAAGAAGATAATTCTAAACAGAACATATAGGGCAAGAATAGAGGATGGGCCCATACTTGATCAACTAGAACTAGAAGACAAAAGAATGTAGCTGTGTAAGGAAATCGTAGAAAAGAATCAAAATTTTCTAAAAGAAGATCATCTCAAAAATAACCCTAAAGACAAAGAAATTTTCTAGAACAAGTATGGAACGAAGTCTTGGAGAATTAAAAATGTAAAAAAATGATCAAGTATCCTATTTAGAAACCTAGGAGGAGAGAGAACAAATCATGGAAACAAACCCAACTAAGGAGATACCATTGAAAATGGAAGTTAGGTTGAATGATTAGTGCACGATTTTGTGTGAATGGAATTTAAGAGAAGTAATGAAACAGAAACCTCATATGAAAGAATATTTGAATAAGAAGAGAAAGAGTTCAAATGAAAATTCTTACAACTCAGATAGAGAATCACTAATGCAAGTGCCAATAAATAAAATTGGAGGATATTGTGAGGAAGAGGAGGGTAATACAATAATCTCAATTCACTATGGATATAAACAAGAAAATGCCATCTTAGATAGTGGAGCTAGACTAGCCATTATGACAAGAAGAACTTGGGAAAAATGAGAAGCTCAACAACTCAAACCCACTAGAATGAGCCTCCAACTTGCAGATGGAACTATCGAAAAACCCTTAGGAACTTGGGAGAATGTTATAGTTAAAACCAATGGAATTGAAATTGAACATACCTTTGCAATAGTAGAATTTACCCATCTTATCTCATATGAGATTATCTTAGGAAGACCTTTCATGACACAACTACAAGTAGTTCAAGATTGGGGAAAGAATTGCCTTGCCTTTACTTGCAAAACCAAGGGAATGTAACTAGAGTCAACCTAAGGAAAGGAACTTATCATGAAATATCTCTAAGAGAGTGGAATATAGTACATAATGAACATGATAGAATAAATAAATCAAAGGAAATCTCAACTGAAGAAAGTGAAAACAAAGCCCCAATTTGGGCATATGGTCCAACAAGAATAAAATTACCAAAAAGATTTCTTTCGAGAAGAGAAGATTGCATAAATGCGAGGACTATAGAGGATGAGATAGTCTTTTTCACATAGCTCTAAGAATTATAAGAGTGGAGGAAGATAAAAGCAACCAAACTTCATATCTAGAAAGTGTGCAAACAATTGATGTGGTCAAGGACAAACTTTCTAGAAAATATAACAAAATTAAACATAAGGAAGAGAAGAAATAGAGACCGTGAGAAGATATCAAAACACAAAACTCAGATTACTCAAGAGGAAAAGCAAGAAAAATTTTACATTCCATCAAAATTAAAACAATATGAGGTTGAAGAAAGAATTTTGTTGAAATTGAAACCACAAAGTGAGCAAAAAAGAGGAGAATCCTATGACAATAAGGAGGAAACAAAAAAAATAGTGATAACCCAAGAGGGGGGAGAAGACAAACATATTGTGATAGCAGATGATATGGAAATAAAAGAAGAAAAGGCCTTAATCAAGTTAGTCAAGGAATTTAGAGATGTATTTTGCCTACATCTACAAAGATCTCAAAGGGATAGATCCTAATATTTGTGTGCATATAATACCTATAGCACCAGATGCTAAACTAAGTAAGAAAAGGCATTATACATACAATGATAAATAATCTGACAAAATTAAGGATGAAATAGATAAGATAGATAAATTATTGGTTGTTGATTTTCATTTAAGAAATTTGAGTATATTGAATGGATTTCACCAATAGTTGTAGTTCCAAAGAAGAATGGGAAACTTAAGGTTTGCATAAATCTTCAAAAATTTAATTCTATAACTATTAGAGATAGCTATCCATTGCCAATTACATATCATATATTGGAAAGAGTAGTTGGAAAGGAGGTCTATATTTTCATGGGTGGTTTCTCACGATACAATCAAGTGTCAATTGCCTAGAAGATCAACATAAGACTACATTTGATCCAGAATGGGATGTATATGCATTTAGGGTTATGCCTTTTTGTCTAACCAATGCACCAACCACATTCCAAAGGTTGATGTGTCATGTGTTGGAAGATTTTCTAAGAAACATCATGGAAATTTATGTGGATGTTGTTTGGACCTTTTTAGATGATAGGGAAGATAATTTAAAAGATATCAGAGATATATATATAAAAAATCTAGAAGTTATAGAGTTTGCCTAAACCCTAAAAAGTATGTCTTCTTTGTCACACAAGGAAGAATGTTGGGACATATAGTATCCCAAAATGGCATCTCTACTGATGAGGAGGAAATCAAATCCATAGTCAACTTGCCCAAGCCAACAAATTTGAAGGAGTTACAAACATTCATGGGACACTGTGACTATTATAGGAAATTTATGTACAAGTTTGCTGACATTGAAAAACCTTTGTATGCTTTGATTACAAAAGTTGAGCGGTTTGATGAATGTGATAAATCCCTTGAAATCCTAAAGACTTTTTTAGTCACCACACGAATACTAAAAACACCTCAATGGGATTTGATATTCCATGTACATGTGGATGCTTCAATTTTTGCATTAGGATGTGTTTTAGGACAACCTTTAGAAGGAAGCAAAGTAGATTTTCCTATTAGCCTATGCAAGTAGACAAGTAAATCATGTTGAGGAAAACTACACAACAACTGAAAGAGAAGGATTGGGTATGGTGTATGTAGTGAAGAAATTCAGACATTAGCTACTAGCTAACAAGATTGAATTCTTTGAGGATCATCAAACTTTATTATATCTAGTAAAAAAAACCTTGCCAAACTAGAAGAATAGTAAGATGGTTCTTACTATTAATGGAATTTGATTTTGAGAAGTTGTATTAAGACAAGGAAAAACACACTTGAGAGATGATTATTTATCTAGAATCTTAACTAGAGAAAAAACACAAAATATAGATGATGATCTACCTAATGTGTATCTATTCAAGATAGGTAGCATACCAGGTTGGGAAAAATCTTTGGTACAAATATTGTCAATTGGACCTAAGAATACCCATTCAACTTCAACACATCTGATCTTGCAAAGTTTAAATTTCATTATACTATCAGGACACCTATATCATTTGAATTACATATGAGGTTTGGAATATTGTGCACTTGAAGAAGAATAAAGAAAATTATCTAGAGAAAACACATCTTTGGAATCCATGTTTACATGCTTCAAAGATTGTTACTCTAAATAATTTGGCAAGATTAGGAGCTCATTGGTCAACCAATGAGACAAATGTGGATAGATATATATCTCAATGTGTTTTTTTGTGTAAATAAACAAAGGGATCAACCAATAACCTTGTTGTGGTTTCAAGAAAACCCTAAATGGAGTGAAAATATAGTGGAATATTTGAAGCAAGAACCTCATGAAGAAATGAAGGAAATGGATTCAGACACAAAAAATTTACAAGAGATGTGTAAGGAATTTGTACTGAGAAATGATCAATTGTACAAAAGAGGAATAGATGGATATATAGAATCTATGTGCCTGAAGAAAAAGTTTTGGAAATGTTGGAGCTAGCTCACTCAGGTGTAGTAGGAGGTCACTTTTCAATTGAGAGAACTACTAAGTTAATCCTCAATTCAAGTTTCAAGTGGTCAAAATTATCCCAAGATGCTAATTTGTATGCACAAAGATGTGATATCTTCTAGAAACTAAACCACCTATAAGATAAATTGACATGCCTCTCAAAACCTTGATATCTACTAGAGTCTTTAGCAAATAGGGATTGGAATTCATAGGACCTATACATCCACCAACAAAAGGATCTCATCTAGAATATATTATAGTGGCAATATACTATTTAACAAAATGGGCTAAAGCAAAACCTATTGTTTAAAATGATGCTCAAACCACATCTAAGTTCTTGTATGAACATGTAGTAACTAGATTTGGACTAATAATTGAGTTGTTAAATGGTAGAGAGACTCATTTTCTTAATCAATTCATTGAATCATTGGCAAAACAACACATGATACACAGGAAATCTGCACCCTATCATCTGCAAGCAAATGGACTAGCTGAGAGTACAAATAAATCTTTGTGCACTATGTTATCCAAATTAGTTAATACCAAAAGGAAAACTTGGGATATGCAACTCTATCATGTCCTTTGGGAATATAGAGTAGCATACAAGACATCAATTGGAACTGGTCCATTCAATCTAGTTTATGGATTAAATGTAATATTACCAATAGAATTTCTTATACTGGGTGTAAGGATATGAAATCAATTGCATTGGACATGAAATGAATTTTCTGACGAGATTATGGAGTTAGAACAATTAGGAGCATCGAGATTATAGGTTTTCATGAGTATCTATGGAGATAAGAGAAGACAAAAAGCATATTAAAATTTGCATATAGGAGAAAGATTTTGAGGGAGATTTAGTTCTAGCCTACACATTGAAGAAACATAGTAAAAATTGGAGAAAAGAGGACATGGTCCCTACATCCTTCATAGGATGAGCCCTCATGGAGCTATTCAATTGGCAAACATGGATGGAGAAGTTATGCCAAACTATGTGAGTGGATGCATAATTAAAAGATACATGCAACCTCTAACAGAAGAAGCTTGGAGATAATTACAATAGTTCGGAAGGAGGAAAGAAGAAGAGATAAAAATAAGATAGGAACCTTAACAAGAGGCTAACAAAAGAAAAAAAAAAGAAACAAGGGATGATGATTTGTGAAATAAAACAAGAGAAAACTAGGAATCACTTACCAATAGTTGAAATGGATTGCCAAGGAACAAAAAGTAGGGTTTTACTGAACATTGGATCCCAAGTAAACCTAATTAATTTTAATCTTTTGAGTCATTTTAAGAAGAAGAAACATAATAACAACAAAAACAACTAGATCAATGGACAAACTCTTTCTTCATTATCAATAGTAAGCATTGTCTTGAAGACAGGACAAGAAGAAACTTCAATTGAGTGTGGGGAATAGCTTGAGTGATTAATGCTTGAAGACTTAATCTTAGGTGAAGAATGGATGAAGCATTATCTAGGGGACATTGTTCCTGAGCTAGTGAAGCTATTGAAGAAGTAGTAGAAGTTGAATATCATGAAGAAGAACTTCTAGAACATGAAAAAATAGAGAAGGACTTAAAGAATTATATCAAAATAGTTGGAAAGCACAAATTCACAGTAAAAAGGGGAAAGTCAAATATACCATGCTGTTTCAAGAGTTTTATAAATTTCAAAGATCAGATGTTGTATATAAAAGATGGAAATTAGTTGGTTTTCATAAAGTATTGGATTAAACAATGGTTTTCATTGATTTGGAAAGATGCAAACAAGTAATGGCCTCATTGAAGGACCTAAAAAGACACAACTATGATCCATATTTTTTTTGCAAGGTTAACAAATGGGACAAGGAGCTTATAGGAATCACCATCAAACTAGAACACATCAAGGCTACTCTAAACTTTTATCCAATAAGTACAAAAATTGATGTTAGTTTTGTGAAGAAGAATGTAGCTTCTTATGAAGGGTATGCTAAATTCTAGGATTTCAAAGAGAATTCTAATGGGAATCGGTAATTAGGACCTTTTTGTAATTGTTATGCTTTCCAAGGGTTCCCATGTACACTATGCCTCATAAACCAACAACATTGGTAATGTTGAACAACAAAGATAAAACAAAGCCCTTTGGAGTAGTGGACATATCTCTGTATGTCCATGAACAATTAAAGGAGGCACTGTTGATATATTTAGGTAGTGATGTGTGTGAAAACACTAGGACCACCGGGGCACTTTTTTCCCTCTTTAGGAGGTTCTTTTCCCCCGGCTTGTATATATGTCTATTGCGCTAATGGGCTACTTATCTTTGTACATTCTCTAGTAATACATTTAGTAGTGTGTGTTGTGCTCCAACCTTCTTCTTCTTCCTTGTGTTGTTCGCGTGCTTCGGCAGACGTCTAACTCCAACAATTGGTATTAGAGCATGTCGTTGCTTCATCAAGGGCATTGTCGACACTCCTCCATTTGCAGTCTCAAAATCACACGAATTTTGGTGAGCATACTCAGCGTGTTTTCGAGATCAAAACTACTTCGCTCTATGGTGGCAAAATCACGATCTGAGCTCGTTTCGACCTCCGAATGCACTATCGTAGCACTTGTGCAAGCTATTTCATCTTTTTGTGCCAAAGGTATATACTAGTTTCTGTTCACCAGTATAAGCGTCTCGAAGTATGCTACAAGTCTAGCGGAATTTGTCTCGACAGTTCTGTTCAACTTTTTGAGATACAATTAATTTTTTGCATCAAGGTATTTTAGTCACCGGCCATGGCAAAAAGCAGTGATGTATTCCATATGTTGGCTGTTGAGGATAAGTTGGATGGTACCAACTACCCATTATGGGCTTATATGATGCGACATGTGTTGGCAGCAAAAGGACTGTGGAACATTGTGCAGGGTGTCAAAAAACGTCCTATCACACCTCCAATTGTTACAATTGCAGGTACTGAAGCTAATGCAAAAGGTGTCAAAGATGATGGTATTTTGCATATTCATGTTCGTGCTGCAGTTTCTGCTGCACCTACTATATAGCAAACTTGCTGGGATGACAGAGATGCCCAGGCACATGCATTAATAGCTTTGTCCGTCAAACATGACATTATTCCTCATATTCACTCTTGCATAATAGCTAAGGATGCTTGGGATACACTTACTACATTGTACCAAGCTAGGAATGAGGCTCGTGTTGCTTACCTCCAAAAACAGTTGGAGAGTGAGCACATGAATGAAGGTGATTCTATGGACAATTTTCTAACGAAGATCCTAGACTTGAAGGAACAGTTGATTTCTATTGATGCGGTTATACCAGATAGCTCACTTGTGCAGACCATTCTGAATGGTCTTCCTGATTCATATTAGAGTTTTGCTTCTACTCTTCGGTTAATGATGAAAGGCAATCCAAATGCCTTATCATTTTAGGAGTTAGTCTCTGTTCTATTGCAAGAAGATAAGTCCAGGCAGAATAGGTCCATTATGCGAGTTGCAGATCAAGCTTTCCTGGCTAGTCAGAAGGGAAAAGGAAAATGGAGCTCTTCAACTAGTAAGCAGAAATCTGCTAATTCTGCACATTCGAAGAAGGAAGAGAAACATTAGAAGAAATCAGATAAGCAAAAATTGTTTTGTAAGTACTATAAAGGGAATGATCATATCATAAAGAACTGCCCAAAACTGGCTGCTAAAGAGGCAAAGAAGAAAGAGGCTGGAATGGTTCTTGCAGAGGCCTCTACACCAAAAACAGAGTCTGCTAATCTTGTGTAGGAAGAAGAATGGGTGTTTACTACTGTCTGTAGTTTTGACCCATCTTCTCGTGAGCAGTGCATGTCTGCAATAGACTCAGATGTTTGGTATTTTGATAGTGGGGCAACCAAACATATTACCTCATAGCGTAGTTTCTTCTCTTCACTCGAGCCTGTCCCTATAGGGAATACTGTAACATGCACCAACAACTCCTCTTATCCTGTTATGGGAGTTGGTAAGATCATTTTGACTACTACTGATGGTAGTTCTTTCACTTTGTCAGATGCTTTATTTGTGCAAGCGTTCAAGAAGAACCTGTTATTAATTTCTTCATTAGCCAAGATTGGCTTGGTTGTGAAATTTGTTGATGATAGGTGTACAATTCATGATCTATCAAATGGCGATGTGATTATTGCTTCTGGCATTTTATGTCATGGGTTGTATAAGCTCATAGACTATGAAAGATCTGTAAATGATTTGGCATGTGCAGTAAATGATTCTCACGCTATATCAGATGCAAAGCTTTGGCATGCACACTTTGGTCATCTGAACTTTGCTAGTTTGCTACGCCTGTAGAAATCTAAAATGGTGTCCTCTTTGCCCAAACTTGAGGCACCTGGAAAACATGTTTGTGAAGGCTATATTTTGGGCAAAATGCAGTGTTCATCTTGTCCAAAAGATGGTTCAGTTCGAGCTACTCAGAAATTGCAGCTTGTACATAGTGATGTCTGTGGTCCTATGCAGACACCTTCTTTTGGGAATTATCTTTACTTCGTGACTTTCATCGATGATTTTTCTAGGCATGCATGGGTATATCCATTGAAGGAAAAGTCTTAAGTGTTCATGTGCTTCAAACAGTTTTTGGTTTTGGCTGAAAATCTGTCAGCATGTAAAATGGGCACCCTTCGTTCTGATCGACGGGGGGAATATATGTCTTCTGATTTTAATGCATTTCTGGCTAAATGTGGGATAAAACACCAGTGTACAGTGTCATATACACCTCAACAAAATGGAGTTGCTGAACCAAAGAACAGGTCACTCATGGAGATGGCGAGGTGTATGGCCAAGAGTCGGGCTTTACCACATAGTTTCTGGCTTGAGGATGTAATGTGTGCAGCATATGTACTGAACAGGTGTCCCACTGAAATGCTGCAGTCTATCACTCCATATGAGGCTTGGCATGATCGCAAGCCATCTGTTACTCATCTATGTGTTTCTGGTTGTTTGACATATGCATTAGTGCCTAAACAACATCGCAGAAAATTGGATGATAAAGCAGTAAAATGTATTTTTGTTGGGTACAGTTCTGAAAGTAAAGGCTATTGTCTGTATCATCCACAAACTAAACACATTTTGGTTAGCCATGATGTTGTTTTTGTGGAAGATGCTATTCAACCATTGCTTTTAATGCACTAAGGAGACATCTGTTAGCTCCAAAGACATGTATGATACTTTGCTTCCTCTTTTTACATGTGGACAGTCTAGTGCTGGTCCCAATGAGGCAACTTCTCAACCTTTGAAAGTTTCATGTGATGACACAGATCATTCCATTTCTGATGCAAATTTACATGATGCACTAGTTCATGAGAGAGCTGATATTGAGCAGGCAAAAACTATGCCAAAATGGATGGTGAAAAATTTGCGTGATAGCAAATTAGATGCACCTCTATCATATCGTACTCCTTCAGGCTCTCATAGTTCCACTTTTGCATCAGATTGCTATGCTATGGCTGCATCTAGTCTCTGTGATGAGAATGAGCCTATTTCGTTTGATGAAGCACAAAATTTAGAAAATTGGATGGCTGCTATGCAATCTGAATATGATGCTATAATGAAGAATGGTACTTCGTCTTTATGTGACTTGCATCCTGGCAAGAAGTCCATTGGCACCAAGTGGGTATACAAGCTGAAGTGTAAATCGGATGGTACAATTGACAAGTATAAGGCTAGGTTTGTTGCAAAGGGTTATGCACAAGAAAGAGGCATTGATTTTGATGAGACCTTTGCACCTACATGCCATATGACTACTATTTGGAGAATCTGTGCACTTGCAGCTCATCATGGTTGGAATGTACATCAGTTGGACATTAAAACAACATTTCTAAATGGTGACTTGCATGAAGAAGTGTATGTTTTTCAGCCCCGTGGCTTTGTGCAAAAAGGGCATGAAAACTAGGTGTGAAGGTTAAAGAAGGCATTATATGGTTTAAAGCAAGCACCACGTGCTTGGTATGAGAAGATACATGCCTATCTGATTGCACATGGTTTTGAGAACAGTCCAACTGAAAGCACCTTATATGTTAAGCATGCTAATCATGTGCTTCTGATCATTGTTGTCTATGTTGACGACATCTTGCTCACTAGTCCTATTGAGAAGCATATTGCTGATTTTAAGGCTGATTTGCATGCCTCATTTGAGATGTCTGATTTGGGGCATTTGCATCACTATTTGGGCATTCAGTTTATGCAATTTGATGGTGGAATGGCTTTGTATCAAACGAAATATATTGACACATTATTGCAGCGTTTTGGCCTTGAAGACTGTAAGCCTATTTCCACTCCTATGGAGATAGGTTTACGATTGAGTCTTCATGATGTTGGAGATGCATTTGATGTTGTTCTCTATCAGTAGGCTGTTGGATGCTTGATTTACTTATGCATTACTCGACCAGATATTCAGTTTGCTATCTCGTAGATGAGCAGGTTTATGCATTGTCAGGAGTCAAGCATTGGCACGCAGTTCAGCACATCTTTTGCTATTTGAGTGGTACTCGGCTACTTGGGTTGTTTTATCCCAAGGGGCGATCACTACAGCTAGATTTGCATGCTTTTTCTGACTTTGATTGGGCTGGTTGCTATGACACTTGTGTGTCCACTAGTGGATTTTGCTTCATGCTTGGTAGCTCATGTATATCTTGTTTGAGCAAGAAGCAGCCTACTATGGCCACTTCCAGTTGTGAGACTGAGTATAGGGCAGCTTTCACAGTGACTGTTGAGTGTGTGTGGCTCAGACGCCTTATGGCTAATTTGGGTGTTGGTCAGTCTTCTGCCACCACCATCTTCACTGATAGTTAGAGCGCATTGGCAGTTGCGAGAGGTGCACTAAGCACATTGAGGTGCATTATCACTATGTCAGGGAGAGGTTCTCTGCTGGGGAGATGAGCTTGGCATATGTGCCCATGCAGGAGAACATTGCAGACCTTTTCATGAAGGCTCTGTCTAGGGAGAAGTTTGAAGCTTTCCGCAAAGCTTCGGGCTTACTTCCTTTTGTGGAGTGATCTCCACATAGCTTGGTACTTCCTTATACATGAGTGCCAGCTCCTTGTTCACTACATCACTCCCAGGGAGGATTTGGTGATATATTTAGGTAGTGATGTGTGTGAACACACTAGGACTACCGGGGCACTTTTTTCCCTCTTTAGTAGGTTTCTTTTCCTCGGCTTGTATGTACACCTATTGCCCTAATGGGCTACTTATCTTTGTACATTCTCTAGTAATACATTCAGTATTGTGTGTTGTACTCCAAGCTTCTTCTTCTACCTTGTGGTATTTGCATGCTTCCATAGATGTCTAACTCCAATAGGCACAAAAGCCTTGGGACTACAAGAAAATCATGAATGGAGAACACTTACGAAGATGATTTATCATGTGCTTAGAATGAAGCTTCTTCCAAAAGCTCAATTTTTCAAAGAACCTATGGCTGGAGTCAAGAGTCCTAGCAAAAAGATAGTTGTAAAAGAACTAGGAAAAAAGAGAAAAAGATATTGTCCTCCAATTTGAGAAGCCAATCAAGAAAAGAATGATGGATCCTTGGAAGTTAGAACTTGAAGTTGAAGAGTCACGAAGGAAGAAATGAAATTATCTCAAAAGAGAGTGCAATCAGACAAGGAACCTCATCCTTCTCAGCCAACAAAGAGCACATATATCCATATATGATGTAGGACAATGACAAAAGATCTACCTATGAATCTCATTATCAGAAGATGTTAGAAGAAACTGACTGGACCCAAGAAGAGATGGAGCATTATGAAGACTTGCATGAGAAAATGATGAATGCTAAATTGAAGTAGTCTTCATTAAAAAAAGTAGCATTATTTGCATATCTTCAAGAAATGCAAGGATGTCTAGAAAAGAGAACCAGAGTAGTAGCATTGGTGAAGAAGAGCAAAAAACAACCAAAAATCAAAAGTAAAATAAGAGGGACCAAGAAGAAGTTAGAAGCAGAAGAAATATCTGAAGAAGACATAGTAGGGGGATCCATCTTGATCCACAGATTGGAAGAAGACAAAGAAGAAGAAAAAATAGTAGAGTTAGTGGTTGTGGATCAAACTAAAGCAACCTCTCAGATAGAACAAAAAAGTGATGTGCAAGGGTTCTTATTAATAAGTTTCAATTTTTTAGGACCAAATACTCATAGCAAGCAAGTGGGAGTTCAAAGCAAAATCATAGAGGGAATGGCCAAAGTAGTGGAACATGAAAAAGAAGATGAAGATCTAGATGGTCGCATACAAATCAAATATGTAAAAGGATTGATTGTAGTAGAAGAACAAGATCAAGAAGAAGAGGAACATAATAAAGACACAAAGAGTTTGATGAAAGTTGTGGAAGCAAAAACAATAGAAGCAAAGGATGTGGAAGATGAAGAAAAGGTAGAAGCCAAGTAAAATATAGTGGAAGACATCCATAACATTCTAGACGATATTCAAAAGGAAACTAAAATCCATGATTCGAAAATGAAGGATGTCATAGACCATGAGGAAGAAAACAAAAAAATAGACTTAGAAAATAACCAAGAGAATCAAGAAAGTGATCATGACCATGAAGAGTCAGAAGAGTATCAAGAGGATCAAGAACAAGATGAAAATTAGCAAGAAGAACCTCTTTCTACTAAGATAGAGAAAGAGAATGAGGAAGAAGCTAAAGAAAGAACAAATAGAAGTAATAAAGAAAGACAAAATTCTAGAGACATCAGAGGAACCTATGAGATTGCCTTAAATCAAAGTGGAAAATTCAGACCATCTAGTAGAAATATCATTCTATCAGGTATAGCAATAGAGATTGAATTCATTAAAGGTGATACAATTATTGAAGACATAGAAGAGGATAGAACAAATTGACAAAAGAATTGAGTGAGCAAAAAGGAATTGTAGAATCTTTTCAAATGAAGGTCATCAAGTTGGAAACAAAAATAGTGAAAAATAAGAACAAAAGAACTTTCTTAGAAGAGAAATGTGAGAAATAGATAGAGACAATAAAGAAGATGGAAGGTAATATAAACACATAGAGTCAAAAAGTAAAATACTTCAAACATCTTATCAGGTATTGAGCAAAGAAAATGAAGAAATCACAAAAGTACTCATGCAGGAAGGTCATCATAGGCCAAAAGGAAGTAACGCAAAAATTACCTCCAAAGATAAAAGTGAAGAACTAAGATCCATAAAGCATGAGTTGGAGAAGATAAAAGATGAGTTGAAAGGTGCAAAAGAATTGGAGTAGCAGGCTAATGAACATTATGCCAATGTCATGATAGGATTCAGTAGTTTAAATGAGAAGATACACAAGGAAAGAGCTGACTGGCAACAACAAAGAGTAGAATTGTGAAAGGAAATAAATTTATGGAAAGCCAAGTCAAGCATTCAACTAAAAGAAGTTGGAAGTGAAGAGGTAGTACAAGAAAGACCAATTTTAGAAGAAAGACCACCACCTCTCACCCAAGAATAGGTTGTACAAGCACAAAGAACAACTGAAATAGAGGATGAGGAGTCAGATGAGTTTATTAAACAATTGCTCCATGATAGAGAATCTACAATGAGGTATATTAGAAAAATACATAATCAGTATGAAAATAAAATAGTATGATTTGCTTTGGAGAAATGAATTATCCAACACATCACAATTGGTACCAAATGGATTACAAAATTTGTTCTACATGGTTCTAGAAAGTATAAGAAACTATCAAACTGTCAGAGTTGGAACTCAACCAATTATTTATTTGGATATGATGAAGGTATGGATATTACAAAATAATTATTTGAGAAAGCTAAAACTTCATGGAGAAATAGGTGGTTGGATAAAAATAGAAAATACAAAAGGATATGGATGGAAGCACCAATTCACCTAAAAAGCAATCGTGCTTTCTGTCCAATTGCAAGAAGGAGAGATTGGCCAAAGTTTTGGCAGATGAGAAAGAGTGGAACCTTATCCAAATGGCTCAATTTTCCAAAGATAGCGGGCCCCAAGAAAGGAACTCGGCCATCAAAGTACTATATGCTGACAACTTCTAAGGAAGTGGTTGAAAATATGAAGGATGTCAATGATACTTCTTGTATATTAACAATTAGGGTTTTGAAGTTGATCGTAGCTTGTATAAAAACTTTTACAAATACAAATATTAGAACACTAAATTACATAGGATTTCATTTAAATGAATCATTTTCATGGGCAGCCCTTATGTACATATTTTTGAGGATGCCTTTGATTATGGATTCTTTGAAAGAGACTTAGAGATTTTTGGAAGACTATCTCTACTAATGAAAACTACACTAATAACATATGAATCGACATAAATGGAATATATAAATAAAGATCTAATAGATAAACCTATAGTAACAATACAATTGAGAAAAACTCTTTTTGAGATGCTCAACAATTTGAATATTACAAAGCAAAAGAGCCATGACTTGGTGGCTCAAGTAAACCATCCGATCCATGAATCAGTTTTTTCAAGGATGACAAAAGGCAAGGAAATGGAAAATGTTGGAAAGTACTTTTTTGTAAAGGATAAAATGGAAAACCTTGTATTATAATAGAATAGGATATCCCAATTTTTGGAAAAATGAGGAAAAGTCTTCCTCATATGTAGTTGTAACTTATATATTTTTTGTAGAATGTTTAGAGCTCTCAAACTAGTAGAGTTTTTTGGTAGAAGATTTGCAAGACCTATTTTAAGTGTGAAAAGGGACAGTTAAATAGGTATATAACTCAATTATGACTCATTTGTAGGAGGATCTTGTACTTTTGCACTTAATAAGAACTTGAGAGCTCTTCTTTCTCCTTAATCTCATCATTAAGCTATAATCGTGATTTCAAATGGATTTTTTGAGTATTTTTCATGGATTTATCTTTGTGATCAGTAGTTCTTTGAGTGTTCCATGGTTTTACAAGTCTATTTCTACCTTCTGAGCTCCATTAATCAATCAAAGTATTGTCTCTTCATGACTATGTGAATCTCTGTGAATCACAATTCTCTTATCGTAGGGGTAAATGTACTAAAAGTCAAGGTTTACTTCACCATTATCTTTATCATGAAAATAGAATTTTTTAAGCACAAGAAACACTGAAAAAGCTTACTTCTATCTCTATCTACATGAAAAATGAGAATGGTCAAGAACTTTTGTGAAATCTCTGATGTTGATCTTTTGATGTTAAGTCTTGGATTCCATTGATGATTTACGTGTTTGATGTTGTTGATCTTTTGTGTTATGATGATTGGAGAGGAAAACACTGGATTGAAAATTTACGTGTTTGATGTTGTTGATCTTTTGTGCTATGATGATTGGAGAGGAAAGCACCAAACTATAACAAACATAAACCAATTGCTAGAAGTTGCTCCTTCCCACTCTTAGATAGGTTCACAAAGAAAAGTACTAGAAATACCTATAGACAAGATAAGAGATATGAGAGAAGGTGAAGAAGGAAACACCTATTTCCCTATCACTTATCAAGGATACATAATGAAGGTAATCCTAGTCTCAAGAGCAGGATTTGCCATTGCCACCACTTCTTGATGGAAACATTGGGAAAAACCCACCTTACAATTGACTAGAATGAAGCTACAAATGGAAGATGAAAATATAGAGAATGCATCACTCAACATGTTGATAGAAGCTAATTTTATCTACAAGATTGAGCATACAGAATGGGTATCTCCCATTGTTGTTATGCCCAAGTAGACTGACAAATTGTGCATCTGAATTAACTTGAAAAAAGTTAATTCCACTACTATAGGAGATAGTCATCTGCTTCCTATCACATAAGATATATAGGAACATGTAGTGGAAAAGGAAGTTTATAGCTTCCTTTTTTAGGTTACAATCAAGTAGCCATAGTCCCCCAAGGATCAACATAAGATAGCTTTCTCCACATAATGGGGAGTCTTTGCATTTCATGTGATGCCATTTGGGCTCACAAATGCACCTGGTACATTCCAAAGACTCATATCTCATGTTTTCAAGGACTTCTTGAGAAAGAATTTAGAAGTTAATGTGGATTATTTGTGCACTCATCCCCACATAAGACAAACCCACATCCCATAACTCACACATATCTTTGACAAGTGCAGAGAACACCGAGTCTGCTTGAACCCAAGGAAATGCATTTTTTGTTGAGAGTTCCATGCTCCACCCTTTTGTCCAAAGCTAGAATCATTCACATGCAAGTGCACTTATCCCACATGCAAGGAAATTCTACCAAAGTCCATATAAGCAAGGCCTCCCTTCACTCCTCTCAAGTCATTCCTCTAGTCCATTGCCAAGAGTGTGCACTCCCTCCTCATGGAGTCTTCATGCTCATAGAGCATCATTTGTAAGTTCTTTCCATTTTAATTTACTCATCATGTTTTTGTATCTTTTGTTCCTTCCTCCATAGTTCGTTTATTTTGTGATTAATTGTAGAGTAGGAGTAGTCCTTTTTCATTTCAACATGGTATTAGAGCACATGTTAATTGTTTTCCCTTTTGAGTTATGTTCTTTGTTATCTTCATCATTAGCATGTTATTTTTTCTTAATCCCTCTCTCCATCCCATATTTTCTTCAATAAGAGTGCTTCTAAGCACTATTCCATCTTTTCGTATCATAATAATTTTTTATCCTCTTAACCTTGATTATCATCCTCATTTTGGTTGTTGTTCAATTTTTCACAATTGTTTAATTAATCTTTAGTATCAAGTTCGTTTGAACAACATAGTTCATAGTCTTTTTTTTTTGTGATTCCATCATAATAATAACATGTACTTACAAGCACTATCAATGGAGATCAAGAGAAAGTCAAGAGACTAGAGGATTGGCATAGTTGAGGAGGTACATAACTATGCCAAGAATTGGACATGTCCTTCAACAGCAACATATGTGGACATCCATTCGCAGACTGCTCCAAAGTCACCATCAAGCAGATGTATCTCTTTGGTCCCTATTGTTGACTGTGTTGTCTATTTGTGTTGGATTATATGGCTCATCCAGAGATGTGGTACATACCACAACATAAAAGGTGAAACTGCACCATATTGGCGAACAGCTTGCATCTAGCAATAGAGTCAAGATGCATGTTCTTCTCACCACCATTGTTCCAGTAACACCATTTGTGGATTTTCCCTGTCAAGCCAAACTCTCCTTGATAGGCTCAGTCGGATTGAGATGTACAACCGTTACAAGAGAGTGATATAACACATATACGTCTGCCAAGCTGAGGAAATGATGCGTCACACGATAGAGAGTGTTGTGATCGCCTCTTTGAAGTGTGTGAGAGTGGCGACAAATGGACAACACTGAATCATAGAGTATTATAGTGCAGCGAGAGAGCAAATAGTCATAGAAAGCAGACATTCACGATTTTAGATAATGATTTGGTGTTATGGATGACTCAAGAACTACTAAATGTGCACCTTGGTCTTCTTCAAAGCAGGCACTGTCAACCAATCGCAGAAGTACCACGATGTCCATGGTGTCACCTAGAGAGAGAAAGAGGGAAAAAGGTGGAAGTGCAGAATTGCTGCTCTGCTCATTTGTTCTCACGAGTACGCCATCAAGAGCAATGCAAATAGGTCCTCAAATGCACAATGTTCAAAGAGGGAGGTGAAATTGAGCAGCAATGTGCTCTTTAGTCATGTGTGGAGAGATATGCATATGAGTTATGTGACATGCACCAAAAGGTGGCTCAATGGATGGAGTGTAGTCTGCCAGACATGAGTGACATAGGCACTTCTGTCAAGAGATATGGAAATTTCTTTGTATCACAATCTATATTTGATCTCTTCGTCATATAGCCACATCAATGCATGTTGAAAGATTGTCCACATATAGTATCGAGAAGTAAGATGATCTTTAGAAATGTACATAGTCAAGGATTGTGCAAAGGCATGGATGATGTAATCGCTGATGTATACTTGACACATACCTTTCTTTTTGAGATCACGGTACAAAAGGTCTTTGCAAAATTTTTTTAAACAAGGCATATCATATGCCTCACACTTGGATGCCATATGTACAAGCTAGGTCTAAGGATCCCATATGTCCTTAGATCCTCAAAATGAATGAACTAAGTCATCCCATATGTCAGTAGTTCCCCAAATAAAAAACAAAAGGGTCATCACATGGAGGGGGGTGTTGAGAGTTCCATGCTCCACTCTTTTGTCCAAAGCTAGAATCATTCACATGCAAGTGCATTTATCCCGCATGCAAGGAAATCCGCCCAAACTCCATATAAGCAAGGCCTCCCTTCACTCCTCTCAAGTCATTCACTCTAGCCCATTGCCAAGAGTGTGCACTCCCTCCTCATGGAGTCTTCATGCTCATAGAGCATCATTTGTAAGTTCTTTCCATTTTAATTTACTCATCATGTTTTCGTGTCTTTTGTTCCTTCCTCCATAGTTAGTTTATTTTGTGATTAATTGTAGAGTAGGAGTAGCCCATTGTGGAAACCCCTTGCATGGGTGAGGTGGAAGTTCCTATCCTCATACAAGAAGTTCCCTTGATAGTAAAATTATTAGTATGTCATGATGAAGATCTCACTAAATCTTTAATCTTGGGACAAGATAGGATCTATGATCATGTGGTCAATGTAAACCTCAGAAGTCATCTTCTTTAGATTTGGGTAAAGGAGAGACACATTACGGATGAGTTAGAAACTAGTTTGACCAATGATCATGATTTGACATAGATTCTTAGTCCTTATAAGTCTAAACTTGGAGAAAATTATGCTACATGTATCCTATATTTGTTTTGCAAAATTTCTCACACTCTTACAAGAAGATTCTACAACTGATGGAACTCCCTTCTTTTCCAAAGATGTGTCGTATTGACAACTCAACCAAAGAGGCATGCAATTTGACAATAGTAGAATCATGAACCAAGAAGACAGACAAAGCCATGTAGATACCCACCTATCCCAAGAATAAAGAAGACATGGGTGCAAAAGGGCGAGCAAATGATTACTCTACCAAGTTCAAAACAATCATTTCAGAAGCAGAATGAGAAGCTAAGGTGAGGATCAATGAAACAAGGATGAAATCAATCACCCAAAATACTTAAAAAATGGATACCAAAGTGGTCAATGAAGTTTGACCCTAATAATTTGCAAATTTGGGTGCTCAAGACCTACTAGACCAAATCTCCTCCCACAAGCTATTAGTTTCTAGGCAGTTGCACTCCATCCCAATCGCTCATACATCTACACAAAAATCTATTGCATCTCACACATGTAATCTTTTTTAAGAACAATTTGGAAATGGGTACCCAAAAAATCCCACAAACATATCAAACCATCATCTTTGAACCTAACCATCTGTTGTAATTCCATAAGGGAAGCATTGAAAGTCAACAAACCTTGTAACAAACCTTCCAAGAAAACCTTGAAATATACCTGCAGTTCATTAGAATCATGCTGAGATCATGCACTCTCCAAAGTATGCATAAAGGCATAATGTCAACTCACACTATCACAACACAGACAATCTACACTCAACAATCACTCTCACACTGCAAAAGGATGCAAGGGAAATATATCAATATTGGAAAGGGAACAAGGTCTTGCCAAGTTTCTTTGAGAATACTAATGTGTTCTTCTTATTATAGTAGATCCATGAAAGCACTTGCACATCATAGTAAGCATGGGGAAAAGCAAGAACTAGCTCCCAACAAACATACATAAATTTTTTGCCTTTTGAGGAGCACCCCATAGAAGTACTCCCATGTTCTATAACTATAGGGGTACCATTCCTATCTAGGGCCCTCCATGAGGACGAACAAAGAGAGTCCATGCTGACTCTCACTAGTTCAATGAGTTGATCAGACCATTGGAAAATGCACTCTACATATGGGATTCAAAATGTGAATTGAACAATACATGGCATTGATTTTAGTTTTTCTCTAGGGAGTTTGAGGAGTTACCAAACTTAGCAGAGTTGTAGAACATTTAAAAGTATGATTATTGGAAAATTTATATGTGCTATTACCGAAACCAAATTTTATGAGGTGTTATTACCTAATCTAGACTTTGCAGCCTAGAGCACATAAGGATCTTCTTGGAACTTTCATCATACCATTAGTTATGCCCAAGTATAGCCCAAGTGTGAGCACCACCTCCTTTACTTGTCAATCCGTGGAGACATGAGGAGGATATGAAGATTGTGAGTGATTGTGGTGAGAAAATGTGAGTGACAAGCACATACATGCATGCACACACACATGCACACAAGGCAATATGACAAATATAGGAACAATGGAAGCTTCTATTAGCAAGATCAAAAAAATTTTACAATGCTCAAGAACAATTTCACTCTCCAACTAGCTAGTCTTAACTATCTAACCCCAAAAATGAGCTCTATAGCTCTTTTTATAGTCTTTTGAGTAGTTTTGGCCCTATTCCAGATCTAGTGTCTGGCCTAGTGTTGGGGGATTCTTGGACAAGAAGGGATTTGAGTGTTTGTAGGAGAAAAGGGAAAGACAAGAGAAAAGATACACATTGGAAGCCTCTGTCGATTGATTATAATAAGACAAATACAATGGTGATGCACAATACAATCCAATGCTTCTGTGCAAAATCCCACAGAATGCACAATTACAAAATACCAAATACCCAAGGTTTTGTTGCTGCCAGCCTCCTCTGCACCAAACCTCCACCTTCTCCAAGCCTGCACTTGTGCACACCTTGCACCAAGCTTCCAATAAGGGGGAGGGATTGGACACCTTCTGTCGGCACGCGCAGACTACAATGTGACCTTGGGATCCTTGAGGGGAATAGCTTAACACTTCCCTGCACGCTTCTTAGTCACTCTTCATGCACACCTTGCACTTCACTTCTATGCATCGCACACTGTGTGTCTCTTGCACTTCTCTCTCTTGCCTCACTTAGACTATGCTCACCTTGCTTAGTCTTAGCAATTAGTCCAAGAATAGTCCTTGCCTTGATTTGAGTGTCGATTCACGTACGCTCCTAACTGCAAGAGTATCTTGGTGCTCACTTTGATGTCCCAAGATTGTCTCCAAAAGTGGGCAGCCAATGACTCCCTGTTTTGTCCTGTAGTGACTTTAGACTAAAACAAAAATTTTAATTGGGGGGTACATACTTTCACTTCTGCGTACGTTGTCGCTTCACATACCTTCACATTTTCCTTTTAAGTCTTCACTTGTGCACTTAAGAGAGGGTTCACCTGAACCTTCCAAAACACTTTAAAAACACTTTGAACTTTAGGGAAATTAGAGAAATACCTCTGCAACCTGCAGCCCACTTTCTCCGATTTACCCTTTGTGGGCAATTAATTGTGCAATACCTATGCATCTTGACACCTGCACTTCGAACACTTTGACTTTGCCCCTATTAACTTTGACCTTGACCATGTTGACTTTGAATAGTTTGACTTTGTCCTTTTGATTTTGACTATGGTTGACTTTGATAGCAGTTGACTTTGACCCATATGACTTTTATGGGCTCAACACCTAGTTAAAAATTAGGTTCCCAAGCTTATTTGAGGGTTCAAATCGAGTCTAAAAATTATGAAAATTTGTACATAGGTAGTTCTAAACTCCTCAAGCTTGAGAACTTCTTAAATTGAGAAAAATGGAGCTCGAAAAAGGTGAAATGATATTTACAATGGTTTTTAGTGATCAAAATCATTGTTTTTGTTGGGGTTTCTTCTAAAAGTTTGATCTACACTTCTTAGAGCTCCCTACATTATTTATGCTTGGTTCTATCCCTTATGCAAGAAACTAACAATTACGACCACCACGTGCTAGAGAGATGACTCTCCTCACAACCTTATGCCTTCATATAAAGCTGATCAAATCAACAAGAATCACAAATGTAACTAGAGTCCACAAGTGCATGTGCAATCTCCTCCACTCCTTTAATATCTTCCACTAGAGTCTACTAGTGGTTGGAGTGATCTCAACCACTGCTTTAGTACCTTCCACTAGAGTCCATTAGTGGTTGGTATACTTGCCACTCGAGTTAAGTCTCACTAGAATCAAGTTAACTCACATGAACTTGAATTAGAAGGCTCTAGATCTCCTTGGGCAAAACTCTCTCCCCATGTTCCTCACAAGGGTTGAACCCAAGACCTCCTCTTTCACAACCTTGAGACTTAACCACTAGGCTAAGTGGATCACTTGTTTAAGAGCCCACATGAACTTAAGCTTAAGTTTAGTCTTGAGATATTTGTCCATACATACGCGTGACCAAACAGTGTCTAATTTCATATCTGTTTGAACCAGTCAGACCCTTAGATCATAGACTTACTTTATTACACCTTACCTATCCTTGGCTTCTTTGTTGAGAATTTTCTTGCGAGGGAGATCCTAGAGTTTTTTGTATGTAAGAGTTCCTTTATGCCACTCTTAGAGAATTCAATAATGAAAGCCTCTAGGAGTTGGTCTATACTCCTGAATTGTCTCTCATTCAATGGTTGAAACCACGTAAGGGCTGTGTTCCTAAGGGTTAGACCAAAGGCATTGTACTGCGTGAATAGATCCTCCACTTGTTCAGCTCTCAAGACTTGCCTGAACTCAGCCACATGATCGTAGGGATCTCCAATGCCATCGAAGTAGTTTTTCATGGACTTAACTAGTTGGGTCGGTCTCAGGGTCCAATTATGCTATTGGGTGTGTACTTGCGCAACCTACCAGTGAAGGCAATATGGATCTTCCAATTGCCTATGCTAGTAGACAGTTGAATGCACCTGAACGAAACTATACAACCATTGAACGAGAGGGATTAGGCATGGTATATGCAGTTAAAAAGTTTAGACATTACTTGCTTGCAAATAAGTTTAAATTTTTTACTGATCATCAGGCATTGCTGTATCTAGTAAACAAACCATGCAACACAGGCCGATTAGTAAGATGGTTTCTCTTACTAATGGAATATGATTTCGAGGTAGTGGTGAGGAAAGGGAGGACTCATTTGAGAGCTGACCATCTTTCTAGGCTCACATCTGGAGAGGCTCCACAAGGAGTGTCAGATGACCTTCCTAATGCTTACTTGTTTAATTTGGAAGTGGTGCCGCAGTGGGCTAAGCCATTAGTGCCAGTATTGACATACGGGCCTAACCACCCAGTAATAGCCACACAGGATAGAGAGGTAGTAAAAGCCCAAAAGTACCACATCATGGCTAGAAGTATGTACAAGCACACAGATCAAGGGATCTTGGCTTGTTGTGTGGAAGAGGATGAGTATGCTAAATGGTTGCAATTAGCACATGTAGGTGCATTAGAGCAACACTACTCAAAGCACGAACCCTATAGACACTAAAGAGACTCGGAGTGCATTGGCCGACTATGGAAGCTGATGTCCAAAATTTGTGCAAGGAATGCCCAATCTGCTGCACTAAACCACCTGTGGAACATGCCACTCTTTATCAAGTGTCCATAGTGCCAGATTGGAGTGAACCACTAGTATCCTTCCTGAGTACGAAAGCCTTCCCTCCAGACATGACTCTGGCTCGGAAAAGAATTCTAGAACAAGAAGCCCTAGATTACTCACTCATTGGTGATAATCTCTACAAGCGTGGTAAAGATGGTTACCTGAGGCTTTGTGTTCATGAGAGTGAATATCTAAAGATTTTGGAAACTGCTCACCAAGGTGTAGCAGGAGGACACTTTGGACCAGATCGGGTGATCAAGGCAATACTATTTGCAAGCTTCTGGTGGCCAACCCTTCACATGGATACACATACCTATGTGAAACGGTGTGATGTGTGTCAGAGAACTCAGTATCCTATACGCAAAGATGAGATGCCACTGAAACCTATGATGGGTGGACGTGCATTCTCTAAGTGGGGAATAGACTTTGTAGGTCCTATTAATCCCCCAGCTAATGGTTCCCATGCTGAGTATATCATTGTTGCCACGGACTATCTAACCAAATGGGTAGAGGTAAAAGCTACGACAAAGAACGATGCTCAGACAACTGCTAAATTCTTGTTTGAGAATGTATTCACAAGATACGGGCTACCTATAGAGCTAGTAAGTGATAGGGACACTCACTTCTTGAATGAAGTGATTGGAAATCTGCTCCAAGAATTCTTGGTAGTTCATAAGAAGTCTGCCCCCTACCACCCACAAGCTAATGGGCAAGCCGAAAGCACAAACAAGATTTTGTGCAATGTGTTGACCAAATTAGTGAATAATAAATGCTCTGACTGGGACAAACAGCTACACCATGCTGTTTGGGCATACCGAGTTGCCTACAAAATGGTACTCCAAGCCACCCCCTTTCAGATGGTATTTGGCCAAAACGGTATGCTACTGTTGGACTTCTTAATACCTACATTGAAAGTAGCACAAGAGCATGAATGGACGGGTCATGAACTCTCCTCTAGACTTTTTGACCTTGAACGATTAGGATAAACACGACTGAGGGCGGCTGCAGGGATATATGCAGCTAAGAAACGACAAAAGGCATACTTTGATGCCCATGTGAAGGATAAGGGCTTAAAAGCAGGAGATCTAGTTTTAGTCTACACATTGAAACAACACGCAAGGAAGCTAGAAAAGAGAGGCTACGGACCTATGATCATAAATAGGATCTCCACAAGTGGAGCAGTACAACTAGCCACTTTAGAGGGTGATGTTCTCCCGAGCTACATTAGCGGATGCAGAGTCAAGTTATATCAGGAACCTCTGACGGAAGAGATGCTAAGTCGACTCAACACTGCTAAGAAACGCAAAGAAGAAGAAAAACGAATTCGCGAAGAAGCTCAAGCAGAAGCATTGGAACGCATCCAGAGAATGAAGATGAGAAGACAAGGTAGAGAGCAACCTAGGACAGATGCATATGCAGATCAAGGATATCATGTGGCTATGTGTGAAGTTTCAGGTATCAGCTCTCATAGGATAATTGATCGACGTCCTTTTATAACCTTAGAGATAGGACAAGGAAAGGGTGCAAGGACTGTAAGAACCTTGATTGACTCAGGTGCAGCCACTAGTGCTGTTAAATTTGTGTACTGTCAAAAGTTGAAATTCATCGTGAATCCTATAGAAGCATATCTCATAGGATTGGGAGGTGTGGAAACCCCTTGCATGGGCAAGGTGGAACTTCCCCTCTATATTCAAGACGAAGCAATGACAGTCAGAGTACTCGTGTGTCAAGATGAGGACCTCACTGAGCCTCTTGTCTTGGGTCAGGACTGGATTTATGATCATGCAGTCAACCTAAACCTAAGAAGTGGACTTCTTCAGGTATGGGTAAATCATAGTCGAATTACAGTTGAATTGGAAAATGAGGCACTCAAGGAACTAGGTAAGGCACGAACTCCTGGTCCTTCCAGGGGCACACATGAAGTTGACAATGCTGTTCTTGTCCAAAACTATATGATGCAGAAAGAGGATTGTCTCAACAACGGAGTCAAGGATATGACGGCACTCCCTTCTTTTCCAAAGGCCAGAGGGACGCAGAAACCAACAGCAGGTCAAATACAGAAGGAGCATAGTACTACCTATACCAGAGGCCAAAAACACGTGCGAAGCAGAATTTCTCTGCCGTTGAAACAACTGTGGGTGCGGAAAGGCAAACACCCTGTTGCGACCACGCCAACCCCACGGCCAAAACCTCTTATTAGTAATCAACAACACGACACTAATAAGAAGTCTTTCATCAATTCTTCTGTGAAAGTAAAGTTCATTTGGGTACCCAAGAAGTCGATGACGGCCAGCCCACCATCACGACAAATCTGGGTGCCTAAGGCTTGCTTGCGGGCTCAAATAGCTACATCGAGGCCACATCCGGTACAACACGTTTCACTCACTCGAACATCCGATGCCCATTCTTACACATCACGTACGAACACATATTCTTCCATGAGCACAAGTAGAATCACTTGTAAATGGGTCCCTAAAAAGCCTCATTTTCAAGCAGATACTCCTATCAAACTCTCCAGAGTCTCCACAAAATCAAGATCAAAACCCATCCACTGCATTTGGCAACCCAAAACTTGTAATACACCCCGGACCCCAGTTGTAAATCAATGCCCACCTACTAACTACGTCACTCTCACACTACATCATTCCACGTAGCTCCTAGGTCTACCCACTTCCTAACTACACACACATACACCGAGCACTCAATAACCTACTAATCTCTCCCGAACCTCATGTTCATGTTGTAATGGGGACAAAAACGGTTCTATCCTGTCCTTTACAATGTTAACACCTGTTTCTATATTCTCACAGAACCAGCAGTGATTTCCGCAACATGGCTGATGCTGCGGGAACAAGCTCTGAAATAGGAACGAGCCAGCAAGTGGTGGACTTAGACAGTTTACCCGTTTTGCCTGAGACAAATGAAAGACCAGAAGAATTGCAGGCCATCAAAATCATACCTATTGCAGACCCTCCCAGTGGCCATACCATGCCCGTCGGAAAAGCTTCCCACTGGTTTGGTGAAGTGGCAGGACCCTTGGGAGAGGGAACATACCTATGGGAATCAGAGTTGGACTTCAATGGGAAGCAAGGTAAATACCATTTCTTTACAAGAGAATTTGAGAAGTTACAAAATGTAGAAGGTCTACGTTCGGTATGGGAGAAGGCAGGATTGGATGCATATTTCAGTGCACGGCTCCCAAAGCCTGACTTCATGTGATGCTACTATCTCATCAACACCTTGACTCCAAACAAGAACCCAAAAGGTGCAAGCTCATTTGTGCTCCCATCTTTGACAAAAGGAAATGAGCTCAAAAGATTTAGGCTCTCAAACAACTTAGTGAGAGAGGCCCTAGACATGCGAGGAATGCATATTCCAACAGAAAAGGAGACCCTAGTGCCTGATTACATGAAGAATCGAAGCCTCACCAAACTCAAGGACATGGTGTCCATGACGCCTAATATTGCAATACACCTTTGCATGTGCATGCAACACTTTGCTTTTCCTGCCCAAGATAGATTCACCATGCCGCCCAAAAAAATATGGTTTAGTTTGTATTTGGCAGAGACATAGAGCCTCACCATCAACTTACCCCACTGGATAATTGATCAGATACACCTAGCTCACAAACGATGGCCGCGGAAACAGGTTTTATATGGATGTTGTGCTCTGACGAGATTCATTTATAGGTGTTTGGCTTATGACATCCCTATTCAACGGGCCCTGATGTGGAATCGGGTAGAGCAGTTTAGAGGCAGGACATCCACTGGACCCCCTTCTAAGAAGATGAGAGGTACTGTCCAAGTCCCTTGTGCTCAACCACGTGGAGCCACCCTAACACCAGACGTTACCCCTCCACCCCGAAGAGTCCGACCATTCACACTCCGACTTCCAAGACATAGCACCGATGGTCCTAACTTGATATTCCCTCCCATCCCAACCGATCTTGAATTTCCCAGTGGTGCACCTTTGGAAGAACTCACGAATGAAGACTTCGAACAATTATTACAAGATGTAGAGCTGGAGGCAGAAGAGGCACAACAAGTGGAGAATGTGCAAACGCAAGAAACAACCTCCCAAGTACCTGTCACCACAGTTGAAGTGGATGAAGAGGATGATGAAGATGAAGAACAGGAGGAAGATGAGGAGGATTATGATCAAGAGCATCATGATGAGCAACAAGAAGTGCCAGAAATTGTAGGTGCACCTGCATATACAACTCAACTACAAAGGTTATACGACACAATCAAAGCAGTGCAAGAAAGGCATCAACTCTCTCTTGTGTCAGGTCAAGCTTTGATGCAAGAAATGCTATCAGATGATGGGGTGGACCAACATTTCATTGACACCCTCAAATTAGTGTCAGAATCTTTAGGAGTTCCGGAGGCTGTCCACACTGCAGTCCGCCGGTCCGTGAGGTATGACAAACGTAGAGTCGACACATTACCACGAGCAGGTAAGACTATCAGGATGCCCATCACAGAACAAGAAGTAACCATTGAAGCCACAACTACCCCCACCACCACCATTGACCTCTCTGCTGAAACCTTCATTCAGACATCACCCATCTCACCCCAGCACCCCCCATCACCACCTTCTCCTGTGCTCTCTTGGTCTTGGTAGAGGGAATTCATCCGCATTTCTTTGGTTCCCTGGGGCTCTATGTCCCTCAAGTTCCATTCTATTTGTTTCCGTTCTCGTTCTTCCTCTTCCCAAGGAGTTGGCAAAGCTTAGCTCAGGTCTGTCTCTCTTTATGTCTCTCTGAACTCCATGAGCATGGGACGTTCCAGCTCGCGGGTGGCCAAAGGACACGTTAGATTTTGGTTGGGGGAAAATAAACTCACCCATCCGAGTGTAAGCATGCCTATCATGTTCTGTAACCACAAAGATCCTTTCTGAAGCGTGATCTAGGTAGGTCACTCTGCCTGGGCTATCTGGATCTTTAAACTCATAGATCGTGATTGTTCCTATATCAATTGGCCGATCAGATTTATACCTCCAAAAGGCTTCGTCAGTCTCTCGGTTCAGAAGCAGATCTATGCTCTTGTTGTCCTGGGGAACCCACTCGGGATTGAGGATTCTAGTAAGAACAGATTTCCCTCGAGGGGTCCTAGGTTCTTCGCCCATGTTTCCTTGCTCTAGGTCACCTAAGTCCGTTTCAGGGACCACATTCCCAAATTCATCAGTCCTATCTGGATGACTGATGACTACATATATTGTCCCTTCCTTGTCTAAGTATGCTCCGTTTTCAAACTTGACAGCTAGGCGCTCTAGTCCAATGGATTGGTTAGGATTTTTAATATGTACTACAGATCTTCCTAGGCCGTCCTCATAGATGCTAGCACCTAATCGGTTGGTCCTAAGGTATTCCAGCTGCATTTTGTAAGGGCCTTCTACCCTGTGCAAGTATGGCACTCCTGAACTTCCCGTAGGTCTGTACATGCCTTGAGACATCTCTGATTCACTAGTCTTAGAGCTAGGGTAGTATGAGTGATGGCTCAACTGCTGGGCCCAAGACCTAGCAGTGTGGTTGACACTAACCTCTGAAGACCTAAGACTTTGTCTATCTCTCCCTAGATGTCGCCCTGATCTAAGGTTCATAAGCCTAATTGAATAGCCCAAATTTGCCCAAGTACAACCTCGTTGCTGAGTTCTTTTTGTATCAGTTACTTGATTCTTTTTAGTGGTTACCGTGTTTATGCTCTTGTCAGAAATCACATCGTCAGGAATATTTGAGTTAAATTTTCACACTGTAAGTTGATCGTTCCACGTTACATTCTTTCCTTTAAGGTTATCGCATCACGAAGATATTATGTTTAATCTTGAACTTGAGTGCATAGGTAGTCTTCAACTTGATTGATGCCTATCGTTGCCCTGACTTACTCCTAGCACTTCCCGCACTTAGCCTAAGCTACGAATTGATAGAGGGTGTTGAGGATTTCCAACCTTGAGTTTCTTTCCTTGTGTTGTTGCCCTGGTGTGCCCAAGACGCGTGTTCCCAAGCTTGCACTTACTCTTGCTTAGAATGCCCTCAAGTGCTCTTACTGGACCTATAAAAGTCCCACGATTAGCTCAAGACTTAGATTCAAATGACACAATAGACCACTTTCATGCATGTAACTCACAGACCAAATTATCCTTTGCCTTTATGGAAAACAATCCCACGGATCCCTTAGTTTTCCTACCTCGGGGTATGGTCAACTTCAAAATACCCTATCTAATAATCTTGATATTAATTTTCACATAACCAGTGGAAGTTTTGGTTGTACCCCCCACGAGCTTTCCAACAAAACAAGAATCACAGCAAACGGATTTCGTATGAGAAAGTTATGTCAGTTCAGGCTTCAGGGATTAAAACAGGGTTCAAACAGGCCAACAGGTCAATAGGGTTTCCTCAAATTGCTTGTTTATAGCCTCCCTATATGTCCTATAGCCCACTAGTTATGCCCAAAATTAGCCAAATTCCTCAATTTAATAAACCCTAAAAAATGGCCGAAAATGGCTATCAATCGCGATCGACTGGGCTGTCAATCGCGATGGACAAGGCTGTCCATCGTGGCCTGTCAGTCGCGATGGACACGTGTCAATCGCGATTGATGGGTGTCAATCGCGATGGACAGAGGGAATCGGTCGCGATGGATTGCTGTCAATCGCGATGGACAGGGCTGTCGGTCGCGATTGATGGGTGTCAATCGCGATGGATTGGTGTCAATCGCGATGGATTGAGATTTTCGAGGTTTTCCGTGGCTTTGTGTCAATCGGGGCTCTATAGTGGTCAAGATTCTCGTCGAAATTGGGTGTCAATCGCGATTTTTCTATCGGTCGCGATGGACAGGGGTGTCAGTCGCGATGGACAGGTGTCCGTCGGGGTCTGTCAGCCGCGATTGACTGGCTGTCCGTCGGGGTCTGTCAGTCGCGATTGACTGGCTGTCCGTCGCGATGGACAGTGTCAATCGCGATTGATACTATCAATCGCGATGGACTGAAAAAATGCAAATTTTCCAAAAATTTTTGTGGATTTGTGATGTGCAAGGTCTCTAGTCTACTGTGGTGCACTTAGTTTTACCAATAGATGAAATTTTTTGTCAATCACGATTGACAGAAGCTTGCGACACAGAGACAGTTTTGCACATTTCCGTATCTGCGCAGCGTGCTGGGGATGATGGGATAGCCAATACCTGCAAGCAAACTCAAGAAACATGCAAAAAATAGCACACAACAGTTCGCTCTCTCGCTCTCTCGCACAAGTGAAATGAGGGAAATGGAAGGAGGAAGCAGATATAGTAAAAAAACTGAAATTTTTTTTGCGATGATAGAGATGGAGATGGGAGATGGTGAGGATGATGATGGTGATGATGATGGTGAAGAAAACACATGGAAATAGATAAAGTGGAGAAAATACCTATGACTCCAACGCCTCAACTCTACGTCTTACCATCACACGCTCGTCCTCAAAGCTCGATCCCCGGCAACGGTGCCAAAATTTGGTGTAGCTCAGTGATGAGTAGCACCTCCTTTAATGTCAATCCGGGAAGACGTGAGGATGGTATGAAGACCTCGAGCAAGTGAAGGCACAAGTGCGTGAGTGAGAAGCACACAAACATGCACACACATACACACACGCGCGCACACACAGCAAGACAAAGAGTGAGAAGCAATGGAGTTCTTAGATTACTTTCAAAAAGCTCATACAAGTTCAAAACTATTACAAGCTAACCCCAAAAATGAGCTCTCTAGCTCTATATATAGTTTTTGACTAGGTTTTGGCCCTGTCCAGACCTAGTGTCCGGCCTAGCTAAAAATTAGGTTCCAGGGCCTATTTGAGGGCTTAAACGGAGTCTAAAAAATACGAAAATTGATATGTAGGTACGTCAAAAGCTCCTCAAGCTCAAGGACTCCTTGGCTTGCACAAAATGGAGCTACAAAAATATGAAATGGTATTTACAATGATGGTTAGTGATAAAAATCACTGTTATAAAGATGTTGAATTGGAAAAATTTGAAGGCCTATCTGCCAGATCTGCATCGATTGCTTTGTCTACTTAATCCTTCACCTTGCTCTGACTCTCTCCACTGGCTTCCTTGTCTCCTCAGTCCTTGGGTGCCCATACTGCTCTCGACAGTAACCAACTCCTCCAAATGGAGCCTCTGTGCTAGGGCCCCATACATCTGAGTGTATAAGCTCTAAGAGCTTAGAGGATCTGTACTCACTCTTTGGAAATGGCTTCCTTGCTTGCTTACCTAATTCATAAGCATCACAAAACTCATGTAGATCTTGGCCTTCTAGATTTGGTAGTCCTTGCACTAAACCTTCTTTGCACATGCTTTTTTACTTAGGAATATTGATATGTCCTATCCTCTTGTGCCAAAGATTGATCTGCAATCCTTTTGTTCCCAATCATCACATAACATACCTTGTGTGTAGAAGCAACATCTAGTGTGAACAATCTACCTTTTTTCCTTCCCTTGGCAATAACCTTTCCCCCTTGCTTCACCATGCACCCTTTTGCATCAAATATAGCCTACATACCTCTCTCTAACATCTATCCTACAGAGATAAGGTTCTTGGAAGTGGAGCACATCTTTAAGAGTCTTGATAGATTTACCTTCACCTAGCTTTACATCTCCCACATGTGTAATGGGATGCTCAATGTTATCTCCTATCTCCACACAATCCTTTGAGCTTGGGACCTACATATGAACAAAAGATTCGTCTATACATGACATGTGATTCGAACATCCAGAGTGTATGTGCCACTTTGTGTCCTTGGGATCACTAGTGTGGTCATGTCTCATGGCTAGGAGGGTCTCGTTCTCATCATCCTTCTCGGAGTTGTTGGCATATTTCCCTTGCTCCTTCTCGTTCTTTCCTCTTTCATCCTTGAACTAGCAATTTGAAGAAATATAATTATGCTTACCACATATAAAATAAGTTTTACCTTGATGAGGGTTGTTGTTCCCTTTGCCATTCTTGCCCTTTTTGAAGATGATGCCTTGCTATCTCTTTTTGCATCTAAATCTTCTTCCTTGGACTGCTTCCACTTTCTTTTTCCTCCTTTCCCCTTCTTGCCACCCTTGCCTTTGCCTTTGCTAGCATATAGGATCTGTAATGGACCATCCTCCTTGGATGTGTCTCCTATGGAAACCTCTTTTGCCACTAGGAGTGGGATCAACTCCTCAAGAGTTGTTAGAGGATCTCTATACAAGATGGTACTAATGAGGGGTTTCCACTTGTCTTTTCCTCTCAGCCCATAGAGTAATCTGCACAAGGTCTTCCTCATCTACTTTGCAGCAAATGGATGCCAACTGCGCCCTCAACCCCTTCACCCTCAAGGTGTAGTCAACAATGGATTGACCACTACACTTCTTCAAATAATGGAATTCATTCTTAAAGACAACCACTATATCAAGTTGACAAACAAAACTTAAGAAGAAAATAGTTTTGGGCATCAAGTAGATTTGGGTACAAAAGGGAGAGTAGTCAATCAAACCATTACACTCGAACTCATTACCAAAGAAGCAAGAGAGAAAGACAAGGCAACAAGTAGTAGAACAATGAAGATCTCTATCTCAAAGAGTACTCCAAATTTGGGTACCAAAACGATTGATGAAGCCCAACCACAATAATGTACAAATTTGGGTGCCTAAGGAATTAGGTGCAGCTCCACAAGGGCGATTGCACATGTGGAGCAAAAATATACAAAGATTTAGATAGTGCCTCTAGCCTCTCTTCCACGCAATCCACATCAATTGAGGAACTCGCTGAGAAAGTGGCACAAAAACTAGGTGTCTCTAGCAAACAAATCCCAAGGTTTGCCCCAGTAAAGAGGTGTTATACTTGCGGTGGTGACCATATGGCGTACGTGTGTCCCATTACGGCTCAACCCCAAGTAAATCCGAGTAGCCAGTACTGTACCATAGAACGGAGATACACAAATCACATAGCACAAGACTGTCCATACAATAAGCAAGCGGTTAGGCAAACCTACCCTCAACCATATCAACAGGGAAGATATCAGAACCAATATCCACCACAGCAGTATGCTAGGCCCCAACAAACCTACCAACCACAATATCAAGCCCAGCAAAGGCCTCAGCCTGTGTTAGCCCAACAACCTCCAGCTCCATCCAACGTGATCCCTGTAAAGTATGCAGCTGCAGAAGAAAACCTGAATAGGGCCATAGTGCCAGTAACCCCATTACTATCAGAAAGTGACCCCAGTGACCATAGTTTTGATTCTACACATGTTGATAGCCCCCAGGCCTACTACATGCAGTCTCCTGAACATGGTGAGTCCTACTATAGTGAAGAGCCAAATGAACCTAGTTGGGAGTCAGATTACACAAACGTTATGTATGCAAACCCCAACCCTAGACCTCAACCTAGACAAGTAAGACCCCCATTCCCTAGAGGACCATGCTACAGATGTCAGGGAGATCACCTCATTCGTGATTGCCCCATGCCTGCACCTACCCAGACCCAATCAGTGATGATTCAGGGCTTTTGCCAAGAGTGTGGAAAGGAGCATCTCTTACGAGACTGTCCAAAGAATCCCAACAATATGCCAAAAATTACTCCCATTAACGTTATTGGGTTAGTGGTAGATTCCGCAGGAAGTGTCACTTCCACTGCACCCGTACAGGTAGTCACTAGAGCTCAAGCATTGCAGCAAAACCAAGGGGTAAGCCAAGAAAAGAGCACAGATGTTAGTGAAACCGAGAGCATGACCAAGAAACGGACTAGAGCTTGGAGAGATAGTTGTGAAAGAATGAAAAGGCAATGGGCAAAAAAGATGAGTGAACTCGAGGAAAGGCTCAGAGAAACAAAGGCCAAGATAACTGAACTCACCGCTCAAACTCCCTCTCACACTACCCCACCTCCATCACCTCCACCATTCCCATCTCCATCCAACCCGCCTCACCTAAGCCCACCACCCCCTAGAGTAGGATCAGTCCTAGTAGATCCCACTCCCGAGGACCTAAACATGATGCTTAAAGCATATCAGGCCAGAATTCAAGATGGGCCAAACGTAACTGATCATGAAAAGTGCTACCCTAGAGCACAACTAGAGCTAGAACGAACCAAAATTTGTGCTAAGATGGTGGAATTGGCTCAGACCATGTTTGAAGCCAGTCGCCTATTTAACATCTCTAGTTCAGCGAAGACACAGTTGCACTTTGATGGATTGTTAGAAAGAATAGAGAAGCTAATTGCACAATCAGAAAAGGAACCCGCCTCTCAACACAAGGACAAGGCAAGTGAAAGGGAAGGTCTTCCTGCCCAGGAAGCCTATGTGCCTAACTCTACGGAACCAGACACATCATCTTCTATGAATCGGTTCACACCAAAATTCCTACGAGAGATTCAAGAAGACAAATGGGCTAAGGAAAGTGAAGTCCCTCCTCCCATTGAACTTGTGGATGATGCACATGACCAATTCCACAAGACATCCCATCCATTTATGAGGAGCAGGAGAGCACCCACTCTTAGGAAAGATTAGACTTTGAGTCTAACTCTCTACAAGAATTACCCCACTTCACAGGCCCATGGGAAGCTAAGTCTACTTGTATGAGAGCCCCTACGGTCATATTACGAAATGAGGACTCAGTCATACCCAGGAACACAGAGGTAGTGAAGAACACGAAAGTACAGTGCAACCTCACCTTAGAGGAGCTACTTAGAGTAAGGCCAGAGCTATGGAAACATGTAGCCAAACAAGTACCAGAAATAGCCAAACCTCGTTCCCAGGTAGGATCCCAGAGAACAGTGCCAGAAATACCATTGGACAAGATAGGAGACATGAGTGAGGGTGAAGAGGGAAACACATATCTTCCTATCACCCATCAATGATACACCACCAAGGCCATTTTAGACTCAGGCGCAGGAGTTGCAATTGCTACCACTTCCCTATGGAAGCGTTGGGGCAAGCCAGCACTCAGGCCCACAAGGATGAAATTGCAAATGGCCGATGGTCACATAGAGAGACCCCTAGGGCTGTTAGAAGGAATAACTCTCGCCACCTGTGGTGTTGAGTTCAAGCATACATTTGCTATATGTGATTTTAGCAAAAATCATGCCTATGAGATGATTTTGGGAAGACCTTTTATGCGACAGTTGCAAGTGGTACAGTATTGGGGAACCAATTCTTTGTACCTACAACACTTAGGTGTTACGACCAAAGTGAATCTCAAAGATTACTCTCATAGAGATGTCCCTCCTATCCAATGGAATCCCATCCATAGAGCCAAAGATGATACAGAATCGGTGCATTCCATAGGGTCAGGATCCTCATGGATGCATGAAGACACCCACTTATGGATGTGCAAAGTAGCAGTAGAAGAAGAGAAGAGAGAAGAAGCCAGAAAGATAGGTGCAAAAGAAACACATAGATCAATTCAAGACCCAGCCTATGCACCTGTAGTTTTTCCTGACAAGGAATTTGAACCCCATGGCTGGGCAGAAATTCTAGCAACAATGGATGTAGCCATCAATGAAGAACAATGGACACCTCACTGTGATGACATTTCAGTCTTCTCCATAGAGCCGATCATGGGAGAGGCAGTGTTAGAAGAGTGTGAACCTAGCCCTGATGCATTTGAGGATGCGAGTGACTCCGATCTAGAGTCAATCATTATGGACCCACCTTTTGCATCAGATGAAGAACACTTCCATGAAGTAGAATTTCAACCCCAGAGGCATGGAGAGCTTACAAATGATGTAAGGCTAGCCACACATGTAACTCCTAAGGAAGAAGGAAAGAAAAGAAAGAAGAGAGAAGTCACACCAGAAGAGGAAGAATCTTTGTTTGAGGTCCCGGAAAATTTTAAGAAGTATGAGATAGATGATAGGAGAGTCATGATCAGAATGCCTAAACGAGAGGCGCAATCAGGAGAGGCCTATGATAACAAAGAAACCACCAAGAAAATAGTAGTAGCCATAGAAGAAGGAGAAGAGAGATGCACGTATATAGGACATGACCTGACGGAAGAAGAAGAGCGAGAATTGGTAACCTTGCTAAGAGAATACAGAGATGTATTCGCTTGGAGTTACAAGGATTTGAAAGGTGTAGACCCTGACATATGCTCACACACTATCCCCATGACCTCAGATGCCAAACCTTCTAAGCAAAAGACATATACATATAATGATAATTATGCTGCCAAGATCAAAGAGGAGATAGATAGACTGGTTGAAGCTGGATTTATCTATGAAATTGAGCACACTGAGTGGGTATCCCCCATCATAGTGGTGCCCAAGAAAAATGGAAAGCTGCGTGTATGCATTAACTTGAAGAAGGTTAATGCAGCCACAATTCGAGATAACTATCCGCTTCCTATCACAGAGCATCTCTTAGAAAGAGTAGCAGGCAAGGAAGTGTACAGCTTCCTCGATGGATTTTCGGGCTACAATCAAGTAGCCATAGCTCCAGAAGATCAGCATAAGACGGCATTTGCCACTGAATGGGGCATATTTGCCTTTAAAGTAATGCCATTTGGGCTTACCAATGCACTAGCAACCTTCCAGAGGCTGATGTGCCATGTATTTAAAGAGTTCCTGAGGAAGAACTTAGAAGTCTATGTTGATGATCTTTGTGCTCATTCCAACATCAGACAAACCCATATTCCTGAACTCAGACAAATCTTTGACAAATGTAGAGAATATCAAGTCTGCCTAAACCCAGAAAAGTGTGTTTTTATGGTCAGGCAAGGCAAGATTCTAGGACACATAGTGTCAAAGAATGGCATATCCACTGATGAAGAGAAAGTGAGAGCCATAGCCGAGTTACCTAGGCCAAAGAACGTCAAGGAAGTGCAAGCTTTCATGGGGCATTGTGGTTACTACCGCCGGTTCATTCACATGTATGTTGTCATTGCAAAGCCCATGTACGGACTTCTGACTAACTTTGAGTGGACTGATGAATGTGAGAATTCCTTCAATGAGCTTAAACGGCGATTATGTTCAGCACCAATCTTAACCACACCAGATTGGAATAAGCCTTTCCATGTTCATGTACCACCATGGAAGAAACGGCAGTCATCACATCTACCTTCACTTATAACCCAACCTCATTCACATCATTCTCATTTCGAGAACCCACCTCACAAGACACCCTCTTCTCCTTCATCACCAATCCCTTGTACACTTCAACCCTTCTATCCTTTGAACCCATAATTGGCCATCCCATAATTCCAAGTGTGGTTGGAAACCCGGCACCCACAGAAGGCACCCTGTGTTTCCCAGCCTATCCCCCAATACGGATACCTCCATTCCATGACCCTCCCTTCCCAGCTGTCCCCTACACTTCATTCAACCTAACAGCACCACCCCAACAACCATCCTTCGTGGCGCAGTCCATCAGCACTCCAATGTTTCAGAGGCACATTTCCCCGATGTTCGCAACGACATCAATCTACACGAACACCACACTCACTTCACCTACCATACCCACCTACATGGTAGCCCCTGTACACACCACTCTGTCTAGCCCAATGGACATTTCACCCACCACAGCACCTCTCCCCACAATTCCACCCTCTCCCCCTCCACTACCCCCCACCTCACCACTCAACACATCATTAGCAGACACAGCATTCACTACCTCCCTTCCCATTCCCACCTCCCCTGCATTCCAAACTTTTCCCCTTGCATCTCATAATGTAAATAGCACGTTCACTACATTACTTCAGTGTGCACATCAACTACAACAAGAATACCATCAATTGGAAGAATGCATTGTTGTCATCCAAGCAGAATATCAGCGTCTACAAGCTAGAGTCAACACTCTTGAAGATGATTACTAAATGCTTCTCTCAGAACATACCACCTTACAACAGGCTCACACAGAATTGGAATCGAAAATTTCGACAGTGGATGATCAAGCAGTGAAGGAACTGGAAGGTATGCTCGAGTCCCAAATGATATCCAATGCTACACTTAGACGCAATCTTGGACTATTAAGGAAGCATATGGCAGCAGCACTAGAAGAGAACAAGAGGCTTCAACAACAAAACCAAGACAACTTTGAAGCAGCTATGGAAGGAACTGCAGGAGCAACCATTAGCCCTACCAAGTATAGAGCAGTCCCATCAGAAGACATTCGCATCTTACTTGAAGAGCATGCAAATTTCTTGGAGTCATATGAAAAGTTAGAGGTTGAATGTGCGGATCTAAAGAAGCAGATAACGAGTGCCCCCACAGCTCAACAGGAGCCGATAATCTTGGAACACTCTACAGAAGAAGTAGAGACCCTCCGGAAACAGGTGGCAGAACTCCAAGCATGCCTCTTACCATATGAAAGGCCACCCTCGCCAACTGAAGAACCAGAACCTGAAACAGTTATGGAAATCCCTGTCGATGATAGCTATGAAGAGCCGTACGAGCCGATGCCCACACCCGGCGATCTGGTAAGAGAAGAAGGACAAGACACTTTAGAAATTGGAGTTCCAGATTGGGTCAAAAGGATCGAGAAAGTAGGAAAGACACATGATGATCGCGTTGCCGTGCAAATTCAATCTCTCACAAATCTGGAAGAAACTGTCCTTCGATCTTCTTACTTTCAGAACCTATCCCACCAACGCTTGATCACAACATCAGAGACGCAATACATGCCTTACTTTGTCTTGCTACATGATTATAATGCAGAAGTTAGAAGGCATACAGGGAAGGAGCCCACATTTGCCACTCAATTTGAGCCAGCGGACTTACCGGCAGATGCTCGTGCGGGCTCGATCTTCCAACCCAATTGGCGTGCACGTCTACTAACCGATTACCCTGAGATGATGAGCACATGGGCAACCATGCCACTGTACATCAAGTATAATCCATGCTATTGCCCAATGGTACGTCGTAGATCCTGGCAAGCATTTGCAATCAAGGTACGCAACAATAAAGAATGCTCGGCTTGGGTTAACTATCCATATTTTGCTCCGCCTCGAGGGACCCCAACCGTAGCCTACATGATATCAACAATTCAACACTGTTCTACTCGTCTAAATAATGTACCCGACATAGCAGCAAAAATGTGTATGAAAATATTCGAGCTCATGACCATTGTCTTCAAAACCTTTCGGAAGGTACAAGCTCCATACATCTCTGCCCCTGGATTCTCTCAAGGTAACAAGGATTTAGTCTACGACATGAGCCAAACTCCCTCGGTCACTATAATCTTTGCCTGGCATGCACGAATAAAGTACTTACCCGCATGTTTCAAGCAGACATTTGAGGAAATGTTCTCTACGGGATTCTAGGAATATCATTCGGAAATTTTCATTCCCAGACCAACACATTTGCTACATCTATTCGCAGTAGAACAAGCCATCCATCCAGATCAGTTACGTCTGCCACATCCGGACATTCCAGGACCAATCGATTGGGATCGCATGATGACAGATTTGGCCCGAGGACTACGCATACAAGAACATCAACTTGCCACTCATGTGGTGGACTATTACATCCAGCACTCCCATCAACAAGAGTCTGTCAGAGACGACAGACGCGAGAGAGGGGGGGGTGTTGAGAGCAGTATGGGCACCCAAGGACTGAGGAGACAAGGAAGCCAGCGGAGAGAGTCAGAGCAAGGCAAAGGATTAAGTAGACAAAACAGTCGACGCAGATCTAGCAGATAGGCCTTCAAAATTTTCCAAATCAACATCTTTATAACAGTGATTTTTATCACTAACCATCATTGTAAATACCATTTCATATTTTTGTAGCTCCATTTTGTGCAAGCCAAGGAGTCCTTGAGCTTGAGGAGCTTTAGAAGTACGTACATATCAATTTTCGTATTTTTTAGACTCCGTTTAAGCCCTCAAATAGGTCCTGGAACCTAATTTTTAGCTAGGCCGGACACTAGGTCTGGACAGGGCCAAAACCTAGTCAAAAACTATAAATAGAGCTAGAGAGCTCATTTTTGGGGTTAGCTTGTAATAGTTTTGAACTTGTATGAGCTTTTTGAAAGTAATCTAAGAACTTCATTGCTTATCACTCTTTGTCTTGCTGTGTGTGCGCGCGTGTGTGTATGTGTGTGCATGTTTGTGTGCTTCTCACTCACGCACTTGTGCCTTCACTTGCTCGAGGTCTTCATACCATCCTCACGTCTTCCCGGATTGACATTAAAGGAGGTGCTACTCATCACTGAGCTACAGTTACTTTGTCACTTTCATTGATGACAACTCAAGAAAGGTATGGTTATATGTTATCAAGGAAAAATCAAAAGTATTTTCTTGCTTTCAAAAGTTTAGGTCCCTTGTTGAGAAAGAATGTGATGCATGCATCAAGAAACTGAGGTGAGATGGAGGGGGAGAGTATTTTCCCAAGGGATTCACAAATTACTTGCAAGACAATGGCATAAAGACACACTTTACATGCAAGTACACCCCTCAACAAAATGGTGTTGTAGAGAGGAAGAATAGGCATTTGGTTTGAGGTAGCTAGATGTCTCATAAATGAAGGTAAGTTACCATTCTCTTATTGGGTTGAGGCTATGAATATAGCTTGTTACTTGATAAACAGGGTTCCAACAGCTCATGTGCACAACTTGACTCCACAGGAAATCTATTATGGCAAGAAACCAACCATGGAGCACCTCAAGGTATTTGGATGTGCATGCTTTGTTCATGTTCCTAGTGAAGTGAGAACAAAGTTAGAGCCCACGAGTGAGAAATGTGTGTTCATTGTCCACACAAATGAGCAAAAAGGCTACAAGTGCTACAACCCTCTCTCAAAGAAGCTATATGTTTCAGAAGATGTTTTTGATGAGTCAAAGTCATGGTATGGAGATAAGGGCAAGGCAAAGTTGGATGAAGAGGATCAAGAGGAGTATGCAGACTTTGATGTGCATATTCAACCTCAAGAGGTAATCACAATCAGTGGACCAGAGGCTCCTACATCTAAGGTACATTCATATGATCATTCTTAAACTTATTATTATGAAAAAACATCCCCTACTTCAAACTATAGAAGGCGGCCATAGACAGACTATGACACCACAATGAATCTTCCAAAAAAAGTTATCATCAAAGCTGATCGCAAATTTCTTTTTTAAGCCTATCGCTGTTTTTGCTTTGTAAATCACTATCATTATTTTTTTGAGTAGCTTTATTTTTTATCGCTCAAAACTTGTTGCTTTTGCCATCTACTAACAACCTAACCTAGCTTTTTATGTTTTGTACATCAAGAACCTCAAAAATATGCATGGTATCATTATAGGGTAGAAACTAGGGTTTGAGTTTTCTCCTAATTTTGACTTCTGATGATAAAATGTGCATATCACTAGATAGCTCTCATAAAACTCTATCTATCTAGCCTTAAAAAAATTTACTCAAAATGTACAAAAAAATGGCTAAGTCCTAAGTTGGATTGCTAGAGATGGACCATATGTACATTGATTTCCAACAATCCCTCCTTCAATATCATATTCGTACAAGCTTCAGTAACATGCACATCTTCTCATGACTATCTCTAGTTAATGCTTTGGTAAATATATCTGCAACATTCTCACTAGAAGGAACATAAACCAGCTCAATATGCTTATTTGCTATATGTTCTCGAATACAGTGGTAGTTAACCTCTATATGTTTTGTCCTTCCATGATGCACTGGATTCTTTGCTATGGCTATTGCACTCTAGCTATCTGAAAATATCTAAATGGGTTCATGTACTCTTACATTTAGATAAATGAAAATCTTTTGCAACCAAACTGACTCCAAAGTAGCTATAAAGGCTTCACGATATTCTGCTTCACTTGATGAAGTTGCATTAGTGGGTTGTCTCTTCGAAAGCCATGAGATAAGACAATCTCTTAAATAAAAACAAAAACCACTAGAACTTCTTCTAGTGTCTCTATCTCTTGCCCAATCAGAATCTAAAAATTCTTTTAGTAACAAATGTGTAGATTTCGAGAATACCATAGCATAATTTGAAGCTCCCTTCAAATATCTGAAGATCCACTTTACCGCTTTCCAATGTAACTTTGTCGGATTATGCATGAACCTTGATACTTGAGAAACTGCAAACTGTATAGTTGGATGTGTATTACAAACATATATCAAGCACCCAACTGCTTGATAATATAAATTAGAATCAAAAAATTCTTCATCTGCTACTATTTGTAAAGACATGTTCTGATCCATAGGTGTTTGCATAGGTTTAGCTTCAATCATCTGAAACCTTTCTAATAGCTTCTCAATGTACTTTTGATGTGTCATATAGATACACTCATCTTTAAACAAAAACTAAATCCCAAGATAATAATGCAAAATTCCTAAATCATTTACATCAGATGTCTGCTTTAATTGTTCTTTGAACATCTGCAAATCTTCATCTCTAGGACCTGTGACTATAATAGCATCCACATAAATGATTGCTATAATCATCAAACCTATTTCAGTTTTGACATAAAGAGTTGGAGCGACATCTGAGTTATGGAAACCAATGGATAAAAGATATGTGTGTATCTTTTCATACCATGCTCTAGGTCCCTATTTTAATCCATAGAAAGCTTTTATAAGCTTACATACTAAGTGTTCTTTAGCTGTTTCTTCAAAACCTTCTTGTTGCTGAATATATACATCTTCATGTAAATCTCCATTTAGAAAAGCACTCTTTATGTAGAGTTGATATACATTCCAATTAAAATATGTTGCTAAAGCAAGTATTGACCTAATAACTGTCATCCTAGAGGTAGGAGCAGATGTCTCATCATAATCAATACCTTTTTGTTGTGCATATCCTTTGACAACTTTCCATTTGATTTTGAAGATCCACTTTACACCTATAGCTTTCTTTCCCTCTTGTAATTCACTTAGCTACCAAGTTTGATTCTTATGAATAGAATCAATCTCTTCTTGCATATATTTTCTCCAAATAGGAATGTTAAGTGCATCTTTAACACATCCAAGTTCATCTTCAACTATCGTGAGTGCTAAAATATCATGAATCTCAAAGTCTTTTGCAAGAGTTACATGATCTTTTTGTTGTTGTTGTCTAGTCTGACTTCTTGTTCTTCGTGTAAAAGTCTTTATACCACTATCTTTCCATGTCTGATATAAACAGGTAGGTGTATGCTTAGATAGTGGTGATACTCTTTCTGAATCTTCAATCTCCACTGGTTTTGGAATTAGTCCCTATGAGGTACTAGGACTTTTGGAACTCTAGTACTTTCTTCCATTTTTGAAACTAAAGTCTCATGTGGAACTGACTGTGTAGAAGGTTGTGGAATTCCTCTTTCTTCAATCCTAGGAAGTTTAGTTTCCTCCTGATATGGCAGAACATGTACATCCAAATTCTGTCTAAAAAATCCATAGTCATTTTCACTAATGAACTCTAGAATTTCTGCTTCTTTATCATATATCTTATTTTCAGCAACATATGCATTGCGTGAAAGGATAGCTTCACCTGTCTCTGGCACATAAAACCTATATCCTTTACTTTCAACAGGATATCCAATAAAATAGCTTTCCTTGATTTTACATCTAGTTTGTCACGATCCTTTTTCTCAATAGAACATAAGATAATGATCCAAATACTCTAAAATAGCTCACATTAGGTTTTCTTCAATAATATGTTTCATAAGGTGTAATTACCTTTAAAGATTTTGTAGAAGACCTGTTCAAAATGTGATTTGTTGTATGTACTACATCAAACCAGAATTTTGGTGAAAGCTTCTTGGATGCCATCATGCTCCGCATCATCTCGACAAGTACTCTATTCCTTCTTTCTGCAACACCATTTTGTTGAGGAGTGTAAGCGATAGTAAGGTGTCAAGTAATACCTTTTTCTTCAAGAAATGTATGAAACTCATTTGATAAGCATTCTCCACCTCTATCACTTCTGAGAATCTCGATAGTTAACTGACTTTCATTTTTAACCATAGCTATGAATTTCTTGAATGTTGGAAAGACTTTTGACTTCAACTTAAGACCATAGATCCATGAATATCTCGTAAAATCATCAACATATAAAACAAAATACATAAAAGCTTGAATAGAGTCTGCTCTCATAGGTCCATTCACATATGAATTTATTATCTGCAATTTCCTAGTAGTTGTAATATGACCATGCTTCTTGAAAGGTAGTTTATGCATTTTTACCTTCAAGACATCCTTCACATGTATCTCAATCATCTGGTAGCTTGAATGAGGGTAAACTCTCAATCATACCTCTATCTTTGATACTCTTGAGAGCTCCAAAACTAATACATCCAAATCTTTCATGCCATAACTTCATATTTTCCACCGGTGATGAAGATTTGATAGCATATGCTTGACTGATTTTTGACACAATAAAAATCCCTCCTTTGTGCTCACCTAACAAAATACACTTCTCTTCTTTGTGTGAAAAAATCTTACAAAGATATCTTTCAAATACAACTTTGTAACCATCTCCTAAAAATGCGGATATAGAGAGTAGATTCTTCTTGATATTAGGTACATATAAGACATCTGAAATCTAAAAATTACCACCATCTCTTGACTTTAGGCTTACTGTACCTATACCTACCACATCATAAGACATCTGAAATCTAAAAATTACCACCATCTCTTGACTTTAGGCTTACTGTACCTATACCTACCACATCCAAATCATTGCCATCTGGAATAGTAACTCTTCTACCTGAAGAATAGGAAAGAGAAGAAAATGCTTCTCCGCATTCTATCATATGCTTTGTAGCACCTGAATCAAATATCCAAGGATCTGTTGAAAGAACTTGTAAAGCTACGTGATCAAAAGAGACTTCCTCAATGATGATACAAGCATAAGAATGACCTTAAGGTTTCCCTTTTTTATCATCTTCTACAACAATACCTGATGCCTTTTTCTTTTCTACTGTAATCCTTTTATGACAAACTGTTATAAAATGTCTAGGTTTCTTGCAATAGTCACATAATGCTTTCTTCTTCTTTGAAGACTTCTCTTTAGCTATAGTAGAAACGGAATCTGAAGTAGAAGGTGAAGAGGACTTACTTTCCTTCTTGGATTGTTTCTCCTTCTTTTCCTTCTTCTTCTTTTTACCCTTTGATGAAGAAAAAAGTTCTTCTTCATTCTCTTCCATACCCTTCAACTGATATTCATCTTGAAGTAGCAAGAATTGTAACTCTTAAAATGTAATCTCTCTTTCTCTTGATGTAAGAGTAAGAGTAGTAATAAAAGAGTGATATGAGATAGGACGTGAATTAATCAGCGTATTTACCCTTTCTTCATCAGATATCTCAACTCCTATATTTAGAAGTTGATCTCTCCAGTCAATGAGCTTTGTAATGTGGGTTTGAATTGACTTACCAGCCTTCATCCTTGTGTTTGCTAGTTGTCTCCTCAAGTAAGCTTTCCTAGAAGGATTTCTGCTCTGAAAGAGATTCTCAAGCTTTAACTAAGCTTGTCTAGAACTTCTACAAGATCTGATTTGTGGTAGAATGTGCTTTTTAACACTCATTGCTATGAATGAGAGACCGAAAGCATCTCTAGCATTCCATATTTTTTGTTCTTCAGAAGGAGGAACTCTAACTAAGGATCTACCTGTGACTCTGGATGTAGAAGTGGTTACCTCTATTTTAGTTGGTTCTTGATGTGCTGTGATTGCAACACTAGTTCCTCTTGAAGTTGATGTATCCTCTTCTTCACCTTCTCCTCTTGATCTTGATCTTGATAAGGTTCCATTGACGGTACTCCATAAATCCTTTGTCACTAACAAATTCATCATCATGAAACTCCACATCGGATAATTTGATGATCATTATAACTTGTTCACAATCTCAACTCTATACTCACTCATCTTACCTAAGTGTGTATGTCAATTATGCTCTAATACCAAGTGTTGATCTTCCAGTACTAACAACCTTTGAGCATACACACTTAATTACACAAGATGATAAGTGAGAGAGAGAGAGAAATATACTTGAGACAAGAATATGTAACGTAAGCAAATTGCTTACTCCCAATATAGATGGCCGAATTACAAAATGGGAGTACTACTCAACCATATGATGGTGGACTCACTAGATGGAAAAAAACTATCGTTAAAGCTGCACAAATTGTTTTTTGCTTTTTAAATCACTATCGTTTTTTTTTTTGAGTAGCTTTATTTTTTATCGCTCAAAATGTGTTGCTTTTTCCATCTACTAACAACCTAACCTAGCTTTTTATGTTTTGTACATCAAGAACCTCAGAAATATGCATGGTATCATTTTAGGGCAGAAACTAGGGTTTGAGTTTTCTCCTAATTCTGACTTCTGATGATAGAATGATGCATATCACTAGATAGCTCTCATGAAACTCTATCTATATAGCATAAAAAGTTTTACTCAAAATGTACAAAAAAGTGGCTAAGTCCTAAGTTGGATTGCTCGAGATGGATCATATGTACATTGATTTCCAACATGTACAAGACCAATACTTTCTTGGCATGAGGTGATCTATGGGAAATGAGGTATCTATCTCTCTCAAACGTATCCTTTAGATGTGTTGCTTAGGTTTGGCATGATAGATTGCAAACCAATAGCTCAACCCATGGATTCAAATCTCAAGTTAAGCAAGGAAAATGGTAAGAAGCTAGAAGACCTTACACTATACAAGAGCATTGTGGGATCATTGAGATATGCTATGCCCACAAGACCTAACTTGTGCTACATAGTTGGAGCTCTATCTCAGTTCATGCATGCAGCCATAGATACACATCTCAATCATGTAAAGAGAGTGTGAAGGTATGTGAAGAGTACAGTTAATTATGGGTTGCTATACAGGTACAATGAAGAACTTCAATTAGGAGCATGGAGTGATGCATATTGGATAGCAAGTGTTGATTATAGAAGGTCAACTTTTGGCTATGTTTTCATGCTAGGTACAAAAGCAATTTCATGGATGAGAAAAAAGTAGCCCACAATTGCATTGAGCTCAAAAGAGTCTGAATATAGAGCTTTTGCCCTCACTACATGTGAAGCAATGTGGCTTAATAAGCTCTTCAAAGATTTTGGTATACAACTTGGATCAATTCTAGTTTATGGAGATGACATGTCAAGCCTACATCTTGCTAAAAATCCCATGTATCGTGCAAGCAGCAAGCACATTGAGGTGCATTATCATTATGTAAGGGAAAAGGTTACAAGTTGCAACATTAATGTTCATTTTGTAGGTACAAAGAACCAAGTTGGAGATATCTTCACCAAAAGCTTGGATGTGACCAAGTTAAAAAAGCTTTAAAAGGCTATGAACTTGCTTGATATGGACACTACCACCTTAAGCTTGAGGGGGAGTGTTGAAAATGTGAACTATGCAAGATTTAGGTGGATAAAAGGGTCAAGAGACCTTAATGTGGAAAAATTCACAACTCAAATCACTTAGGACAGTCTCACGGTCGGGCAAGATCATGCAAAGTAGTCCTAAGGTGGTGGAAAAGTCAAGAGAGCCATCCAAAAGCTATAGAAGGAGGTGAAGAGATACCAAATGCATGGAAGTCTTGTAGGTCATTGAACACTAGGAGAAATATACTCAAGGAGGCTCAAGGAGAGAGTCATCCAAGGTGCAAGGAGCTAAAATGCAGCAATCCAAGCTAGGAAAAATGCAAAGGAGGGCATTACATGCATAGAGGAGGAGTACGGAGGAGCTATCAAGCCCACACTCCCTCTAGTCTCTTGTAGGTATAGACATAGTCTGCTTATAATAGTTGTAACTCTTTGTCTAATATCCAAATCAAGAGATTTAAAGTGCATTTTGTAGCTTATACATGTATCTTAGTTTTTTTGAGAGGGCCTCTTGAAATCAATTTTATGTGCAAAAAAATGGGTGTATTTATATAACCCAAATTTTTGCATATCCTACATCTCTACATAGTCTATTTTGTACAGAGTTGTTGACTAACCTAAACAGATCAATTTGGGGTGTTGTATAGCTTGTTGGAAAGTTGGATCTAATTATTGGGTTCATTTCACTTCTAGTGTGCAAATCTGAGGGATTAAATTCCATCATAGGCTAGAACTAAATCTCCTAAATTTAAGCCTTTATCCTTTACATGTGCATTGAAATAATATTTTTGTCTCTTCTTAGCTACATATATTCCTACTCCTTATCTTAACCTAGCCTCTCCTAAATGTTATAAGTCCACGATCCTTGATGATAACTCGTGGCCAATCCATTGGTGCTCTTGTGCAACCTTTAGGATGGGTATCCAAAAATCCAAGAGAAGCACAACATTTTGACCGAAAACCATCTGAAAGGGAGTTGCATTGAGTACCATCTTGTAGACCACTCGATATGCCCAAACAACATGGTGTAACTGTTTTTCCCAATCTGAACGTTTTTTGTTTACAAGTTTGGTCAATAAGTTGCATAGGATCTTGTTAGTACTTTTTGCCTATCCATTTGCCTGAGGATGATATGGTGTGGACTTCTTGTGAATCACCATAAAATCTTGTTATAAATACTCAATGAATTTATTTATAAAGTGAGTCCCTCTCTCGCTTATTAGTTCTATAGGTATTCCATAGCTTGTAAAGACATTCTCAAATAAGAACTTTGTTGTCATGTGTGTGCATCATTCTTTTTGGTAGCCTTAGCCTCTACCCATGCGGTGAGATGATCTATCGCTACGATGATGTATTCAATGTGAGTACCTTTAGCAAGGTGGTTAATGGTTCCAACAAAGTCTATATCCCACTTAGAGAATGCACATCCCCCTATCATGGGTTTTAGTGGCATCTTATCTCTGCATGTCAAAAATTGAGCTCCTTGGCAAACATCACATGCCTTTACATATGTATGTGCATCCATATGAAGAGTAGGCCACCATACTCCTGAGAATAGTATGGCCTTGATTATCTGATCGGGCCCAAAATGACCACCTGCAACACCCTAGTGTGCAGTTTCTAATGTTCTCAAGTATTCACTCTCATGAACACATTGTCTTCTATATCCATCTCTTCCCCTTCTGTACGGATTATTGCCAATGACTTTGTAGTCTTGAGCTTCCTGCTCTAGACTTCCTTGCCTTTCTAAATTCATTTCTTGAGGGAATGTTTTTGCCATCAAGTAAGTTATCATTGGTTTGCTCCATTCTGGTGTTAGAGTCATGTGATATAAGGTAGCATGCTCGACTAGTGGTCTTATGCAACAGATTGGGCATTCCTTGCATATCCTATGGATGTCTACCTCCATCAAAGGCCAGTACAATCCTAATCGATGTAAAGTCTATAGCGTGTGGTTTCTATAATGGTGTTGCTCTAATGCACCTAAGTGTGCCAACTACAATCATTAATTATATTCTAATTCACCTACACAACATGCGAGGATTTTTTTATTGTCCTATTTGTAAGTACTTCCTGTCATTATTTGATATCTTTGTGACTTAGTTACATCCCTTTCATTGATCCTGATTCTAGGATTCTTGGGTCCAAAGGTGAGAATGGGGACAATTGGCTTGGCCCATTCAAGCACTACTTCAAAATTAAACAAATATGCATTTAGTAATTCACCAGCTATCCCTTGAGGGGCTTCTCCAGTTGTCAGCCATGAGAGATGATCGGCTCTAAGATGGGTCTTCCCTTTTCTAACGACCACTTCAACATCATACTCCATTAATAAGAGAAACCATCATACCAATCTTCCCATGTTACAAGGCTTGTTGACTAGATATAACAATGCTTGATGTTTTGTGAAGAACTTGAATTTGTTTGCTTGTAAGTAATGTATGAATTTCTTTACTGTGTAAACCATTCCTAGACCTTCTCTCTCAGTGGTGGTATAGTTCCTCTCCGCTGCATTCAACTACCTAATTGCATATTCTATAGCAATTTCTATATTTCCTTCACGTGTGGGTTGTGCTAAGACACACCCGATAGCATAATTGGATGCATCCGCATGTACATGGAATGGCTTAGCCCAATCTGGTGTCGTCAAAATTGGTGATAAACATAAACATTGTTTAAGTTCATTTAATGATTTCTCACATTCATCCGTCCACTCGAACTTAGTCAAAAGGGCATACAGAGGCTTTCAATGATCCAATACATGTGCGTAAAGAATCGATAGTAACCACAATGCCCCATGAAAGCTTGTACTTCATTAACATTTTTGGCCTAGTTAACTCTGCAATCACTCTAACTTTCTCTTTATCTGTAGAGATTCCATTCTTTGAGACTATGTGTCCTAGAATCTTGCCTTGCCTAACCATAAAAACACATGTTTTTGAGTGCAGGCACACTTGATATTCTTGACATTTGTCAAAGACTTGTTTCAATTTAGGAATGTGTGTTTGTCTAATGTTGGAATGAGAACATAGATCATCAACATCGACTTTCAATTTCTTACGTAGGAACTCCTTAAAGACATGACACATCAGCCATTGGAATGTAGAAGGTGCATTTGTAAGCCCAAATGGCATTATATAAAATGAAAATATGTCCCATTCTGTGGCAAAATCCATCTTATGTTGGTCTTCAAGGGCAATGGCTACCTGGTTGTAGCCAGAGAATCCATCAAGGAAGTTGTATACTTACTTGCCCGCTACTTATTTTAGTAGATATTCAGTGATAGGAAGCGGATAATTATCTCTAATAGTGGCTGCATTGACTTTTTTCAAGTTAATGCACACACACAGCTTTCCATTCTTTTTGGGCACTACTACAATTGGTGATATCCATTCAATGTGCTCAATCTCATAGATAAATCCAGCTTCTATCAAAATCTATCTCTTCCTTAATCTTGGCAGCGTAATTATCATTATAAGTGTATTGCCTTTGTTTGGAAGGCTTGGCTTCTTGAGTCATGGGAATTCTATGCGAGCATATGTCAGGTTCTACTCCTTTCAAATCATTGTAGCTCCATGTAAACATGTCTCTATATTCTCTCAATAGGGCAATCAACTCTTGTTCTTCCTTTTTGTCAAATCATGCTCGATATATGTGCATTTTTCTTCTCCTTCCTCAACTGTGACTACAATCTTCTTACTTTTTTCTCGATTTTTGTATGCTTCTCCTGTGCTTATTTCTCTCTTAGGAATTCTTACCATGATTCTTCTATCTTCAATTTCGTATTTCTTAAAGTTCTTTGGTACTTCCAATAGGGGTTCTTCTTCTTCTTGCCTAGAAAATTTCTTTCATTCCTTCTTCTGCTTATTCTCTTTGATTTCTAGAAGTGGGGTGAGCTACGTATTTTGGTTACCCTTCATCAAGCTGGGAGTAGTGGCTTCCACAAAATAAAATTATTCCTCATAATAATGGATTCTAGATCTTCATCACTTGCATCATCTTGCTCTAGGGTCATCTCAATGCACTGTTCTAAAATAGGCTCACTTACCATGGGTTCTATCATGAATATAGAGATATCATATCCATCCTCATCATAGTGAGGAGTCCATTGTTCTTCGTTCACTGGTATGTCCATGGTGGTTAAGATTTTTTCCTAACCATGAGGCTCAAATTCCCTATCTAGGAATACTATGGATGCACATCCATAAATGAGTGTCCTCGTGTAACCATGAAGGATCTGATGCTAAGGATTGTACTGACTCGGCTTCTTCATGTGCTTTATGGATGGTATTCCACTATTGTTGGAGCAAGAAATCTACAAATCCATCGGTTTTTTAAAGTTCTTATTTTCATAGTACGTTCACAAGAGAAGCTCATTAAACATATTACCATATGACTCTAGATTTGACGAAGGTTTATCCATCAAACACCTACCTTATGGCCTTAGTACCACAAATCATCCATATGACCCGTCAAATATAAAAATAATAAAGTTCATAGTATGCAAATAGTATGATCACTCCCTAAATCAAGGGCGTGCAGTGATGAACGGAGAATTGACCTCAAATGACGGAAATCAGCCTAGCTGATTTTTAGAAAGTAGATCACTCGCGGTGAGCTCTGTCGCTTGACATCGTTGTATATAAACCATTACATTTCAATAGAAAGTTGGGTGACACTCTATTTCTGTTATATGATGTTATGTCGACCCCTCGTCACTCTCTCTCTCTCTATCTCTGTGTGCAACAACCGTGTATTATCTCTCTTGGTGCATCAGTGTACCTTTGCATATTAGTAAGCATGTACAAAGAACTACAGTACTATACTTCACTCTACGACAGTGACGTGTCTAGATTATTGTGCAACGCATAGTTCAGTAGAGAATATACTATGTAAGCAAGATAACTTCAGGCATCTGTGTCGCCATTCATATGAGGTTGAAGGGACAACTCATCTTACTTCATGATGATGAGTTTGTTATGATAACCAATAACACTTCGTGATCTCTAAACATGCGCATAAACTGCAGGTAATTCATAAACATAGTGAACTCATGCATTTCATAGAAGGAACGTCAGAAACTTAGCGCTTTCAATATCTATACATGTTTTGCTCCTTAATGTTAATGTGTGAAAAGGAAATCAATGCATTAAGAATTAGTGCTTATACGCACCCTGCGATCTATTCAGATTGATAGTTGAGCTCATTCCATTTAACTCAGTGTTTGGCGAACAGCGCAACACATATATTATGTGCTAAACCTTATATACAGTCTGATGTGCGCTTTATTTCGAAGGCATAGAATGTCTCTATGATTTTACTTATGTGATTATATATATATATATATATATATATATATATATATATATATAGAGAGAGAGAGAGAGAGAGAGAGTCGCGTGAGATAGAATATCTATGCTCATTTATTGTTATCGAAGTTGGATGACAATGGAAGCAAGCTAAAATGTGTACCATTGAAGTGTTCGATACAAGTCAACGTTGCAAACATTGGTTGCTATATTATTCAACGGCAAATAGTTGAAGATTGCTATCGGATTCAAAGGAAGCTGCTCATGTTCCTGACGCATATATCTATGTGTGTATAAACTGGAAGCAGTCATTTATCTGTTACGTATACGATATCTCAGTGATATATATGTCAACAATTCTCTATGTTGACAGTTGATGGCAGATTGGCACCTTAACGATGAGGTTATGCGAGTAGCATAAACAACTCTGTTTTGCCTCTACATTAAAGATATAATGTAGGGTACATATTCAGTTCATGGAAGGAAAATTTCACACTCGATTAAAGAGGTTCACATGCATAATGTGTTCTCGTAAGCATGCATAAAGATACTCATGTTTTTGTATCATTAAGTACTTCACATGGAAATTCATTATTGTCTGTACGATTCAAGTCGAATGGAGTTTTATTTCTGAGTATATGTAATTCTTGGAGTCAACTCACACTGTACAATTCAATAAACGTTTCCGCATTAGAGTGTATTCACACTCATTCACAACTATAGTGGGAGTATATCACGATCCAAATAGTCTTTGAGATTGACTTTGGTAGTCACTTCCAGACATTGCAAGTGCAAAGAGTTGGTTTCCCAATCTTGTACAATCTGCAATTGTTACATGAAAGGACATCCCAAAATCATATTGTACGTGTGGTTCTTTCCAATCTCACAAATGGCAAAGGTGTGGTTAAACTCCATACCACAAGTGGTGAGAGTAGTTTCTTCCAACAAGCCTAAGGGTTTCTCGATATGACCATGAGCCATTTGCAACTTCATTCTCATGGGTCTTAAGGCTCGCTTATCCCATCATTTCCATAGGGAAGTAGTGGGAATGGCCACTCCAACGCCTGAGTATAGGATTGCTTTGGTGGTGTAGCCTTGGTAGGACATAGCTAAATAAGTGTTTTCCTCTTCTCCCTCGCTCATATCTCCAATCTTATCAATGTCTATTTTTGGCACTTTTCTGTGTGATTCTTTCTGAGAGTGGGTAGTAGGCATCTTTGGTAACTAGTTTGCTACATGCTTCCCAACTCGGGTTTAATCTTCAGCAGCTCTTCTAAAGTGAGATGACACTATACTCTAGTGTTCTTTATTACATTTGCATTCCTAGGAAGAATCTAATTCTTCATTTCTCACTAATATGGTGGGTTTTTTCATATTGATTGACTTTGTTTTCCATGGGCCAATGAAATGAGGTAATTCTTGCAAAGAATTAGATTCAAATTTTATATGTTCACTAGGTTGATCCTCCTCTTGTTCATCATATATAGAGGGTATATCGTGTGGGAATTATTACTAGAGGTCATCTATCTCCCGAATTGATGGGTGAGTTTCTTTCTCCAACTTCCATTTCTCTTCTTGAATTTCTTTGAAAAATTCTTGTGAGTACTTATGTAGCATAGAAAGACTCTCCCAATTCATAGTTGAAGGGCTTTGGTGTGTAGAAAAAGAGGAGCAAGGAGGAGATGGAGAGAGAGAGAGAAGAGGAGAGACGCGCACAGATGCATGATAGCCTTGAAACCCACATATTGATCTCTCTTGAGGCAGTGCTCTATAAATGATGTATATATATATGAATATGGGGATAAGGTCACATGATCCTTACATCCCCAACAATCTCCACATAAGGTTCAATGTGATTGTAAGTGGTAACATATACAAAGAATGATGTAGGACTATATACTAATGTACAGGAAGAGTCCGGATCTCAACCCATACGGATCATCCTACACCAGGTGCCTCAAACAAGGTGTATACATGCGCCTCAAACTGCTCTAGACTCATATCGATAAGAGTCAAGCTCACATTTGACTCATGTAAGAACTGATGAAGTTCCTGCAAAGCTCCCACTCGCTCTATGCCTATCTCAATCATCGAGCGACTGACAACTCCAAGCGCAAATGCTCCAATAGCAACTGCAATGTATAGTCTTGAGCATAACAACTTGTACATCAAACTCTCAAATGCTGACAAAACTTGTGCTATCCTAGCTAACCTAACCATGTCAACCATGCCTATATCCAAGGCATCCAAAGCACTATCCTCAAGACCAACATATCCTGATATATCTGTGTAATTTTGATTTTCCTTTATCTGAAGGCCGAGCTAAAATACATTCTATGATATACGTAGACACATCACTGTGCATGTAGAAGATTTTATTCTAGATTGTTACTTTCAATATCATTGCGAATGATTAGTTGAAGCTTAAGATCTTGGAAAACTTTATCAGTCTTTTGGATCCATTTGAGTCTAGTTATCAAAGTATATAAGGGGTGTGTAGCTAAGTCATATAGGTGGATAAATCGACAACAATAACCACAATTTCCTATATATCTACACCACCTTATCTTCATCAGTAGGTATATCATTTTTCGACACTATGTGCCCCAAAATATTTGATAAATGCAAGGAATTTAGAGAGACTAAATTACTTGCATTTATCAAAGATCTTTCGCACACATATGTGCTTGCATAATCATGCTAAATATGCACATATATAATACACACATACTTTCTAAGAATTTTCATAGAAATTATTTGAAGACATTGCACATTAATCTTTTGAAAGTGACAATGGTATCTGCTAAGCCAAATGGCATCACTTTAAATGCATATATGTTCCACTCACTAACAGAAACACTTTTAGATGGTCTTCTCTTGTGACCAGAACTTGGTTATGGCCAAAAATTTCATCATGAAAATTGTACAACACATGTAAAGAAAATATATTATAGATCTAGCATGCGAAGTAGCAGTAGGGTGGAATGCATCCATATGTCCCCATCCTTTGGCAACTAGGCCCAACAGACAAATGGAATACTTACAAGAGCCCGCTGAACCAGTTGGAGGTGATGATAAAAGAGGGTTCATTGTCATGATCATCATTCCTTCATCTTTCCCTTTTGACAGACCCTCTCCTCCTTTTCCGATTCAGCTACAAGGCCGAGAGCACGAGATAACTCCCAAGCACCCCTTCAATTCACCCCCTTCTTCATCCTCAGCTTAGCAGATCTTCCCCCAAATCCTCAAGCAGACTTTCATGCCCTCCCCTCAACAAGATCCAACAACAGCCCATAGATTTCTTCAACTTTAGCTTCTGTATCCATTCAAGACAAATTGCTCATGTGCATCCCTCCTTCTCCCTCTGTTTGATTTTGGTTGTGAGCTCGAAAAACCTTGATGAAGGAGCCTCATGACCACATCTTCATTTGAGATTCCCCTCCCATGGAGTAGCCCTTGCGACTTTTCTAAGAGACTCTTCTGCTACTCTGCACTTCAGCCACTTGTAGAAATAAGATCAAGCATTGTAGCATCATGTAGCTATGCAAATCTAATAACAACCAGATTATATACACGTAAAAAAAGCTTTTGTCATGCTTGGAACTTGGATTGCCAATGAAGAATCCTCTGTTACTATCTCTTGCAAATACTATCTCTTGCAAATACCTCTTTAATTTTTAGAATTTCAAGGTCCAATGATGCATACATTCCATAATTTCCTTAGTTCTGAACTTCAAACATTTCCACTTCCTCAGGATTCCCCTTTTTTGGGAAGGTACACAAACATAGGATGCTCATATGTACACAACTTCTCAGCTATATTGGATCGAGCTTGAAGAATACCCTCGAATAAATCTCATTGCCTCCTTGAGAAACCTCTTCCAGTTAGCCATGATAAATACAGTAAGCCCTTCTTTGTCGAACTCCATCAGTGCTTTTGTTGTCTTTGAAGCCGCATCAGGAAACCAAGCTTGACCTGAATGCGACAAGCATTCCTAACTTTTTCATGAAGAAGATTAGGAGGCCAAGCCGGCTTGATGAACATATCGTAGTTGGCTAAACTATTGTGGAGGCCTGCGATCTTGTTCTTGACATTGTAGCCCATCTGCTTCCATGGCAGAGCAAGCCTTCTCCACATTTCTCCATAGAGAGAGAGAGTCTGCCGCTCCATCCAATTATCTTCATCTCTATAATCGAATATCCCTCCCGTTTTCCCCCATTCCAACTGTCAAAGGTGTAGCTGATGCGAGATCTTCACTGTGTTCCTTTCTTAATGACCCCTCCCCCCTTGTGGACTTTGCCACTCTTCCTCCATCCCCTTCGCTACCATCAAACAAGTCCAATAATTGGGTGTTGAATTCAATTCCTCACGGGGCTACTCCACGTACTTCATCCTCTGATTGAGCATCAGGCACTTTTGACAGTTTGGAGTCTGCCATGTACAGACGAGAAGCAATAAACCCTACCCCCCCTCGTCTGACAAAGGGCGACCAAAAAATTACATGTCTCTTAATGGCCTGACTAAAAGACGGCCTCACTGTAGACACTCTATCACTAAAATTTCAAATATGTTCACTGTAAACTTGGAATTTCTTTTTTTTTTTTTAAGGCAAAACAAGAAAGTTAATTAATGGAGGATTGTACAACCTGTGCAAAGGGCAAGAAACACACACATATATATACAAAGCCATATCAAGTCTCTGAGCAGAATACAAAGGGGATATCAAATTTCCCCAGCAAGAGAATTTACAAGTAGACATCAACTAAAAAATGCTACCTATGGAACTAGGAGCTTGGTACATCTTTTGAATACAATTATAAGAGGCTTTTCTCATTACAAGAAGAAGGGCCTTAAGGAAATTTTTTCTCCCTTTACTGAAAACAGCATTGTTCCTACTCAACCTTATGAGCCATAGAATATGACCCCTCCAAATATTACATAAAAGCACATCCACATTTTTGCAGTAGCTCAGAACAATAGCCTGTTGATTGAGCAATGGCTTACCTCTGTCCAAAAGGTACTTATTCACAGGATGCCAAAATTGTTTGGCATGGTCACAATCATAAAAAAGTTGGATAACATCTTCCTCTTTGCCACAGAAGGTACAAGATCCTCCATTAGTGATAACTTTCTTGACTTTGGGGCCAATCCAAAGGCCATGATGGATGATGAGCCATTGAAGGAACGAGTGTTTGATGGCATCAGGAAAGGCCCACAAAGATTTGAACCTATAGGACCACTGGTTAGTAGACCAATTGAGTTTCCATTTGTGGTTGAGCTTTGCAAGAATTTGCCTTATAGACCCTTGTCCTTCTTGAATGTCTTGAGAATGTGATAAGCAATTTCAGCAAGATTCTTACTGGTGCAACCCTCCAGTTGATCTTCAAGCAAGGATTTGTGAAAGGCCATAACCTGCAGACAGGGCACAAAAATGTCAGTGATGTTGAATAACTCTTGATTAGACAAAATCTTATCACCAATCATCAAATTTCTCCAAGATCTATTTTTTGCTTTATGGCACTTATGCTCTCTAATGGTGAGGGAGCATAAATTCTTCTTGGAGGTCCAAGCCAGCCATGGAGACTCCTGCACAACAAAAGTAGAGTTACAAAGCATTTTTTTTGTAGGCACAAATAATTTTTTTGCTCTGAACCAAGCATTCCAGAATCTGCAAACAAGGGGACTTCCAACAGCAGTAATGTCCTGAGGGAAACAACAATATCCCACAGATCAATGTTAGACCAAGATTTATAATCAGTGAGATAGAACTTATGATTGTTTCTATGAAGCAAGGCAGCCCAGACCTCATAAGAGCCAATTCTTCTAGCTATCCACTTAGCAGCCAGATTATCAAACGTTGTTATGGGACAAAAGATACCTAACCCTCCCTGAGATTTAGGAAGGCAGCAAGTGTCCCAGGAGACTTTTACAACTTTTTTGTGATGAGCATTACCACCCCAAAGGAACCTTTTGGCCAGAGTGATGACCTGATTAATCTACTTTTTAGAGGGGGACCAGTAAGCCAGGAAGTACGCAACTTTAGGCAAGACATAATGATTAAGAATAAAAGTTATGTGGGGAAGGGAGCTGTTAGAGTCATACCATAACAAATAAATGCTTTTTGAACCTCTCTACAACCCAATCGCACCTTTGAGAAAAAGTAACATTAAAGCCCAAGGGAATAGCCAGCAACCGAAAGATTTCACCATCTTTTATAATTTTGCATGCCAGCTCAGTAATGCAATCAGGAATCAAATTGATGGGGGCCTTAAAACCAGTCTTATTGTGATTAACCAAAGACCCACTGGCAAGGCAGAACACATTTAGGCAATCTAGAAATTCAGAGATGTTGATATATTTAGGTAGTGATGTGTGTGAACACACTAGGACGCCGGGGCACTTTTTTCCCTCTTTAGGAGGTTTTTTCCCCCGGCTTGTATATACGCCTATTTCCCTAATGGGCTACTTATCTTTGTACATTCTCTAGTAATACATTCAGTATTGTGTGTTTGTGCTCCAAGCTTCTTCTTCTTCCTTGTGTTGTTTGCGTGCTTCCACAGACGTCTAACTCCAACAATTGGTATCAAAGCAGGTCGTCGCTTCATCTAGGGCGCCATCGACACTCCTCCGGTTGCAGTCTTAGATTTGCACGAAATTTGGTGAGCATACTCAGGCTGACTCAGAGATCAAAACATCTTCGCTCTGTGGTGCCGAAATCGCGATCTGAGCTCGTTTCTGCCTCCGAATGCACTATTGCAGTGCTTGTGCATGCTATTTCGTCTTTTTGTGTCAAAGGTATATACCAGTTTCTATTCACCAGTTTAAGCGTCTCGAAGTCTAATACAGGTTTAGCAGAACTCTTCTGGGCAGTTCCGTTCAACTTTTTGAGATACAGTCAATATTTTGCATCAAGGTATTTTAGTCACCGGCCATGGTTGAAAGCAGTGATGTATTCCGTATGTTGGCTGTTGAGGATAAGTTGGATGGTACCAACTACCCATTATGGGCTTATATAATGCGACATGTATTGGTTGCAAAAGGATTATGGAACATTGTGCAGGGTGTTGAAAGATGTCCTGTTACACCTATAACAACAGGTACTACAAATACAGGTGTTGGAGTTGATGAAGATGGTTTTGAAGATGATATAGTGCAGATTCATGTTCGTGATGTTGTTTCTACTGCACCTACTGCAGAGCAGATTTGTTGGGATGGCAGAGATGCCCAGGCACATGCATTCATAGCTTTGTCTGTCAAACGTGCCATTATTCCTCATATTCGCTCTTGCAGAACAGCTAAGGATGCTTGGGATACACTTACCACATTGTACCAAGCTAGGAATGATGCTCGTATTGCTTACCTCCGAAAACAGTTGGAGAGTGAGCACATGAATGAAGGTGATTCTATGGACAGTTTCCTAATAAAGATCAAAGACTTGAAGGAACAGTTGATTTCTGCTGATGAGGTTATACCAGATAGCTCACTTGTGCAGACCGTTCTGAATGGTCTTCCTGATTCATATCAGAGTTTTGCTTCTACTCTTCGGTTGATGATGAAAGGCAATCCAAATGCCTTGTCATTTGAGGAGTTAGTCTCTGTTCTGTTGCAGGAAGATCAGCCCAGGCAGAATAGGTCCATTATGCGTGTTGCAGATCAAGCTTTCTTGGCTAGTCAGAAGGGCAAAGGAAAATGGAGTTTTTCTACTAGTAAGCAGAAATCTGCAAATGCTACACATTCAAAGAACCAAGCCAAAGATGAGAAAAAATCAGAAAAGCAGAAATTGTTTTGTAAGTACTGTAAAGGGAATGATCATATCATAAAGAACTGTCCAAAACTGGTTGCAAAAGAGGCAAAGAAAAAAGAGGCTGGAATGGTTGTTGCAGAGGCCTCTACACCAAAAACAGAGTCTGCAAATCTTGTGCAGGAAGAAGAATGGACGTTTACTACTGTCTGTAGTTTTGACCCATCTTCTCATGAGCAGTGCATGTCTCCAGTAGACTCAGATGTTTGGTATTTTGACAGTGGGGCGACCAAACATATTACCTCACAGCGCAGTTTCTTCTCTTCACTCGAGCCTGCCCCTACAGGGAATACTGTTACATGCGCCAACAACTCCTCTTATCCTGTTATGGGAGTTAGTAAGATCATTTTGACTACTGCTGATGGTAGTTCTTTCACTTTGTTAGATGCTTTATTTGTTCCAAGGATCAAAAAGAACTTGTTATCAGTTTCTGCATTAGCCAACATTGGCTTGGTTGTGAGATTTGTTGATGAGAGGTGTACAGTTCATGATCTGTCAAATGGCGATGTGATTATTGCTTCTGGCATTTTATGTCGTGGGCTGTATAAGCTCATAGACTATGAAAGATCTGAAAATGATTTTGCATGTGCAGTAAATGATTCTCAGGCTATGTCAGATGCAAAGCTTTGGCATGCATGCTTTGGTCATCTGAATTTTGCTAGTTTGCTACACCTGCAGAAATCTGAAATGGTGTCCTCTTTTCCCAAACTTGAGACACCTAGAAAACATGTTTGTGAAGGTTGTATTTTGTGCAAAATGCAGCGTTCCTCCTTTCCAAAAGATGGTTCAGTTTGGGCTACACAGAAATTGCAGCTTGTACATAGTGATGTCTGTGGTCCTATGCAAACACCCTCTTTTGGAAATTACCTTTACTTTGTGACTTTCATTGATGATTTTTCCAGGCATGCATGGGTATATCCACTCAAAGCAGATCCGAAGTGTTCATGTGCTTTAAACAGTTTTTGGTTTTGGCTGAAAATCTGTCAGCATGTAAAATGGGCACCCTCCGTTCTGATCGAGGAAGGAATATATGTCTTCTAATTTTAATGCATTTCTAGCTGAACATGGGATAAAACACCAGTGTACAGTGTCGTATACACCTCAATAGAATGGAGTTGTTGAATGAAAGAACAGGTCACTCATGGAGATGGCGAGGTGCATGGTCAAAAGTCAGGCTTTACCACATAGTTTCTGGCTTGAGGCTGTCATGTGTGCAGCATATGTACTGGACAGGTGTCCCACTAAAGCGCTGCAGTCTATCACTCCATATGAGGCTTGGCATGACCGCAAGCCATTTGTTGCTCATCTGCATGTTTTTGGTTGTTTGGCATATGCACTAGTGCCTGAACAACATCGCAGAAAATTGGATGATAAGGCAGTAAAATGTATTTTTGTTGGGTATAGTTCTGAAAGTAAAGGCTATCGTCTATATCATCCACAGACTAAACGCATTCTGGTTAGTTGTGATGCTGTCTTTATGGAAGATGCTATTCAGCCATTGCTTTCATGTACTAAGGAGACATCTGTTAGCTCGAAAGACATGTATGATACTTTGATGCCTCTTTTTACAGATGGACAGTCTAATGCTGGTCCTAATGAGGCAACTTCTTAGTCTTTGCAGGTTTCATATGATGATGCAGATCATTCCATTTCTGATGCAGATTTACATGATGCACTTGTTGATGAGAGAGCTGATATTGAGCAGGCAAAAACTATGCCAAAATGGTTGGTGCAGACTTTGCATGGCAGCAAATTAGATGCACCTTTGTCATATCGTACTCGTTCAGGCTCTCATAGTGCCTCCTTTGCAACAGATTGCTATGTTATGGCTGCGTCTAGTCTCTGTGATGAGAATGAGCCTATTTCTTTTGATGAAGCACAGAATTCAGAAAATTGGATGGCTGTTATGCAATCTGAATATGATGCTATAATGAAGAATGGTGCATGGTCTTTATGTGACTTTCCTCCAGGCAAGAAGGCCATTAGCACTAAGTGGGTATACAAGCTGAAGTGTAAACCTGATGGTACAGTTGACAGGTATAAGGCTAGGCTTGTTGCAAAGGGTTATGCGCAGGAAAGAGGCATTGATTTTGATGAGACCTTTGCACCTACATGTCGTATGACTACTGTTCAGAGCATTTGGGCACTTGCAGCCCATCATGGTTGGAATGTACATCAGTTGGACATTAAAACAGCATTTCTAAATGGTGACTTGCATGAAGAAGTGTATGTTTTTCAGCCCCGTGGCTTTGTGCAGAAAGGACATGAAAACCAGGTGTGCAGATTAAAGAAGGCATTATATGGTTTAAAGCAAGCACCACGTGCTTGGTATGAGAAGATACATGCCTATCTGGTTGCACATGGTTTTGAGAACAGTCCAACTGAAAGCACCTTATATGTTAAGCGTGCTAATGATGTGCTTCTGATCATTGTTATCTATGTTGACGACATGCTGCTCACTGGTCCTATTGAGAAGCATATTGCTGATTTCAAGGCTGATTTGCATGCTCATTTGAGATTTCTGATTTGGGGCGTTTGCATCACTATTTGTGCATTCAGTTTATGCAAGTTGATGGTGGAATCGCTTTGTGTCAAATGAAATATATTGACACATTATTGCAGCGTTTTGGCCTTGAAGACTGTAAGCCTATTGCCACTCCTATGGAGACAGGTTTACGATTGAGTCTTCATGATGCTTGAGATGCATTTGATGTTGTTCTCTATCAGCAGGTTGTTGGATGCTTGATTTACTTATGCATTACTTGACCAGATATTCAGTTTTTTGTCTCACAGATGAGCAGGTTTATGCATTGCCCAGGAGTCACGCATTGGAAGGCGGTTAAGCGCATCTTTTGCTACTTGAGTGGTACTCGGCTACGTGGGTTGTTTTATCCCAAGGGGGGATCACTACCGCCAGATTTGCATGCTTTTTCTGACTCAGATTGGGTTGGTTGCTATGACACTCGTGTGTCCACCAGTGGTTTTTGCTTCATGCTTGGTAGCTCATGTATATTTTGGTTGAGCAAGAAGCAGCATACTGTGGCCACTTCCAGTTGTGAGGTTGAGTATAGGGCAGCTTTCACAGCGACTGTTGAGTGTGTGTGGCTCAGACGCCTTATGGCTGATTTGGGTGTTGGCCAGTCTTCTGCCACCACCATCTTCAGTGACAGTCAAAGTGCATTGGCAATTGCGAGGAACTCTATGTTCCATGCTCGCACTAAGCACATTGAGGTGCATTATCACTATGTCAGGGAGAGGTTCTCTGCTGGGGAGATCAGCGTGGCATATGTGCCCACGAAGGAGAACATAGCAGACCTTTTCACAAAGGCTCTACCTAGGGAGAAGTTTGAAGCTTTCCGCAAAGCTTTGGGCTTACTTCCTTTTGTGTGATTTCCACATAGCTTGGCACTTCCTTATACATGAGTGCCATCTCCTTGTTCACCGCATCACTCCCAGAGGGGATTTGTTGATATATTTAGGTAGTGATGTGTGTGAACACACTAGGACCGCCGGGGCACTTTTTTCCCTCTTTAGGAGGTTTTTTTCCCCCAGCTTGTATATACGCCTATTGCCCTAATGGGCTACTTATCTTTGTACATTCTCTAGTAATACATTCAGTATTGTGTGTTTGTGCTCCAAGCTTCTTCTTCTTTCTTGTGTTGTTTGCGTGCTTCCACAGACGTCTAACTCCAACAAGAGATAGAGTCTTTATCAACATTCAGAACCACATTAGTGTCATCTGCAAACATCTGAAGACAAAGTGGGGAAGGGGAGTTAGGAACATTTATACCTCTTATCCAACCACAATTAATAGCATCCTTAACAAGCCAACCAAGAGAGTCACTAGCTATGGCAAAAAGGAGAGGGGCAAGAGGACAACCCTGCCTGATGGACCTAGAAAGTTTGAAGGGATCAGACAAATGACCATTGATAGCAACTCTAGAATAAGCATTCCCAAAAAGGGTACAGACATATCTAATGAATTTTCTTCCTAACCCCATATCACTCATGGATTGCAAGATAAAGTCCCACTCAATCCTATCATAGGCCTTGTCAAAGTCTATTTTAAGAAAGTAAAAGTCCTGGTTCTTATCCTTAGCATAGTCCATGCCCTCCCACAAGGATATGATAGCATCAAGAATGTATCTTCCTTTGATAAAGCCCTTCTGTTCAGGTAATATAAAGAACTTCATCAAGGGACTGATTCTTTTAGCAAGGGTAGAAGCAAAGATCTTATAGATGGTATTCAAACAACTGATAGGTCTCCAATTGTTAAGATCATCTTTATTACCTCTCTTGTGGATAAGTCTAATCACCCCGGTGTTAATGTGAGAAGGCAGATACCCTTTACAGGCCACCTCTTCCCAAATCAAAGAATGTAAGAAGCGAGAAATTCATTCATCATCATAAAAAAATCATTAGGCAAACCATCAATACAAGGAGATTTGCAAGGTTTCAATTTATAGATGGTTTCTTTGATCTCACCAGCAGTGAGGGCAGGTCCAACATAGGCACCAAGCTTTCAGGAATCATTTTTTTCCTTTTCATAGCAATCGTAGCTCTGACCCTTTGTATGTCCTCCCCCAACTTGGGAGAACTAGAGAAAACATCCATAAAGAAGCTTTTAGCCTTCTGTAAGGACTCCTCAATGTTGATAGTATGTCTTGCACATAAGAAATATTAGCATAACATCTGTCAAGCCTAGCAGCAGTGAAGGTATTACCAATTTGCTTGTTTGACCAAGTAAATCCAGTAGATTGAAAATTATCCACAAGATCATGACCATTGCAAAGATCAAACCAGGCAGACTCTTATTCCCCCCTAATGACATAACCCTTTCCCTCCCATCTATCCCCTATGACAATCAGAGGGCCTTGAATGTTATTAATCTCTTTCCAACAAGATATCCTACCTTGATTGTGGTTAGGAGCATAAACAGAAATAACAAAGATATCAAAGGGATTACCCAGCTCAATGGAGCACCATTGGTTAGATGGGCTCGTGCAACTAGAGATAAAAGAGTGCGAGATGTTGGAAGAAAGTTGTTGAAGCTCAAGGTCAAGGAAAAAGCATGGAAGCGCATCAAAGAAGTGGACACACAAGAAAAGGGAGCAAGTAGGGAGCTCCAAGAAGTGTATGTCAAATTTTCACAAGAATTCCCTACAAAAATAGTGATTTTCATCACTAAAAACCATTGTAAATACCATTTTCCATTTTTGTAACTCTATTTTGTTCAAGATAAGGAGTCCTCGAGCTTGAGGAGTATTAGAAGTATCATCCTACCTATTTTCATAATTTTTAAACTTCGTTTGAGACCTCACATAAGCCCTGGAACCTAATTTTTAACTAGGCCCAACACTAGGTTTGGACAGGGCCAAAACTAGTCAAAAAACTATAAAAAGAGCTAGAGAGCTCATTTTCGGGGTTAGCTTGTGAGGGAATAGAGCTTTTCTAAGAGAACTCTTTTGCAATCCAAGCTTTCGATTGTTCCTCTCTTTGATCTTACCTTGTGCACGTGTGTGTATGTGTGTGCATGTTTGTGTGCTTTCACTCACGCACTTGTGCCTTCACTTGCTCGTGGTCTTCATACCGGTCCCCATCTCTCCGTGGATTGACAAGTAAAGGAGGTGGTGCTTACACTTGAGCTACACCAAATCCGCGGAGACGTGAGGACCGGTATGAAGACCACGAGCAAGTGAAGGCACAAGTGCATGAGTGAAAGCACACAAACATGCACACACATACACACACATGCACACAAGGTAAGATCAAAGAGAGGAACAATGGAAAGCTTTGATTGAAAAAGAGTTCTCTTACAAAATCTCTATTCTCTCACAAGCTAACCCCGAAAATGAGCTCTCTAGCTCTTTTTATAGTTTTTTTTACTAGTTTTGGCCCTATCCAGACCTAGTGTCCGGCCTAGTTAAAAATTAGGTTCCAGGTCTTATTTGAGGGCTCAAACGAAGTCTAAAATTTATGAAAATAGGTAGGATGATACTTCTAATACTCCTCAAGCTCAAGGACTCCTCGGCTTGAACAAAATGGAGTTACAAAAATAGAAAAATGGTATTTACAATGGTTTTTAGTGATGAAAATCACTATTTTTGTAGGGAATTCTTGTGAAAATTTGACATACACTTCTTGGAGCTCCCTAATTGATCCCTTTTCTTGTGTGTCCACTTATTTGATGCACTTCCATGCTTTGTCCTTGACCTTGAGCTTCAACACTCCCCCCCTCTCGAGTCTGTCGTCCCTGACAGACCCTTGTTGTAAGGGTTGTTCCATCTAGAGAGGTAGTGTCCAGCCTTTGTATGTGATGCTTTCTAGGTATTGATGTTGTCCCCATGATGTCCTCTAGCTCTTCCAAAGATGATGTTCAAAGCAGTCATGCTAAGTACTCATAACCCATAATGAATGATGGGTAAGTGTGTTTGTGCATGGGTTGAGGAAAATATGTGCCTTGTGCATGGCCTTGTAATGTGGCCATATGCATGCTTACTTGGAAAATGCATTGGAAGAAGTATGGTGCAAAAATTACGGGTCTTGAGCTAAGTGCTCAAGGGTATGTCGACCAAGAGGATTCCTAATCTATCATGGTTATGGTGTTGCCAGAGTAAAGATACTTACCGTGGTGAAGGTTTGATTGACGTTTATCTCTTCATGTTGTACACCTGGCATTTGTGATGGAACATTGTCGATGAATGTCCATGTTGATGGTCCACCGATGAAATTTTTTGAGTCCCTGGTTCTATCTCCTCTTTTCAAAGCAACGTTTGCCAAATACTGAGAATTGAATTTCTTTATATTCTTTGACAAACAACATTGGGTAACTACACCAAGCTTAGTTTCACATATTCTCTTTAGCTCACCATAAGAAGGAGTCTTCTCATCTAGTATACATACAAGGATTTTCAGCGTACCAAACTAACTCTTGCAGATATCTCCTTGGATGCTCTCGTACATACAGTAGTTAAGCATCACTCAAGTTGTGGACCTTCAAGATCTTCCCTCCTATCATGGTAAGGGGAAACAATAGTTGTGGATGCCATGTTCATGCCAAGTGCTTGACATCTACCAGATAAGGAAACAATAATATCATCAACTAGCCGAGACACACTTCTATCCAAACTGATAAATGCCCAGGAATCAACGGATCCATTTTGCAACTAAGCATGACTCATTCATGTTACCTGAGCCAAACTTGGGAACAAGTTCTTTCTCTCTCTCTCTCTCTCTCTCTCTCTCTCTCTCTCTCTCTCTCTCTCTCTCTCTCTCTCTCTCTCTCTCTCTCTCTCTCTCTCTCTCTCTCTCTCTCTCTCTCTCTCTCTCTCTTTGTCTTGGAACAGTGTCACAAAACAAGATGACAAGTGTTAGTATCAAAAAAAATAGTTGACATATGTCAATGTGCTCTTATGCATGGGACGCTCACATGTGTCTATGCACGGCCATGTAATGTGGCCCTATGTTAATGCATGACCTGAATGGTGCAAAAGACAGGGTTGTGCAAGGAGCACATGGTTGTCGCTTGTGGAGGCTTTTGATGTTACTTGCGGATGTTGACGCCATCTTTCTTGGATGTATCCATTGGATCTCGGGATGACAATTGATCATTCCTCCTTATGGGGATCCATTTGAGAAGGGTGTTTGACTGCGAAGTGATCACCTTTGGCAGCTTCATGCTTGGATGGTTTCTTGGATTTTGTGTTCCTTGTGGTTGGCTTTGGTTTAGCAGGGGTCGCTGATGCTTTTGGCTTCCAAACACATACCTTAGTGGCTTGCTGCCTGACTCGCGTTGAAGAGGTTAGTTGGTCTGCTCTTGGTCTTGGTGTTTGGTTTTGACCTTTGGCTGGCCTTGGCTTCTTGGCTGAGACTTTTTGCGTATGGGAGAGCATGGGTTGTTGTGGATGTAAGAGCTTCCTAGGTACCCACATGTGTAATTGCCCTTGTTGAGCTGCAACTAATTTCTTAGGCACCCAAACTTGTCGAACACCTTGTGGTTGAGCTTGTCCTAGTTTCTTCATTCATCTTTCGGCCTGGTTGGCGTGCCTGGATGGGAATTGTGGGGATAAGGCTGGTAGGTGCTCTCCTTTTCATACCCAGATTTGCTTCATGCCCGGAACTGCTTTCTTGTTGAATGGTGTCTTTCTATTCGCTATAGCAGTTGTCTTGACTTGTTGTGCTTGCTTCTGAGGTTGAACTACTGTGAATGCTTTACTCTTCCAGGAAGAAGGAAGGTTAGCTTGCCTTTGCGATTTTCCTTCCATGATTGGGTGTGCCTCTATCGCTCACTAGCTCTATTGGTAGGCCATATCTCGTGAACACATTCTCAAATAAGAACTTAGCCATAGTCTAAGCATCATTCTTTGTTGTGGCTTTCACTTCTACCCACTTTGTAAGGTAATCTGTGGCTACAATAATATACTCTGCATGGGGGTTTCTAGCTAGGGGGTTAATAAGACCTATAAAGTCTATACCCCACTTCAAAAATGCACGACCTCCCATCATTGGCCTCAAAGGCATCTCATCTTTTCTAACCGGATATTGTGCATGTTGGCATGTGTCACATTTCTTCACATAGGTATGTGCATCCATATGAAGAGTGGGCCACCAAAGTCCTGAGAATAGAATGGTCTTGATCACTCCGTCAGGACCAAAATGTCCACCTGCAACACCACTATGTGCAGTTTCTAAGACCTTTAAATAGCCTGATTCATGAACGCAGAGTCTTAAGTAACCATCTTTGCCTCTTCGGTATAGGTTGTCTCCTACTAAGGCATAGTCCTGAGCATCTTGCTCCATGTTGTGTCTTCTTGCTAGACTAGCCTCTTTGGGTAATGTTCCCAATCTCATAAATTCTACCAATGGATTGCTCCAATGGGGAATTACTGACACTTGATAAAGGGTCGCATGCTCCATTGGGGGTTTTTCTTGGCACACTGGACAATTCTTAATCCACTCATGAATTTCTTTGTCCATGCTAGGCCAATACACTCCTAAACGTTTTAGATTCTGCAATGTGCATTGTTTAGAATAGTGATTACCTAGCAATCCTTCATGGGCTTGTTGCAACCAACTAATATGCTCATCATCCTCAACACAACAAGCTAATACACCTTCAGTATCTTGTTTGTACATGCTTCCTACCAGTATGTGATACTTTTGTGATTTTACAATTTCTTCTTGTGAGGTTTTCACATTCTTATTTGCGGGTCCGAAGGTTAAGACTGGTACCAACTTATTTGCCCATTTAGGAACAACTTCTAAATTGAACAGATAAGCATCTGGTAGGTCATCAGACACTCCTTGTGATGACTCTCCTGAAGTGATGCGAGAAAGGTGATCTGTCCTAAGGTGGGTTCTACCTTTCCTGACAACAACTTCAAAGTCATATTCCATGAGTAAGAGGAACCATCTTACTAAGCGTCCTATATTGCAAGGTTTATTGACCAAATATAACAAATCTTGATGATCATTGAAAAACTTGAACTTGTTGGCCAATAAATAGTGTCTAAACTTCTTCACAGCATATACCATGCCTAAGCCTTCCCGCTTGATTGTGGTATAATTTCTTTCAGCTGGGTTTATTTGTCTACTAGAATATGCTATGGGCAAATCTAAATTCCCTTCACCTGTGGGTTGTGCTAGCACACATCCGATGGCATGATTGGAGGCATCCACATGGACATGGAATGGCTTACTCCAATCTAGGGTTGTCAATATTGGTGTTGTGCACAAACGTCTTTTTACCTCATTGAAGGAGTTCTCGCAATCATCCTTCCACTCAAAATTTGTCAACAAACCATAAAGAGGTTTAGCTATGATCACATACATGTGGATAAACCTATGGTAATATCCACAATGGCCCATAAAGGCTTGTACCTCTTTAACATTCCTTGGTCTTGGAAGCTCTGTTATGGCTCTTAATTTATCCTCATCTGTAGATATTCCGTTCTTAGAACCATTATGACCTAAGATCTTACCTTGTCAAACCATGAACACACACTTCTCTGGGTTCAAACACACTCGATATTCTCTACACTTGTTGAAGATCTATCTGAGCTCAGGGATGTGGTATCTTCTTTCTTGGGAATGAGCACATAAATCGTCCACATATACTTCTAAGCTCTTTCGCAAGAACTCTTTGAAGACATGACACATAAGCCTTTGGAATGTTGCAGGTGCATTTGTGAGCCCAAGTGGCATCACACGAAATGCGAAAATTCCCCACTGTGTAGCAAATGTTGCTTTGTGTTGATCTTCTGGGGCAATGGCTACCTGGTTGTAACCAGAAAAACCATCAAGGAAGCTATAAACTTCCTTGCTTGCAACATGCTCCAATAAATGTTCGGTGATTGGAAGTGGATAGCTATCTCTGATTGTAGCGGCATTAACTTTTTTAAGGTTAATACACACTCGTAACTTTCCATTCTTCTTGGGCACCACTACAATGGGGGACACCCATTCAGTATGCTCAATCTCATAGATGAATCCAGCTTCAATTAACCTATCAATTTCTTCTTTTATTTTAGCTGCATAAGTGTCATTATATGTGTAGGGCTTCTGTTTGGTGGGCTTGGCATCAGCAGCCATGGGGATCGTATGAGAGCATATTCTTGGATCTACCCCCTTCAAGTCTCTATTGTGCCATGCAAACATGTCCCTATATTCCCTTAATAGAGCTACGAGCTCCATTTCTTCTTTTGCACTTAAGTCGTCTCCTATGTAGGTACATCTCTCTTCATTCTCCTCAATGGTCACAACAATATTTTTGCTCTTTTCTTTATTATCATATGATTCTCCTATGATGGCCTCTCTCTTAGGCATTCGTACCAAAATTTTGCGGTCGTCAACTTCATATTTCTTGAAATTCTCTGGTACTTCAAACAATGATTCCTCCTCTTCTTGTTTCGCTCCTTTTCTTTTCTTTTTCTTTTGACTGCTCTCCCTTACATCCTTTGAATTTACCATTTTAATGCTTGTGAGAGGTTCTTCTTCTTTTTGGTTAAACACTCCTACATCTTCTAAATAGTGCTTTCCTGAGGTAAAGCAACTATCCATCACAATGGACTCTAGATCGTCATCGTTCTCTTCTTCTTCTATGACATCACTAGGATCACATTCTTCTAGCAAGGGCTGACACATGAACACTGAAATATCATAACCCTCCTCATCACAATGAGGTGTCCATTGTTCTTCATTGACTGCAATGTCCATGGTAGCTAAGATTTTTGCCCAACCATGAGGCTCAAATTCCTCATCTGGAAAGATCATTGATGTATAGGCTAGGTCTTTAATTGGTCTATCTCCTGGAGAAGCTCCTTCTTCTCTTGCCTTTAAGCATTTTTCCTCTTCCTCCGCGACCTTGCACATCCACACATGAGTATCTTCATGCAACCAGGATGGATCAGGTGAACTTCCAGAATGCAGAGAGATAGAATCTTCTTTTGCTTTGTGGATAGGATTCCACTGTAGGGGTGGTACATCTCTAAAGGTGTAATCGTTCAAATTGACCTTGGTGGTGATCCTTAAGTGCTGTAAGTACAAGGAGTTGGTTCCCCAATCCTGTACTATTTGCAATTGTCGTAGGAAGGGTCTTCCTAGGATCATCTCATATACATTATTTTTCTCAAACTCACATATAGCAAATGTATGTTCAAACTCTACACCACAGGTGGTTAGAGTTATCCCTTCTAGCAATCCTATAGGTCTTTCAAAATGACCATCTGGCATTTGAAGCTTCATTCTAGTTGGTCTTAATGTGGGTTTTCCCCATTACTTCCACAAGGAGGTGGTCGCAATAGCAACACCAACACCTGAATCTATGATTGCTTTGGTTGTGTAACCTTGGTAGGTGATTGGAAGATAAGTATTACCTTCTTCACCCTCACACATGTCTCCTATTTTATCGAGAGGTATCTCTGGAACTTTTTGCTTAGAGCCTGCTTTTGGCATATTGGAATCAAGTTCTGGGAGTTGATCCTTCACATGATTCCATAGCTAAGGTTTTTCTTTGAGCAGCTCTTCTATAGTGAGATGACACTGAACCTTAGTGGTCTTCACGACATCGGTGTTCCTTGGAACCACTGAGTTTTCATTTCTTACCAATATTGTGGGAGCTCTGATCTGAAGAGACTTAGATTCCCATGGGCCTGGAAATTGAGGCAGTTCTTCTAAGGTATTAGATTCAAAATCTAATCTTTCATCTTCTTGTTGTTCTGCTTCATCTCCATAAATAGATGGAATGTCTTGGGAAAATTGATCATGAAGGTCATCAATCTCACGAATAGGAGGGGAATTACCCTTCTCCTTTGCCCATTTCTCCTCTTGTATTTCTTGCAAGAACTCTTGAGAGTACTCTTGAATTGAGAGAGGTGTTCCAACATTCGTGGAATTAGGAACATAAGCTTTCATTGGTGGAGAGATTTCTCCCTCAACAATTGGTTGAGCCTATGGAGGTAAAGAAACTTGTGGTTTGTTTACCAACTACTCTAATCTTTCTAGTAAGCCCTAGAAATGCAAATCCAGTTTGACAGAGTTTGTTTGATTTGAGCTTATTCTACCATTTTCATGCACATTTTCATCCATTCAATCTCAAAATCTGCTCTAGGGTAACTCTTGTCTAGGTTTGCAGTTGTAGGCCCTTCTTGGAGTCGAGCCTAGTAGGCCTTGAACATCATGTCTAAGCCTTCTGGCATTGGATCAGCAAGAATAGATCCTGGTTGCAGTCTATTTACAATGGGTGGTGGGATGGGATGAGGTGGTGTGGATGGAGTTTCAGCATGCGAGGGACTTTGAGATGCAATGTCTTCTATCTTTGTTTTCGCTTCTTTCAGGCTTTCTTCTAGTTTCGATAACTTTTTGTTACACTTGCGATTGGCTTTCTCCCTGGTATCCTTCCATGTTCTTGTTTTCCTCTTACTAGGCTCTCCTGATTCACTAGACTCTAATTGCTCTATTGGTTTATCTTGTTTTAAGGCTTTTGTTCTAGTAACTGCTTGTATAGGAGCCACGTTACTGTTACTAGCACTTGAATCCACCACTAAGCCTACCACATTAATGAGTGTAACCTTGGGTGCTCTAGAGGGGTTCCTTGGACAATATCTAAGGAGATGCTCTTTGCCACACTCAAGACAAAAGGCTTGTATTGTGATGTTCTGTCCTTGTCCTAGAGTTGGTGAGTGGGGACATTCACGAATGAAATGGTCACCCTAGCATCTAAAACATGGTCCTCTAGGCGCTTGTGGTCTCATTTGTCTCAATTGGGGACTAGGGTTAGGATTTGTATACATGACATTGGAGTATTCACGCTCCCAATTTTGTTCCATAGGTGGTGCCTCATATTGATATGGATAAGTCTCACTATGCTCAGGTGACTCTGTGTAATAAGCATGTGGACTACCTTCATGGGAGTAGTCTGAACTATGAGCATGAAAGTCATTCTCTAAGATGAGTGGGGTCATCGGCACCAATGCTCTATTAAGGTTCTCTTCTGCCACTGCAAACTTAACTGGAGTTACATTGGTGGGCGTTGGTGGTTGGTTTCCTGGGACTGGTTGTGACCTATATGGTGCCTAATATTGTTGTTGTGGTCTATAATATGGTTGTTGGTATTGGTTTTGATACCTACCTTGTTGGTAAGGTTGTTCATAATTCTATCTAACAGCCTGTCTATTGTATGGACAATCTTGATCCGTGTGGTTCATGTATTTTCTCTCAATAGTGCAATATGGAGCACTCCTTTCTCTCATGTTCTGGTTGTGCAATGGGCATACATTAGCCATATGGTCACCTATGCAATTATAACATCGATTCAATGGGGTGTCTCTTGGTATTTGTCTATTTTGAACTCCTAGCTTCTTGGCAACTTGCTCTGCTATCACTTTCAGCTCAGTGGAGGCTCTGGAGGTATGACTAGTAGAACTGTCAGAGCCTTTATAGAGTTTGGATAGTCCTAACTCCTCACCCAAGTTGTCTTCTATGTCAATGCAGGTCTGCACACACTCTTCTATGCTTCTAGGCTCTTTGAAGTACACATATGATCTTAACTTTGTGCTCAGTAAGCCATCTAAGACCAAGGCCACTTGTTTGGCAGGTGTGGGTAACTCTGGAGCAAGGCATCTTTCTAGGTACTATATGAACCTTCTACCTACTAGTCGCACTGTTTCTTGGGGTGTCTACTTGAAGCTGTGGATCAAAGATGATGTGTTATGATTGGTTGAAACCAAGCTAAGGCAGTGCCCTTAAGAGTCAAACCAAATGCCTTGTACTGGGTGAACAAATCCTCAACTTGTTCAGATCTTAACACTTGTTTGAACTCGGCCACATGATCATAAGGATCTCCTATCCCGTCAAAATAATTATTCGTTGCCTTGATCACTTGAGTGGTTCTAAGGGTTCTTGGGTGCTCTCGAGGTCTTGGCAATGGAAAATTATGTTCATCTCTTTGTTGCCTATGTGCTTGATGTCTCTCTCTTTCAGGTATTTCATTTTCAAATCCTGATCTATTTCTACCCATAGTGTGTGCAAAACTGACATCATGTCTCTCTCTTGTTCGCTCTCGTTGTGCTTCATGAGCTTTGGATGATCCTACACCTTGGTGGCCATGGGAAACATTAGACTGTGGTGGAGGAAAGTATATGCGTACCTATCATGCTCTGATACCAAGAACATTTTCTCCGATGTGTTATCCAGGTAGACAACTTTGCCTGGTATCTCTGGATCCTTGAACTCGTAGATGATGACTATGCCCAATTGGCTAGGTTGATCTGGCTTGAATCTCCAAAAGGTTTCCTCCGTTTCTCTATTCAAGGACAAAGCACAGGAGCACATCAAAGAGGTGGACACCCAAGAAGAAGGAGCAAGTAGGGAGCTCCAAGAAGTGTATGTCAAATTTTCAGAAGAAATCCCCTACAATAGTAGTGATTTTCATCACTAAAAACCATTGTAAATACCATTTTCTATTTTTATAACTCCATTTTGTTCAAGCCAAGGAGTCCTTGAGCTTGAGGAGTATTAGCAGTATGATCCTACCAATTTTCATAATTTTTAGACTTCGTTTGAGCCCTCAAATAAGCCCTGGAACCTAATTTCTAACTAGGCCGGACACTAGGTCTGGACAGGGCCAAAACTAGTCAAAAAACTATAAAAAGAGCTAGAGAGCTCATTTTTGGGGGTAGCTTGTTAGAGAATAGAGCTTTTGTAAGAGAACTCTTTTGCAATCGAAGCTTTCCATTGTTCCTCTCTTTGATCTTACCTTGTGCACGTGTGTGTGCATGTTGGAGTACTTTCACTATCGGAGGATTGACAAGTAAAGGAGGTGGTACTTATGCTTGAGCTACACCAAATTTTGGCGCCGTTGCCGGGGAGAGAGCTTCGAGGACGAGCGTTGTGATGGTAAGATCGTAGATTTGCGACGTTGGAAGGTAAAAAAAACTATCATTTCTGTTATTTTTCTGATTTCTCTTCTCCATCTCCATCTTCATCCATCTTCTTCTTCATAGAAATTTCTTGTTTTTTAGTGCATTTTCACCATTTTCATACCATTTTTCATGCATTATTGTGTAAGAAGGAGTTAGGAGATGCAAGGGAGAGCAACCGCCTGTGTTTTTCCATGATTTTTTGCACATAGAGAGCTCGCCATTGCTCGGCGCTTAGAAATTTGAATTTCCCGCCAAAAAACATAATTTTGTGATGAAAATCACGATTTTGTGAAAAATTCAATTTTTTTTGAAAATCGCGATTTTCTATTTCCTACCTAAAAGCTTGCTGAAAGAAACACGATTATGTGGTCATTCTCAGAATCGCGATTCTCTGGTTGTGCTCAAAATCGCGATTCTCACAAATCACGATTTTCAGCCAAAAACACGATTCTCTGTTGACAATCGCGATTCTCAAAAACATGATTCTCTACTGACGATCACGATTCTAAAAAACATGATTCTCTATTGACAATCGCGATTCTCTTGGTTTCACAGGATCGCGATTCTCTTGGTTTCATAGTATCGCAATTCTCTTGAGATTCACAGCATCGCGATTCTCTTGAGATTCACAGCATCGCGATTCTCTTGAGATTCACAGCATCGCGATTCTCTTGAGATTCACAGCATCACGATTCTCTTGAGATTCACAGCATCGCGATTCTCTTGAGATTCACAGCATCGCGATTCTCTTGAGATTCACAGCATTGTGATTCTCTTGAGATTCATAGCATCGCGATTCTCTTGAGATTCACAGCATCACGATTCTCTTGAGATTCACAGCACCGTGATTCTCTTGAGATTCACAGCATCGGGATTCTCTTGAGATTCACAAAATTGTGATTTTTTCCAAAAAGTCCTATTTGCCTATTTTGACCCCCAAGAGCCTGATTTGACATACCTTTTTCATTCAAAGTCCATTTTTTGAGCTCTAGTGGGACTAGGGAACCAAGGGGACTCCAAAGGATTTTGAAACATACCAAGGGGAAATTTTGGACTCTTAACCAAAGCTTATGAACATGAGATCTGGTAGACACCTAGGCAAGGATAGAAAAAGCATTAGATCTTCTCAATCTAGTGTCAACCATACAGCTAAGTCTTGGGCACAACAACAAAGTGGTTGTCCTTACGTACTAAACTCTGACACAAGTGACTCAGAAATATCTTTTAGCATGGGGAAACCTGCAGGTAGCTTAGGAACTGCCCATCTACAAAGACCAGAAGGTCCCTATAAGACACAATTGGAATATATTCGGACCAACCAATTACGTGCTCGCATCTATGAGGATGGCCTCAGGCGATCAGTGGTCCAACTCAAAAATCCAGATCAACCCTTTGGACTTGAACACCCAGTGGTCAAGTTTGAAGAGGGCTCATACATTGATAAGGAAGGAACCATGTATGTGGTCACCAACCTACCAGATAGGACCGATGAGTTTGGAAATATCATTCATGAGAATGAGATAGGAGACCTAGAACAAGGAAATGTAGGACAAGGACCCCAGGCTCCTAGAGGTCAATCAGTTTTGACCAGAGTGATCACTCCAGATTGGATCCCTCAAGACAACAAAAGCATAGAACTATTCTTGAATAGAGAAAGAGAGGAAGCCTTTTGGAGATTCAAGCCAGATCAACCTAGCCAATTGGGCATAGTCATCATCTACGAGTTCAAGGATCCAGAGATACCAGGCAAAGTTGCCTACCTGGATAACACATCAGAGAAGATATTCTTGGTAACAGAACATGATAGACATGCATATACTTGGAAGAATGAATTGATCTTTCCTCCACCACCATCTAATGTGTCCCATGGCCTCAAAGGAGTAGGATCATCCCAAGCTCATGAAGCCCAGAGAGAAAGAAATAGAGAGAGACCTGAGGTAAGTTTTGCACGCACTGTGGGCATAAATAGATCAGGATTTGAAAATGAAAGACTTGAAAGAGAGAGACATCAAGCACATAGGCAACAAAGAGATGAACATGATTTTCCATTGCCTAGACCATGAGAGCACCCAAGAACCCTTAGACCCACTCAAGTGATCAAGGCAATGAAGAATTATTTTGACGGGATAGGAGATCCTTATGATCATGTGGCTGAGTTCAAACAAGTGTTAAGAGCTGAACAGGTTGAGGATTTGTTCATCCAATACGAGGCATTTGGTTTGACTCTTAAGGGCACAGCCTTAGCTTGGTTTCAACTGCTGAGTAGTCGTAACTATCGCGATATAGGTCAATTGCTAGAAGAATTCATTGTAGAATTTTCCAGGAGTGGTATCAGGCATAACACATCATCCTTGATCCACATCTTCAAGTAGACACCCCAAGAAACAGTGCGACTAGCAAGAAGAAGGTTCAGATAGTACTTAGAAAGATGCTCTGTCCTAGAGTTGCCCACACCTGCCAAACAAGTGGCCTTGTTCTTAGATGGCTTACTAAGCACCAAGTTAAGATCATATGTGTACTTGAAAGAGCCTAGAAGCATAGAAGAGTGTGTGCAGACCTGCATTGACATAGAAGACAACTTGGGTGAGGAGTTAGGACTATCCAAACTCTATAAAGACTCCGACAGTTCTACTAGTCATACCTCCAAAGCCTCCACTGAACTAGATGAAATAGCAGAGCAAGTTGCCAAGAAGCTAGGAGTTCAAAATAGACAAATACCAAGAGTCACCTCATTGAACCGATGTTATACCTGCGGAGGGGACCACATGGCTAATGTATGCCCATTGCACAACCAGAACATGAGAGAAAGGAATGCTCCATATTGCACTATTGAGAAAAAACCACGAACCATATGGCTCAAGATTGTCCCTACAATAGACAGGCTATTAGACAGAATTATCAGCAACCTTACCAACAGGGTAGGTATCAGAACTAATATCAACAGCCATATTACCGACCACAACAACAGTATCAAGCACCATATAGACTACAACCAGTCCTCGGAAACCAACCATCAGCGCCTGCTAATGTAATTCCAGTTAAGTATGCAGTGACAGAAGAAAACCTTAATAGAGCATTGGTGCCAGTGACCCCACTGATCTCAGAGAATGACTCTCATGCTCATAGTTTAGACTACTCCCATGAAGGTAGTCCACATGCTTATTACACTGATTCATAGTGAGATTTACTCGTATCAATATGAGGCACCACCTATGGAGCAAAATTGGGAGCCTGAATACTCCAATGTCATGTACACAAATGCTAACCCAAGGCTCCAATTGAGACAAGTAAGACCACAAGCCCCTAGAGGACCATGTTTCAAATGTCAGGGCGACCATTTCCTTTGTGATTGTCCCCACCCACCATCTCCGAGTCAAGGACAGGCTATCACAATACAAGCTTTTTGTCTTGATTGTGGCAAAGACCATCTCTCTAGAGATTGTCCAAGAAACCCCTCTAGTGCGCCCAAGATTACACCCATTAGTGTGGTAGGCTTAGTGGCAGATTCAAGTTCAAGTAGCAGTAATGTGGCTCCTATACAAGTTGTCACTAGAGCACAAGCCTTAAAACAGCATAAACCAACAGAGCAATCAGAGTCAAGTGAATCAAGAGAGCCGAGCAAGCGGAAAACAAGAACATGGAAGGATACCAGAGAGAAGGCCAATCGTAAGTGGAATAGAAAGTTATCGGAACTCGAAGAAAGCCTAAAAGAAGCGAAAACAAAAATAGATGACATCGCATCTCAAAGCCCCTCGCATGCCCAAACCCCATCTACTCCACCTCATCCCACCCCACCACCCATTATAAATAGATTGCAACCAAGGTCTGTTCTTGCAGATCCAACCCCAGAAGGCTCGGACATGATGTTCAAGGCCTACCAGGCTCGACTTCAAGAAGGGCCAACAGCTGCAAACCTAGACGAGAGTTACCCTAGAGCGGATTTAGAGATTGAGCGGATGAAAATATGCATAAAAATGGTAGAACAAGCTCAAGCTATACTCAAGACTAACCAAAAGTTCAATCAGATACACTCTATCAAACCGGATTCGCATTTCCAGGGCTTACTAGAAAGATTGGAGCAGTTGGTAAACAAACCACAAGTTTCTTTACCTCCACAGGCTCAACCAGTTATTGAGAGAGGAAGCTCATCACCAATGGCAGCTTATGTTCCTAATTCTACGAATGTTGGAACACCTCTTCCAATTCAAAATTACTCTCAAGAGTTCTTGCGGGAAATACAAGAGGAGAAATGGACCAAGGAGAAGGGTAATTCCCCTCCTATTCCGGAGATTGATGATCTTCATGATCAATTTCCTCAAGACATTCCATCCATTTATGGAGATCAAGTCGAGCAACAAGAAGACAAAAGGATAGATTTTGAATCTAATACCTTAGAAGAACTGCCTCAATTTCCAAGCCCATGGGAATCCTGAATCTCTTCAGATCAGAGCTCCCACAATACTGGTAAGAAATGAAGACTCGGTGGTTCCAAGGAACACCGATGTCGTGAAGAACACTAAGGTTCAGTGTCATCTCACTGTAGAAGAGTTGCTAAAAGCAAAACCCAAGCTATGGAATCCTATGAAGGATCAGGTCCGAGAACTTCATTCCAATATGCCAAAAATAGGCTCTAAGCAAAAAGTTCCAGAGATACCTCTCGATAAAATAGGAGACATGTGTGAGGGTGAAGAAGGTAATACTTATCTTCCAATCACCTACCAAGGTTACACAACCAAAGCAATCATAGATTCAGGTGATGGTATTGCGACCATCTCCTTGTGGGAGCAATGGGGCAAACCCACATTAAGACCAACTAGAATGAAGCTTCAAATGGCAGACGGTCATTTTGAAAGACCTCTAGGATTGCTCGAAGGAATAACTCTAACCACTTGTGGCATAGAGTTTGAGCACACATTTGCTATATGTGACTTTGAGAAAAATAATGTTTATGAGATGACCCTATGAAGACCCTTCCTACGACGATTGCAAATAGTACAAGATTGGGGAACCAATTCCTTGTACTTACAACACTTAAGGGTCACCACCAAGGTCAATTTGAAGGATTACACCTTCATAGATATACCACCCCTATAGTGGAATCCTATCCACAAAGCAAAAGAAGATTCAATCTCTGTGCATTCTGGAAGTTCTCCTGACCCATCCTGGTTGCATGAAGATGCTCATTTGTGGATGTGCAAGGTCGCAGAGGAAGAAGAAAAACACTTGAAGGCAAGAGAAGAAGGAACTTCACCAGCAGATAGACCAGTTATAGACTTGGCCTACACACCGATGATCTTTCCGGATGAGGAAATTGAGCCTCATAGCTGGCCAGAAATCTTAGCCACCATGGACATTGTTGTCAACAAGGAACAGTGGACGCCTAATTGTGATGAGGAAGTTTATGATATCTCAGTGTTCATGTGTCAGCCCTTGCTAGAAGAATGTGACCCTAGTGATGTCATAGAAGAAGAAGAGAATGACGATGATATAGAGTTCATTGTGATGGATAGTTGCTTTAACTGAGAGCAGAACTATCTAGAAGATATAGGAGTGTTCACCCAGAAAGAAGAAGAGCCTCTCACCAGTATTAAAACGGTAAATTCAAAGGATGGAAGTGAGAGCAGTCAAAAGAAAAAGAAAAGAGAAGCAATGAAACAAGAAGAGGAGGAATCATTGTTTGAAGTACCAGAAAACTTCAAGAAATATGAAATTGATGACCACAAAAGTTTGGTATGAATGCCTAAGAGAGAGGCCATCATCGGAGAATCATACGATAATAAAGAAAAGACCAAGAAAATTGTAGTGACCATTGAAGAGAACGAAGAGAGATGCACATATATAGGCGATGACCTAAGTGCAAGAGAAGAAATGGAGCTCGTAGCTCTATTAAGGGAATATAGGGATGTGTTTGCATGGCACTATAGAGACTTGAAAGGGGTAGACCCAAGAATTTGCTCTCATACTATCCCCATGATTGTTGATGCCAAGCCCACCAAACAGAACCCCTACACATATAATGATACATATGCATCTAAAATAAAAGAAGAAATTGATAGGCTGCTTGAAGCTGGATTCATCTATGAGATTGAGCATACTGAATGGGTGTCCCCCATTGTAGTGGTGCCCAAGAAGAAGGGGAAGTTGCAAGTGTGTATTAACCTTAAAAAAGTTAATGCCGCTATGATCAGAGATAGTTAATGCCGCTATGATCAGAGATAGTTATCCACTTCCAATCACAGAACACCTATTGGAGCGTGTTGCAAGCAAGGAAGTTTATAGCTTCCTTGATGGATTTTCAGGTTACAATCAAGTAGCCATTGCCCCAAAAGATCAACACAAAACAGCTTTTGCCACAGAGTGGGGAATCTTTGCATTTCATGTGATGCCATTTGGGCTCACCAATGCACCTGCAACATTGCAAAGGCTCATGTGTCATGTCTTCGAAGAGTTCTTGCGAAAGAGCTTAGAAGTGTATGTGGATGATTTATGTGCTCATTCCCAAGAAAGAAGATTTCACATCCCTGAGCTCAGACAAATCTTCAACAAGTGTAGAGAATATCGAGTGTGTCTAAACCCAGAAAAATGTGTGTTCATGGTGCGTCAAGGTAAAATCTTAGGTCATAGTGTTTCTAAGAATGGAATCTCAACAGATGAAGATAAGGTACGAGCCATAGCGGAGCTGCCAAGGCCAAGGAATGTTAAAGAGGTACAAGCCTTTATGGGCCATTGTGGATATTACCGTAGGTTTATCCACATGTACGCAATCATAGCTAGACCCCTTTATGCCTCATTGTCTAATTTTGAGTGGAATGACGAATGCAAGAATTCTTTCAATGAATTGAAGAAATGTTTGTGCACAGCACCAATACTGACCACTCCTGATTGGAATAAGCCATTCCATGTTCATGTGGATGCATCCAATCACGCCATAGGTTGTGTGCTACCACAACCCACAGGTGAAGGAAATTTAGATTTACCCATAGCATATGCTAGTAGGCAACTAACTGCAGCTGAACGAAATTTTACCACACCGAGCGAGAGGGCTTAGGCATGGTATATGCTCTGAAGAAGTTTAGACACTATTTATTGGCCAACAAGTTCAAGTTTTTCAGTGATCATCAAGCTTTGTTATATTTGTTCAATAAACCTTGCAATATTGGATGCTTAGTAAGATGGTTCCTCTTACTAATGGAATATGACTTTGAAGTTGTTGTCAACCCACCTTCGGGTAGATCACCTTTCTCACATCACTTCAGGAGAGTCACCGCACGGAGTGTCTGATGAATTACCCGATGCTTATCTGTTCAATTTAGAAGTTGTTCCTAAATTGGCAAATAAGTTGGTACCAATCCTAACCTTCGGCCCTGCAAATAAGAATGTGAAAACATCACAAGAAGAAATTGTAAAATCACAAAAATATCACATATTGGCAGGAAGCATGTACAAACAAGATACAGAGGGTGTACTAGTCTGTTGTGTTTAGGATGACGAACATAGTAGTTGGTTGCAATAAGCCCATGAAGGCATGCTAGGAAATCACTATTCTAAACAACGAACATTGCAGAATTTGAAACGTTTAGGAGTGTATTGGCCTAGCATGGACAAGGAAATACATGAGTGGATTAAGACTTGTCCAATGTGCCAGCTAAAACCCCCAGTGGAGCATGCCACCCTTATCAAGTGTCATTAATTCCTGATTGGAGTGCTCCATTGGTAGAGTTTATGAGATCGGGAACCCTACCCAAAGAGGCTAGTCTAGCAAGAAGAAGAAGTATGGAGCAAGAGGCTCAGGACTATGCCTTAGTAGGCAACAACCTATACCGAAGAGGCAAAGATGGTTACCTAAGACTGTGCGTTCATGAATCAGACTATTTGAAAGTCTTAGAAACTGCACACAGTAATGTTGCAGGTGGACATTTTGGTCCTGACCGAGTAATCAAGACCATTCTTTTCTCAAGACTTTGGTGGCCAAGTCTTCATATGGATGCACATACCTATGTGAAGAAATGTGACACATGCCAACGTGCACAATATCCAGTTAGAAAAGATGAGATGCCTTTGAGACCAATGATGGGGAGACGTGCATTTTCAAAGTGGGGTATAGACTTTGTAGGCCCTATTAACCCCCCCCAACTTAAAACTCCCATGCAAAGTACATTATTGTAGCCACAGATTACCTTACAAAGTGGGTGGAAGTAAAATCCACAACAAAGAATGATGCTCAAACAACAGCTAAGTTCTTATTTGAGAATGTGTTCACAAGATATGGGCTACCAATAGAGTTAGTGAGCGATAGAGGCACACACTTCCTGAATGAGGTCATTGAAAATCTTCTCCAAGAATTCTTGGTGATACATAAGAAGTCTGCCCCTTATCATCCACAAGCTAACGGATAGGCTGAGAGCACCAATAAGATCCTCTGTAATGTGTTGACAAAATTGGTAAATAATAAACGCTCTGATTGGGACAAACAACTTCATCATGTTGTTTGGGCTTATCGAGTTGCCTACAAAATGGTACTGAATGCCACCCCATTTCAGATGGTCTTTGGACAGAATGCGGTACTACCATTGGACTTCCTCATCCCAGCCTTAAAAGTAGCACAAGAGCATGAGTGGAAGGAACATGAATTGTCCTCTAGGATCTTTGATCTAGAACGCTTAGGTGAGACAAGGCTACGTGCGGCGGCATGCATTTATGCTGCAAAGAAAAGACAAAAGGCATACTTTGATGCACACATCAAAGATAAAGGATTGAAAGAGGGAGACCTAGTGCTAGTTTATACGCTAAAGCAACATGCCCATAGATTGGAAAAAAGAGGATACGGACCCATGATCATTAATAGAATTTCCACTAGCGGTGCAGTTCAATTAGCCACTCTAGAAGGAGACATCCTGCCAAGCTATATTAGTGGATGTCGAGTCAAGCTATATCAAGAACCTCTTACAGAGGATATGCTAATGAGACTCAAAACTGCTAAGAAGCGAAAAGAAGAAGAGTTAAGGGTGAGAGAAGAAGCACAGGTAGAGGCCAGAGAGCGTATTAGGCGAAATAAGTTAAGGCGACTAGGCCTAGATGTCAACTCAAAAGCCCCTAAATATCACATGAATATGTGTCAAAAATCGGGCATTACTACTTCTCAAGTCATTGACCGATGTCCCTTTGTGACCATAGAGATAGGACAAGGAAAGGGTGCCAGGACTGTGAAAGCATTGATTGAGTCAAGTGCAGCAAGTAGCGCACTTAGACTATCTTACTTCCAAGACTTGCAGTTGAACATCAATCCTATAGAAGCTTATCGCATAGGACTCACATGTCCAAGGTTCCATAGGTCCAGCATATACAACGTAGAATCTAGCAATCCTCCAATATTAACAAAACATGAACATAACACATTTAATCATACAAATGATGAGACAAAGATAGAGAAAGATTAGACCACATGTGTAAAGTGTTATGTAAGCCAAGGCTTACTCACACTATCATATATACCAATGTTAATTTACAATGTGGGAGCAAAACTCTCAACCACTCTATGTGAACAAAAATAGATGGATGAGTGAATGTACAAATGTAACAAACATATTCAAATGTATGGACAGAAATTTGAATATACATGAGATGTGTGACCTGATAGGTTGTAGAAGAGTGAATATGAGTGACAGAAAGAGGAAGGACCAGTCTAAAACTAATAATCAACAAACCCTCATCTAACCTTAGGCTATGGAAGACTCTAACTTAGACATGTGTGTGAAAAGATCACATACTTATAGAAGTAGCAAAGAATGCTGACAAGTTTGCTACCACAAATCCTCAAACTCATATGAACATATCTTCTCTAACACCTCATCCAAATATGCATAAAGCATATACGTACTGATTCTCTTGTACCTATGCCGAATAGGACTCCTCCTGATATGGATGTTCTTGCCTCCATAAACTCCAAGTAGCACCTGTGTGCATAAAGAGAATATGTACCTGAATTCTTAACATAAGATGCAAATCTTATGTTAAGCACCATCCAATGTCTTTGAAGTAAACCAAAACCTTCATGTAAAAGACAATCTTCAAATACATCACGTGAATGGCTGATCCACACCACCAAGCTGCTAATAACCTCTCCATAAGCAAGAGTGTGAGCACACTCTTCTTCTCCAAGAAGAAATCCATAGCCACTCCTCAACATGCTTCAACATAGCACTATGGCTACCCCATGTGCTAAGAAGCACCACCTCTATTGAGGTAACAAAGCTTCCAAAGCTTGTGTTGAAATAGGTGAAGGATAAAGCAATAATGAACCAAGCACTTGTTATATAGTGATGAGTATCCTTGAAAAGCTTCTCAAAAGCACAATAATAAAGCACAAGATCGTAATCGTAAAAAGCTAAACATCAATCATGATTTGTAAGAGCTTTCCGTTGTCTATCGCTTTTGTTTTCTAAAAAACATGACAAAATAATCTTCACACTACCGACAGCGAGATTCGATCCTGCACCATTTCGGTGGAAGTAGTTTGCTTTATCCACAAGCGCTAGGCGCTTTTCTTGTAGAGACTACCAGAACATTAGTTACTAAACCTGTTACTACGATATATGGACCAAGAAGACATTGTTTTCCAACAATCCCCCCTGCAATGTCATATTGGTACAAACTAGACTGGATCTGCAAACTTCATTCATCTGCAAAACGTCATAAGCTTCAAACTCCAAATTCATCTTCAAATCTTTTCTTCAAAAGTCTTCTTCAAAACTAAATTTGACTTTCTTCAAACTTCAAAAACCTGAACTTGCTGAATATGAACCATAATACTTGAGAAAATAGGCAAACTAGATATCCAATAGTGTACTCATCAAGCAATCACTACTTGAATGTAGCATGAACTGACTCTGAACCTGCTATCTCCTATCTTCTCAAACCTGTAAACATACACTAGGATCTACATATTTGCATTTACCTTACAAAAGGTTTCTCAACATACTTCTATTGCATCATGTAAATACACTAAACATAATCAAGAATTGAATCCTGGAACCTGTGACTGACAACTCACAAATTAGTGTATTATGAACATTGTTGGTTCATCTCTGACTATACTTCAAATCAAGTCAAGTCAACTCAACTGAAATCAACTCATGAGTCTCATAAAAAATCTATGATGTCATCATGTCTTCATCTGTAAATCCTTCATACCTCTTTCCTTCAGAATTTGGTATAAACATATATGTGCACACTTCTGAAAACATACCTTTCTAAAATATCAAATTTCTCTTCGATAGAACTCTAGAATTTTCTCCTAAACAGGAACACCCTAACAAGAACTTTCTCCAGACATTCTCCTTTTTCCTTCTTCTTTCAAAGATGGAACATAAAGAGAAACTGACAAAGGAAATATAGGAATACCTATAGGTATGACTCTCTATTCTTTCATATATGGCTGAAAATAAGTCTTCATGTTTCATCACCCCCTGGATGATTTAACACGTTATCTTGAATTCTTCAAATATATCAGACTTTATGAAATTTGGAACATCTTCCTTCTTCCAATAAATCTTATCTTCAGTAATCAATACTTGTATCTGAAACAAAAATCTCTTAACCCTTTTTATTAGCACTATATACATGCCAATAACTTTTCCTGTCATTCCTTAGCTTCCCAAATTATAGAATAAGGTTAGCTTATCTATCTTAAAAACCTTACTGAAAGCATTTTAGGATTCATAACCTTCTGCAACATAACGAGTATCTTCTTCTATTTCTCTGTAACACAAATCTGATAGAATCTGAATCTTTGACTTACTTCCACCAATTCTAAGAATCTTCACAAACAAAGGATAGACATTTGATCATACTAGATCGTCCAAGATCAATGACCTTTCCAACAAAATACCTGTGTAGAATATGCTCTCATCAAACCTTCATGATTGAATGTTTGATTTGTTACCTGAATGTCTCTAAGTGTCCATGCTTCTTACAAAGTCGTAAAACATTTCTTTAACCAAATCCTTCCAGGAATCTACAATTCCTACTTGAAACATAAGTGGAAAAACTTCTCACCTTGAGAACTCCAAAAGTTGCAAGTCGATACTTCATCTTTTCATATTCTACCCAGGTGAAATGTGATAGTACCTGCTTGATTTTCTTTTGAAAATGTGATAGTACCTGCTTGATTTTCTTTTGGCTAACTCCACTTCTCAATCAAGTGATAGGATCTGATGGAACACCTTTTTGAATACAAGCATGTATCCAAAAAATCAAGACAAACATAGAAGGCAGATTCTTCAAATACATCAAAAATCTGAATTTTTTGAAGTTTTTTGTAAATACTAAATATGAGGTAACTTTTCCAAACACAAAACCTAAACCCAAGTCTTCAACATCTGCTACAAAAAACTCTTTTACCTTAAGAGTTAGATAAAGAAGAAATATACTTCTCTGCAACTTGTCATATACCAAGTAGCTTTGAATTGACACTCCAAGAATTCTTTGAGGGAATATATAGCTACCTGCTCAAAAACTTCAACTTATATATAACTCATACATATGAGTCAAAATATACAAGTTGTCTTCAAAATTTGCTGCTTTTCTTCCTCTCAATGCAATTCTTTATCAAATCTACTAAATCATGACCAAGTATAATGCAAAACCAGAAATTGTTTCTTCTTTAAACTATCTTTTTCACAAGATGTTCTCGTAGACTTGTCTTTGGATGTAGAGGACAAATAGGAAAAGTATCTGGAAAATATATGAGAAAAGGCAGTCTTACTTTCCCTTCGGAATTGTTGGACTTTCTTCTTCTACATCTTTCTTCCACATGATGATGATGTTGACATCTTCAAAATTCTCTTCATACATTTTGTTCTCTTCATCTTGAAGTAGCAAGCACTTTTAAGTTCTTCAAATGAACTCTTTCTCTTCCTCTAGTGCTAAGAGTAAGAGACAAAACAAACATGGTATACAAATGGAAGTGAACATAGAATCATGTTTTATCATCTCCTCATATCTCTGAATCAAAGCTTTGCTTCAAATGTGACTAATATGACTGAATTCACCAACCTTTTGTCTCAATGATGAATTACCTTTCTAGAGTTACCTCTCTAGATACCTAGATCACATTTTGTATCTAGATTAAAAATCTTCCAATCAACTTACAAGATTAGCTGAAAAAAAATTTGATGCTCTCCACATTTTTCTTCTTAGATGAGATTTTTTGCCATGAGATCTCTCAAAACTCTACTCATCTAGATTAAGTGTGTATGTCAAATGTCAAATGTTAGAAGATGCTCTTAAATCATATGTTGTAAACCTGGAAGTCTGGGAATCTGGGAATCTAAGAGCCTGAATGTTCTGATGCCAAAGCCCTAAAGCTCTGATACCAAATGTTGGAAACTTAGTAGGCCCATAACACATCTCATAGGTCCAAGGTTCCATAGGTCTAGCATATACAACATAGAATCTAGCAATCTTCCAATATTGACAAAACATGAACATAACACATTTAATCATACAAATGATGAGACAAAGATAGAGAAAGATTAAACAACATGTGTAAAGTGTTACGTAAGCCAAGGCTTACTTACACTATCATATATACTGTTGAAGCTCAAGATCAAGGACAAAGCATGGAAGTGCATCAAGGAAGTGGACACACAAGAAGAAGGAGCAAGTAGGGAGCTCCAAGAAGCACCTGTCAAATTTTCAGAAGAAATCCCTACAAAAATAGTGATTTTTATCACTAAAAACCATTGTAAATACCATTTTCCATTTTTGTAACTCCATTTTGTTCAAGCCGAGGAGTCCTCGAGCTTGAGGAGTATTAGAACTACCATCCTACCAATTTTCATAATTTTTAGACTCCGTTTGAGCCCCAAAATAAGCCCTGGAACCTATTTTTTAACTAGGCCGGACACTAGGTCTGGACAGGGCCAAAACCACTCAAAAACTATAAAAAGGGCTGGAGAGCTCATTTTTGGGGTTAGCTTGTTGTAGATTTCAGCTTTGTAAGAGAGCTCTTGTATAATCGAAGATCTTCCATTGTTCCACTCCTTGCTCTTACTTTGTGTGCGTGTGTGTGTATGTGTGTGCATGCTTGCGTGCTCTCACCCACGCACTTGTGCCATCACTTGCTCACGGTCTTCATACCGGTCCTCACGTCTCCACGGATTGACATTTATGAGGTGTATCTCCTCACGTTGGTACTCACCATTGTGCTAGAGTGACACCAAATTTGGCGCCGTTGCCGAGGAGAGAGCTTCGAGGACGAGCGTGTGACGGTAAGACGTAGAGTAGCGACGTTGGAAGGTAAAAAAATAATCAATTTCAGTTCAGTTTTGAATTTTCCTTCTTCTTCATCTTCATCATCATCACCACCTCCACCCGCCTTCATCTTCTCAGTTTTTTCCATTTTTTAGAGTACATTCACCTTGTTTTTACTTGTGGTTGTGAGCAAGAAGCTTAGAGAGGGTGCAGAACAGAGGCGCTGAAGAAGTAGCACCAACATAGCTGAAAATCTGAGTGAACAGCCCCAAACGTGACGAAACCTGCGCCAAGTATCGTGAGTGCAATATCGTGGGTTTGAAGGAAGATTTTGCATCTACAGACACATAGGAGTGACAAGGAGGACACATCTACAGACACATAGGAGTGACAAGGAGGACACAAGGTACTCATATTTGCAAAAATTTTTGAATTTGGACTCCAAAAAACCCAAGTATCGTGTTTCTCCCGCGGTTGAGGTTTCGCGATACCTGACAAGTATCGTGAATCTCGTGTGGTTGAGTATCGCGATATTTCCCAGGTACCGTGTATCGTTTCGGCTAGAGATCGTTTCGGCCAGAGATCGCGATACTTGAGAGGTATCGTGTATCGTTTCGGCTAGAGATCGTTTCGGCCAGAGATCGCGATACTTGAGAGGTATCGTGTATCGTTTTGGCTAGAGATCGTTTCAGCCAGAGATCGCGATACTTGAGAGGTATCGTGTATCGTTTCGGCTAGAGATCGTTTCAGCCAAAGATCGCGATACTTGAGAGGTATCGTGTATCGTTTCGGCCAGAGATCGTTTTGATCAAAGATCGCGACATTCACCAGCGATCGTGTATCGTTTGGCTTAAGTATCGTGTATCGCTTCTCAGAGATTGCGATACTTACCAAAGATCACGTATCGTTTCAGGCCAAAGATCGTTTCGGCCAAAGATCGTTTGGGTCAGAGATCGCGTATCGTTTTCCTTGAAATCTCGTGTATCGTCCGGTTCAAAGATCGAGTATCGTGGACATCAAGTATCGCGATATTTCTCAACTATCGTGTATCGTGACAAGGTAAGTATCGTGTATCGTTTCGTACCGATCTCGATACTTGTTACTGATCGTGTATCGTCTTGAGCTAAGTATCGTTTTGCCCGAGTATCGTGATAGTCAAGTATCGTGTATCGTTATACAGCGATCGCGATACCTATCAAAGATCGTGTATCGTGGAGTTTGATCGCGATACCTATTGAAGATCGTGTATCGCCTACTTCAAGTATCGCGATACATACCAAGTATCGTGTATCGAGTTCCTCAAGTATCAAGTATCGTGTCTTACAAATATCGTGTATCGCCTATTTTGGAGCATTTCCTAAGAGACCCTGTTTCCCTGTTTTAACCCCCAGAACCCTGAACTGGCATAACTTTCTCATACAAAATCCGTTTGCTGTGATTTTGGTTTTGTTGGAAAGCTCGTGGGGAGTACAACAAAAATATCGACTGGTTACGGTAAAATTAATACCAGGATTATTAGATAGGGTATTTTGAAGTTGACCCTCAGGAAATCCGGAAATCCAAGGTGTTCCAAAGGATTTTGAGCAATAGAAGAGAACTTTGGGACTAGAAGCCAAGGCTTATGAACCTGAGATCTGGCAGACACTTAGGCAAGGATAGACAAAGCATTAGGTCATCTGAGGCTAGTGTCAACCATACAGCCAAGTCTTGGGCTCAACAGCTTAGTGGTTGTCCTTACACGCTAAGTTCATAAACCAATGACTCAGAAATGTCTTTTAGCATGGAGAGACCCACACGTGGCTCAGGCACTGCTTATTTACAGACACTAGAAGGTCCTTATAAGACCCAATTGGAGTATATCAGGACCAACCAATTAGGTGCTCGCATCTATGAGGATGGTCTAAGACGATCAGTGGTTCAACTCAAGAATCCTGACCAACCCTTTGGACTTGAACACCCAGTGGTCAAGTTTGAAGAGGGTGCTTACATTGATAAGGAAGGAACCATGTATGTGGTTACCAACTTACCAGATAGGACAGATGAGTTTGGAAATATCATTCCTGAGAATGAGATAGGAGACCTAGAGCAAGGAGACCTAGGAGGAGAACCCAAGACCCCTGGAGGTAAGTCAGTCTTGACTAGAGTGATCACTCCAGAATGGATTCCTCAAGATAACAAAAGCATAGAACTATTCGTGAATCGAGAAACGGAGGAAGCCTTTTGGAGATTTAGGCCAGATCAACCCAGCCCAGTAGTCACCATCTATGAATTCAAGGACCCAGAGACACCAGGGAAAGCTGTCTATCTAGATCACACATCTCAGAAATTATTCTTAGTATCAGATCATGACAGACATGCTTACACTTGGCAAGGTGAATCAATCTTCCCTCCACCAAGATCTAATGTTTCCCAGGGCCTCCAAGGAGCCGGATCATCCAAGGCTCATGAAACCCAGAGGGAAAGAACTAGAGAGAGACCGGAGGTAAGCTTTGCAGACACTGTAGGCAGAGACATATCAGGATATGCAACGGAAAGACCTGAAAGGGAGAGACATAGAGTTTATAGGCATCAAAGAGATGATCATGATTTCCCATTGCCTAGACCACGAGAGCACTCAAGAACCCTTAGACCCTCTCAAGTGGTGAAGACAATGAAGAACTACTTTGATGGATTTGGAGATCCTTATGATCATGTGGCGGAGTTCAAACAAGCGCTAAGAGCTGAACAGGTTGAAGACTTATTCACCCAGTTCGAGGCATTTGGTTTGACTCTTAAGGGTACTGCCTTAGCTTGGTTTCAACCTCTAAACAGTCGCAACTATAGAGAGATAGGTCAGCTGCTAGAAGAATTCATTGTGGAATTTTCCAAAAGCGGTATCAGGCATAACACATCATCCTTGATCCACAGCTTCAAGCAGACACCCCAAGAAACAGTGCGACTTGCAGGAAGAAGGTTTAGGCAGTACTTGGAAAGATGCCTTGTACCAGAATTACCCACATCAGCCAAACAGGTGGCACTGTTTTTAGATGGCCTATTGAGCACAAAATTAAGGTCATATGTATACTTGAAAGAGCCTAGATCCATAGAAGAGTGTGTACGGATATGCATTGACATAGAAGACAACTTGGGTGAGGAGTTAGGACTATCCAAACTCTATAAGGACTCTGATAGTTCTACAAGTCATACCTCTAGAACCTCCAGTGAGATAGATGAGATAACTGAGCAGGTGGCCAAAAAGCTAGGAGTTCAAAATAGACAAATGCCAAGGGTCACTTCAGTAAAGTGATGTTATACATGTGGAGAAGATCACATGGCTAATGTTTGCCCGTTGACGACTCAACCCCAAGGAGACCCTAATGCTCTATATTGCACCGTTGAGAGGAAATATACAAATCATACGACCCAAGATTGTCCCTATAACAGGCAGGCTGTTAGAAAAAATTATCAGCAACCTTACCAGCAGGGTAGGTATCAGAATCAGTACCAACGGCCATATTATAGGCCACAACAATATCAACCTCAATACCAGAAGCAATATCAGGCACCATATAGGCCACAACCAGTCCTAGGAAACCAACCGCCAGCTCCTGCCAATGTGATCCCAGTTAAATATACGATGGCGGAGGAGAACCCTAATAGAGCATTGGTGCCACTAACCCCATTGGTCTCAGAAAATGATCCTCACGCTCATGGTTCAGACTACTTCCATGAAGATAGTCCACATGCTTATTATATAGAGTCACCCGAGCAAAGTGAGACTTCTCAGTGTCAATATGAGACACCACCTATGGAACAAAATTGGGAGCCAGAATACTCCAATGTCATGTATACGAATCCTAATCCTAGGCCCCAATTGAGACAAGTAAGACCACAAGCCCCTAGAGGACCATGCTTTAGATGTCAGGGCGATCATTTCATTCGTGAGTGTCCCCACCAACCAGCTCTGGGACAAGGGCAAAACATTACAATACAAGGCTTTTGTCCTGAGTGTGGCAAGGAACATCTTCCTAGAGAGTGTCCGAGAAACCCCGCTAGTGCACCCAAGGTTACACCCATCAATGTGGTAGGCTTAGTGGCAGATTCAAGTCCAAGTAGTAGTAATGCGGATCCTGTACAGGCAATTACTAGGGCACAGGCTGAACAACAAGCAAAACCATCCGAGCAATCAGAGTCAAGTGAGTCAGGAGAGCCTAGTAAGAGGAAACCAAGAACATGGAAGGATACCAGAGAGAAGGCTAATCGCAAGTGGAACAAAAAGCTATCCGAGCTAGAAGAAAGCCTAAGGGATACCAAAACAAAAATAGAAGACATTGCATCTCAAAGCCCCTCACATACCAAAGCTCCATCCACTCCACCTCATTCCACCCCACCACCCATTGTAAATAAGCCACCACCAGGGTCTGTTCTTGCAGATCCAACCCAAGAAGGCTTGGACATGATGTTCAAGGCCTACCAGGCTCGTCTTCAAGAAGGGCCAACAACTGCAAACTTGGACAAGAGTTACCCGAGAGCAGATTTAGAGATTGAGAAAATGTGCATGAAAATGGTAGAACAAGCTCAAGCTATACTTGAGACTAGTCAAAAGTTCAATCAGACAAACTCTGTTAAATCAGATTTGCACTTCCAAGGCTTACTAGAAAAATTAGAGCAGTTGGTAAACAAACCACAAGTTCCTTTACCTCCACAGGCTCAACCAGTTCTTGAAAGAGGAAGCTCACCACCAATGGGAGCTTATGTTCCTAATTCCACAGATGCTAGAATACCTCCTTCAATTCAACAGTATTCTCAAGAGTTCTTGCGGGAAATACAAGAAGAGAAATGGGCCAAGGAGAAGGGTAACTCCCCTCCTATTCCTGAGATTGATGATCTTCATGATCAATTTCCCCAAGACATCCCGTCTATCTATGGAGATCAAGCAGAGCAACAAGAGGATGAGAGATTAGATTTTGAATCTAATTCTTTACAAGAGTTGCCTCATTTCACAGGCCCATGGGAATCTGAATCTATCCAGATCAGAGCTCCCACAATATTGGTAAGAAATGAAGACTCAGTGATTCCAAGAAACACTGATGTTGTTAAGAACACTAAGGTTCAATGTCATCTCACTGTGGAAGAGCTGCTCAAAGCAAAACCTGAGCTCTGGAATCATGTGAAGGATCAGGTTCCAGAACTTGAATCCAATATGCCAAAAGTAGGCTCTAAGCAAAAAGTTCCAGAGATACCTCTCGACAAGATAGGAGACATGAGCGAAGGTGAAGAAGGTAACACTTATCTTCCGATCACCTATCAAGGTTACACAACCAAAGCAATTGTAGATTCGGGTGCTGGTGTTGCTATTGTGACCACCTCCTTGTGGAAGCGATGGGGCAAACCCACATTAAGACCAACAAGAATGAAGCTTCAAATGGCAGATGGTCATTTTGAAAGACCTCTAGGATTGCTCGAAGGGATAACTCTAACCACTTGTGGTGTGGAGTTTGAACATACATTTGCTATATGTGACTTTGAAAAAAATAATGTCTACGAGATGATCCTAGGAAGACCCTTCCTACGACAATTGCAAATAGTACAGGATTGGGGAACCAACTCCTTGTACTTACAGCACTTAGGGGTCACCACCAAGATCAATTTGAAGGATTACACCTTCCGAGATGTACCACCCCTACAGTGGAATCCTATCCACAAAGCGAAAGAAGATTCTATCTCTGTGCATTCTGGGAGTTCACCTGATCCATCCTGGCTGCATGAAGATACTCACTTGTGGATGTGCAAGGTCGCAGAGGAAGAGGAAAAGCGTCTAAAAGCAAGAGAAGATGGAACTCCCCCAGGAGATAGACCAATAAAAGACCCAGCCTATACACCGATGATATTTCCAGATGAGGAATTTGAGCCTCATGGTTGGGCAGAAATCTTAGCTACCATGGACATTTCAGTCAATGAAGAACAATGGACACCTCATTGTGATGAGGAGGGTTATGATATTTCAGTGTTCATGTGTCAGCCCCTGTTGGAAGAGTGTGATCCTAGTGAGTTCATAGAAGAAGAAGAGAATGACGATGATCTAGAATCCATTGTGATGGATACTTACTTTGACTCAGAGGAAAACTATTTAGAAGACATAGGAGTGTTAACCCAAAAAGAAGAAGAACCCCTCACGAGTATTAAAACGATAAATTCAAAGGAAGGAAGTGAAGGAGGTCAAAAGGAAAAGAAAAGAAAAGCAGTGAAACAAGAAGAGGAAGAATCATTGTTTGAAGTACCAGAAAATTTCAAGAAATATGAAGTGGAAGACCGAAAAATTTTGGTACGAATGCTTAAGAGAGAGGCCATTATAGGAGAAGCATATGACAATAAAAAAAAGACCAAAAAAATTGTAGTGACCATTGAAGGGAACGAAGAACGATGTACGTACATAGGAGATGACCTAAGTGCAAAAGAAGAAGCAGAGCTTGTAGCTCTATTAAGGGAATATAGGGATGTGTTCGCATGGCACTATAGAGACTTGAAAGGAGTAGATCCAATGATTTGCTCTCATACGATTCCGATGACCGCTGATGCCAAGCCCACCAAACAAAAGCCCTACACATATAATGACAATTATGCAGCCAAAATAAAGGAGGAAATTGACAGGTTGATTGAAGCTGGATTCATCTATGAGATTGAGCACACTGAATGGGTGTCCCCCATTGTAGTGGTGCCCAAGAAGAATGGGAAATTGCGAGTGTGCATTAACCTTAAAAAAGTTAATGCCGCTACGATCAGAGATAGTTATCCACTTCCAATCACCGAACATCTATTGGAGCGTGTTGCAGGCAAGGAAGTTTATAGCTTCCTTGATGGATTTTCAGGTTACAACCAAGTAGCCGTTGCCCCCGAAGATCAACACAAAACTTCCTTTGCCACAGAATGGGGAATCTTTGCATTTTGTGTGATGCCATTCGGGCTCACCAATGCACCTGCAACATTCCAAAGGCTCATGTGTCATGTCTTCAAAGAGTTCTTGCGAAAGAGCTTAGAAGTATATGTGGATGATTTATGCGCTCATTCCCAAGAAAGAAGTTACCACATCCCTGAGCTCAGACAAATCTTCAACAAGTGTAGAGATTATCGAGTGTGTCTGAACCCAGAGAAGTGTGTGTTCATGGTACGACAAGGTAAGATCTTAGGTCACATTGTTTCTAAGAATGGAATTTCAACAGATGAGGACAAGGTAAGAGCGATAGCAGAGTTGCCAAGACCAAGGAATGTTAAAGAGGTACAAGCATTTATGGGCCATTGTGGATATTACCGTAGGTTTATCCACATGTATGCCATCAATGCTAAACCTCTTTATGGGTTGTTAACAAATTTTGAGTGGAACGAGGAATGCGAGAATTCCTTCAACGAGCTAAAAAGACGCTTGTGCTCAGCACCAATACTGACCACTCCTGATTGGAGTAAACCATTCCTTGTCCATGTAGATGCCTCCAATCATGCAATAGGATGTGTGTTAGCACAACCCACAGGTGAAGGAAACCTAGATTTGCCGATAGCATATGCTAGTAGGCAATTAAATGCAGCTGAACAAAATTATACCACAACGGTGTCGGGTCGTGAGGGATGCTCGGATGGTGGATCAAGTCATCCGCCTAAATCGTTCGGCACACGCGGGGTGTCTGTAGCAAACTCAGGCTTATGAAAATAAGGGTTCTAATGACAAAACAATTTAAATTACCTATTTCTATGACTGAAACTAAGGTCTTTAAATAGTTTAAATAGCTATGGACCGTAAGGACGGGCAGCCTCGTACATAGCAACAGCTTCCTCATATGAGATTGAAACTTCCATAATGGGTTCTTCTACTAAACTTTCAGGTAAGCTAGAGGCTTCTGGTCTGTTTAGAGTTGGCGGAACATTCTCAATATTTTCAATATTTTCAATAGTACTATGCTCAGACTCATGAACTAACTTAGAAGACATCAAGGAAAGTAATGAGAAAACTAATGAAACAATATGATACTAAACTGCTTGAATAAATTAATTGATAAGCTAATGGATCAATACAATAGTTCTAATACAAATGAAAGGTCTAAACTTTAGGATGAATGTCTAAACATTTGGGTAATTGACTAAATGGAGATATAAGGTTTAAATGGATCTTCAATGTGCCGGTTCACTTCAACTGCTTGTACTTCACTTTAACTGATTGTAATCTGCAATGTTTCTGCAAAAAAAACATTAGGCATTAGTAATATTACAAAAAATTAATAAGAAACATAAAAGAAATAATTCACAGACATTAAAGCATAGACTAAAGCATTTACATTTAATGCATACATTCACACTCATACATACTAATGCACTTTACATGCATGCTTTCAAATGTTAATATATGCTAATACACACACAGGCACATGCTTCTTGAATGCACATGCACTAATCATTCATGCATATATGCATCTTTCTCATGCTTCTATCTTATTTATGCATATGCTCATACATACATTAAAGCATTCACATGCACTCTGATGCATACATTCGCAAATTCATGCATACATTACTTAAATGCAAATGCACATGCATCTACATTCATTATGTAATATTCATGCCTATATTATAAAAGGAATATAATTCAAATAAATAAAAATAAAATTATTACCTTAATTCTCTCTCTCTCTCTGCCAATTTCTCTCTTTCCGCGTTCTCTCTCTCTCTCTCTCTCTCTCTCTCTCTCTCTCTCTCTCTCTCTCTCTCTCTCTCTCTCTCTCTCTCTCTCTCTCTCTCTCTCTCTCTCTCTCTCTCTCTCTCTCTCTCTCTCTCTCTCTCTCTCTCTCTCTCTCTCTCTCTCTCTCTCTCTCTCTCTCTCTCTCTCTCTCTCTCTCTCTCTCTCTCTCTCTCTCTCTCTCTCTCTCCTCTCTCTCTCTCTCTCTCTCTCTCTCTCTCTCTCTCTCTCTCTCTCTCTCATCTCTCTCTCTCTCTCTCTCTCTCTCTCTCTCTCTCTCTCTCTCTCTCTCTCTCTCTCTCTCTCTCTCTCTCTCTCTCTCTCTCTCTCTCTCTCTCTCTCTCTCTCTCTCTCTGCAGCGCTGCCGCGCGCAGTGCTGTGGAGGGAAAGGGAGGGGGCTTCTCTCTCTCTCTCTCTCTCTCTCTCTCTCTCTCTCTCTCTCTCTCTCTCTCTCTCTCTCTCCTCTCTCTCTCTCTCTCTCGTCTCTCTCTCCTCTCTCTCTCTCTCTCTCTCTCTCTCTCTCTCTCTCTCTCTCTCTCTCTCTCTCTCTCTCTCTCTCTCTCTCTGCAGCGCTGCCGCGCGCAGTGCTGTGGAGGGAAAGGGAGGGGCTTCTCTCTCTCTCTCTCTCTCTCTCTCTCTCTCTCTCTCTCTCTCTCTCTCTCTCTCTCTCTCTCTCTCTCTCTCTCTCTCTCTCTCTCTCTCTCTCTCTCTCTCTCTCTCTCTCTCTCTCTCTCTTTGCGCGGTGCTGCGCGCAGCGCCAGGGAGGGAGGGAGAGACTTTCTCTCACCTCTCTCTCTCTCTCTCTCTCTCTCTCTCTCTCTCTCTCTCTCTCTCTCTCTCTCTCTCTCTCTCTCTCTCTCTCTCTCTCTCTCTCTCTCTCTCTCTCTCTCTCTCTCTCTCTCTCTCTCTCTGCGCGCTGCTGCGCGCAGCGCCAGGGAGGGAGGGAGAGACACACATCATACAAACACACATACATCACACACACACACTTCACACACATCACACACTCACACATACATCACACACACACACATACATCACATCACATACACATACACACATCACACACACACACATACATCACACACATACACATACATCACATACACATATATATCACAAACACACTTCACATAACACGCACACACATATATCACATACACACATACACATAACACATACACACATAACATAACACATTCACACATCACATACACATACACACACACACGTCACATCATACACGCACACTACTGCAGGGACTCAAACCAAGCCACGGAATAGGCATGGGCATGCTTCCAGCCGGACAATCAACATCAAAATCATAATACACAGCAGGACATGACGGCTCAATATCCCGAGCACGAGGAGGGTCTAATGAGAAAGAAGGGAAAACAGAAGAAAGTAAAGAGCAGGAGACAGTACCTGCAAAAAAAACATTAGGAAAAACTAGATCAACACACTCACATATATACACACACAACTCATTTGTAAACCATTCCTTTGATTTTACTTTATTTCCTCATCCTCACTTTTTCCCATTAACATTCACCACACTTTAATTAACTTTCTCACACAACCTCTCTTTTGATTACCCTCACACTCACCACTCTTTGTACACACCTTTTTTTACACTTTAAATGCATTTTTTTTTTCTACCACTCTTTTAACTTGCACTCACAACTACCACACTTTGAAACTATTCACTTTAACCACTTTAGTTACACACTTAACCCACACCACACTTTAAACAACACTCACATACACCGCTTATTAATTATTCACTTCAATTATTATTTTATTATATTACCTTAATTTTCTTAATTAAATAAATCATTTAAATTAACCTTAGTTTAAGTTTTAATTAAATCAAACCTTAGGATTTAATTGCACATACATGAATAATTAAACCATATTTTAATTTTTATTATTGAACCAATGTTTAGATATAGATTAATTTTATTAAATATTAATTGTTTTAACCTTTAAAACATTCTGAACCCCTAGAAAACCTACTTAAACCCATCAGAAACTCATGAAAACCCTTTAAAACCCTTCTAAACCCTATCTCTAACCCATGATAAATCATCTAAACCCTTAACATTAACTCAATGAAACCATTTAAGATCCTTTGGATTAATCCTACTAACTTAACTTATATAAACTTATGAAACCCTAGGGGTATATACTCATATGTCTTATATGTATCAATTTAAAACACTCATTAAATGAGTAATTAGGGTAACCCTAATATGAACACATATTCTTCATCATTTCTTGTACCTGCAAACACTTCAAAAGTAGTTAATTCAATCCAAAACAATTGTTCAACAGTGAAAAAGAGGTTTAGAATTCACCAATTAAGTTGCTTTTATTTCCTCTGGTTATCAACTGGAAGATGTAAATCTTCCCGACATCCACCGCCACCAAACCTGCACATCGTCCTCGATGGGCCAACTTGCAGATTAAGGGAAGCAGCATTTTCAATGATTATCCTGAAATTAAATCATAGAACAGCATCAATTCTTTTTTAAATATTTTTAATCTTATCAAATTTTAAATCTTTTCAACATGCACATGAAGTTTATTTCAATTACATCTGGCAATGAAAACATATTAAAGTATAAAGGTAAACTATTAACCTTTTCAGTCAACAAACATTAGTTTATATTTTATCAATTTATAAACTATGTAAAGATTAGTATAAAACAGAATTCATTTTCATTCATTCAAATGCAGGTTTCGTTATATATATGCATTCACATATGAGCAATCAAGCATGCCAAAGAAATCTACTAAATCTACTTGGATAGACAGTCGCCTTGTATGCCCAATTTTAATCACTAGATGTGTTTTTCACAGCTAGTTTCTTCATATAAATATGATGTAAACTTCATATTGATAATAAATGTAAATACCTTTTTGGGGTGGAAGAAGGTATAACTTCCATGTCAATATTCTTTTTTTTTTTTTTTTCGCTACTTTTTTGTTTTAAAGGGGAAAGGCTTAACCCCTTAATCCGAGCTAAGGATCTAGCTGCATGGACAAGAAAGATCTAGGTTTTCACAGACATGTATCATGCAACAATATGCTCCTACATATATACAACTACTTTCGTTATCTAAATGAACTACAAATCCTTCTATTTTTAACAAATCTCACTTAATCTATAAATGTAGAAATATAAATTATGTTTATTTCCCTAATATGGTTAAATAGAGTCCTTTATAAAATAATATTTTTTATTCCAGACTTTATAAATTAGTTTATATGAATGCAAATAAAATACGTAAAACAAAATTTTAAGACAAAGAAAAATACGACCTAAAATCAATTTTATCTTTAATCTGCTTCATCTTCAATCTGCTCTCTTTAAATTTATCAGAACTTTTGGCATAACATCTTCAATTGCTTTGATCAATGCATCTTCAGAACCTGTAATCACTTATAAAATAGAAGCTACAAAACAAGTAATCTTCATTATCATTTATCTTGCAAATATAAATTCATATATTCTATCATATTACAAATTTAATCATAAAAAATTCATAGTGGTTATAATTATCATAAATAATGCATTCTTAAGTTTTTTAAATAGGTTTTTCAACCTATGAAACAAAGTTCATAAAATTTAGGAAAAATAAAAATGTTTAAAGTTTTTAACTTGTATCTTTATAAATGAGCATCATTTTTTTTTTTTTCAATGAAAAATTCATATCTGGATTATAAAAGTTCCTCTTACTCATCATATGGTATATCAATAAAATCATCCTCATATTGTAACTTTTTTTTCATGTTCTTCATATTTATCATGATCATATTTATATCATATATATTTCTTTCTTTTAAAAGTATATCATCATAATTGTTGTAAACAAAGATCATTTTGTGCAAAATACTCATCATAATAATATTCTTCATAATCGTTCTTCATAATAAATTTCTTCTCACAATCATAAATTTATCATAAGTTTAGGAAATGACAAGCATATTGATCAAAATCATTTGCAAGCATAATTACAAACATGTTTTTGTTTAATTTGAAACAAAATTTGTGTTTTCATATTTTAGAATTCTTTTGATTAAACAAATCGTAATGTAAACTTAATCATAAGTTTGTAATTAGCTTTTCAAACATTAAGACTAAACAATTTAGGTATATGTTTCTCAATTTTTAGGAAAACAGCATATATGCAGTAAGCAAAAATCAAAATTTGAAATGTTTTATCTTCAATAAACAATTCCATCACAATAAAACTGTTTCTCGTAAATTCTTCTCCTTTTTCTTAACTTTAGATGAGTTTTTAATATTATTTTCAATCTTCCATATGGCTTCTTGTACCCATTTTCCCATATTCTTGTCATGTTCTGATTGAAGTTGAAGATTTTCGTCTTCAGATGTTTGTACTATTCTTTTATCAGTTTTATTTTGATCACATTTATTGTCATTTTCTTTGACTTTAGGTTCTGTTTTATCCACATATATGTCTTCATTTCCATTAATTGATTGTTCATTTTCATCATCTTTTATCCTTACATCTTCTTCTTTCTTAATCTTATTCAATGTATCTTGATCCTTAAATGTAGTTTGAATATCAATTTTACTCATAGATTTAGGTGTAAGAAGGTTTTGATCATTGTCCAAGCATTTACTTTTATTCACAACCTTGTTCATAGAATGTAATTGACATACATTACTTTTCTCATTATGACTCTTCGGTTTCCATTGTTTTTGAAGTTTGGTTTTAGGACTCAATTTTGTTTGATCAAAATAGTCTATCATCCCTCCTCGACCTAAGTTTAATTTCAAAGGTAGTTGTGTTTGATAATCACAAATCTTCAGGTTATGTGAAATGACTAAGTGATTTTGACATGCATTACTATAAGCAACACAATCCTCGTACCTATGACCTAGTTGGTCACACCAAAAGCATCTTAAGGGATATATTTTCCTATTCATAGCCCTAAAGGTGGATTTCCTAAACTCATTCATATGGGTTTCATTAGGCAAGTTTGGAGATAAACTTTGCATTTCATGTTCATTACACTTGCATTTAGGGATTTCATTGACTTTTTTGGTCAAATCATCTATTTGGATCTTTAATGTTTTAACAATTTCTTGTAAAATTCCACACATCGCTCTATTTGAATTAGAAAACTCACTTAACTTGTCAATTAACAAAAATACTTCTTTAAACTTTGCTTGATTTGACGAATTTAACTTATCCTCTAAATCTTTGAGTTGTGTTTCAAGTCCCGAATTTGCATTCTTAATTAAACCCTCCATTGTAAAGTTCGTTTTATGCATGTTTAAATTAACTGCTTTTTTACCCATTGATATTTGAGAAACAAGAAGTTTTAGATGATAGATCAATACCTGTAATCTGAGTCGAAGAAGAGGCTCAAAGAGTGACTGTGTGAAAATTTATACAATTTTTAATAGGATCAAAATCTAATACATCAATTGCTAATAGATGATTGTCCAAACGTTCCTCCTTCTAATGTCGATGAGAGGGGTGGCGAGATGAGGGTAGCTACTTGCCACTCTTCGTGAAGGCGCTCAATTCCCTAGGGAATGGCCCTCAACACCTAGAAAAGTGCAAGGTTCCAACGACACAGCCACAACTCCCACGGATGAAGAAGCTTCTGCAATTCAACCTGTCGATGTATGCATATGCAAGCAAAATTTAAAATTTATACCTGAGCTGCATCGCCGTTTGTTAACGTCGGGTTCACCAATGTCGGGTCGTGAGGGATGCTCGGATGGTGGATCAAGTCATCCGCCTAAATCGTTCGGCACACGCGGGGTGTCTGTAGCAAACTCAGGCTTATGAAAATAAGGGTTCTAATGACAAAACAATTTAAATTACCTATTTCTATGACTGAAACTAAGGTCTTTAAATAGTTTAAATAGCTATGGACCGTAAGGACGGGCAGCCTCGTACATAGCAACAGCTTCCTCATATGAGATTGAAACTTCCATAATGGGTTCTTCTACTAAACTTTCAGGTAAGCTAGAGGCTTCTGGTCTGTTTAGAGTTGGCGGAACATTCTCAATATTTTCAATATTTTCAATAGTACTATGCTCAGACTCATGAACTAACTTAGAAGACATCAAGGAAAGTAATGAGAAAACTAATGAAACAATATGATACTAAACTGCTTGAATAAATTAATTGATAAGCTAATGGATCAATACAATAGTTCTAATACAAATGAAAGGTCTAAACTTTAGGATGAATGTCTAAACATTTGGGTAATTGACTAAATGGAGATATAAGGTTTAAATGGATCTTCAATGTGCCGGTTCACTTCAACTGCTTGTACTTCACTTTAACTGATTGTAATCTGCAATGTTTCTGCAAAAAAAACATTAGGCATTAGTAATATTACAAAAAATTAATAAGAAACATAAAAGAAATAATTCACAGACATTAAAGCATAGACTAAAGCATTTACATTTAATGCATACATTCACACTCATACATACTAATGCACTTTACATGCATGCTTTCAAATGCTAATATATGCTAATACGCACACAGGCACATGCTTCTTGAATGCACATGCACTAATCATTCATGCATATATGCATCTTTCTCATGCTTCTATCTTATTTATGCATATGCTCATACATACATTAAAGCATTCACATGCACTCTGATGCATACATTCGCACATTCATGCATACATTACTTAAATGCAAATGCACATGCATCTACATTCATTATGTAATATTCATGCCTATATTATAAAAGGAATATAATTCAAATAAATAAAAATTAAATTATTACCTTAATTCTCTCTCTCTCTCTCTGCCAATTTCCCTCTTTCCGCGTTCTCTCTCTCTCTCTCTCTCTCTCTCTCTCTCTCTCTCTCTCTCTCTCTCTCTCTCTCTCTCTCTCTCTCTCTCTCTCTCTCTCTCTCTCTCTCTCTCTCTCTCTCTCTCTCTCTCTCTTTCTGCCGTTTCTCTCTCTCTCTCTCTCTCTCTCTCTCTCTCTCTCTCTCTCTCTCTCTCTCTCTCTCTCTCTCTCTCTCTCTCTCTCTCTCTCTCTCTCTCTCTCTCTCTCTCTCTCTCTCTCTCTCTCTCTCTCTCTCTCTCTCTCTCTCTCTCTCTCTCTCTCTCTCTCTCTCTCTCTCTCTCTCTCTCTCTCTCTGCAGCGCTGCCGCGCGCAGTGCTGTGGAGGGAAAGGGAGGGGCTTCTCTCTCTCTCTCTCTCTCTCTCTCTCTCTCTCTCTCTCTCTCTCTCTCTCTCTCTCTCTCTCTCTCTCTCTCTCTCTCTCTCTCTCTCTCTCTCTCTCTCTCTCTCTCTCTCTCTCTCTCTCTCTCTCTCTCTCTCTCTCTCTCTCTCTCTCTCTCTCTCTCTCTCTCTCTCTCTCTCTCTCTCTCTCTCTCTCTCTCTCTCTCTCTCTCTCTCTGCGCGCTGCTGCGCGCAGCGCCAGGGAGGGAGGGAGAGACTTTCTCTCACCTCTCTCTCTCTCTCTCTCTCTCTCTCTCTCTCTCTCTCTCTCTCTCTCTCTCTCTCTCTCTCTCTCTCTCTGCGCGCTGCTGCGCACAGCGCCAGGGAGGGAGGGAGAGACACACATCATACAAACACACATACATCACACACACACACTTCACACACATCACACACTCACACATACATCACACACACACACATACATCACATCACATACACATACACACATCACACACACACACATACATCACACACATACACATACACATACATCACATACACACATATATCACAAACACACTTCACATAACACGCACACACACATATCACATACACACATACACATAACACATACACACATAACATAACACATTCACACATCACATACACATACACACACACACGTCACATCATACACGCACACTACTGCAGGGACTCAAACCAAGCCACGGAATAGGCATGGGCATGCTTCCAGCCGGACAATCAACATCAAAATCATAATACACAGCAGGACATGACGGCTCAATATCCCGAGCACGAGGAGGGTCTAATGAGAAAGAAGGGAAAACAGAAGAAAGTAAAGAGCAGGAGACAGTACCTGCAAAAAAAACATTAGGAAAAACTAGATCAACACACTCATATATATACACACACAACTCATTTGTAAACCATTCCTTTGATTTTACTTTATTTCCTCATCCTCACTCTTTCCCATTAACATTCACCACACTTTAATTAACTTTCTCACACAACCTCTCTTTTGATTACCCTCACACTCACCACTCTTTGTACACACCTTTTTTTACACTTTAAATGCATATTTTTTTTCTACCACTTTTTTAACTTGCACTCACAACTACCACACTTTGAAACTATTCACTTTAACCACTTTAGTTACACACTTAACCCACACCACACTTTAAACAGCACTCACATACACCGCTTATTAATTATTCACTTCAATGATTATTTTATTATATTACCTTAATTTTCTTAATTAAATAAATCATTTAAATTAACCTTAGTTTAAGTTTTAATTAAATCAAACCTTAGGATTTAATTGCACATACATGATTAATTATACCATATTTTAATTTTTATTATTGAACCAATGATATAGATTAATTTTATTAAATATTAATTGTTTTAACCTTTAAAACATTCTGAACCCCTAGAAAACCTACTTAAACCCATCAGAAACTCATGAAAACCCTTTAAAACCCTTCTAAACCCTATCTCTAACCCATGATAAATCATCTAAACCCTTAACATTAACTCAATGAAACCATTTAAGATCCTTTGGATTAATCCTACTAACTTAACTTATATAAACTTATGAAACCCTAGGGGTATATACTCATATGTCTTATATGTATCAATTTAAAACACTCATTAAATGAGTAATTAGGGTAACCCTAATATGAACACATATTCTTCATCATTTCTTGTACCTGCAAACACTTCAAAAGTAGTTAATTCAATCCAGAACAATTGTTCAACAGTGAAAAAGAGGTTTAGAATTCACCAATTAAGTTGCTTTTATTTCCTCTGGTTATCAACTGGAAGATGTAAATCTTCCCGACAACGGAGAGAGAAGGCTTAGGCATGGTATACGCTGTGAAAAAGTTTAGACACTATTTATTGGCCAATAAGTTCAAGTTTTTCACTGATCATCAAGCTTTACTATATTTGGTCAATAAACCTTGCAATACAGGCCGCTTAGTAAGATGGTTCCTCTTACTAATGGAACACGACTTTGAAGTTGTTGTCAGGAAAGGTAGAACCCATCTTAGGGCAGACCATCTTTCTTGCATCACTTCAGGAGAGCCACCGCAAGGAGTGTCTGATGAATTGCCCGATGCTTATCTGTTCAATTCAGAAGTTGTTCCTAAATGGGCAAATAAGTTGGTACGAGTCCTAACCTTTGGGCCTGCAAATAAAAATGTGAAAACAAGCAAAGAAGAAATTGTAAAATCACAAAAGTATCAAATATTGGCCGGAAGTATGTACAAGCAAGATACCGAGGGCGTATTAGCTTGTTGTGTGGAGGACGACGAACATACTAGTTGGATGGAACAAGCCCATGAGGGACTGCTAGGAAATCACTACTCTAAACAACGAACATTGCAGAATCTAAAACGTTTAGGAGTGTATTGGCCTGGCATGGACAAAGAAATACAAGAGTGGATCCAGAATTGTCCAGCGTGCCAGAAGAGACCCCCAGTGGAGCATGCCACTCTTTATCACGTGTCATTAATCCCAGATTGGAGTGCTCCATTGGTTGAGTTCATGAGATCGGGAACATTACCCAATCAGGCTAGTCTTGCAAGAAAACGGAGCATGGAGCAAGAGGCTCAAGACTATGCCTTAGTAGGAGACAACCTATATCGAAGAGGCAAGGATGGTTACCTAAGACTGTGCGTTCATGAATCCGACTATTTGAAAGTCTTAGAAACTGCACACAGCGGTGCTGCAGGTGGACACTTTGGGCCTGACAGAGTAATTAAGACCATTCTATTCTCAGGACTTTGGTGGCCCACTCTTCATATGGATGCACATACTTATGTGAAGAAATGTGACACATGCCAACGTGCCCAATATCCGATAAGAAAAGACGAGATGCCTTTAAGGCCAATGATGGGAGGACGTGCATTTTCAAAGTGGGGTATAGACTTCGTAGGTCCCATCAACCCCCCAGCTAGAAACTCCCATGCAGAATACATTATTGTAGCCACAGATTACCTTACAAAGTGGGTGGAAGTAAAAGCCACGACAAAGAATGATGCTCAAACGACGGCTAAGTTCTTATTCGAAAATGTGTTCACTAGATATGGGTTACCAATAGAGTTGGTTAGTGATAGAGGTACGCACTTCTTGAATGAGGTCATTGAAAATCTCCTTCAAGAATTCATGGTGATACATAAGAAGCCTGCCCCCTATCACCCACAAGCTAACGGACAAGCCGAGAGCACGAATAAGATCCTATGTAACATATTGACGAAACTTGTAAATAATAAACGCTCTGATTGGGACAAACAACTTCATCATGTTGTTTGGGCATACCGAGTTGCCTACAAAACGATACTCAATGCTACCCCATTTCAGATGGTCTTTGGATAGAATGTCGTGCTACCATTGGACTTCCTAATCCCAGCCTTGAAAGTAGCACAAGAGCATGAGTGGAATGGACATGAGTTGTCTTCCAGGATCTTTGATCTAGAACGCTTAGGTGAGACGAGGCTACGGGCAGCAGTAGGCATTTATGCTGCAAAGAAAAGGCAAAAGGCATACTTTGATGCCCATGTAAAGGATAAAGGATTGAAGGAAGGAGATCTAGTGCTGGTTTATACGGTAAAGCAACATGCCCGCAAATTGGAGAAACGAGGATATGGACCCATGATCATTAATAGACTCTCCACTAGCGGTGCAGTTCGATTGGCCACTTTAGAAGGTGATATCCTACCAAACTATATTAGTGGATGCCGAGTCAAGTTATATCAAGAACCTCTTACAGAGGAAATGCTCATGAGACTCAACACTGCTAAGAAGCGAAAAGAAGAGGAGTTAAGGGTTAGGGAAGAAGCACAAGCAGAGGCGAGAGAGCGCATCAGAAGAAATAAGCTATGGCGGCTAGGCCTAGATGTCAACACAAAAGCTCCAAAATATCACATGGACATGTGCCAAAAATCGGGCATAACTACTTCTCAAATAATTGATCGACAGCCCTTTGTGACTATAGAGGTAGGACGAGGAAAGAGTGTAAAGACTGTGAGAGCATTAGTTGATTCAGGTGCAGCAACTAGTGCAGTTCGACTTTCATACTGCCAAGACCTGCAATTGGACATCAAGCCCATAGAAGCCTATCTCATAGGATTGGGAGGTGTGGAAACCTCTTGTTTGGGAGAGGTGGAACTTCCCATCTACCTTCAAGATGTTCCAATAAAAGTCAAAATGCTAGTGTGTCATGATGAGGACCTCACAGAGCCACTTGTCTTGGGTCAAGATTGGATTTACAACCATGCTGTCAACTTGAACCTAAGAAGTCAACTTCTTCATGTTTGGGCACATGAACAATGCATTACATTAGAATTGGAAAATTGCATGGCCACTAACCAAGACACCACACGCTCTCTTCTTTCCTCTAAGGCTAATCTTCTCGAACAAGATGTTGTAAATGTCAAAAGATCTATGATCCAAACGGACACAATCATGGAAGGACAGTCGCAAAGGCAAGAAGAACTTCTTCTTTTTCAAAGAGTAAAGCATCCACATTAGTCCAACCTCAGAAGCAAACAAAACAGTGCAAGATAGCCAGTCTATCAAATAGACAAAGAGCCTTCAAGAAGAAAGAAGTTATGGGCATTGTTGGAAGCAGCCAGAGGCACAGACGACACGAAAGCATGTAACGATGGAGCAGGGAGCCAGTCGGATCAATTTCTCAAACAAATATGTTTTTTATCACTTTTCAAAACATTCAACAGTGATTTTTATCACTAATTGTAACATATGTAACATAGAAAACCCCATTTTGTAATCCATAGCTCCATTTTGTGCAAGCCGAGGAGTCCTCGAGCTTGAGGAGCTTAGGTAGTATGCGCGTACCAATTTTCGTTATTTTTAGATACCGTTTACCCTTCCAAATAGCTTCTAGGACTTAATTTTCAACTATGCCGGTCACTAGATGTGAAACGGGTCAAAACTAGTCTAGAAACTATAAAAAGAGCTAGAGAGCTCATTTTTGAGGTTGGTTAGTGTTAGCTTGTTGGAGTTTAGAGTTCTTTTGAGCTTGTAATAGTGTTCTTGAGTAATAGAGTTGATTTCTCACCTTCCATTGTGTCTTGCTTGTCTCTTCGTAGTGTGTGTGTATGTGTGTGTGCATTTCTATGCTTCTCACCTTCACTCTCACTTCATCTCACATTCACGATCTTCATATCACTCCTATCTCTTCCGCGGATTGACATTAAGGAGGTGGAGCTTCTTAACGTGGTACTTAGCATTGTGTTAGAGCAACACCAAATTTGGCGCCGTTGCCGGGGATCGAGTCTAGGACGAATGTGTGATGGTAAGAGTATAGCAAGAAGTGGCGTTGGAAGGTAAAAATTTCAGTTTTTGTTATTGTTTTTACTTAGTTTTTAGTGTTTTTCACCTCCCCCACACTCCATCTTCATCACCGCATCATCATCTTCATCTCCAAAAAAATCAGAAAATTCACCATATCCACCCATTCTCCTCATTTCCGCTCATTTGTGCATGCGAGAGAGTGAGAGAGAGCTTTTGTGCTTGCATGTGCTTTTGTTTTCTTGAGTTTTCTTGCGGGTACATAGCTCTAGTGCATCAGGAAAGCTTGGAAAAGGTAAAATTTTCAGTTTCTGTCAGAAATTTCCGACTGTGTCAGACCATCGCGATGGTCTGCAAAGTTCGGAATTTGAAGAAGGCGACCACACCAGCGTGAAGAGCACACCTGCGCCCCTAGGAATCCATAGCTGCATCTCAAAAAAATTGCATTTTGGTGGACCATCGCGACGGTCTCAGACCATCGCGATTGTGTCACACCATCGCGATTGGCTCACGCCATCGCGACGGCTCGGTCGGACCATCGCGACGGTCTCACGCCATCGCGACGGTTCATTTGGACCATCGCGACGGTTCGCGGACCATCGCGACTGTTCGGTTGACCCCACACCATCGCGATTGGCTCATGCCATCGCGCCGACGGTGCCACGTGGCAAGTTGGACCATCGCGACGGCTCGCACCCTTGCACCATCGCGACAACCCGAAATTTTGGACCATCGCGATTGGCTCACGCCATCGTGCCCAGACCATCGCGATTGGCTCAAGCCATCGCATCTGTGACCATCGCGACGGTTCACTTTGGACCATCGCGATTGTTCACGTTGACCGTTGACTGATGCCATCGCGATTGTCCACTTTCACGCCATCGCGATTGTTCACTTTCACGCCATCGCGACGGTTCACCCTCGAGCCATCGCGACGGTTCACTTTCACGCCATCGCGATTGTTCACTTTCACGCCATCGCGACGGTTCACCCTCGAGCCATCGCGACGGTTCACTTTCACGCCATCGCGATTGTCCACTTTCACGCCATCGTGACGGTTCACCCTCACGCCATCGCGACGGTCCTAGACCATCGCGATTGTCTCAGACCATCGCGATTGTGCACCCCCATCGCAAATTTTAGGGTTTCATTTTTTGGCCAATTTTGGGGCTATTTTTGGGTGATTTTTGGGTTGACCTAGTTTGGGACTAGAAAGCCAGGGGGCAAACATTAAAAAGTTGGGCAAAAGGGAAGGGACTTAAAAGGTGTATATACTCAAGTGCTTGATCATCCAATTGTGAATTGGTCTAATATTGAATTTTTCCAGGTCTAGCAAGGGCAATCAAAGGCAACCAAGGCAAGGCTGTGAAGGGCATAAAGCTTGGGAAGCACGGCTTCTTGGGCATCAAAGCAACCAGAAAAGCTGACTCGAGGTTGGAAGATTACTCAACCCCCTCAGTCAATTCTTAGCTTAGGATAAACGGTAGCATTGTGGATTAAAGACGATAAGAACGCCTCAAGTTCAAGAGAATCAAATTTATCAAGTTCAAGACTAAAGATAAAGGTGTGTGACACGAAAACCCAAAGGATCTAAAGAAATCTAAAAAGAATCAAGACAGCAATAACAAAGAATCATTGACGATCTGAGCGTGTACTGAGTGTGCAAGGAAGAAAATTAATGAACCTTAGATCGGGCAAACACATAGGTAAGTCAGACCGACGAAGCCTTAGATCATCAGAGGCAAGTGTAAGAACTACCGCACGATCGTGGGCTCAACAATTGAACACTAGTTATCCCTACGAGAGCTCAGATACTAGCGAATCAGAAATGGCATTTAGCACAGAAAGACCAGAAGGAGGATCGAATGTAGCCTATTTAGAAAAACCAGAAGGACCTTATAGGACTCAACTAGAGTTTCTCTGGACCAACCGATTAGGTGCTCGCATCTATGAGGATGGTTTGCGAAGGCAAGTGGTGCAAATGCACAACCCCGATCAACCCATTGGATTGGAACGTCCAGTGGTGAAATTTGAGAGAGACGCGTACATAGACAAGGAAGGAACGATGTACATCTTAAGTACGCAGCCAAACAATACCAACGGGTTTCGCGTGATTCAACCAGAAACGGAAGCAAAATCTCAAGGAAAAGAACCATTAGAAGAGCCTAGAACACCTAGAGGGAAATCTGTACTGACACGAGTACTAATCCCGGAATGGATCCCTCAAGACAACAGAAGCATAGAGTTGTTTGTAAATAAAGACACTGATGAAGCCCTTTGGAGATACAAGACCGAACTACTTAGTGAGGTAGGTATCATCACTATATACGAGTTCAAGGACCCGGATACTCCTGGAAAGGTTGTATACCTGGATGAGACTTCAGAAAGAGTCTTTGTGGTGCCTGACCGCACTAAAAACACATACACATGGAGAGGTGAATTGGTATTCCCTCCATCTAGGACGAACATGAATACAAGTCAACAAGGGGCAGGAACATCCTCAGCCCATGGAAATCAAAGAGAGGGAAATAAAGAGAGACCGGAAGTAAGCTTTAATCATCCCATGGGGAGAGATAGAACAACCACGGACACTAATAGAGCAGATAGACAAAGAGATCAGGGAATACCAGGTTGTAGAGATGACTTTCCTCTACCTAGACCACGCGAACACGCAAGAATATTGAGACCCACTCAATTAGTAAAATCAATGAAGAATTATTTTGATGGGAAAGGAGATCCCTATGACCATGTCGCAGAATTCAAGCAAGTACTAAGAGCAGAATGTTCACGCAAGATAATGCATTTGGACTAACGTTAAAGAATACAGCTTTAACTTGGTTCCAACCATTGCAACAAAGGCAATTTAGAGACATCCATCACTTTTTAGAGTCATTCATCACCGAATTCTCTAAAAGTGGGATTAGACATGACACGTCTTCGTTGATTCATAGCTTTAAACAGACCCCTCAAGAAACAGTCAGACTGGCAGGACGTAGGTTTAGACAATATGTTGAACGATGTCCAATGCAAGAGCTACCCTCACAAGCCAAGCAAGTGTCATTGTTTTTAGATGGCTTGTTGAGCTCTAAACTACGCTCCTACGTGTACCTAAAAGAACCCAGAAAGCTAGAGCAATGTGTAAGAATTTGTATAGACATTGAGGACAACTTAGGAGACGAGTTGGAACTCTCAAAGTTCTATAAGGACTCAGACTGTTCATCTCTAGCATCCACAAAATTGTCTAACTCGATAGAAGACCTTGCAGAAAAAGTGGCCCAGAAACTAGGAGTTTCTAGTAAACCTAGGGTGCTAATGAACAAGCGTTGTTACACCTGTGGTGGTGACCATATGGCAAATGTGTGTCCCAATGCACCACAACCACAAGCCAACCCTAGTGGCCAATACTGTACAATTGAGAGAAGATACACGAATCATACGGCTCAGGACTGCCCATACAACGAACAAACCGTGAGACAGAACTACCCGCAAGCATACCCGCAGCCAGGTAGGTATCAAGGCCATTACAATGCTCAGCCTTATTACTATAGGCCTCCTCAGAACTACCCATACCAGGCTTAACAGAGACCTCAACCTGTCTTAGCTCAGCAGCCACCCCCACCAGCGAATGTCATCTCAGTCAAATACGCTGCTGCAGAAGAGAACCTAAGTAGGGCTTTAGTGCCTTCTTCACCTTTGATCACAGAGGGTGACCCGAATTCGAACAGTTTTGACTCCACTCATGTAGATAGTCCACCCGCATATTACACGGAGTCACCAGAACACGTGGAGACATATCATTACGATAGTCCACCAGTGGAACCTAGTTGGGAGCCTGACTATGCTAATGTGATGTACACAAACCCAAATCCACGGCCCCAAATAAGACAACAAAGACCACAGGGCCCTAGAGGACCATGCTTTAGGTGCCAAGGAGATCATTTCATAAAGGATTGTCCACATCCTCCGATAGCAGGACAATCACAGTACTATAACATACAAGGCTTTTGCGTCGATTGTGGCAAAGAGCACATCATCAAAGATTGTCCTAAGAACCCTGTTAATGCTTCAAATGTGACACCGATCAACGTGATAGGTATTGTAAACAACACAAGTGGATCCAACCCTACATACGTGCCTATCCAAGCTATAACAAGAGCCCAGGCGCTCTTATAGAAACAACAGCTTAATCAAGAGAAAGTAGCCGGAAGTAGTGAAGTTGCAGAATCTAGTAGTAAAAAGACGAAGTCTTGGAAAGATTCTAGAGAAAGAATCAAGAGAAAATGGAGTAAAAAGATAACTGAGTTGGAAGGAAGTTTAAAGGAATCTAGAGCCAAAATCCTAGAATTGACTTCACAGGAATTGAATCAAGAGAACCCAGCTCAAAAATCAGGATCAATTTTAGCAGAACCCATACCAGAAAATCTAGACATGATGTTTTGTGCATATTAGGCTAGATTAAAAGAGGGACCTCAGGTAGCTGAAATGAGCAAAAACTACCCTCGAGCTGATCTAGAAATTGAGAGAACTAAACTTTGCATGAAGATGGTAGAACTAGCACAAGCTTTGTTCGACGCCTCTAGATATCTTAATTGGAATAACATGGCAAAACCTGAATTACACTTTCAAGGGCTAATGGAGAGGCTAGAATATTTGATTGAAAGCAAAGAGAAAAAGCATCAGCCTAGGAACCCTATTGTCCCAGAGACACAGGAAAGGAATGCACCATCCCTGTCTCAAGTACCCAATACAGAAAGTCAAGACAATTTGTCTTCCATACATAGGTACTCTCATGAATTTTTGAGAGAGATCCAAGAAGAGAAATGGAGAAAGGAACAAGGAACACACCCTCCTATTCAAGAAATAGATGACTTGCAGGAACAATTTCCCCAAGACATTCCCTCTATTTACGATGATGTAGAGGAAGAACAACTGAGTGAACACACAGGATTTGGATCTAATTCGTTACAAGAATTACCTCAGTTCATAGGACCTTGGGAAGCAAAGTCTATTAGTATGAGAGCACCCACGATAATAGTGAGGAATGAAGAATCAGTAATCCCTAGAAACACGGAAGTGATCAAGAATACTAAAGTACAATGTAATCTCACTCTAGAGGAGTTATTGAAGGTAAAACCGAAATTGTGGAAACATGTAGCAAATCAATTCCCCGAGCTTGCTACTACTCCCTCACAAATAGGATCACAAAATAAGGTACCAGAAATACCCGTAGAAAAGATTGGAGATGTAAGTGAAGGAGAGGAAGGTAACACTTATCTTCCGATAACCCATCAGGGCTACACCACGAAAGCCATCTTAGATTCAAGAGCCGGAGTAGCCATAGCTACCACCGCCTTATGGAAACGTTGGGGTAAGCCAGCATTGAGACCCACCAGGATGAAGCTGCAAATGGTTGACAGACACATAGAAAAACCATTAGGCTTACTAGAAGGCATATCTCTCACCACTTGTGGTGTAGAATTTGAGCATACCTTTGCCATTTGTGACTTTGCAAAAAATCATGCATATGAGATGATATTGGGACGACCATTCATGCGTCAGTTGCAAATTGTACAAGATTGGGGAACTAATTCTTTGTACTTGCAACATTTAGGAGTGACTACCAAAGTCAATCTTAAAGACTATTCACATCGAGATGTACCCCCAATACAATGGAATACCATCCATAAGACACCAGTAGAGACGGAATCCGTGCACTCATTAGAATCAGATCCTTCTTGGTTGCATGATCAGGATACTCATTTATGGATGTGTAAAGTAGCCAAACAAGAGGAAGAAAGGTTAGAAGCCAGGACCTTAGGTGCAGAACAACATCCACGAACCCTTCAAGATCCAGCTTACGCACCTGTAGTATTCCCAGACGAAGATTTTGAACCCCATGGTTGGGCAGAAATCCTAGCAACCATGGACGGAGCCATCAATGAAGAACAATGGACACCCCACTGTGACGAGGATGGCTATGATATCTCAGTTTTTACGATAGAGCCAATCATGTGCGATGCAATTTTAGAAGAAGGTGAACCTAACACTTATGCATTTGAGGATGCAAGTGATTTTGATTTAGAATCAATTATCATGGACCCACCCTTTGCATCAGAAGAAGAATATTTTTTCGAAGTAGAGACTCACCCTCAAAGACACGAGGAAATTATGAATGATGTGAGAATAGCCACTCAAGTGACTAGCAAAAGTGAAGGCAAGAAAAGAAAGAAGAAAGCAACCATGTCAGAAAAAGAAGAATCTTTGTTTGAGGTACCCGAGAACTTCAAGAAATATGAAATCGAAGATAGAAGAATCATGGTACGAATGCCTAATAGAAAGGCGAATGACAGACAAGTATATGATAACCGAGAGAAAACCAAGAAAATAATCGTAGCCACAGAAGGAGAAGAAGAAAAATGTACATACATAGGGCATGATTTGACAACTGAAGAAGAAGAAGAGCTAGTTGCCCTATTGCGCGAATATAGAGATGTTTTTGCGTGGAGCTACAAAGATTTGAAAGGAGTAGATCCAGATATATGCTCTCATAGAATCCCTATGACTCCAGATGCAAAACCGACGAAACAGAAACCTTACACGTACAATGATAACTACGCTGCGAAGATTAAAGAGGAGATAGATCGCTTGATAGAAGCAGGATTCATTTACGAAATTGAGCATACCGAATGGGTATCCCCCATTGTGGTTGTGCCCAAGAAGAATGGAAAATTGTGTGTGTGTATTAACCTTAAAAAAGTTAATGCCGCCACAATTAGAGACAGTTATCCTCTTCCTATCACAGAACATCTATTGGAAAGAGTTGCGGGCAAGGAAGTTTACAGCTTTCTTGATGGATTCTCAGGTTATAATCAAGTAGCCATTGCTCCAGGGACCAACACAAGACGGCATTTGCCACTGAATGGGGCATATTTGCATTTCGTGTAATGCCATTTGGCTTAACAAATGCACCCGCCACTTTCCAGCGACTCATGTGTCATGTTTTTAAGGAATTCCTACGCAAGAGTTTGGAAGTATATGTTGATGACTTATGTGCACATTCAAATGTAAGACAGACACATATCCCAGAGTTAAGACAAATATTTGAAAAATGTCGAGAATATCAGGTTTGTTTGAACCCAGAAAAATGTGTTTTCATGGTCAGACAAGGCAAAATTCTAGGACACATTGTGTCATAAAATGGAATCTCTACGGATGAAGAAAAGGTGAAGGTAATTGCAGATTTACCTAGACCAACTAATGTGAAAGAGGTACAGGCATTTATGGGCCATTGCGGTTATTATAGGAGATTCATACACATGTATGCAATCATAGCCAAGCCTTTGTACTCTCTTTTAACCAATTTCGAATGGACAAATGAATGTGAAAATTCATTCAATGAACTCAAACGACGCTTGTGCTCAGCACCTATATTGACTACCCCAGATTGGAGTAAGCCATTCCATGTACATGTGGATGCATCCAATTATGCCATAGGATGTGTGTTAGCACAACCCACGAATGAAGGTAACATAGATCTCCCCATAGCTCACGCTAGTAGACAATTGAACGCAGCAGAAAGAAATTACACCACGACAGAACGAGAAGGATTAGGGATGATCTACGCAGTAAAGAAGTTTAGGCACTACTTGTTGGCCAACAAATTCAAGTTCTTTACAGATCATCAAGCCCTATTGTACTTAGTCAACAAGCCATGTAACACAGGACGACTGATACGTTGGTTTCTATTACTCATGGAATATGATTTTGAAGTAGTAGTCAGGAAAGGAAAGACACATCTTAGAGCTGACCACCTTTCAAGATTAACCTCAGGAGAAGCTCCTCAAGGAGTAGCGGATGATCTACCAGATGCATACTTGTTTAATCTTGAGATAGCACCAGAATGGGCTAAGCCTTTAGTCCCTATTCTCACATATGGATCCAAGAATCCTAGGATAAAGATCAAAGAGGGAGAGATTAACAAGTCGCAGAGATACCAAATAATGGAAGGAAGCATATATAAACAGGATAATCAAAAGATTCTTGCTTGTTGTGTAGATGAATCAGAACATGCGAATTGGTTGCAATTAGCACACATAGGTGCATTAAAGCAACATCATTCAAAACATCGAACATTACAGACTCTGCATAGATTATGAGTATATTGGCCTTCGATGGAAGCAGATGTCTACAAGTTGTGTAAAGAATGCCATGTTTGTTGTGAAAGACCACCAGTAGAGCATGCTACACTATATCATGTGTCTCTCACACCAGACTGGAGTGAACAATTAGTGACATACTTGAGGACGAACACATTCCCTCAAGGAATGACCTTAGCTCGACAACGCAGTCTAGAGCAGGAAGCTCACGACTATTCACTTATTGGCGATAACCTATACAAAAGAGGACGAGATGGATATCTAAGACAATGTGTTCATGAGAGCGATTATCTGAGCATACTAGAGACTGCACACCAAGGTGTTGCAGGAGGTCATTTTGGACCCGATAGGATAATCAAAGCCATCCTCTTTGCAGGATTATGGTGGCCCACTCTTCACATGGATGCTCATACCTATGTAAAGAGATGTGATGTGTGCCAAAGAACTCAGTTTCCTACTCGCAGAGATGAAATGCCATTGAAACCCATGATGGGCGGACGTGCTTTTTCAAAGTGGGGTATAGACTTTGTAGGACCCATTAACACCCCTGCAAAAGGTACACATGCTGAATACATTATTGTTGCCACAGATTATCTTACGAAATGGGTAGAGGCAAAAGCCACGACAAAGAATGATGCACACACAACTGCAAAATTCTTATTTGAAAATGTCTTTACAAGATATGGACTGCCTATAGAGTTAGTGAGCGATCGAGGCACTCACTTTCTAAACCAAGTCATTGAATATTTGTTACAGGATTTTATGGTGATTCACAAGAGATCCGCACCATATCATCCTCAGGCCAATGGTCAGGCTGAAAGCACTAATAAGATCCTTTGTAACGTACTGACGAAACTCGTGAACAACAAACGTTCAGATTGGGACAAACAGTTACACCACGCTGTTTGGGCATATCGAGTGGCCTACAAGACCGTACTCAATGCAACTCCCTTTCAGATGGTTTTTGGTCAGAATGATGTGCTTCCTTTGGACTTCTTGATACCGACCCTTAAGGTTGCACAAGAACATCAGTGGACCGGCCATGAATTATCAGCAAGAATAATGGACTTTGAACGATTAGGAGAAACCAGGCTAAAGGCGGCAGCAGGAATATATGCAGCGAAGAAGCGACAGAAAGCATATTTTGATGCACATGTGAAAGATAAAGGCCTAAAAGAAGGAGATTTAGTTCTAGTATATACACTAAAGCAAGACGCACGTAAGTTAGAAAAGCGAGGTTATGGACCTATGATCATTAACAGACTCTCAACAAGTGGAGCAGTACAGTTAGCCACTTTAGAAGGATATATAATGCCTAATTATATTAGTGGCTGTAGAGTCAAGCTATATCAGGAACCTCTTACTGAGGATATGCTTAGACGACTCACGTTGGCAAAGAAGCGTAAGGAGGAAGAAAATAGAATACGAGCGGAAGCTCAAGCAGAAGCAATAGAACGCATTAGACGCATGAAGTTAAGAAGACAAGGACTAGGGAGAGAACATTATAACCATCTGGAAACTACACCCAGATATCCCATGGCCATGTGTCAAGTAAAGTCAACCACTCATCCTAGTATAGTGGACAGGAGACCATTCATTACAGTTAGGCTAGAGCACGGCAACCCTTGCCAAGAGCTCAGAGCTTTAATTGACTCAGGTGCTGCGACTAGTGCTATTAGATGGTCCCACTATAAGGATTCAGGAATAGAAATGCAGCCAATTGAGGCATACCTCATAGGCCTAGGAGGCATGGAAACCCCTTGCATGGGTGAAGTGGACCTTCCTATCCTCATTAAGGATGTGACCATGACAGCGAAGCTACTAGTGTGCCATGATGACGACCTGATAGAACCCCTAATCCTTGGCCAAGATTGGCTATACGATCACTCAGTGGACCTAAATCTTAGACAAGGCTCCTTACAAATTGGAACCTCAAAGCAGAAGCGAGTGATACCGCTTGACTTCCCTAATTGCATTCCGATTGAGGTTCGTAACCCTAGACCCTATGAAACGCATGCGACGGAAGACCGGAAGATCTTGGGTCAGACCAGTCACGTTACGTCTACACCAACCCACTCGGGCTTGGCTAGGGACAGTTATCAATCAGAAGGACGACAGGAGATCTTCCCTGGGGCTTCCTGCAAACTAGAAGGGGCAACTACCCAACCGCTAGGGCAGATAGACACAATCAGCGGTCAGGTGGGTTGCATCAGCGGCCAAATGAGCACAACACCCTGCGGTGCTCATCCTTCCAAACGTGCTGCGGACTGGCCTAGATTAAAGATAAATAACGAATCACTTCCTAATGGGCAGGTCACGCAAGTGTTGGATCTCCCTTCTTTTCCAAAGCAGAGCGTCCAATGGACCTCTCAAACCCAACCTCGAAGGAGTCAACCACAACAGAGGAACCCAGACCGACGACACCACCAGACAAGGCAAGGAAAGCAGCAGTATCAACATCACAGAACAAGTGGCACGAAACAAATATGGGTGCCAAAAGGACAGCAACCACAGGCTATTGGCAACACTGCAGACGAGAACAGGACAAAGTTTCAATAGAAGCAGAGTCAGCATCCAAAGTCCCCTCGATCTTCTTTCCCAAGTACAAATACTCGACAGATTTGGATCGCCAAGAAATACCTTATCCGTAGACCCACACCCATGCAGATTTGGGTACCCAAACAATGTATTATAGCCCAACCCTCTAGCCATGTAATATATACCCCTCCGAAATCTTTTCATCCTTCAATACCACCAAACCCGATACCACTTTTTGTCCCTCAGCAGAAACATACCACACACTCCAAGACTCTTAGGAAATGGATACCGAAACGTATCCAAACGTCTTCTTGTACCCCATTATCTAACAATTCTCCCACCCCGTTTAAACTCCACCCTTGTAATAATTCACCCTCAACCAAACCTTGTATAAATTCACACACCATAACCCCACATCATGCATAATAACAGCTCGTCAAGAAATGTATGCATAATCTGACCATGTAGGCGTCTAGAGACCTGCATTAGTTTTGCAAATAATCATTGCATCAATCACTTCACGACACTTGGCTACACGGGTTACACATCGGTTATGGAAAGGGATTGCGGTCTCACCTTATTGGGATCATAATTAATTTCCATGCTAATGTGTTAATCTTTTGTAGCGGATCTTTTCCATTAGCTCATCAGTCATCATGCAAACCGAAGCAGGACCATCAGAAGCTGGCCCAAGCACACCAATGGCCAATATTGGAGAATTACTCACAGAATCTTATCCTACGATGCAACCACCAGAGTTTCAAGGTTTTCCAGGACCCATGCCAATCGATGATCCTCCTAGAGGATATACTGAGAAGATTCATCGTAATTTGTTGGAAAACAATGCCTCATTGGTTGGAAATTGGTCAAAGTTTATACCAGTTTTCAGAATGTATATCTATTCTTTCCATTACTTCTACAAAGCAAACGGGCCGCAATTAGAATGGGTACCTTTTTTTTTTAATAACTTTGTACAACAAAAGCGTGGGGCAACTTGGCTACGTGGTCGTCCTCCCATCCCAGTGGTCCGGGTTCAAATCCCGTTGGCAGCATATCGCGCAGCGGATAATTTTTGAGCTTTTGCTTTATTAAAAGCTTATGGAGAAACTAAAAAAACACTAACGGATGAGCGACGCAATCTTGCTTTATTACGATCATGCTTTCTTTATGCGATCGTAGGATTTTGCTTTATTCAAGGTGCTCTTCAAGGCTCAACAATCTACTATATAAGAGACTATTTAGCTCACTTGTAATCATCCTTCACCTAGGATCAACACAAGCTTTCTAGAGCTTGGACCTCAGTAGAGGTGGTGTTTCTTCTAGCACATGGGGCAGCCATGGTGCTAACTTGAAGCATGTTGAGGAGCAGCTATGGAGTTCTTCTTGGTGATTCTTCTTGGAGAAGATGAAGAGTGTGCTCACACTCTACCTCATGGAGAGGAGGGTATCTCTTGTTCATGGCAAGAAGACTTGGTCATTAGCAGCTTGATGGTGAGGATCGCCCATCTACAAGATGTATTTGAAGATTGTCTTCTACAGGAAGATATTAGGTTGAAGATTATCTTCTACAAGAAGATGTCTGGCTACTTCAAAGACATTGGATGGGACCATCTACATGGCGTATTTGAAGATCATCTTCTACAAGAAGATGTTAGGTTGAAGATTGTCTTCTACAAAGAAGATATCGGGCTACTTCAAAGACATTAGATGGAGATTAACATAAGATTCACATCTTATGTTAAGTATTCAGGTACATATTCTCTTTATGCACACAGGTACTACTTGAAGTTTATGGAGGATGTGGCGTTCATATCAGGAGGAGTCCTATTCGGCATAGGTACAAGAGAAACAGTACGTATATGCTTTATGCATATTTTATGAGGTGTTTGAGAAGGTGTGTTCACATGAGTTTGAGGATTTTCGTTCACACTGATCCTTCCTCTTTCAGTCACTCATATTCACTCTTCTATAACCTATAAGGTCACACATCTCATATATATTCAGATTACTGCCCATACATCTGAATATGTTTGTTACATTGTACATTCACTCATTCATCTATTTCTCATCACATAGAATGGTTGAGAATTTCGCTCCCACATTGTACATTGAACATTGGTATATATGATACTATGAGTAAGCGATGGCTTACGTAACACCTTACACATGACGTCTATTCTTTCTCTATCTTTATCTCATCATCTGTATGATTAAGTTGTGAAATGTTCATGTTTTGTCAATATGGAATATTGTTGGAATTAATGTTGTACATGAATGGAACTATGGAACCATGGACCTGTGACATGAGCCTAAGGGCCTACCTCACTTCCAACATTTGGTATCAGAGCACTAAGGTTTTGGTTACAGAACTTTAGATCTTTGGCATCAATGCATTAAGGCTCATTCATAAGCCCAGGTTCCCAGTCTTCCAGATTCACAACATATGATTTGAAAGCATCTTCTAATATTTGACATTTGACATACACACTTAATCTAGATGAGTAGAGATTTGAGAATTAGACACTTCAGTTACATGTGTATTCATCAGTGTGGAGTATGAAGTTGATGATCTGTTAGCAGCCGAATATTTTTTGGAAGAGTATGCAAATACTTTACAAAAGTATTGTTTGAAGACCCAGAATTGATGAAGAGAAGACTACTTCAAATTCAAGGAAGAACAATGGTTTAGAGAAGATGAAGGAATCAGATCAACATCAAATCACAGGTATCAGTTTCTACTATCAGATTATCATTTGCAGGTCATATCTTAGAAGAGCAGTTATGAAGAGATTTGAAGAAATTCAAGGATTGCTTTTATACGCTTTCATCATTTGAAAGTTAAAGCATTAGCTACATCAAAACAGGTATCTAGAGGTTTTTCTAGAGAGTTTTTGAGAGATCTCTTTCATGGCAAGAAAGTTCATCTAAGAAGACAAGTGCAGAGATGAGATGAGTTTTTTTCAGCCAATTTTCTATTGTAAGTTGGTTGGATATCAAGGTACAAATGTATCTAGAGAAGGTAACTCTAGAAGGGCAATTCATCATTCAGACAACGATTGGTGAATTTAGTAATTTCAGACATTTAAAGCAGAATTTTGATTCAAAGATATGAGGAGATGATAAAACATGTTTCTATATTCACTTCCATTTGTATACCATGTTTGTTTTATCTCTTACTCTTAGCACTAGAGGAAGAGAAAAGTTCATTTGAAGAGGTCAAGAGTGTTTGCTACTTCAAGATGAAGAAAACAAAAGGTATGGAAGAGAAGTTTGAAGATGTCAACATCATCATCAGGTGGAAGAAAGATGTAGAAAAAGAAAGTCCATCATTTCCAAAAGAAAAGTAAGGCTTCCTTTTCTCATATATTTTCCATATACTTTTCCTATTTTATCCTCTACATCCAAAGACAAGTCTACGAGAACATCTTGTTTAAAGAAGAAGCAGTTTCTTATTTTGCATTACACTTGGTCATGATTTACTAGATTTGACAAAGAATTGCATTGAGAGAAAGAAAAGCAGCAGATATATGTTTTAACTCATATATGTATGAGTTATGTTTTAGTTGAAGCTTTTAAGCAAGCAACTTATATGTTCCCTCAAAGAATTCTTGGAATGTCAATACAGAGCTACTTGGTATATGACAAGTTGCAGAGAAGTATATTTCTTCTTTATCTAACTCTTGAGGTAAAAGAGTTTTCTGTAGCAGATGTTGAAGACTTGCGTTGAGGTTTTATGTTTGGAAAAGGTTACCTCATACTCAGTATTTTTAGAAACTTCAGAAAATTCAGATTTGCTGATGTACAGGTCATTTGAAGAATCTACTTTTTATGATTGTCTAGTTTTTTGGATACATGCTTGTATTCAAAAAGGTGTTCCATCATATCCTATTACTTGATTAAGAAGTGGAGTTAGCCAAAAGAAAGTCAAGCAGGTACTATCACATTTCACCCGGGTAAAATATGAAAGTTATGAAGTATCAACTTGTAGCTTTTGGAGTTCTCAAGGTGAGAAGTTTGTCCACTTATGTTTCAAGTAGAAATTGCAGATTCCTTGAAGGATTTGTTTGAAGAAAAGTTTTACAACTTCTTGAGAAGCATGGACACTTGGAGACATTCAGGAAGTAAATCAAACATTCAGTCATGAAGGTTTGATAAGAGCAGATTCTACACAAGAGAGATCATTGATCTTGAATGATCTTATATTATCTTGAGTATTTATGATTCAGTTGTCTATCCTTTGTTTATGAAGATTCTTAACATTGGAAGAAGTCAGTCAAAGATTCAGATTCTATCAAATTTGTGTTACAGAGAGGAAGAAGATACTTGTTGTGTTATAGAAGGTTATGAATCCTATAAAGCTTTCAGCAAGGTTTTGTTATGTTAGGATCAGCTAACCTTATTCTAGATTTTGGAAAGCTGAGGAATGACATGGAAAGCTATTGGCATCTGATCAATGCTAATAAAAAGGGTTCAGAGATTTTGTTTCAGATACAGGTATTGATCACTGAACATCAGATTTATGAAGGAAGATGTTCCAGATTTCATAATGTCTGATATATTTGAAGAATACTGGATACTAGTGGTAAATCATCCAGGGGGGTGATGAAACATGAAGACTTATTTTCAGCCATATGTAAAAGAATGCAGAGTCATACCTACAGGTATTCCTATTTCAGGTATTCCTATATTTCCTTTGTCAGGTTCTCTTTATGTTCCAGTTTTGAAAGAAGAAGGAAGAAGAAGAATATTTGGAGAAAGTTCCTGTTAGGATGTTCCTGTTCAGGAGAAGGTTCAAGAGTTCTATTGAAGAGAAGCTTGATATTTCAGAAAGGTATATTTCAGAAGTGCACACATATATGTTTATACCAAGTTCTGAAGGAAAGAGGTATGAAGGATTTAAAGGATGAAGACATGATGACATCATAGATTTTAACTCATATTTCAGTTGATTTCAATTGAGTTGAGTTGATTTGACTTGAGTACAGTCAGAGATGAACCAGCAGTATTCATAATACACTAAGTTGTGAGTTGACAGTCACAGGTTCCAGGATTCAATTCTTGATTTTGTTTAGTGTATTTACATGACGCAGCAGAAGTACATTTGAGAAACTTCTTTTTTGGAAGGTAAATGCAAATATGTGGATCCTAGTGTATGTTTTCAGGTTTTTGAAAACAGGAGATAGCAGGTTCAGAAACAATTCATGCTACATTTGTTGTCAAGCAGTGATTGCTTGATGGGTACACTAATGGATATCTAGTTTGCATATTTTCTCAAGTATTATGGTTCATAATGAGCAAGTTCATGTTTTTTAAAGAAAAGTCAAATTCAGTATTGAAGAAGACTTTTGAAGAACAAGTTCTGAAATGCGGGAGTACAAGCTTGAAGCTTGTGGTAGTTTGCAGTTTGTGACAGATTGCAGATCCAGTCCAGATTGTACCAATATGACATTGCAGGAGGGATTGTTGGAAAACAATGCCTCATTGGTTGGAAATTGGTCAAAGTTTATACCAGTTTTCAGAATGTATATCTATTCTTTCCATTACTTCTACAAAGCAAACGGGCCGCAATTAGAATGGGTACCTTTTTTTTTAATAACTTTGTACAACAAAAGCGTGGGGCAACTTGGCTACGTGGTCGTCCTCCCATCCCAGTGGTCCGGGTTCAAATCCCGTCGGCAGCATATCGCGCAGCGGATAATTTTTGAGCTTTTGCTTTATTAAAAGATTATGGAGAAACTAAAAAAACACTAACGGATGAGCGACGCAATCTTACTTTATTACGATCATGCTTTCTTTATGCGATCGTAGGCTTTTGCTTTATTCAAGGTGCTCTTCAAGGCTCAACAATCTACTATATAAGAGACTATTTAGCTCACTTGTAATCATCCTTCACCTAAGATCAACACAAGCTTTCTAGAGCTTGGACCTCAGTAGAGGTGGTGTTTCTTCTAGCACATGGGGCAGCCATGGTGCTAACTTGAAGCATGTTGAGGAGCAGCTATGGAGTTCTTCTTGGTGATTCTTCTTGGAGAAGATGAAGAGTGTGCTCACACTCTACCTCATGGAGAGGAGGGTATCTCTTGTTCATGGCAAGAAGACTTGGTCATTAGCAGCTTGATGGTGAGGATCGCCCATCTACAGGATGTATTTGAAGATTGTCTTCTACAGGAAGATATTAGGTTGAAGATTATCTTCTACAAGAAGATGTCTGGCTACTTCAAAGACATTGGATGGGACCATCTACATGGCGTATTTGAAGATCATCTTCTACAAGAAGATGTTAGGTTGAAGATTGTCTTCTACAAAGAAGATATCGGGCTACTTCAAAGACATTAGATGGAGATTAACATAAGATTCACATCTTATGTTAAGTATTCAGGTACATATTCTCTTTATGCACACAGGTACTACTTGAAGTTTATGGAGGCTGTGGCGTTCATATCAGGAGGAGTCCTATTCGGCATAGGTACAAGAGAAACAGTACGTATATGCTTTATGCATATTTTATGAGGTGTTTGAGAAGGTGTGTTCACATGAGTTTGAGGATTTCCGTTCACACTGATCCTTCCTCTTTCAGTCACTCATATTCACTCTTCTATAACCTATAAGGTCACACATCTCATATATATTCAGATTACTGCCCATACATCTGAATATGTTTGTTACATTGTACATTCACTCATTCATCTATTTCTCATCACATAGAATGGTTGAGAATTTCGCTCCCACATTGTACATTGAACATTGGTATATATGATACTATGAGTAAGCGATGGCTTACGTAACACCTTACACATGACGTCTATTCTTTCTCTATCTTTATCTCATCATCTGTATGATTAAGTTGTGAAATGTTCATGTTTTGTCAATATGGAAGATTGCTGGAATTAATGTTGTACATGAATGGAACTATGGAACCATGGACCTGTGACATGAGCCTAAGGGCCTACCTCACTTCCAACATAATTCTCATTGGTTTCAAGGCCTAGCAGGACCATTAGAAGATGCTGATTTCATATTTGAGGCCAATTTGGCATTTGATCTTCGCACATGGGCCAAGTACCAGTTCTTTTCGAGAGAATTTGAAGGATTACAGAATACACAAGATCTAACGCACATTTGGGCACGAGCGGGATTTACAGAATATTTTAGTGACCCTCTGCCTAAACCTGATTTTTACAGATGTTTTTACTTGGTAACCACCTTAACGGCTTCAGAGAACAAGGATCTACCCGGCACATTCATGTTACCATCCTTGGTAAATGATCCTCCATTCAGAAGGTTTTATTTGTCTAAAGATTTAATTCGCGCAGCTCTGAAAATACATGGAACACACACTCCGACGGAGAGGGAACGGCTAGTCCCAGAGCAGATGAAACGTGGTGACGTAACTAGTGGGAGGATATTTCTGCTATAACACCTGAGCTCTCCAAGCCATTACGGATATGCATGCAGCACTTTGCTTTCCCAGCTCAAGATCGTTTTACCATGCCTCACAAGAGAATCTGGTTTGGATTGTACTTAGCATGTACTAGACCTCAAACTGTTGATCTAGCCAGCTGGATAATTGATCAGCTCTATTTGGCACAACATAGGTGGGAGCGAAAGAAGGTAATCAATGGATGCTGCGCCCTCACCAGGATCATATATATGTGCTTGGCGTATGACTTACCAATTGAGCGTGCCATGACCAGTGAGGAACTGAAAGCATTTAAAGGCACCACTAGGAAGGCTAGAAAGTCTAGCAAAGGCAGAGCCGGAAAGCGGATGAGAGGTACTATCCCGTGCCTACAAGTCCCAGAATCACCCTCGCCACAACCATCTCCAGAGCAGTCACCAACAGCAGCCACTCCCACGGTACCACCAATTCGTATACGGTTATCAAGACCAGTTATGCCGGAGGGCACCACCAGTACTGTTGCACCCCAAGCAGCCACAACCACAGAACCTATCACCACAGCAGCTGAACTTCCCACCACTATTGGTGCGGAAGCTTTCTCTTTTCCAATACCCCACTTAGAACCAGGACAAGCAGAGCCACTGGACCAAACTTTTGATTTTGAGATGCCCGATGCATTCTCCAATGAGTTCCAGTTTTCAGAAGGACAATTGTTTTCTCAAGAATTTGAAAGGCCTAGCTACCCTACCACACCCAGGGATCAGCCACAAGGACAGATCGTGTCCAGCTCTGATGACGAAAGAACAGCAACCGATGACGACGAAGGAGACGACGAAGCTAGCCAGGGAACACAGGAATCCCAAGAGCATGAACAGACAGATACCCAAGGACAACAAACAGACACACATGGTGATACAAGTACCCATGAAGATGAAACTTACGAAGCAGCCGCTTACACACTGGCTATCAAGAAGTTGTATAGAACTATGGAAAAAGTTTGGGCACACAAAAAGCTGACAGAGGAAGAGAGTCAAACAATAATAGAACAAGAACTTGTCACAGGCGGATTCGAAGACGCATACATCAAAGGATTCAGGGAGTTAGTCAAATCAGTAGGCTCCAACGAAGCCCTCAGGTACTTGCAACGAAAACCACTACCACAGTTTGACCCCCACAGAGTACGACTACTTTCAAAGCCCGGCGAATACATTCGTGTACCAACAGGAGCACAGTCTTCAGAACAAGCCAAGGAGGCACGCCTCGTCCCCGAAAGTTCGTTGGCTGTAGAAACCATCTTTGTAGATTCCCCACCCCGCGCTACAGCTGTACAAACCTCAGTGGTCACTGAAGTACCGACCACCCCAACCGCTCCTCTCTCACCGCCCGTCCATCCAGCCTCCCCTCTTCACCCTCCTTCCCCCAGACCAACATCTTCATTCGCCGGTGGTGTTGCAGAAATTGTCTTTACGACCACTAACCCCGCAATTCCCGCATCCATTAGCCCTAGTCTACCCCCTCCCACACCCACCTTTCTATCCAACCCACTCCTTCATCAATCTCTTCCAACTTTCCCCACAACTCCACGACCCCTTTTCCCATTCCCACCGCCATTAACCTTCTCCCCCGTCTCACCTCCCCGACCCACTGTAACCCCTCTTTCCCCTTTCTACCAAGCTGCTCCAGCCAGCCCCCCTATAAATTACCCCTCAACCTTTGTAAATCCCGTATTTACACCAGCACGAGTACCCACTGTAACATAATCCGGGTAGGAGATGGTTGAACCACACCCTAAGAGAGAGGATTAGGAAGTAATCCTCAACCATGGCTTTTGGGGCAAGTGGTTAGCCCATCACATTCCTAACCAAGAGGTTGTGAGTTCAATTCCTTACATTGGTATCAGAGCCTAGGAAGTAGGCTTGGGAAAGGTGGAATGACCCAATGGCCTCTAAAAAAGGCGCTTGGGCACTCTACCATGTGAAAGGGTAGGAATTGTGGAAGGCGCGCGTGTCGGTTTCAAGGATGGACCTTACAATGATTGGGGTGTATCTCTCAATCGGTAGGTCGGATTGAGGCGTGTAATATACCGTTGGAAAGCTCTCGGAACGAACTTTCCAATGAGCTAGCTTGGAAGTGTGAATTCCTTGGGAATCCTTGGGTGGCACTTGATTGAGTGTTCAAGATACCAAGCATGGGTGAGAACAAGGTTCAAGACTAAGGTTGAGAACAAGGGCTCGAGACACCAAGGTTGCGAACAAGAAGGTTCAAGACACCAAGGTTGAGAGCAAGGGTTCAAGAGACCAAGGTTGCGAACAAGGTTCAAGAAACTGTGCGAGGTTGAGGGACATCAATTCAAGGGCACCTAGGGGTTCAAGGGACTGATCACCGAGACTAGAGGGATACAAGAGTAGATCATTGAGGACAATGATCGACCAAGGGGGGAAGAATGTAACATAATCCGGGTAGGAGATGGTTGAACCACACCCTAAGAGAGAGGATTAGGAAGTAATCCTCAACCATGGCTTTTGGGGCAAGTGGTTAGCCCATCACATTCCTAACCAAGAGGTTGTGAGTTCAATTCCTTACACCCACGATCACACCCATATTCACGCTCACCGCACTAGACACGTCCACTGACATGGACATCTCACCACCCACTGCACCATCACTCACTTCACTCACGGCACCAACATTTTTAGGCACATCACAATTTTCAACAATCACTACATCATCCACCTTCCCACCCCCATTCCCCATTCCCGTTGCATCTACACCAACTGCATCTTCATTTAGCACCCCATTAATACTATCACCCACTGTAGATAATGCATTCCGACAGATGTTCATGTGTATGATGCAAGTAAGAGATGAGTTCACATCTCTTGGTGATAATTATCAGCAGCTGTAGAGGACAACCAATGACTTACAGTCGCAGCTTAATTTATTGTCTATTGAGAATGCCTCTCTGAACACCCGCTACCAGGAATTACGCGAGGCTTATCACAAATTGGAACTAGAAAGCGAAGAAAAGACCAAGGAAGCCACTGCTGACCTGGATAACTTATTAAGAGCCCAGACAGTCCGCAATGCAACGCTAACACGAAACATGGGCTTACTACGAAGACACCTAGCAGCCGCCAAGGAAGAAAACCAGCGCTTACAGGATCAGAACCGAGAAAACTTAGAAGCAACGCTCGACCACCCAGACCAACCACTCAGTCCTAGCAGGTTCAAAGCCATTCCTCCAGACTCGATGAGGATGCTGCTAGAAGATCATGTAAGATTGCTAGATGAATACGACCGCATGAACGAGGAGTTACAGAAACTCAAAGAAGATCACAAATTACTCCAGTTACGAGAACCAGCACACCAAGACATACCAGCACCTGTGGACCCCTCTCCTGACCTCCTAGAGGAACTCAACTCATTACGGGCCCAGGTATCGAACCTTGAATCAAGGATCGCAGTATATGAAGCACCACCAAGGCCAGATTCCCCACCTGAGCTACCAGCTGAGGAAGAAACTGTCACCATCTCGGTGGAGGAAACGTTTGAAGAGGCATACGAGCCACAACCCATCCCAGGCGGACGCGTCACGGCCGAGGGCCAGATGACTTACGAACTCCCGACCCCCGCGTGGATGAAGACTATTGAGGAACTTGGAACAACGCACTCAGCGAGAGAGAGGCACAATTACATGCCATGGCGATGATAGAAGAAAGAATATTACAGTCTCCATTCTTTGCTCATTTGGCCCCGCGACGATACATATCTGGGCATGAGCTACAGTATAAACCGTATTTCATGTTAATGGCCGAATACCAGTTAGCCATTGAGAAAGAGACAGGTAAGAAACCATCGCATGCAACTCAATTCGAGGCGGATGATTTGCCACTAGATGCACAACAAGGAAGGATCTATCAACCAGAGTGGCGAAAAGATTTACTACAGCAGTATCCAGAGATGATGAGTACATGGGTAAAGGCCCCTTTGCATTTGAAGTATAACCCGTGTTGGGGACCAGTACCACGACGCCGCTCCTAGACTGCCTTTGCTATTAAGGTACAAAACAATAAGCAGTGCCAAGACTGGTTGAATTACCCCTATTTTAAGCCACCCATTGAGTTACCAACTGTAGGCTACATGATGGCTACAATTCGCCACTGGCTCCCTAGGCTAAAGCATATGGATGATATAGCGGCGCATATGACCGTCAAAATCTTTGACATGATGCAAATTATTTTTAAAGTCTTCCGACGCGTCAAGGCACCACATGTCAACACCCCGGGCTTTGAGCATGGCAATTTTGACCTGGTATATGATATGAGTACAACGCCATCGCTACGGGTGTGTTATGCCTGGCATTGCAGAATAAAATATCTACCGGCGTGCTACAAGCAGACGTTCGAAGAGATGTTCACAACCGGCTTCTGGGAATACCATTCAGAGGTATTCATAAGTAGGCCTACACATTTATTACAATTATTTGCCTGTGAACGAATGGTTTATTCCACACACTATCAGCTCCCGCCACCGGAAGAACCACAACCAATAGACTGGGAGAAACTCGAGGCCGACCTGGCTCGAGGCATTCGTATCTCCGAGCACACCCTCGCTCAAGACCTCCTACAGAACTATATCCGGCAGACCTCACAACAAGGTTCTGTCAGGGACGACAGAAGCGAGAGGGAGGGGGGTATTGGAAGCAGCCAGAGGCACAGACGACGCGGAAGCATGTAACGACAGAGCAGGGAGCCAGTCGGATCAATTTCTCAAACAAATATGTTTTTTATCACTTTTCAAAACATTCAACAGTGATTTTGATCACTAATTGTAACATATGTAACATAGAAAACCCCATTTTGTAATCCATAGCTCCATTTTGTGCAAGCCGAGGAGTCCTCGAGCTTGAGGAGCTTAGGTAGAATGCGCGTACCAATTTTCGTTATTTTTAGATACCGTTTACCCTTCCAAATAGCTTCTAGGACCTAATTTTCAACTATGCCGGTCACTAGATGTGAAACCGGTCAAAACTAGTCTAGAAACTATAAAAAGAGCTAGAGAGCTCATTTTTGAGGTTGGTTAGTGTTAGCTTGTTGGAGTTTAAAGTTCTTTTGAGCTTGTAATAGTGTTCTTGAGTAATAGAGTTGATTTCTCACCTTCCATTGTGTCTTGCTTGTCTCTTCGTAGTGTGTGTGTATGTGTGTGTGCATTCTATGCTTCTCACCTTCACTCTCACTTCATCTCACATTCACGATCTTCATATCACTCCTATCTCTTCCGCGGATTGACATTAAGGAGGTGGAGCTTCTTAACGTGGTACTTACCATTGTGCTAGAGCAACAGGCATGAAGCAGATTTGGGTAAAGAAAGGAGTGCAACCATCGATGTTGCCTCAAAGATTCCCACCCAACCAGATCAACCATGAAAAAAGAAGGACCAAGCACCTACGACAGGCTCAAGCACGAAGAATCCAACAAATTTGGGTACCGAAGCTATCAAAGAAGGTCGACCACAATCATGTACAAATTTGGGTGCCAAAAAAATTAGCTACAGCTCACCACAGGCGATTACAGATGTGGGTACCCAAGAAGCTCTTACATACACAAGGGCCTCTGCTCCCCACCAGGCAAAAGGTCTCAACAAAGAAGCCAAGGAAAGCAAAGGGTAAGAACAAAACACAAAGAACAAACAAAGATAAACTCAACCCTTCTGCAAAAGAAAGCAGGCAATCATCAAGGATATGGGCTTGGAAGCCAAAAGCACCAACAACATCCACAGAACCAAAAGGCCAACCACACGGGATACCAAAGTTTGGAAAGCATCCAAAGATGAAGTGGCCTGAGGTGATCTCTACAGCACCAAACCCTATTCCAAAATGGGTTCCAATCCGGAGGATTACATCATTTCGAGATCCAATAGACACCTCCAATCAAAGAATTCATCAAGTATGCAAGTAACATCAAAAGCCTCGACCAGCAGCAACCATGTGCCTTTGGCATAACCCAGTCGTTTGCACCATTCAGGTCATGCATTTCCAAAGTATGCATCACTATAGGGCCACCTTACATGGCTGTGCATAGACACAATTGAGAAATCCCAGGCACATGAGACACAATTTTCACATGCAAAATATGTTATTGATACTAACCCCTTTATTCTTGTTTGATACCATCGTGTGCAAAAAAAAAAAGGGGGCAAAGAAGAGGACTGTGCTTGAAAATGCTCATCAGCGAACTTTCAGCAAGGACTATGAAAGCCGATGGTCAAACACCATGATGGAACTACAACACGAAGAGATGAAGATCAACGGACCCTTCACCATGGTAAGACGTGTATGCTTCAACAACACTATAACCATGATCGATTAGGAAACCTCTTCGTCAGCATACCCTTGAGCACTTAGCTCAAGACCCAATCTCTTGCACCATACTTCTTGCCATGCATTTTCCAAGTACGCATACGTAGGGCCACATTACAAGGCCTTGCACAAGGCACATATTTTGTTCAACCCACTCACTGAAGCACTTAGCCATCATCCATTATGGGTTACAAGTACTTGGCATGAAAACTATGAAAGCCATCTTTGGAAGAGTCAGCGGACATCACGGTGACCACTACAAGAACAAGCGAGCCATCCACCACTGAGAGTTGCTCATAATCAGCATTGAACACCTCCTTTGAGCAACTAGTAGTTTTGGAAAACTCACAAATGCACCATCCAGATGGAATACAAGGCAGAAGTACGTACAAAGGGACTACAAACTGCAAGAGCTAACAGTGGCAAAGTGAAGAACCAGACAAACGACCAGGCTACATTGGGAAGATGGATCGCCCCTGTTGGACGCAAAGGACGCTACCTCTCAACGTACTACATGGAACGACCACTACAACAAGGGTCTGTCAGGGACAACAGACTCAAGAGGGGGGGGAGTGTTGAAGCTCAAGATCAAGGACAAAGCATGGAAGTGCATCAAGGAAGTGGACACACAAGAAGAAGGAGCAAGTAGGGAGCTCCAAGAAGCACCTGTCAAATTTTCAGAAGAAATCCCTACAAAAATAGTGATTTTTATCACTAAAAACCATTGTAAATACCATTTTCCATTTTTGAAACTCCATTTTGTTCAAGCCGAGGAGTCCTCGAGCTTGAGGAGTATTAGAACTACCATCCTACCAATTTTCATAATTTTTAGACTCCGTTTGAGCCCCCAAATAAGCCCTGGAACCTATTTTTTAACTAGGCCGGACACTAGGTCTGGACAGGGCCAAAACCACTCAAAAACTATAAAAAGGGCTGGAGAGCTCATTTTTGGGGTTAGCTTGTTGTAGATTTCAGCTTTGTAAGAGAGCTCTTGTATAATCGAAGATCTTCCATTGTTCCACTCCTTGCTCTTACTTTGTGTGTGTGTGTGTATGTGTGTGCATGCTTGTGTGCTCTCACCCACGCACTTGTGCCATCACTTGCTCACGGTCTTCATACCGGTCCTCACGTCTCCACGGATTGACATTTATGAGGTGTATCTCCTCACGTTGGTACTCACCATTGTGCTAGAGTGACATATACCAATGTTAATTTACAATGTGGGAGCAAAAGTCTCAACCACTCTATGTGAACATAAATAAATGGATGAGTGAACGTACAAATGTAACAAACATATTCAAATGTATGGATAGAAATTTGTATATACATGATATGTGTGACATGATAAGTTGTAGAAGAGTGAATATGAGTGATAGAAAGAGGAAGGATCAGTCTAAAACTAATAATCAACAAACCCTCATCTAACCTTAGGCTATAGAAGACTCTAAGTTAGATGCATGTGTGAAAAGATCACATACTTACAAAAGTAGCAAAGAATGCTAACAAGTTTGCTCCCAAAAATCCTCAAACTCGTATAAACATATCTTCTCTAACACATCCAAATATGCAGAAAGCATATACGTACTAATTCTCTTGTACCTATGCCTAATAGAACTCCTCCTAATATGCCTCCATAAACTCCAAGTAGTACCTGTGTGCATAAAGAGAATATGTACCTGAATTATTAAGATAAGATGCAAATCTTATGTTAACCACCATCCAATGTCTTTGAAGTAAACCAAAATCTTCATGTAAAAGAGAATCTTCAAATACATCATGTGAATGGCCGATCCACACCACCAAGCTACTAATAGCTTCTCCATAAGCAAGAGTGTGAGCACACTCTTCTTCTCCAATAAGAACTCCATAGCCGCTCCTCAACATGCTTCAACATACCACCATGGCTGCCCCATGTGCTAAGAAGCACCACCTCTATTGAGGTAACAAAGCTTCCAAAGCTTGTGTTGAAATAGGTGAAGGATAAAGCAATAATGAACCAAGCACTTGTTATGTAGTGATGAGTATCCTTGAAAAGCTTCTCAAAAGCACAATAATAAAGCACAAGATCATAATCGTAAAAATCTAAACATCAATCGCGATTTGTAAGAGCTATCCACTGTTTGTCGCTTTTGTTTTCTAAAAACATGACAAAATAATCTTCGCACTACCGACGTGGGATTCGATCCTGCACCATTTCAATGGAAGGAGTTTGCTTTATCCACGAGTGCTAGGCACTTTTCTTGTAGAGATTACTAGAACAGTAACTAATAAACATGTTTACTGTGAGTAATATGGACCAATAAGACATTGTTTTCCAACATAGGTATGGAAAACTGGACTAGGATGATACATGGGATCCCTCAACCCAGGATCGTGAGTATGAGACAAGGTATCTGGATTACGAGTAGTTCCCTTTTGGGAGATGAACTAGATAGAAGAAAGAACTCGACAGGATCTCGTACTACGAGATTACAAGAGGACGAGACAGGATGTCCAAGAACTAGAATAGAGGAACAAAGAACAAGACAAGAATTGGAACTAGAACTTGGAGAGTACTTACTTGGCAGTCACGACTCCTTGAGTTCCCAAGACTGGTATTGGCAAGACAGAGTATGAGAGTGGTGAAGCCCTCCTTTTATAGGTGTTCAAAGGCAGTGCCCTATGGTGGTTACAAAATGATGATGTCATCATGATGTCATCAGTCCAAAATGGGACCTCCAAATATAAGAAGCGAGCAAGTAAATAGTCGATCTTACGGTTTTGGAAAATTCCATATGCAATGGAAGCATTGGTTTCTCCTAATTCTGAACCAACCATGAGACATAGGATTCACATGGAATCTGAGGTTGAAGATGGTTTCCTTCTTTGTCCATGACACTACTTAAGTCCAAGATTTGGGAATCCATAGAGAAAGGGGATCCTAATGTATGGGTGTATAATGAGGATGGATTATCGATAGGTACTCAAGAAGTAGGCTTGATACTGCATATTCCAAGATTTGGGAAGCCATAGAGAAAGGGGATCATGATGTATGGTTTTATAGTGAGGATGGATTATCGATAGGTACTCAAGAAGTATTCAAGTGGAAGAATTACAATATCCATGGATATCTATTATATAAAGGTAAGGTGTGTATCCCTAGAGACTTCGAGATAAGATGGCTCATTTTGTATGAGTGTCATGACACACCTAGTGTGGGATACTCAAGAGTTAACAAGAGTTATGATCTTGTTATGAGATAGCTTTTTTGGCTTGGATTCATAAGGTCAATAAAGCCGAAAGATTGAGGATTGGAGGACTACTCCACCCATTGGATATATGCCAATGGGAAGTGGGAGAGTACCTCCATGGATTTTATAGTAGGATTACCTAATACATAGATAGGGCATAACTCAATCTGGATAATTGTGGACAGGTTAACGAGAATGGCTAGGTTTATTCTGACACATAGTACAGTGAAGGCACATGAGTTGGCTAGGTTATCTGTGGAGAATCTATACCAGTTATATGGTCTTCCTTTAAACATTGTTTCTAATCAGGGTAGGAAGTTTGCTAGTCACTTTTGGAGGGTAGGCTTCAAGAGGTTGGATGCCAAAATTAGAATGAGTATAGTCAAGCATCCATAGTCGAATGGGCAAACACAGAGGGTTGAAAAAATCCTAGAAGATATGCTTTGAGCATATGTGAATGAAAGGAAAACTATTTGTGAAGATTATTTGTTTATATTAGAGTTTGCATATAATAGTGCCAAGGACTCTTCCACATGGCATAGTCCATTTATGCTTATGTATGAGTTTCAACCAAGAGCTCCTTATGTAGTAGGATTGCAACATGAGAAAGTCCAAGCTCTAAAGGATTTCTTGGAAGAGATGAATAATATGCTTAGGCTTTGTAAGGACAACATTAAGAGAGCTCTAGAGAGAGTTAGAGCCTATGCTGACCTGCAAAGGAGAGACATCAACTTTGAGGTAGGAGAGCAAGTCTATCTTAGATTTCCATCTAGGTCTGAAATCATGAAGATGAGACCTTGTCCAAAACTATCTCCTAGGTATTGTGGAACTTTCCCAGTACTTAAGAGAATAAGAAAGAAGGCTTACCAGCTCCAACTTCCAAAGAATAGCCAAATCCATCTAGTATTTCATGTTAACATGCTTAAGAAAAAGCAGGGTGAATCTGACGACCTCATTCCAGATAGTGAGGTAGTATAGCCTATCTCTATTAAATCTATCCTGTACGACCCTATGAGCATACTATGCACTCGAGAGAAATGGACAAGGAGTCATCTACATAAAGAGTACCTAGTAAAGTGGAAAGATAGTTCAAAAGGTAGTGCTACATGGGAGTGGGTTAGCACCCTTCAGAGCTAGTTTCCCAATTTTGGATTTCCTTCCCGAGAGTCTTCTTAGGGGAAAGGATATAGGGAAACAGCACAAAGATATGACCATGTACTTTGGATACATGGGGCTTTTAAGAGTATCTATGCAAAGTATGTCTTTCTTGTTGAGATATCAAGCTCAACATGTGATGATCCAAGATGACACGTACCAGTTTTTTGTTTCTCTGACATGTATAGTGGTCACGCCGGTATATGTCAGGGATACTTCATTGAGCTTTATTAGATTTATCTACCGAGAGTGATGGCACATTTGTTTCTTGCCAGCTCACTCATTCGCGGACATTAGGTTTTTCCTTATGTACTGGTCTTTATATATTGCACTGGTTGTATTCTTGTTTTTAGGTCATTCTTGTACATTCCTTTTATGTAATAGAAGAAGAAGAAGAAGATCATTCTTCCTTGCCTCAATCTGTGTGTGTGCTTCTCCTTGAGAGTGAGAGTGTGTGTGTGAGCTCTCTTCCTTATCTCCTTCCTTGTAACATGGTATCAGAGCCAGCGTGGCTGTAGAGAGCTCGTGGAGAAGGTGACGGTGAAGACTACGCGGCAAGGCATGGAGAAAACGCGATTTCACAAACGGCCTCCGTTTGCTACGAAAATCGTCAGATCGAAGTTTCGGAGCCATCTCGACCTCCGTTTCGAGCCCGCAAGGTGGGGCCCACAGAAAAACCAGGTCAGTTTCAAAAACTGTAACTTGCGTTGTGTTCGGCGACACTCATATATTCTAGATTCCGAATTTCAAGCGATTCCGTGTACTGTTGATACACGAAAACTGTGTTTTTCTGAGATCGAATTGTCACGTCATAGTGCGACAGTGTTCAAGCAGAAGTGCTACTTGTAGTGTGTTGCGGTGTTGTGAATTGTTTAGAAATGGCAAATGCAGATGGAATGAGTCAGCTTATGAGCGATAAGCTGGACAAGAACAACTTCCATGCTTGGAGATTCAGAATGACGAATTTTCTGATCGGAAAAGGCTACTGGAAGTACATCGAAGGAGAGAATGAAAATGCTCCGCAGTTACCAGAAAGGAATCGGATTGCAGAACAGTTAAGAGCATATGAGGAATGGAATCAAGGAGCATGAAAGGTAATGTATTGGCTATCTGTTAGCATACAGGATAGCATGATTGGACACATACAGGATGCCAAGACTCCAAAAGAGGCTTGGAACAGTTTGGTCACTTTGTATGAGACCAATACAAAGGCACAGAAATTGCAACTCAAGAACGAGGTGCATACATTGGAGAAAAATAGCATGTCGGTAAGTGACTACACTCTAAAAATCAAAAGCATATGTGAGTCACTTGCATCTATTGGCGTGAATGTAGATGATGATGATAAGGTGGAAGTGTGCCTTCGTGGTTTAGGAGCTGCATATAAGCAGTTCAGAACTTCTTACTCCGAATTTTGCTGATTTGGTCTCTATGCTAATCATTGAAGAAAAGAATCTTGGTGAGGATTCAAACTCCCAAGGAAAGCCCAGTTCTGAGCAGGTATTCTACCCTGGCAGAGGAAGAGGCAGAGGTAGAGGTTTTGGAAGTGGAAGAGGAAATAGTAACCAAGACCAAGGTCAACAACAGAATCATGCAGGAGGAAGAGGACAGTTTCAAGGCAGGGGGAGCCAAAGAGGTCGCAGAAATTTCCAAAGAAATGATTCAGGTAATGATAGTAAAGGATGCTGGAATTGTGGTAAACTTGGACACTTTAAACGTGATTGCAGGTTAAAGAATCAAAATAACAGAAGGCAGCAAAACAACTATGCATCCACAAGTGCAGATGATTCTGAGAAGCTGGTGTTTCAAAATTGAATGATAATGTTTGGTATGTTGATTCAGGTGCTTCAAATCACATGACCAGTCATGCAGAATGGTTTAGTAGTTTGCAGAAAATGCCAGTTCCTGGATATGTTGAAACAGGTGATGATACATCGCATCCTATTGAGCATACAAGAAACATAGCATTGTCTATGGAGGACGGAAAGGTAAAACATCTCGCTGATGTGCTGCATGTTCCAAATATAACGAAGAATCTGGTTTTTGTTGGACAAATGGTTGACCAGGGATTACAATTCAGGTTCAATGCTGATGGATTATATGTAGAAGAGTACAAGCAGGATGGACGATTGGTTGCCAAAGGAAACAAAGTGGGTAGGATGTTCACCTTAAATGTGAAGATTCCTGAAATGAATGCAGCCATGTTTGCGAAAGGTGCAGGAGTTATTGCAGATATAGAGATATGGCACAAACGGATTGGACATGCAAACTTGCAAAGGCTGAAACTAATGCAGTCAAAGGAGATTGTCCATGGACTATCAAATTTCAAAGTTCCAGAAATGCAAAAGGTATGTGCAGCATGTCAATTTGGTAAACAATCAAGAGCATCATTTTCACATGACAAGCATGTTAGTGAGAATGTACTAGAAGTAGTACATATAGATGTTTGGGTCCAGCAAAGACCACATCTATGGGTGGTTGCAGGTTTTATGTTACTTTCATTGATGACCATACACGCAAAGTATGGGTATATTTCATGAAAGAGAAGAGCGAGGTGTTTACTCACTTCCAGAATTTTAAAGTTATGGTGGAAAAGCAGGCAGGGAAGTACATTCAAACATTAAGATCTCATGGAGGAGGTGAATACATGTCAAATGAGTTCAGCAGTTTTCTAAAAAATCATGGAATTCGGCGTCAGTTTTCATGCAGGTACACACCACAACAGAATGGTGTTGCTAAACGCAAAAATAGACATATTGAGAAATAGCAAGAGCCTTGATGGCTGAGAAGAATATGCCTCATTGTTATTGGGCAGAAGCTGTGCATACTGCTGTATACATCATGAACAGAACTCCGACTGCTGTTGTACATCAAGTTACACCTGAAGAGAAGTTTACAGGTAAAAAGCCAAACTTATCACATCTGAAAGTTTTTGGCTGTATTGCATATGTACATGTTCCAGATGAGTTGAGGATGAAGCTTGATCCGAAAGCAGAAAAATGTGTCTTCATTGGATATTCCCTTGAGCAAAAGGGGTACAAATGTTATAACCCACTCACACGACAGGTGAAGGTGAGCAGAGATGTGGTATTTGATGAAATTTCAAGATTCTATGTAGATGCCAAAGAAGGACTGAATCTTGAACCAAATGACAAAGAAAATGCTGAAAAATCTAGTGCAGAATCTCAAGTTTTGAGTGGACTGGATGCATCACCAAGTAATAGTTCCAACTCAAATCCATGGAGTGGAAGATTGCGTGGAAATTTTAGTCCAGCAAATTCATCAAATACATCCAAGAAAGGTAAAGAAAAGCTTTCTGCTGGTAGTAAAACAGGTGCAGGTTTTGAAGACGTTGATGGAGATTCAAGCGGTTCAGAAAAGAGTCTTGATGAGGAACTTGGATTGCCCTCTGTGAAGACTCCAGGAGTAAGAAGGGCACATGCAGATGATAAAAGAAGAAGTGACCCAGGACCAAGAAGATCTGGGAGGATGCGTAATTCAATGCAACGATTGACATATGATAGTTACATGGCTCGCCATTGTGCCTACATGACAAAGGTAATACAAGATGTTGAACCTTCTTGTTTTGAAGATGCAATTGGTAATGCAGATTGGAAAAAAAGCTATGGATGAGGAGATGGCTGCACTTTATGGAAATGATACATGGAAGCTGGTTCCATTGCCGCAAGGAAAGAAATCCATAGGCTGCAAATGGGTTTACAAGGTAAAGCATAATGATGATGGTAGCATAAGCATGTATAAAGCACGATTGGTAGCTAAAGGTTATGCACAGACATATGGCATTGATTATGAGGAAACATTCAGCCCAGTAGCTAAAATGTCTACTGTCAGAACACTTGTTGCATTAGCTACAGCAAAAGGATGGACTTTGCATCAGATGGATGTGAAGAATGTTTTCCTACATGGTGAGTTACAAGAAGAAGTATGGACCAGCCACAAGGATATGAAGATTCAAAGCATCCAGAATATGTTTGCAGGTTGCAAAAGGCTTTTTATGGGCTGAAGCAAGCCCCTCGTGCATGGCATGCAAGGATTGCTGATTACTTAACCAACATTGGGTTCTCTATGTGTGATGCAGATCACTCACTATATGCAAGGAAGGCTGATGATGGCATCACTATTGTGGCTATTTATGTTGATGACCTGATTGTAGGTGGTGATAATGAAGAAAACATCAAAGAGGTAAAGAAACTTCTTATGCAAGAATTCGACATGAAAGATCTTGGTGTGCTGCGTTATTTCTTGGGCATTGAGTTTATACATACAGAAACAGGTATATGGATGTCGCAAAGGCAATATGCCTTGAATATGCTGCAAAAGTATGGTATGGCTGATTGTAAGCCAATTTCTATGCCATTAGATCAGAATTTGAAATTGGATACTGCATCAGGTGAAGCATTGGAAAATGCTACTATGTACAGGAAAATTGTGGGAAGTCTTATATATCTCACAATTACAAGGCCTGATCTAAGTTATACTGTTGGACTTGAAAGTCAGTTTATGCAGGTTCCTAGGAAGCCACATTTGGATGCTCTGAGGCGCACTCTATGTTATGTGAGTGCTACTTTGGATTATGCATTGTTTTATGAAGCTGGTGTAGATTGGCAGGTTCATGGATACACCGATGCAGATTGGGCTGGTAGTACTCCAGATAGAAGATCTAGCAGTGGCTTTCTTTTCTCACTTGGAGGTGAAGCTATTACATGGAGCAGTAAGAAGCAACCCACTGTTGCTTTGTCGAGTACAGAGGCTGAGTATAGAGGTGCTGCAATGGCAGCATGTGAGGCATCATGGCTGGAGATGTTACTTGCAGATTTAGGTGTGGAAGTGCAAAAGCCTATCACTATGTATTGTGATAATCTTAGCAGCATATAGTTAGCACAGAACCCTATTTTCCATGCTAGAACAAAGCATATCGAGGTACATTATCACTTCATCAGAGAGAAGGTATTAGCAGGTGATATTGATCTTGTTTATGTGAGAACAGATGAGCAGGTTGCTGATATTTTCACCAAAGCACTTGGAGCTGAGAAGTTGAAGAAGTTTCGGAAGATGCTTAGATTACAGGATATGGCATTGAGCTTGAGGGGGAGTGTTGAGATATCAAGCTCAACATGTGATGATCCAAGATGACACGTACCAGTTTTTCGTTTCTCTGACATGTATAGTGGTCACGCCGGTATATGTCAGGGATACTTCATTGAACTTTATTAGATTTATCTACCGAGAGTGATGGCACATTTGTTTCTTGCCAGCTCACTCATTCACGGACATTAGGTTTTTCCTTATGTACTGGTCTTTATATATTGCACTGGTTGTATTCTTGTTTTTAGGTCATTCTTACATTCCTTTTATGTAATAGAAGAAGAAGAAGAAGATCGTTCTTCCTTGCCTCAATCTGTGTGTGTGCTTCTCCTTGAGAGTGAGAGTGTGTGTGTGAGCTCTCTTCCTTATCTCCTTCCTCGTGACATTTCTCTTCTATTAGGACCTTCCAACACCACTTTTGAGGACAAAAGTGGAATTAAGGGGATGGAAATGTTATATGGCCTCATTATTGAACGCACCTTGAGAAAAGTAGAATATTTATTCTTATGGTATGTAGCAAGGAGGTTCGACATTAGTATCTCTCTATGTATGTGTTGGAGATATGAAATATTAGCCAGACATCTTCTTCGTTTGCTTAGGGAACCGGGTCCAAATGATCTCCAAAAGTAGGAGGGCGCATAGGAGGATTCAACAAATACATCTTATTCAAGAGGATAATGCATAGCTTTTTCTAAGGCAAATGTTATCTTTAATCCATTAACCCTATTGTAAATACAATCGAGTGTACTTATTTGGTTCAAGTATGTAATCCTCCTTACTCATTTATGAACCTAAGACCTTAGCCTCAGTGGTCTAATTTTTAAGGCTTATCCCCATGCTTTCTATAGGATCTTGATTCTATTTCCTCTTTGGCCATTAGAGAAAACTCTCAATGGGAATCAGTTCCCACTATACCATACCAGTGAGTTCTTTCTCCAATCCATCAAACTACACCCTTTATCTTTCCACCTCCTTTTTCCTTTCAATGTTCTTTGATCGTTCTCTATGATCACGAACTCATCTTTGAATTCCTTGGCACCATATACGAGAGAGGAAGGACTAAGTTTTCTATATCTCAAATATTTCTTTGGTGGACCGTTAACCTTTCCTTGGCATGTTTTATCATATCATTAAAGGTTTGATACATTTGTCCAGTTTAAGATATTTGGCTTTTCCAAAATTCTTCTTGCCAAGTTAACTTGAGATAAGACCATCGTTTTCCTATAGATCTTCTCTGATATTTAGCCACGATATTTACATGGGATCTTTAACTCATACATTCATGATTTTACTTCTTTCTTAAGTCGTTAACATCCTATTGATATTCTTAGAACCTTTGATTATTCTTCTAGGGATCAACAACTATATGTCCTCCCTTTGACTTAAGAAACTTGTCATACTTACCTATCCAAACATCTTATCCATTTTCAAGTATCTTGTTATGGATATGCTTCAATCATTTGACTAGCTTATGCTTTGGTTACTGCCAAGTTAGAATTCCTTCATGAATTTCTTTCTTGCATATCAAGTTCTTAAAAGATCAAAATCACTTAGGTACTTGATATCAATCTTACTCCTCAACTTTCATAGAAGAATCAAGGATCATATCTATTGATTAAGAGTATCATATTAGTGATAGCTTTCTTCCCCCCTTTAAGAGTTTTCATCTTCGGAAATTGTGGGCTTTAAGGAAATTGATATTTACTCAATTTCCTAGGTATAGAACCAATCATAGCTTTATTTATGTTCAATCTTCTTTTCTTCTAAATTGATTGAGAAATTAATTAAATATCATTGAGTTCAATCTTACATGATCCTAAATTTGGCATTTGGTACCACCAAATTCACTTTAATGATACTCTAAACCTAGATATCCCGTACCATCTAGCTTACACTCTCACCTTAGTACAAATAACTTTAGCTCTTACTTGAGGATTACTCATTAGAAAGACTTTCCTCATCTTAGTCTAATCAAGTAGCATCAAAATGCTTGTAAGTTATATCCTTACCAAGTCTCAATTTATACTAAAAAAGACTCTAAAGATTTTAACTATTTGTCAATTCATTTTGTTTGATAATAGGTCTATGATTTTTATACTGGATGATATTTTTTGACATAAGTAGGCATCTATCTCAAAGGATATTGTCAATTATGAGCTTAGCCAAATGGATATATCTTTAACCATATTGATAAATTGCTTCTTATTTATAAAGCATATTTTGGAGTCATGGTATTTAGAGTTTCTTTCAACCCTTTAAGACCTTGCTTTTCTCCAGATATGCAATACAAATCTTTAACAATTTTCTTTCGAGGCTCTGAATGGATCATACTTCTTGTCAAAGAGGGACAATCTTATTGGGAAAGAAATGGGTTTCTTCAAAAAGATGACATGATTCAATCATCTCATGCCCTTTCTTATCACTTTATGAAATTTTCTTCCCCCATTAGTTGATAATTGTTCTCAATGATCAATTGTTGAAGTTCTTAAGGTCTTTGAACTTCTTAACATCCTTCATGATTATGAAAGGTTAACCCATCACTATCTGTAGGATCTCATATTCTTTAGTTTCTCTTTTGGATATCTTTAAATCCAAATTATTATTACCAATATCTTATGGCTAATAAGAAGATAAACATTGGTTGAATTGTAGCCTAAGTCCTTGGCCTTGCTGATGATGCATGCCATGGGTTTGATGGAACTCGAGGATCCATACAGAGGACTCAAAGCTTAAGGTGTTTCTATGTGTGATAAGATTTGTTGGCTTTTGGATTAAGCCAACATATAAAAAACATAAAAGTTAATGGTTATTGAGTCCCATAACATCAACATACCATTAATACTTTATGCTTTTGACTTCATATTAAGAAGTCATTTCCTATCTTAAACCTTAAACTTATGAACTTAATTTCTCTCTCATGTCCCACCAATCCATGCACATGTGATTCAAATCATTGCCTATTATTTTTGAGCTTTATGAGTGTACATTTCATGCTAATGGAAAATATTAACTCATTTATGTATGCCTTAAGTGCATCAATTAAGTCATTACATTCGTGCACCATTCCAAGTGCATGTGAAACTCACCTATTTCTTTTGATGTGCATACTTAAATGCAATATTCTAGCATGACAAAGTAAACAAACATAGGTGGAAAAAATGAGAAAATACTTATCTCCACTATAGCTTCATCTATCCTTTGATCTCGTGTATGAAGAGGCTTATATTCTTAGATATATTCAAATTTGAAGTTGAAAGTTTGGGCCATTCCATCTCTTCTACTTTTAAAGTCCTTCCTTGGCTATTAACATACTTACTTGTATGCCCACATATGCATTTAACCTTACAAAAACTCTAAAGTTTCCCTCATGCATGCTAGCACTCATATATGAAATGCTTTTTTACTTTCCATATCACATGTGAGGTGATTTCAAAGGTCATTCAATGAAGAAGGCATGCTCATCCATGCTTCTTCTTTGTTCTTCATGGGTCATATAAAGAGCTTCTTTGTGCACCAAACTTGTGGAGAGGGGAGATGAGAGGAATGCCTCTACTACGAGCTACATGTTATATGAAGGAAATAGGTTCTACCATCATTCTCACATAAGAGGAAGACTGAAGGCTTCTCATGAAGGTGCTCCTCCCATTGCTTCACACTTTGAACATCACTTGTCTAGGCTACTAAGAGGCCTCCTTGGCTACATGCGATCTAGCAAATGGACTTTTTGTCCGTGGCCCTCTCTCTATGGGGGAGGGCACATGAAAATTCTTTTGTATCTCCTAAAAAGAACATATACTAGGCTTGCCAATGGCAAATTCTAATCACATAAACATGTAAGTATCTATTGATATATTTAGGTAGTGATGTGTGTGAACACACTAGGACCGTCGGGGCACTTTTTTCCCTCTTTAAGAGGTTTTTTTCCCCCGGCTTGTATATACGCCTATTGCTCTAATGGGCTACTTATCTTTGTACATTCTCTAGTAATACATTCAATATTGTGTGTTGTGCTCCAAGCTTCTTCTTCTTCCTTGTGTTGTTCGCGTGCTTCCGCAGACGTCTAACTCCAACAATTGGTATCAGAGTAGGTCGTCGCTTCATCTAGGGTGCCGTCGAAACTCCTCTGTTTGCAGTCTCAGATTCGCATGAAATTTGGTGAGCATACTCAGGGTGTTTCAAAGATCAAAACAGCTTTGCTGTGTGGTGCCGAAATCGCGATCTGAGCTCGTTTCGGCCTTCGAACGCACTATCGTAGCGCTTGTGCAAGCTATTTTGTCTTTTTGTGCCAAAGGTATATACCAGTTTCTATTCGCCAATTTAAGCGTCTCGAAGTCTGCTACAGGTCTAGCAGAACTCGTCTGGGCAGTTTTGTTCAACTTTTTGAGATACAGTCAATTTTCTGCATCAAGGTATTTTAGTCACAGGCCATGGCTGAAAGCAGTGATGTATTCCGTATGTTGGCTGCTGTTGAGGATAAGTTGGATGGTACCAACTACCCATTATGGGCTTATATGATGCGACATGTATTGGTTGCAAAAGGACTGTGGAACATTGTGCAGGGTGTTGAAAGACATCCTGTTACACCTGCAGCTACAGGTACTGCAAATACAAGTGTTGGAGGTGCTGGAGCTGATGAAGATGGTGTCGAGGATGATATTGTGCAGATTCCTGTTCGTGCTTCTATTTCTGTTGCACCTACTGTAGAGAAGATTCGCTGGGATGGCAGAGATGCCCAGGCACATGCATTGATAGCTTTGTCTGTCAATCGTGCCATTATTCCTCACATTCGCTCTTGCAGAACAGCAAAGGATGCTTGGGATACACTTACCAAATTGTACCAAGCTAGGAATGAGGCTCGTGTTGCTTACCTCCGAAAACAGTTGGAGAGTGAGCACATGAATGAAGGTGATTCTATGGACAGTTTCCTAACGAAGATCAAAGATTTAAAGGAACAGTTGATTTCTGCTGATGAGGTTATACCAGATAGCTCACTTGTGCAGACCATTCTGAATGGTCTTCCTGACTCATATCAGAGTTTTGCTTCTACTCTTTGGTTGATGATGAAAGGCAATCCAAATGCCTTATCATTTGAGGAGTTAGTCTCTGTTCTGTTGCAGGAAGATCAGTCCAGGCAGAACAGGTCCATTATGCGAGTTGCAGATCAAGCTTTCCTGGCTAGTCAGAAGGGCAAAGGAAAATGAGGCTCTTCTACTAGTAAGCAGAAATCTGCAAATGCTGCACAATCGAAGAACCAGGATAAAGATGAGAAGAAATCAGAAAAGCAGAAATTGTTTTGCAAGTATTGTAAAGGAAATGATCATATCATAAAGAACTGTCCAAAACTGGCTGCTAAAGAGGCAAAGAAGAAAGAGGCTGGAATGGTTGTTGCAGAGGCCTCTACACAAAAAACAGAGTCTGCAAATCTTGTGCAGGAAGAAGAATGGGCGTTTACTACTGTCTGCAGTTTTGACCCATCTTCTCATGATCAGTGCATGTCTGCAGTAGACTCAGATGTTTGGTATTTTGACAGTGGAGCAACCAAACATATTACCTCGCAGTGTAGTTTCTTCTCTTCACTCGAGCCTGCCCCTACAGGGAATACTGTTACATGTGCCAACAACTCCTCTTATCCTGTTATGGGAGTTGGTAAGATCATTCTGACTACAGCTGATGGTAGTTCTTTCACTTTGTCAGATGCTTTATTTGTGCCAGGGATAAAAAAGAACCTGTTATGAGTTTCTGCATTAGCCAAGATTGGCTTGGTTGTGAAATTTGTTGATGACAGGTGTACAATTCATGATCTATCAAATGGCGATGTGATTATTGCTTCTGGCATTTTATGTCATGGGTTGTATAAGCTCATAGACTATGAAAGATCAGTGAATGATTCCGCATGTGCAGTTCATGATTCTCAGGCTATGTCAGACGCAAAGCTTTGGCATGCACGCTTTGGTCATCTGAATTTTGCTAGTTTGCTACGCCTGCAGAAATCTGAAATGGTGTCCTCTTTGCCCAAACTTGAGGCACCTGGAAAACATGTTTGTGAGAGCTGTATTTTGGGCAAAATGCAGCGTTCATCCTTTCCAAAAGATGGTTTAGTTCGGGCTATGCAGAAATTGCAGCTTGTACATAGTGATGTCTGTGGTCCTATGCAGACACCCTCTTTTGGAAATTACCTTTACTTCGTGACTTTCATTGATGACTTCTCCAGGCATGCATGGGTATATCCACTCAAAGCAAAGTCCGAAGTGTTCATGTGCTTCAAACAATTTTTGGTTTTGGCTGAAAATCTGTCAACATGTAAAATGGGCACCCTCCGTTCTGATCGAGGGGGGGAATATATGTCTTCAGATTTTAATGCATTTCTGGCTGAACGTGGGATAAAACACCAGTGTACAGTGCCATATACATCTCAACAGAATGGAGTTGCTGAACGAAAGAACAGGTCACTCATGGAGATGGCGAGGTGCATGGTCAAGAGTCAGGCTTTACCACATAGTTTCTGGCTTGAGGCTGTCATGTGTGCAGCATATGTACTGAACAGGTGTCCCACTAAAGCGCTGCAATCTATCACTCCATATGAGGCTTGGCATGACCGCAAGCCATCTGTTGCTCATCTGCGTGTTTTTGGTTGTTTGGCATATGCACTAGTGCCTGAACAACATCGCAGAAAATTGGATGATAAGGTAGTAAAATGTATTTTTGTTGAGTACAGTTCTGAAAGTAAAGGCTATCGTCTGTATCATCCACAGACTAAACGCATTCTGGTTAGCCGTGATGTTGTATTTGTGGAAGATGTTGTTCAGCCATTGCTTTCATGTACTAAGAAGACATCTGTTAGCTCCAAAGAATGCCTCTTTTTACAGGTGGGTAGTCTAGTGCTGGTCCTAATGAGGTAACTTCTCAGCCTTTGCAGGTTTCATATGATGATGCAGATCATTCCATTTCTGATGCAGATCATTCCATTTTTGATGCAGATTTACATGATGCACTTGTTGATGAGAGAGCTGATATTGAGTAGGCAAAAACTATGCCAAAATGGCTGGTGCAAACTTTGCGTGACAGCAAATTAGATGCACCTTTGTCATATCGTACTCGTTCAGGCTCTCATAGTGCCTCCTTTGCATCAGATTGCTATGCTATGGCTGCGGCTAGTCTCTGTGATGAGAATGAGCCTGTTTCTTTTGATGAAGCACATAATTCAGAAAATTGGATGGCTGTTATGCAATCTGAATATGATGCTATAATGAAGAATGGTACATGGTCTTTATGTGACTTGCCTCCAAGCAAGAAGGCCATTGGCACTAAGTGGGTATACAAGCTGAAGCGTAAATCTAATGGTACAGTTGACAGGTATAAGGCTAGGCTTGTTGCAAAGGGTTATGCGCAGGAAAGGGGCATTGATTTCGATGAGACCTTTGCACCTACATGCCGTATGACTACTGTTCGGAGCATTTGTGCACTTGCAGCCCATCATGGTTGGAATGTACATCAGTTGGACATAAAAACAGCATTTCTGAATGGTGCTTGCATGAAGAAGTGTATGTTTTTCAGCCCCGTGGCTTTGTGCAGAAAGGGCATGAAAACCAGGTGTGCAGGTTAAAGAAGGCATTATATGGTTTAAAGCAAGCACCACGTGCTTGGTATGAGAAGATACATGCCTATCTGATTGCACATGGTTTTGAGAACAGTCCAACTGAAAGCACCTTATATGTTAAGCGTGCTAATGATGTACTTCTGATCATTGTTGTCTATGTTGATGACATGCTGCTCACTGGTCCTATTGAGAAGCATATTGCTGATTTCAAGGCTGATTTGCATGCCTCATTTGAGATGTATGATTTGGGGCATTTGCATCACTATTTGGGCATTCAGTTTATGCAAGTTGATGGTGGAATGGCTTTGTGTCAAAAAAAATATATTGACACATTATTGCAGCATTTTGGCCTTGAAGACTATAAGCCTATTGCCACTCCTATGGAGACAGGTTTACGATTGAGTCTTCATGATGCTGGAGATGCATTTGATGCTGTTCTCTATCAGCAGACTGTTGGATGCTTGATTTACTTATGCATTACTCGGCCAGATATTTGGTTTGCTGTCTCACAGATGAGCAGGTTTATGCATTGCCCAGGAGTCACGCATTGGAAGGCGGTTAAGCGCATCTTTCGCTACTTGAGTGGTACTCGACTACTTGGGTTGTTTTATCTGAAGGGGGGATCACTACCGCCAGATTTGCGTGCTTTTTCTGACTCAGATTGGGCTGGTTGCTATGACACTCGTGTGTCCACCAGTGGTTTTTGTTTCATGCTTGGTAGCTCATGTATATCTTGGTTGAGCAAGAAGCAGCCTACTGTGGCCACTTCCAGTTGTGAGGTTGAGTATAGGGCAGCTTTCACAGCGAATGTTGAGTGTGTGTGGCTCAGACGCCTTACAACTGATTTGGGTGTTGGCTAGTCTTCTGCCACCACCATCTTCACTGACAGTGAGAGCGCATTGGCAGTTGCGAGGAACCCTGTGTTCCATGCTCGCACTAAGCACATTGAGGTGCATTATCACTATGTCAGGGAGAGGTTCTCTGCTGGGGAGATCAGCTTGGCATATGTGCCCACGTAGGAGAACATTGCAGACCTTTTCACGAAGGCTCTGCCTAGGGAGAAGTTTGAAGCTTTTCGCAAAGCTTTGGACTTACTTCCTTTTGTGGAGTGATTTCCACATAGCTTGGCACTTCCTTATACATGAGTGCCAGCTCCTTGTTCACCGCATCACTCCCAGGGGGGATTTGTTGATATATTTAGGTAGTGATGTGTGTGAACACACTAAGACCATCGGGGCACTTTTTTCCCTCTTTAGGAGGTTTTTTTCCCCCGGCTTGTATATATGCCTATTGCCCTAATGGGCTACTTATCTTTGTACATTCTCTAGTAATACATTCAGTATTGTGTGTTGTGCTCCAAGCTTCTTCTTCTTCCTTGTGTTGTTTGCGTGCTTTCACAGACGTCTAACTCCAACAGTATCTATACATGTGAAGATCATCTTGAACAATATAACTTGCTTTTATAATAATATAATGAAATCAACTTCTTAGTCACTAAACTACCTCTCAAGAGTATAAAATCAACTAGCCTAGACAACCAATGCAAAGAGAGAGCACATATCCAACCTTATATATACCTCCAGGCCAAGGGAGTGCTGTCCTTGGGTTTGTCCAAGTGTCCAATCAAGTGTCCCACATGTGGACACTTTCCCAAGGGTCATCACATGCCTTCTAATTTCCCAAGGCCTATCACAATCCTTTTAAATTAAATGAGGATTCTTCTCTCACTTATACCCAAGGTGGCTCCTAGAGAAGCTTCTCCTAAGACTAAGATTCCCACACTTTAGGATAAATCAATTCTAAGGTTCACAACCATTCAATTGGTAACTCATATGAATAAATACTCTAAGCTGGGTTCAACCCAAAGGGTCATGCATGTGCCAAGGATGAAGCAAGGGCTAAACCAAGGCTAATGCATATCATATTCTAACCTATAGAATCCACATATTTAGCCTTCCATGTCCATGAATTATACAACACAAGGTAATATGTTTAGTTGCACCACTATCAAAGTACCCAACATCTGAGTCTAGTGTAGATGTACACTGCTCATGAGAAGATGGGTCATAGCTAGTAGCTACAAACAATAGTAAATGCTCATTCTTAATTATGAACAAGATTAGCAAAATCTATTTTAGGTGTGGAGGCTTTTGCAACAACCATTCTAGCCTCTTTCTTCTTTGCTTGTGTTACAACTAGTTTAGGAGGACCCTTTATAACATGTTCATTTGCCTTACAAAACTTGCAAAATTATCTCTACTTTTTTATTTTCTTGTCATCTTTGTCTCAGTTCTTTGACTACGTAGCATGAGCTCCATTTACCTTTGCCCTTCTGACTAGCTAAGAAAGCTTGATCTACAACATAATTGATATGTTTTGCCTAGAATAATCTTCTTACAACAAAATGGAGACTAAATCCTCAAAGGTTAAGGCATTCCAATTGCCTTACATCGTCAACCAAAGAATAGAAGCAAAACTTTGATATCAATCAAGAAGATAGTTGAGAACATCTATACAAGTGAACTATCTGGAAAGATTTCATCAATTGAAATCAATTGCTCTTTCAAATATTTGATCTTTGTTAGAGAATTATCCACTGAATCTCATTCATTCATATGCTCACTCTCCAAATATTTTCAGAGGTAAGCAACACGAGCCTCATTTCTTTCTTGGTATAGTGTTGTAAGAGTATCCCAAGCATATTTTGTTGTTTTGCATGAGCAAACATGAGGGATATTGACATGTTTGACATATAAAGCTACCAATGCATGTGCTTGTGCATCTCTACCATCCCAACAAAGTTGCTTGATAATAGGTGCAATAGGAACTGCAACACGACCAAGAAATTGAAGATCATCATCTTCAACACCATCTACTTTACCTTCAATCACTATATTTGTAGGTGTAATAAGTTGTTTTTCAACACCCTACACAATATTCCACAACCCTGTTGCTACCAACACATGATGCATCATGTATGCCCACAATGGGTAAATGGTACCATCCAACTTATCCTCAACAACCAACATATGAAACACATCATTGATTTTGGCCATGGTCAGTGAATAAATACCTTGATGCAAAAAATTGATTGTATCCCAAAAAAGTTGAACATAAATAACTTATTGAGATCAACTAAATCTGTATTAGACTTTGAGCCACTAGGAATGGTGCACCAAAACTTGTATATATGTTTGGGATAAAAGAATGAAATTTCCTACACAATCGTTGCAATAATGCATTTGAAAGTTGAAAAGAGCTTAAATCAAAATTTTGATGCCACATAGCAAAGCTATTATGAAATCCTCATTTCATCGAGTAGGCTCATCAACTTTTGTGCAATTCTAGGACTATGATAAGAGGGGCGTTGATGACACCCTAGATGAAGTGACAACTTGCTCTGTTACCAGTTGTTGGAGTTTGAGGTTTGTGGAATCACACAAATAGCACAAGGAAGAAGAAGATGGTTGGAGAAAAACCCAATACAAAATATATTATCAAGAGAATGTACAAAGATAAGTGACTTGTTAGGGTCACAGGCATATATACAAGCCGAGAAAAAAACCTTTTAAAGAGGGAAAAAAGTGCCCCAATGGTCGTAAGTGTGTTCACACACATCACTACCAAAATATATCAACGTGTATATATGTATGTATGTATGCATGCACACACACACACACACACACACACACACACACACACATATATATATATATATGTATGTATGTATGTGTGTGTGTGTTGGTATTAGCTAAGCGCGTTGACTGTTAGTATTAGCTTGCATAGCACCTTTATGGTAAACGCTACACACCTTTATGGTTTTCTAAATTGTTTACTAACGGTATTAGCTTAATCACCTTTAGGTAAATGCTTAATCCTTTAGGTCCTTAATTTGCTTAAATGTTTACTATTAGTATTAGCTTGCATAGCACCTTTATCGTATTAGCACGCATAGCACTTGGGCTTACTACTTCTCGAATAACCTAGATATATATATATATATATATATATATATATATATATATATATATATATATATATATATATATATATATATATATATATATATATATATATATATATATATATGTGTGTGTGTGTGTGTGTGTGTTTATATATATATATATATATATATATATATATATATATAAGCTTATCTTCATATGTAGTTTAATGCTTTCAATTGATCTCTTGGCTCTTTCTAAAAGGGTATTCATTCAAGAGATCTTAAATAAGGTAAGTTCTTTATTACTTGGTAACAAGTTCATTTATAGTTCTTCTTTTTATTTGTTAAAACTTATCATTAGTAAACTCAATGAGAACAACAATTTTCTAATCATTAATGGTAGATTTTTTTGGGTTCTTTTACTCTTATTTATACTTTCATTCTAGATTTTTTGTTCACTTGTTCATTTTTTCTTTTTATTTTTTGTTATCTATATATATTTTGGGTTTTTTAATTAGAATTTCCATATTTATCTCATTATATATATATATATATATATATATATATATATATATATATATATGTATATGTTTTTTTATTGCCAAAAGGAAAGATAACCATGGGTTGTAGATGGGTCTATAAGATAAAACACAACGTTGATGGTAGCATAAGCAAGTATAAAAGCAAGATTGATAGCAAAAAGATGTGTAGAGACATTTGGAATCAACTATGAAGAGGGATATAGCGTAGTAACTAAAAATCCCCTATCCGAACACTTGTAACATTAGCCAGAATACAAGGGTGGATTACATCATATGGAAATGAAGAATGCCTTTAATATGATGAATTTTAAGAAGAACTATACATGGAATAGCCACTTAGTTATGAAGATTTGTTGTACCTAAGGCATATTTGCAAGTTAAAGAAATCTTTGTATGGGCTTAAATATGTTCCTTGTGCATGGCATGTGAGAATTGTAGGATACTTGACTTTAGTGGATTTCATATGTGCGATGTAGATGGTTAATTATGTGTAAGGGAGACTAATGATCAAATTGTTATTATCTCCACTTATGTATATGACTTACTTGTTGTAAATGACAATGAATATGACATAGAAGCTATGAAAAACCTGCTCATGGAGGAGTTTGATATGAAAGATCTAGGGGTGTTCCATTATTTTTCAGGTATTGAATTGATACGTACAAAAAGAGGTATATCACAAAAGCAATATGCTTTGGATATACTATAAAAGTAAGATATGACTATACTGTAGGTCTATTTCAATGCCATTGGAGCAACATTTGAAACCAATGCTACTACAAGTGAAGTTTTGCAAAATGCTACTACAGTGAAGTCTAAGAAGATTGTGGGAAGTCTGATGTGTTTCACAGTCACATGATTAGATTTGAGCTACATTGTAGGTGTTGAGAGTCACTTAATCTAGATTTCAAGAAACCTGCATTTGGATGCATTAAAGTGTATGCATTGCTTTATGAGGAATATGCTGATATACAACTATATGCATATACTAATGCATATTAAGCCAATCGTGTAACATGGAAGGTCTAGGAGTGGTTTAATGTTCTCATTGGGAATCTTTTTATCACATGAAGCAACAAGAATCAACCTATTTTTGCTCTAATTAGTATAGATATTGAGTATAGGGGAAATATAATGGAAGCATGTGAGGTTATATGGCTTGAAATGCTATTTGTAGTTTTAGTATACAAATGAAAAAACCATTTGTTATGTGTTGTGATATTTTTAGTAATTAGCAAAAAATCTTATCTTTCATGGCAATACAAAACATAGAGTAATGCATTACCATTTTATTAGGTAGAAGATCTTGACAAATAATAGCAATCTTTTTTATGTGAAGATAGATGAACATGTTGTTGATATTTTAACAAAAGTGCTTGGAGGAAAGAAGATCAAGGGATTTTGGATGATGATAGGAGTACTAGAGATGATGTTGAGCAAGCTTGAGGGGGAAGTTGAAATTTTGAGCTCAACACATGATACTCCAAGCTGATTTTTCATTTCGTTTCATATATTTCTAGTATGCACTTTGTGTTCTTTATGCAAATATGCTCTAGATATATTTTTGTTGGAATTCATCTACATATCTTGCCTATTGAGAGTGATGGTGTACTTAACTTTCTAGCTTACTCACTAAGATCTATACGGTTATTGTTATGTGCTTTGTTTATTATATATGAACATCTTGTTATGTTGTATTAGAAGTCATTCGTACATATAGCCTTTTGTTGTAGTAGTAGCAGTAGCAGTAGTAGTAGCAACAATAGCAGTAGTAGTAGTAGTAGCAGTAGCAATAGCGGTGGTAGTGGCGGTAGTGGTAGTGGTAGTAGGAGAAGGAGAAAGAGAAGGAGAAGGAGGAGTCTTTGATTTTGCCTCCATTCTTGTGTGTCCACTCCTGTTGTTCATGATTTTGTGAGTTTGGAAGAGCTATTTGACCTTCGTACTTCCTCTTGGCAAAGTTTGGCTAGACTAGATGAGAAAAAAATTGAGTAAATGAGTAAAATTTGGATTGGAGAAAGAAAAGTTGGATCAGGGGAAATTAAAGTTGCACTAGAGGAGGGAAACTTGACAAGGATTGGATGATGTAAAGAAGTTGGATTGAATGAGGAAAAGTTGTACTAGAAAAGGAGCTAAACTTACAAAGTTTTGTTTCTTTGATTTAACAAGAAGTGCTTGCCTTGGGATTGGGCTAGAAAATTGGAACAACCTAAGAGCTTTTCCTTTCTAACATAATGTTCAAGAAACTTTCACTTGTACAAAGGCAATTGTCTAATTTATACTAAATCCCAATATTGCAATTCTTAGAATAGGAGAGATTAATGACAATTCTTACCATGAACTCCCATAGGATATGGTTGAAACGATGTTCCCAGTTAAGCATAAAAAAGGAAATTTTTTTTTGCCATATTTCTCTCTAATGCATGTGGCTCTCATTTAATCTTCTTCAAAGATTAAATCCTTGGAAACGTTTTCAAAGATTCATTCATCTTTTCCTTTAATATCACCTTAAGTACAAACATACAACTATGACATGGAATATACAAATGAGCCTTCACCCATGTATGCCATTTATTAATAAAATCTTGATATGATGCATTATGAAATAAAGTGCATGTCACAATTGGGTCCATATATGTGGAAACATTTGATGAAATTTGCATAATACAAATATCAACCTTCGCACATTGTTTTTTTTTTGAAAAAAGAAGTTTGGCACAGGCCTAATTTTCCATGCTTGAGTTAATAAAAGAAAAATTATAGAATGAATGGTCTTAGTGCCCTTGGGATCCCTTGTGTCTCACAAAGTAGGGGTAGAATGGCTCAGAAGTGTAATAGCTATGATGATCCAAAACAGATGAAGACCTAAAATACGGTTGGTGACTGACGGTTTAAAAAGAGTTCCTCAAAAAGTCTTGAAAAACAACAAGATTAAAAGCAAGTGGGTCGCTCATGAGGGCGATGAAAAAACGATGCACATTGAATGAGTGGATCGAAATTACTATAGTATCTTAGATAATATTTAAAACCTAGTGTTTGGAAATTTTAGAGGAAAAGTCTATTCCTTTGGTGCTTCAAACTTTTCACTTCACCACTTTATACATTAAGTTAAACTTGATGACTTGAAGCTTTGGTTAGGAAAGTTTTCTATTTTCAATTCATCAAAGGTGAGTGTAAGGGTCCTTCGATAGGAAAGTTCGCATTGTAGTTCAATTTCCTGTGGGTGAAATCCAGACTCAATGGAAATAGATGGCAGAAAGAACGCTTCGCTAAAGTGAAAGATGAAGTAAAAACCCCGTCAAACGTTTCGCTGTAGATGCATGTCATCTCTGGAATTGCCCTTTCTCGAAATTCCAGTTACTATGTTGAGATCACTTGATTCTACAGGGCTCCATTCAGCTTCAGTTCTACCACGAGGCTCTGTTCACTGATGATGCATTTTCTCAACAGTCTGTATAGGTACCACCGTACACGTGTATAAACAAAAAAAAACTGGTTTTTCAGTTTTTTTTTTTTTAATGTCTTAGGAGTCCATCAATCAATCAGGAATGAGCAGACTGCGGAATAGCCTAGTCTACACGGAGATATCTTCCTCACAAGGGCATTGCAGCCTTCATTTGCTGACTCCCTGCCCAAGAAACTGGGCATAAATACAGTTAAATTCCATATCTATTTAAATCCAATACAGAGATGCATTGTAGACCTCTTTATTGAAATAAAAGGTTTTGTATGATTGGAAGAGTTGCTCAGAGGGCCTTGGGGTGAGTGTACTGATGTAATATCCATTTTCTTTTGTATTTAATTTGCAAGCTGATGTTCAAAGAAGATCTTGCGTTCTTTAATTGTGAATAACGGATTTTCTGCAGTTTCTATTTCTAAACTGTAGGTGCAAATCCACTGGTGGATTGGTAATGCAGGTGGAAAACCAAGGTTTTGGTAGGAACATGACATCAAGCTAGTTTGCTTTTTGTTTCCAGCCATGGAATCAAGCACACAAGTGCTGGTAGGGAATATTCCTAGTGACATTAAAGCAAAAGAATTGGCTTCATTTTTGGAGGCCAATGTAGGCATTGTATGGAGATGTCGAATAAAGAAGACTTGTCCCCCTTACAATGCCTATCCAGAATTTTCCAGTACTGAACTGGACGACACTGTGTTTCCTCACGTTATACCATGCATTCCCCATGCCTTTGTTCATTTCACATCTGAGCAAGCAGCTGAAAAGGCATGCATGCTAGCAAAGAAACAAAATCTAGTAGTAAGGGGCCAGGCCTTGAAGGTTCAGCTCAGTACTGAAGAGGATCCTGCAATGAAGAAAGGCACTTGCTGGAAGCTTTCAAATGTCTCTGTGGAGCTGGGAACGTTAATAAGTGCAAATGTTATTCTTGTTAGCTGGAAAGGACCTGTAACAGGGGTCCGCTTTGAGATGGAGCAGGCCAAAAAGAGATGCAATTTATACTTGACACAATGGACTTTATTTAGCTCCCTAGAAACTGCTGGTGAAAAGATGTGGATGAGGTGCAGTTATAAACTTGAGTTCTTTGTGGGGGATTTGTGGGAGGTGAGAAGGGAAAACGAGTTGGAAGGTGAAGGTACCTTAGTTATGATACTGCATTTTCGTATTCCTCCACGCATTTTTTACCGAACAGCTGACGATGATGTCTATAATTCGACATCATTTGAACTTCCCGATGATGACGACCCATGGATCAGGACTCTCGACTTCACGCCAAATAACAGCATTGGAAGGTGTCATGCATACAGAATTGGTGTGTCACCCAGGCAGAGAATCCAATTCCAGAAAATTATTGATTACTTCAATCAGCAGCAGTTGCTCAGGTCAGAAGAGCAACCCAAAATGATGATCTCATATGAAGTACCATCCGTTCATCACAGATCTAAGTTTTTCTTTGTACAAAATGATGGGAACTTACCTTTTGAAATCATGTTTTTAGTGAATGCACTTGTTCACAAAGGTATTGTTAAGGCTCCAAATCTTAATAATAGATTCTTTAAACTTCTGCATCCATCAGCGATTGACATCAAGCTAGCTGTCTTTTCTTTAAGACATATGTATAGCTACAGAAAACCTGTCTTTGATGCTGAAAAACGCCTTAAGAGGATAATTGATTGGGTGCAATCTAAGAAACTGCCAACAGTAAATGGAGATGATGGGGATGTTTCCATGGAAGTGGGTCGCTTTATTGTCACCCCGACAAAAGCTTATTGTCTACCTAGTGAGACTGAAAGGTCCAATCGAGTTTTGCGAAAGTTCAAGCATCTTGCAGATAGATTTCTTAGGGTGTCTTTTGTTGATGAGAACTTCCACAAATTGTCAGGTGCAATGCTCAATGCTACAGTGGTTCCGTTTGCCAGAACCACTGGTCATGTGTCAAGGAGTGCTCTTTATCAGAGGATCAGGGTGATTCTCAAGGAGGGTTTCAAATTATGTGGGAGGCATTATGAATTCCTTGCATTTTCTTCAAATCAGCTAAGAGATAGCTCAGCCTGGTTTTTTGCAGCTACCAAAGAAACTAACTCAGAGACAATTCGTACCTGGATGGGAAGATTTTCAAAGACAAATATTGCCAAGTATGCTTCTCGAATGGGTCAATGTTTCTCGTCAACAATTCAGACTGTTCCTGTTACATCTGTTAAAATGATTGATGATGTTATTCGAAATGGTTACAATTTTTCTGATGGTGTTGGCAAGATATCTCCCATGCTTGCATTGGATTGCGCCCGGATCCTGAAGTTGGAGAATAATCCTCCATCTGCTTATCAGATCCGATATGCTGGGTGTAAAGGTGTTGTTGTAACATGGCCGTCAGATAAAGAGGATGACCGCATATTAACTCTCAGGGACAGTATGAAGAAATTTGTCTCCAAACATGAGTATATTGAAGTTGTGGCTTGGTCTAAATTTCTACCATGCTTTCTGAATAGGCAAATTATCACTCTGCTTTCTGCACTCACAGTGCCCAACAGTGTTTTCCTTGATTTACAAGACTCAATGGTGTCAAAGCTTGATCAGGTTCTCCAGAATTCTGACGTTGCTTTTGAGGTCCTTTCCTCATTTTGCTCAGGGGATCTCCATAATACAGCATTAGAGATGCTTAGGGCAGGCTTTCATCCCCTTGGTGAACCTCATCTATACAGCATGCTACACTGTATTAGAGCTTCCCACCTTGAAGAGTTGTTGAGTAAGGCCAGGATTTATGTTAGAGATGGTAGATGGTTATTAGGGTGCATGGATGAGCTTGGAATCCTCGAGTATGGACAGTGCTTTGTGCAGGTCTCTACTCCTCAACAGGATGATTGCCTTCCAGAGAATCTTTTGGGAATGAAGTATCCATCATACCAGGCCAGGGTTATCACTGGAAGAGTCATTATGGTGAAAAATCCATGTTTGCATCCTGGAGATGTACGTATTCTTGAAGCGGTTGATCATCCTGCCTTGCATCATCTGGTAGACTGCTTGGTGATGCCTCAGACAGGTGATAGACCTCATTCTAATGAAGCGTCTGGCAGTGATATGGATGGTGATGTTTACTTTGTGTGCTGGGATCCCTCTCTCATCCCTCCAGAAGGGAAAAGCTGGGAACCCATGCAATATACGGCGCATGAAGTTGCCAGTCTTCGTCACAATGCAACAGTAAAGGTATTTATTTCTTTTGAACATTGTATCCTTGCTCATCAGTAATAGGCAAGGTAATTGTTCTCGATTTTGATTGCTTGCAATGGAAGCTTGAAGAACATGAGGAGTTTTATTGTGCAGGATGTGGTGGAGTTTTTTGTGAGGTATATGGCCAATGATCATCTGGGGCAGATATGTAATGCACATGTTGTCCATGCAGATCAGAGTGAACTGGGAGCCCTTGATCCCAAATGTTTGGAGCTTGCAGAGTTAGCAGCAGTTGCAGTTGATTCACCAAAGACCGGGAAGTTGGTAATATTGCCTTCAGCTTTGAGGCCAAAAGCATATCCAGATTTTATGGACAAAGAGGATAAAGAATCTTATCGTTCGAAAAAGATTCTCGGTATTCTGTACCGTAGAGTCCGTGGTACAGCTGAAAAGGAGATGAAATTGAGCTCCTTTTTAGGCAATGCTGAATTCTCAATTGAACAGAGTTATGACCCGGACTTAAAGATTGATGGATATGAGGAGTATGTGCGAGAGGCATGGCACTTTAAACAAATGCATGATGTTCAGCTTGGTGCTTTGATGGACCAATTTGATGTAAGTATAGAGGGTGAGGTTGTGACTGGGCATTTCACAACAATCCTGTCAAAACACAATAGCCGAAAACGAGGTGATCTGAAGGAAAGGATCATAAATATGTACACTTCTCTGAGGAATAAGTTCAGGCAGATTTTCATTGGGAGGGATGTCAGCAATCTATCAGAGGCTGAGCGTAAGGATTTAGAGGAGAGTCTGGAGCGCAAAGCATCCGCATGGTATTATGTTACCTATCACCCTGACAGCATTCGAAAGATGAAGGAGATTGACCAAGATAATGATCTTCTGCTGAGCTTTCCCTGGATTGCTGTTGAGTACCTTGCAAAGATCAAATTGAGGAAAACAAAAGCCTATGAGGCTTATTATAAGATGATTCAAAGCTTTGAGGCAGAGCTAGGGATGGGATAGTTAATGGATTTTTTGGGTCCTGATTGCAACGAGTGAGGCAATCACTGGAAAATGGAGCCTGTGCATGCCCATCTATTTTATTTTGTACCAAAGTCATCCTTCAAGAATCTGTATAGCTTTTCTATAGATGTACAATTGTACAAGCATCAGAAAGGGCTCACCAATGTAATTAGGCACAGTTATGTTTTTGAACAGCTGTTGATTTTACATTTTTGTATAGAATGCAATTCAAACCTAAAGACATCAGCTGAGCAACGGATCTGTACATGTTTCTGGAAATTTCATCATTATGTCCATCAAATTTTGCCCTTATAGGGAAGTTATGAAGAGGAAAAAAAACATGTTAAGGCAACCAGTGAGGCGAATTCATCAACTTTTCTTAATATGGTTGATTCACACATCGAGGAATATAAACATACATGCCACTTGTAGAAAAGGTGTGCTTGGTGGTCCGGACTTTGCCTTCACTTAAGGGCCTTATCACAGGATGTTCATATTTGTGCTTATGGAGACCTCCCTTCACAAGTATGCATGACCGCATCGGTCTCAATCTTAATGGATTGTAATGGCAAGACAACTCTGCCAATTGCAATACCATCCGTCTACAAATGATTCATCTTCCTGATTGTTTGGAATTGCTATGAAGAGCTCTGAGGTCACTGTTTTGCTTATTTCCACACAAAATTCAATTAGTCAGCTTTTACATCATTCTTATTTTGGTTCTAATCTATGTTCCTGATATTGTGGAGAGAACTCCACAAGCATACTTCTTCTTTTAACAAGTCGGGTTGGGTCTTGAAATCCAGTTGTCTCAAAAATAAATCCGTTATTTGAATTGTTTGTGGATTCTTTTGTGAATTGTTTGTCTCAATATGATGGAATATGATGGATTCTTTTTTCTCTGTGGAATATGATGTTTGTGACAAATCTGTGGACAAATCAACTTTCTTATTCATTAATAGATAATGCTTCATTCAAATCTAGAGGATTCTAAAGTAACAATGTAGTTTTAGTCCGGGACATCCTTTGTCTCTTCATGAAGTACTAGAGTGCTAGAAATGGCAAATTTAGCTTTAGTTCTCAATGTCTTTCTAGTTAATATATGCAGTTTTTGGGTCTTTATCTTAGGTTAAAAGGGATGTTTTGTAAATGCATTTGAAATCTTTCTCTCTTCTGTTGGGCACTTCTACACTTCTGTATTTTTTGTAATTTGGTGTTAGAGATTGCAAAAGCTTTGTGGAGTTAATTGCAAGAAATAAACCTTTTGAGTGACAGACTCTCTAAAAATGGTTCAATTGTTGATTTTTCACTCTCGGGTAGTCCCTTGTTTTCTTTTATGAGATCTTTCTTTTTGAAAGGTTGTAAGCGTCGATAAACTTTGGTCAAGTTTACTCTTGTTGATCAATTATGTGTCTACTTGTTTACTTTAGTTACAGTTGGTTAAAGAGGCTTCAAACAAGTACTTTGGTCTATACTTTTTGGAACAAAGAGCATGTACGGATATAAAAGGAAGATGCAAGCTATGTGGATCAAAATTAATCAGAAAAAGGGGCTAAAAGCTTTGTGGAAAGTTTCAAACTTCTCACTATGTAGAAGCCTTTGTGGAAATCTCTACAATATCACCCCCCAAAGATTGATGTGGTGAACAAAGAGCATGCATGGATATATAAGGAAGATGCAAGCTATGTGGATCAGAAAAAGGGGATAAACTCAAAGCTTTGTGGAAAGTTTCAAACTTCTCACTATGTAGAAGCCTTTGTGGAAATCTCTACAATATTATCCTATGTGGGTGCATAAGATGAATCGACCTCTTTCGTAGATGTGAGAAGTGGAGAATGACATGCTTGGGACTCACCTCTCAGCCTATTTATAGCCCTTGCCTAGTCACCATCTAGAGTTCTCTCTAAGGTCCCTCTACTCATCTGGCCATCATGAGTAGGCACCTCGTATGAACTCTCTGGCTTTTGGCCCCCGAGCAAGGAACTTCTCGTTCCTCCAAGCATGTACATCTCTGGAATATAACACTCTCTCCCCCTTCTAAAGATCATTGTCCTCAATGATATAGGAGCTGTAAGCTGGGAATCAAAATCTGTGATTCCAAATAATAAGAGTAGAGTGTGCTAGGTGTCTGAAATACTAGACGCTCAAAAAGTAGACAACTAGTCTCTGTACTTTATATCTAGCATTTCCACCAACAAATAGTAGTCCTTGCCTTGGGCATACTGTAGGAATCCCTCTGAGGCCCAATGAGTCCATATGTGTGCATCATAAGTACTCGGAATATCCTCGGACTCCCTATGCCTAGACCTTGACCACTAACTTGTGACGGCTTGTCACCTGTAGAGACCTCGGCAGCTTGCCCTTGTCTCCCTGAAATACCCACTGACAGCTTTTCATATGGTATAATCATGAAAAAAATCACTTACTCCACTAAAGTAATGAAAAAATACTATGCTCATTTGAAACAATGTGACTATATCCAAACTCTTTGTGGAAGAATACTAAAAAGAAATGAAAATCTTTTCCAAGTAGTGTTTTATCTCTAAACTCAAGTAAAGATTTACTCACTGTAATGAAATAAAACTAAAGAAAATCTCATCATGATCCAAACTGAGAATCCAAGATGATAATCTATCAATGACCCAGACTATGGACCAAGATATCAATATGTCAATGATCCAAACTATGGACCAAAATATCATTCTCTTACATCCAAATTATGGACTAAGATCTCAATCAGTCACATCCCAAACAGGGACTAAGATCTCAATCAATCACATCCAACCTATGGATCCAAATCTCAATCTATCATATATAATAATCCAAACTATGGATCAAAATATCTCTCATACAAAATAAATCCTAATCCACTCTCTGGAACCAAGTCCATCATGCTAAGTGAAGACGTGCTAAGAAAGTCTAGCAACTAGTGGAACTACCACCGCCTTCTCAATAATAACATGCAAGATGTTCCAAGTGGATGAAACTTGCTTTATCCATGATCACCATTTGATCATCGCTATGATAAAAAAGGTGTCTGAAGTAAACTACTGTAATAATCTAACACTCCCAGATATGATGAGAACCAAAATGTAAGTCCACTAAATACTCTGAAAAATGGTAAGCAGATGTGTGCGTCATAGCCCACTAGGCTAAGCATCTAGCTCACCTCATACACACTATGTATGAACCATGGCCTATTTTCAGGCATACCAAATAAAGTAGTACATACTCTATGCATTTCTTCTCAATGCAATTGGCTATTCATAGTTCTTATGTGCAAACCTTGCCTTTTCGCTTCTAGGCTGCTAGCCTGTAGACTTGCCTTGTTTGCGATCACATACAGAGTGACTGTCTCAACTGCCCCTCTGTTGTCTAATAATAAGATGATACCAGAAGATCATATAAATGAACTCCAAATCATATAAAAAATACAATCTCAAAGACTTCTCTCCCATATCATCTGTCCTACACCTAGGTAGAATACAAAGTTTGATGTCCCATACCACCAACTTTATACTCTACATAGATGCGTGTATGAGATTAAAGTTGAACACTTCTCTCAAAAAAATACAAGAATAGATCGGTGAGTACTCACAACCATTAATAATAATAAATGAAATCATGAAGTGTTCCTGAAGTGTTTCCTTCCCTCGATGGAAAGAACAGAGTCATTCCTATGACTCTATCAGTGATAAATCAACTCAACTAGAAAGAACACAAATGATAAATCAACTCAACTATAGTTGTGAAGGATGCGGCTTGCATCAAATATCAACTTATCTTGTCTTGAATCAAATATTAACTCATAATAAATTGGAATTTATACGACTTGTATGAATCCACTTATACGAAATGAGAACAACTAGGAAAGTTCTCCGGTTCCATGCTCTCATGGCACTATATATATTCTTAAAAATTTCGATAGAGTCTCCTTTGTCCCACTGAGAATGGTCATCATAAACCAATGCTCAGAAAACAAGTATCTAGGGCATAGCTAGCCCATGGTGATCACACCATCTCAAAAAATATCATAAAAAACCTGTGAAAAGTCTTTTTCTTTCAACAATGCCTCCTGCATAAACAATTTCCAACAACAACAGATTAAATCTTAATTTTAACTAACTTTTACTCATCCAAAATCTATGAAATTTTCCAATCTGTTGTAACTTTTCTCAAGCTTTCACTAGCCACAAAAAACACTTGATTTGGATATTTGCTCAGAGTTTTATGACCATTTTACTAGAAGGGTCGAACACTTGACAATCAACTCTGAGAATGTACAGGGTCATCTTCTTGAAGCCCTTATACTAATCAAACAAACTCCAAATTTCATTTTCTTTGTGCCCAAATCTAGATCACCTCATCTAGTTTGTTCTCATAAAAATTCAATTCAAAATGAAATCAAATACTCATTATTGGATAGCTACAACTATCTAAGTGTAGTGGTTTAAGTTTCATAGTATTTGGACATTTGGAGCTTTCACAATGACCAAAATACTAAGCCTCTATACCTGCAAAATTTTAAAAATTTGCAGAGGATAACTTTTACTCTTTTGATTATATCTCCTAAATGGAGAAACATTTCATCTTGAAATTTTATACACACTATCTGGAGATGTTTATCTAATGTTAGAAACAAAAATCACTCAATTTGAGTAAATGAGCTAAGAGAACCAATCACCTTTACATGACATGGTCTTTGATCATTTCATAAATTCCAGAGACTTCTCTTTGATGTGCAGAGATTATTTGACCTGTCAAATGATCTCCAAAAATAATGAAAATTAGTATGCGCAAAGATACTCTATCAAGATTTTATCTCCAACAAAAAGCATTCCATTTGGATCTACCAATTAAGAGAAATGCCCTTTGCAACAGGCCTATGTCACTTGTTTCAGGCGTCTACCTCTACTAGCAGCACTTTTAGTGCAGAGGTCACTTGACCCATCTAAAAGTCTCCAAATTACATGAAACTTGGTCAGCTTAAAGAAAAGCCTAAGAGCTACTTGCCCTCCAAATTTCAATAAGTGTGGACATTCCCTCAAAGAGGAGCATCCAAATCTCTATGAGGCTGCTACCTCACTAACTATTTGCTCGATCATTTTTTCAAACTTAAAAATGACGAGACATGTTAATCCTTATGATTAAATAAAATCATTCATTATCTTGGATGGATTATGACATGGAGATGTATCCATGCATATAATTATCATCTAGATCAATGCAAACCAAATAATCATCCAAATCATCTCGTTGAAAAATCAACTCTTTACATAGTATCCACCTTTTAGTGAAAGTGAATATCTATGGACGTCATTCTATTCATTGTGCTTCTTGCACATTCATTAATCTCATTACAAATAATCATATACAAACACTTAATACTTGTATTGATGATCATATCCATAGCACTCTTGTGCGGATTCGAGATAAATATCTATATCAAGTACATATACTTGCGTGAAAAGCAGTTTATGTGCTCATGCGTTACTAGTAAAAAACACATCTTAGTTGCTCTTACATACCTTATCTTTTACTTTCTAAAGGCATAATTAGCCTATGCCTGGTACCTCGATCACATACCTCATGCTCACCCTAACCAATCGTGGTGATAAATAAAAGTGATCTTCTATAAGCAGTTATATACTTTTAGCTATGCTAACATAAGACTTCCTCTCTCATACAACACAACATCATTCTAGTTCTCACATGGCATATAACGCCATGTGGCTACAAAATTTCCGGCAGCATTTCGCTAGGAAAATGAAGCCTGCAAAAAAAAAAAAAAGTCTTTACAATGATAGGCATCAACCTTGTGGTTGGTAAACCACTTTCTTTACTCCAGAAACCTGCAAATAAAAAAGTTTTCCACAATGTGTTGTTGGGCATTACACGCCCTCATTACAATGTCTTTTTCTACCTTCAATACCTGCAAAAGATTCTAAAAACACACAAACAAGATCTTCGAATGCTTTTATGAATCAACGTTAGTTAGTGTAACTTTATGTGCATAGATAAATTCATGTAAAAAACTAGCTTTCATGCACATTCCAATGTTGACTTCATAAAACTGGAAGAGAATACAATGCAAAATTATAAACTTTGATGCGAGAAGTATTCAAATGAACTTATTTGAGAGAAAAAATATGATGAAAATGTATGAAAAGCAATTCTTTCCTATCCAAAATAGTTCAAACTATGATTCAAAACTCCTAATTATCATAATCGAACACTCAATTCACTCAAAAAGGGTTTCTCGCCAGTCAATAGCCATATAACAGCTTATGACTTTCAATGGTCCAAATATGGATTATCACAGTCACAAGAAAGGTCTTGAAGTGTAGAATCTATACCAAGTTGAATTTCTTGATTTGGATATCCTATGAGGAAGTTACGGCCAAAACAATGGAGCTAAGTGAGTGGACAACATGCCTCTTTGAAGAGGTATGCAGAGAATTAATTGCTCTCTACAGGTGGTTCTTAATTATCCAATGATAGCTTCCAGCTCCGCCTGCCATGTATGGTCCAAAAACCATCTCCTTTTTTGTTCGTTGTAGTTGGAGGTTGGCCCAGCTATCCGCGATGCATCCTTTCGACCTCCACATGAACTCAATTCGATGGCTGTTCATGTTTTTTTCCCCGAAGATGATGATTGCCTCACTTTCTCCTCATGGTATTGTGTATAAATGAAAGAAAGGAAGCAAGGATTGACCTCTGATTTGCACACGTAACTGTTAATTGCCGCCCGCCATGTATGGTCTAAAAACCATCTCCTTTTTTGTTCGTTGTAGTTGGAGGTTGGCCGAGGTATCCGCGATGCATCCTTTCGACCTCCACATGAACTCAATTCGATGGCTGTTCATGTTTTTTTCCCCGAAGATGATGATTCCCTCACTTTCTCAAGATCTACATGCTCTGATACCAAGTGTGAGAAGTGGAGAATGACATGCTTGGGACTCACCTCCCAGCCTATTTATAGCCCTTGCCTAGTCACCATCTAGAGTTCTCTCAATGGCCATCATGAGTAGGCACCTCGTATGAACTCTCTGGCTTTTGGCCTTGGCTATCCCCCGAGCAAGCAACTTCTCGTTCCTCCAAGCATGTACATCTCTGGAATATAACAGTAGAGGGGTTTCTCTCGAACATAATGATAGTGCACCTCAATGTGCTTTTTACAAGCATTGAGCACTAGCTTTCTCACATCTTCCAATGCTCTCTAATTGTCAGTTATATGGAGGTGGTAAAAGTCAAACCAACACCTAAATAAACTATAAGGTGTTTGAACCACACACTCAATTGTAGCTCTTGAAGTTACCCTCAACTTCATGACTAGAGGTGGCAGTTGACCACACTAGGATTCTTCTTGCTCAACCAGGATACACAGGCCAGAGCCACTTTTAACCACAAGAGTCTCATAACATCCAATCAAACATTCACAAAAAGCATGTAAATCTAGCGGTAATGACCCCCCTAGGATAAAACAATTCAAACAATTGGGTACTAGTTAAGTAGGAAAAGGTACTCTTAACCATCTACCAATGCTTAAAACTTGGGCTATGCATAAACTTTCTCATTGAGAGAGATAAAAATGAATGTAAGGCCATGTAATGCACACATAAATAATCATCCAATAATTTGTTGATAAATACCATAATCAAACGCATTTTCAACATCATGAACTAATCATAACCATTTTTGCATATGAATCACAATGGGTTCATTGTCCCAAAGACCAAAATACTACTCGTAATTGTCAATGTATTTTGTTTGACACAATAGAATACCTCCATCAATTTCATGAATTGAATGCCCAAATGATGATGCAAAAGCATCATCAATTCAAGATTAAGCTTCGGCTCAACTTCACATCTTAAAAGAAAAAGAAAAGCACCATAGTTGACATTCCAAAGTAGGCACGAAAATCAACCTTAGGGCTTTAGCAAAATTTTGAGGTCCTCAAGGGCCACTTTATTTTCCAAGAGTAAATTTTGTACCTTTTGCTTCAATTTTAAAGCATGATTTCTTTTGACAATATTTCCATGATTTCTCTATGGTCAATGTCCTTTTTAGTGGTTGCATTTAATTGGGAAATAAGAACAATTGAGACCCTTCACATGGACGGAATTCAAAATTCTTTTACCCTTGGATAAAAAAGATATTCATTGTATATATGCAATTATCCTTGAGAGGAAGGGAAAGTCTTATAGGCCCTTGGATCATATAAGAATCCGATGGCTAGTGGGTAGAAAAAACAAGATGCTCATGCATATATGTCTTTGGATCTCCCTTCATACCCGGTGGTCCAAAGGCATTGTAGCCTTATCAAGGCAGTCACACATGACCACCATTAATCTTGAGATAATCAAACGACACACAAATCTATAGCCTTTTGAAGGGACTCGTAGATAATCTAACCTCAATTTCCTGCTCTAATTTGACTACATCTATCAAAAGGTGTCTTTGGGAAGCATACTCAATATCAGCCCTTGGATGTCTTGCCAAGATCGACGGTTCACAACCATTCACACAAGGACAAACTCACAGAGTCCATTTCAATCGTTAGATGCAAGGAAAATCAAAGGTGGATGAATTTTGTACATTTCCAAGACTTTTCCACATCCCATGGATTTTTCCTTTGGTCAAGCCATTCCCTAATCTTCCTTCATTTAACACCATCGATCTAAGTATATCTAGGGGCTCATAGTAAATCTACTTGTGGGTCTCCAAAACCACACTTTGCTATGCCTGCAAAAATCTGAAATGGTGTCCTCTTTGCCCAAACTTGAGGCACCCGGTAAACATGTCTGTGAAGGCTGTGTTTTGGGCAAAATGCAGTGTTCCTCCTTTCCATCTTTCACAAGATGCTTTAGTTTGAGCTACTAAAAAATTGCAGTTTGTTCACAGTGATGTCTGTGGTCCTATGCAGACACCCTGACTTTCGTTGATGATTTTTTGAGGCATGCATGGGTATATCCATTGAAAGCAAAGTCCGAAGTGTTTATGTGTTTCAAAAGGTTTTTGGTTTTGGCTGAAGATCTATCAACATGTAAAATGGGCAACCCTCTGTTCTGATTGAGGGGGGCAATAGATGTCTTCTGTTATCGTTAGTGTCCATGTGAAAGGCCAAATGGCCACTGGACACTTCTTTGTATATGTTCTTTAATAAAACATATGGCTTGGTCAGTCATGGACTGCAAGTTTGACTGCATTTGTAAGACCTACAAAGTCTGTCTCCATGCTCCATGTGTACTGTGTTTTTTTGCGTATTCTGTGGCCTCTGTGTGGAGTACTGTGTATGGCCTTAGGAGCTCGGTTTTCTACTATGAGGATATCACCATGGAGCTCTCGAGAAGGAGAGCGCATCGTGGTGCATCATCATCAAGGCTTACGACTAAGGCGGTGACCAAGGCATAGACCTTGGCATACCTTGTCATCCGAGTCACCAAAGTCACCGTTGGTGCCGTTGGTTGCGCCCGAGGGAGGACCTCAACAATCAAGGAAGATAGAGGTTTCCGATACTTCTCGGGAGGTCACCCATTCCAATGCTGTTCCCCCCAGAGCTCGCTTAACCATGGCAATCTCTTGCCACTAAGCTACACTCTTGTGGTGTCTGAAGAAGGGGAAAGACTAAGGTTAACATTACCTTGAACATGTTTTGGTCCCTCAAAGCTTCATTCTTTGCTTTCAAAGCCTATTTTTGAAGCATTTTTGGGGTGTCTTTTGAGCCATTTTGGAGTACTTTCGCATAGAGTTCTCTTCACATAGGTCGAAGAACATCAAGAAGAGTGTTCTTTGTACTTCTTCAACAATAAATGTCAACCTTTGGGGCTGCATTTTCATCCATACTCATAAAACTACAGGTTTCTCAAAAGGTTTTTCAGTTTTGGTGGGAGCAGCCAGTGCAAATTTATGCATGTTTTTTGAGCATAAAACATCAGAGTTGATAGACACTTGCAGGTGTTGTTGGCCAATTTTTGGGCAGTGCATTCAGCCTTTAAATATCATTTTACTGCATACATTGATCACAATACACACCATGTACGCATCTGTGGATACTGTTTATGTATGTCCATGTGGTCATTGATATAGCGGTTGTGTTTTTTGCATAAAGCCTTTTACATTTGATAAAGAGGGTCTTGGTGAGGTTTTCTTAACTGTTTAGCCAGCCTTGCCATAGGAGATGTATGATAGTTGTTCATAGGTACTCGAGTAGCCTACTTCACTTCTATTGGGTAATTGATTATATGCAGTGGAGTCAGTGATTCACTATGCTGGTAAACATGTCAGTACTTGCAGTTTTATGATATTTTTCCATTGGTCATATGCTCATTTCGTAGAGGATACTGTTGCAAAATTTTTCCAAATTTTTGGTTTAGTCAACTATACAATGGTTGATTTACTCCTTGATACACTTATTCATTGGTGTTTGGACTCTTCTAGCTCCATTATCATTCTATTCAATTCTCTACCATCATGGCATCAGAGGTCTCAGGCACATCTGGTGGATCAAGGTCTAGTGCCAGTGTTCTGAGGAGGAGCTATAACTTGCAGGGCAAAGAACATTTTGAGATCCGAAAATTTGATCAGACAAACTTTGCTCTATGGAAGAATCAGATTAAACATGTGCTAATTCAAAGGAGGCAATGTAAGCCAGTAAATGGGATTTCAAAGAAGCTTGCAAACATGGATGAAGATGATTGGGATGAGTTAGATGAAATGGCTAGGTCTACCATTCGCTTGCAGCTGGCAGATAATGTTTAATTTACAATATTAGATTGTAAAAGTGCAGAGGAGCTTTGGAAGAAGTTATGCAATACATATGAAAAAGAGACGGCATCAAATAAAGTGTACTTGATAAGAAAATTATATGACCTTCGCATGAAGGACATAGATAATGTTGCTGCTGATCTAAATGAGTTTGATGCTATATTCTCCGAATTACAGGCTTAGAAAATGCATATGGATAATGAAATAAAAGCACTATTGCTGTTATGCACCCTACCATCATCATGGGATATGTTTTGCACAACTATTAGCAATAGTGCACCTAGTGGTAAACTCGTCTATGATGTCATATGTGGAGCACTCTTGAGTGAGGAGATTCGTAGAAAATCTATGGCTGGCACTCAGAGTGAGATGCATATAATGTTCATGATTCTTACCAAGGAAAGAATCAGCAATGTGGCAAGAGCAAGAACAAGGAAAAGAATGGTCAACAAAATAAGAGTAGACGTACATCAAGGAAGAGGGATATGGAATGCCATTATTGTCAGAAGAAAGGACATATGAAGAAAGACTATTATGCATTAAAGAATGCTAAAGGTAAAGGACAAAATGTTGATGGGCATGTGAAATAGTTACCTGCACCATCTACTTCGACTGTGAAGATTGAAGAAATTAATGCTATTTTTGATGATGCTGATGTGTTGACACTTGATAGTACTGTGCCAACTGAGGCTCTTATGGATGATTCTCTTTCACATGCATGGCTGCTAGATTCTGGTGCTTCTTTCCATGTGACATCACACAGAGAATGGTTCTCTAATTATGCAGCAAAGTCTCTTGGTACTGTGAGACTTGGTGACTCTTACCAGTGTGATGTTGTGGGGATTGGAGGTGTGGTTGTGCAGTTCATTGATGGATCAAAATTTACTATGCATAATGTACGCCATGTACCTCAGTTATCATGTAGTTTGATGTTAGTTGGTCAACTTGATGACCTTGGTTACAAGGTGGTCTTCTATGCTCAGTCCTTTTGTATATCAAAGGGAAATATGGTTATTGCAAAACAAAGCAAAGTTGGCTCACTTTATCCTTTATTTTTATCATAGAAAGAACACTTGTTAGCTATTACTGAATAGCCTATGGCTTGCATTTGGCATGGTCATTTGGGCCATATATCTTGTAGTGGAATGGAAAATCTTTCTCATTCTGGCTGATGGAGACCTCTTTATCTCCAAATGCTTGATCTATACTGATTTAAGAACACTTCTATATCAATCATAGATCAAACTTTACACAAATATTACTATGCTTTGCAAAATCATTCTCAAACACTTCTCTATATAAAGTTTCTTCTTCTTCAAAGAGTCTACTTCAGAGATTAACTTCATTACCTGCACATATCTTCACATTTCTTCAATCTAATGATGTACATACATCCATGCCACCTTTGTGCAATTATAACATCCATTAGATTTTCAAAAGAATTATTAAAACTCTGATTTGATCATTAAGACCAAATGTATGTCAAAAACTGTCTTCCTGAACATGCGACTTTGACATGGTCAACTTCTAAAGTTGATTTCTCATAGCACAATTCCCATTTTGCTAAATGGTTTTAGCCATAGCTTCCTTACCTTGTAACATAGATTTTGAATTCTCATTCATTAAAAAAATTACACTATGCACTGAGATCCAAGAAAAATTCTGATATGAAAAAGTGTGCGACTCTGAGAGTTCTATCTGCAAACTTTACATATACATGTTCCTATTGATCATACACACAATCTAAAAAGAACTAGACCTTGAAACTTTGAAAATAGCTTGATTAGCTTCTAGATTAGATGTGTACAAAAGATTTCTTGATCCTCTTGATCAAGATGAGAGAAATCAGAGAAAGACTCGATGCTAACTCAGGAAGATTACTCTCTACACATCTATCACATGAACTCTTGACTTCTAATGACTCTTCTTTCTATTTACATTATTGACTTATATACATATGATTCTAGACTCAGCCCACATCTATTACATTAATTTTCATCATTCCAATGATCATCTATATAGATTGTACAAGAATTTTTATATGTAATGTACATATCTATAGAAGCTACATTTATGAGATCTCTTCACTTTCTCCAATGACTTCTTTGACTTCATTTTGATTTCTGACTTGCTTCAAGTTCTTCTAATCATCAATTGGGGATTGATTTTTTCCAACAATTCCCCCTCGATCACTAATTGTGATTATGCCATTTTTCTTTATTCCTGCCATCTGTTTGAACTTCTATAACTTAGGTCCATCTAAGCTCTTTGTCAACATATCTGCAACTTGCTCTTTTGTTGGTGTGTACAAGACTTCAATCTCTTTTTCAAGTACCTTTTCTCTCAAGAAATGATACTGAATCTCTATGTGTTTAGTCCTGGCATGAAAAATAGGATTAGCTGCCAAATATAATGAACTCATGTTGTCTCCAAAAATAATTGGAGTACTTTGATCAGTTCCAAAACTTTTCAATAAGGTCTTTAACCATATCACTTCCTTTACTACCTCTACCATTCCTTTGTACTCAACTTCTGTGGATGAAAAAGCAATTGTATGTTGCTTCTTTGAGCACAAAGAAACTAACTTATCTCCAATGTAATAGAGATAACCATGAGTAGACCTTCTATCATCAGAATTGCCTGCCCAATTAGCATCACTAAACACTTTGATTCTTGTGTCAGAAGTAAAACCATAATACAAACCTGCACTCAGGTTTCCTTGATATATGTAAGTACCATTTGAGCTGCAATCCAATGAGTTTTATTTGGACAATGCATAAATTGTGATAAGACACCATCTGCATATGATAGGTCTGGTCTAGTCAAGGTTGCATAGATCAAACTACCTACCAAACTTTGATATTTCTTCATGTCATTAAATTCTCCTCCTCCATACCTACTCAATTTATGATTTACCACCAATGGTGTGGTTGAAGGCTTACAATCTTCCATGTTGAACTTAACCAGAAGATTCTTGAAGTATCTCTCTTGTGTAACATATACTCCATGTTGAGTATACACAATCTACATTCCTAAGAAATAAGACAAGTTTCCCAAATCACTTATCTTAAACTCCTTTTCTATTTTCTTCTTAAGCTCCTTGATTCCTTGAGCATCTGTATCTGTGACAATAATATCATCAACATAAATACACATATATATGAACCCATCTTCACTTGCCTTCACTAGCAAGCTACTATCTGCTTTTGAAGATTGATACCCACATTCATTCAAGAACTTAACAAGCATGTAATTCCATGCCCTTGGGGCCTGCTTCAAACCATACAAAGCTCTTTTGAGGTTACATACATAATCTGATCCAATTGAATCCATGAAACCCTCTGGTTTCTCCATGTACACCTCATCTGCAATATATCCATCCAGAAATGCATTCTTCACATCTAAATGTGACCTTCCATCCTTTACAAGCAGCAATAGCAATAGGGTTCTAATTGTAGACATCTTAGCAACTTGACTAAAGGTTTCATCATAATCTACCCCATAATTTTGGGCATAACCTTTAACCACAAGTCTAGCTTTGTATCTAGACACCTCACCATTTGCAAACCTCTTTGTCTTATACACCCACTTACATCCAATTACCTTCTGATTCTTTGGTCTTGGCACTAATTCCCATGTCTCATCTTCGAGTAGAGCATCATAATCTTCTTGCATTGCCTTCTCCCAATTCTGTTTTCCTTTAGCTTCTTCATATGTGGTTGGATCTTCTTCTGTCTTCACAATATAAGCATAATCTTTTGTTGCCAAGAAAGATGTATCATAGCTATACCTGATAGGTTCCTTTCTTTCTCTCAAAGATCTTTTGACCTTTGCACTTCTTGAAGTCTTAGCTACATTTGATTCTGGATCAACTCTTGGCCTATCTTCATCATTGCCCTGCAATTTAATTTTACAATCATCATCATCAATATCTTCTTCATACACTTTTACTTTTGTCTTCCATTTCCTTTGTATTTCTTCAACATCTGCATAGTCATTAGTTGACCTTGTATACCATGTGCTTTTCTCATCAAATGTAACATCTTTTGTGACAAGAAATTTCTTTGTAGATGGACTCCACAATATGTAACCCATATGTCTATCATCATACCCAATAAACACATACTTCTCTGCTTTGGGTTCTAGCTTATGTCTTAATTGAGAAGGAACATAAGCATATGCCAAACATCCAAATACCTTACAATGATCAAGAGTAGGTTTCTTACCCCAGCATGCTTCATAAGGTGTTCTACCATCCAAAGCTTTGTAGGGTAACCTATTCACAAGGTATGTTGCAGTGTTGATAGCTTCTGCCCACAAGTAGTTGGGACAATTCTTCTCTTTCATCATTGATCTTGCAAACTCTACAAGAGTTCTATTTCTTCTTTTTGCAACTCCATTTTGTTGAGGGGAGTACCTGCAAGTTACTTCTCTTTTTATACCTATATTCCACAAATAATCATCAAAATCTTTAGAAAAATATTCTCCCCCTCCATCTAATATCAACCTTTTGAGCTTTTGTCTTGTAATCCTTTTTGCATAAGCATGATAATGCTTGAATGTCTTGAACACTTCAAACTTGTCCTTGATTACATAAAGTGTAATCCATCTTGTTGCATCATCAACAAACAACACATAATACCTGGATCCATTTATGCTATAGTCCTTTGAAGGACCCCACACATCTGTATGAACCAACTCAAGCATATTTGAATACTTGTATCCTGATTTATTGTATGAACTTTCGTGAGCTTTGCCTAATTGACAAGCTTCACACTTGTATACCATGTGTTGACCTTCAACATTTGGCAATCCAAGCACTATATCATTCTTTGACATTTCTTTTATAGCTCTCTCATTAAAATGACCTAGCCTTTTATGCCATAGGTCTAACTCAGACATCTTTTGACTTCCATAAGTAAACAATGCATTGTCCCACATTACCTGGACCTTGAGAGTAAAAAGTCTTCCTTCTTTTTGACCTGTAATGATGCTTTTATATCCCTAATTTTCTTGCACATAAACACCATCATTTGTGAATCTGACTTCATATCCTTTCTCCACAATTTGTCCTACACTTATCACGTTTTTAGGAATAGTAGGAACATAAAGTACCTTTCTCAAGATTGTGCTTCCACTCTTTGTCTTCACTGATCCAATGCTTTCCACTTTATGTTTGGTGTTGTCTCTTGTTTGAACTGTATGTCCACTCACCTTTGCTTCCATATTAGTCATCAATGATATGTTGCCACTCAGATGATTGCTACATCCTGAGACAATATAGAATACCCTTTGATCTTCTCCTATTGCTTCATGTATTGCATTCAAGATGAGAGTCATGTCATCCTTCTGATCTGATGCATAATTATAATAATTGTTATTATAGGACTGAGGTTGAAAATTTCTTCCACCTCCTCTAGCATATGAAGTCCTACCACCTCTTCCTCTGAAGTTACCTCTTTGATTTTTGCCTCCTCTACCTCTTTGATTGAAACTCTGATTATGACTTCCACCATTTTGATTGTTATACCAACAATCATTTTCCAGATGATTTGTTCTGCCATAAATCCAACAGGATTTAACATTATCTTTGTTCTTACCTCCTCTTCCTTTACCTCTTGAACTCATCTTCCCTCTTGTGAAATTAACTTGGCTTGAAGATCCTTCATCATCAGTTGACTGCTTTCCTTTGAAATTCTTCCTTTATCCTTGGAGTACATAGCTTGACTTGCACTCCTATCATTATCTCCTTTAATGTCCTTCTCAAAAGTTAGAATGTGTCCTAGCAATTGATTAAGATCAGGAGTAAAATGATCTAATGAAAATTCTATGGACAATATGAAAGGCTTCCATTTCAAAAAGCTTGCAGATTGATAAGCTAGATAGGGAAAACTATCTAGCTTGGTCCATGAGGATGGAGGCACACCTCATGAGCAAAGATTTGATGGCATTCATTAAAGGAGAGGAAGAAAATCCTGAGTTTGAAGATCCTAGTGTTCCAACTAGGGAAAACTTGCAGATTTGAAGAATTGGATGAAGAAGGATGCTCATAGGAGCATCATTTACATGGTTGTAAATGATTGTCTTCTACCTCATATTAGAGGATTAGAAAGTTAAACAGATGTGTGGAATGCTTTGGAAGAGCATTTTTAAAATACAAATAAGTCAAGGAAGTCCTCATTATGGGCCGAGTTCAGAACCTTCAAGAAGAAGAGCTCACAATCAATTTTTGATTATGTGGCAAGAATGAAGGATATTGTAGATAGCTTGAGAGAAGTAGATGAACATAATGAAGAGGACAAGTTGGTAAGACAAATACTTACATGTTTGAGAGGCTCAATCTTCATACTTCTTCAGGTTGTCTTCAAGACTTTGATCTTTTCCACCTTCAATTAGAAGAAACTTCAATATCTGCAATAGTTGGGACTTCAAATGCTCTTTACTTGATTTTATATTGCACCTTTTGCTCTTGTACCACTGATGGAGACCTCTTTATCTCCAAATTCTTGATCTATACTGATTTAAGAACACTTCTATATCAATCATAGATCAAACTTTACACAAATATTACTATGGTTTGCAAAATCATTCTCAAACACTTCTCTATATGAAGTTTCTTCTTCTTCAAAGAGTCTGCTTCAAAGATTAACTTCATTACCTACACATATCTTCAAATTTCTTCAATCTAATGATGTACATACCTCCATGCTACCTTTGTGCAATTATAACATCCATTAGATCTTCAAAAGAATCATTAAAACTCTGATTTGATCATTAATACCAAATTATGTTAGAAACTATCTTCCTGAACATGCAACTTTGACATGGTCAACTTTTAAAGTTGATTTCTCATAGCACAAGTCCTCTTTCGCTAAATACTTTTAGCCATAGCTTAGTTACCTTCTAACTTAGATTTTGAATACTCACTCATTAAAAACTTTACACTATGCACTGAGATCCAAGCAAAACTCTGATACAAAAAAGTGCATGATTCTGAGAGTTCTATGTGCAAACTTTACATATACATGTTCCTATTGATCATACACACAACCTGAAAAGAATTAGAGCTTGAAACTTTGAACGATAGCTTGGTTAGCTTCTAGATTAGATGTGTACAAAAGATTTCTTGATCCACTTGATCAAGCTGAGAGAAATCAAAGAAAGGCTTGATGCTAACTCAGGAAGATGACTCTCTACACATCTATCACATGAACTTTTGACTTCTAATGACTCTTCTTTCAATTTCTTTACATTATTGACTTATATACATATGATTCTAGACTCAGCCTGCATCTATTACATTACTCTTCATCATTCTAATGATCATCTATATCCATTATACAAGAATTTTCATTTGTAATGTACATATGTATACAAGCTACATTTCTGAGATCTCTTCACTTTCTCAAATGACTTCTTTGACTTCATTTTGATTTTTGACTTGCTTCAAGTTCTTCATAATCATCAATTGGGGATTGCTTTCTTCCAACACTGGCTACTTACCTGTGTTATCTTTCTATGATTTTTCATTTTGTGAGCATTATGAATATGGAAAGCAAACCAGAAATGTGCATAGAACGCACATTGACTCTTCAATTCAGCCTTTAGATCTCATTCATATAGATGTGTGTGATCCTATGCCCACTAGGTCCTTAGGTGGTTCTCTTTACTTTGTCACTTTCATAGATGATGCTACTAGAAAATTCTGGGTATATCCTATCAAATTGAAGGATGAGGTATTCCCTACTTTCAAAAAATGTCTTGCTTTAGTTGATATTGAAAAAAGAACTAAGCTTAAGGCTTTACGCTCAGATAATGGGGGTGAGTATACCTCACATGAATTCAATCTTTTCTGTCAATCTAGAGGGATTCGTAGAGAGTCTACAACTCCTTATACCCCACTACAGAATGGTCTAACTGAAAGGATGAATAAAACTATTCAAGATAGAGTAGTTTCTATGTTGCATCATGCAAACCTCTCACAAGGCTTTTGGGCAGAAGCAGTATTGACTCCAGTTCATGTGATTAACCTTTCACCTAGTACTCCGAAAGGTCTGAAAGTGGCACAAGAGTTATGGACAGGGAATCCACCATATTATGATCATCTTCGAGTTTTTGGGTGTGAAGCATATGTTCATATACCCAAGAGTCTTAGACAAAAGTTAGACCATAAGTCAAAGAAATTCATTTTTCTTGGATATGGTGGAGAAGGACAACTTGGATATGGCTTATGGGATCCTAAAACACGGTCAGTGATCAGAAGTAGTGATGTCATTTTTAATGTGTCTAAGATGCATAAACAACCCATTAACGAGGTTGAAGTGAGAAGAGTGGTGTTTGAGGATACTAGTCCTCAAGTTAGCATGCATAAAAATGCTGAACATAGGGATGTTTAAGAGAATGTTCAATCAGATCAGTTTGCACATGTTCCTATTCAGCAACCATTGAGATGCTCTACACGTGTCTCACATCCACCTAATAGATATGTTCTAGTTTTAGATTTTGTTATGCTAACAGATGTCTGTGAGCCTTTTTGCTACAAAGAGGCTATGCAGACAGAGGATCATGTCAAGTGGGAGTGTGCCATGTGGAGTGAGTTGGATTCTATTCACAAGAATGGTACTTGGGATTTAGTACCTTTGCCAAATGGCAGGAAAGCTTTACCATGTAAATGGGTATATAACCTGAAATTCACATCAGATAGTGCTTCTCCAAAGTATAACACATGACTTATTGCAAAGGGTTTTAAGCAACAACATGGTGTTGATTTTGAGGAAATCTTCTCTCCAGTGGTCAAGATGACTACCCTGCGCATGTTGCTTGGATTCATTGCAATGGAGGACTTAGAGCTAGTCCAAATGGATGTGAAAACTGCTTTCTTGCATGAGGATCTTACAGATGAGATCTATATGGAACAACCAGAGGGTTATGTAGTTCCTCTCAAGAAAAGTCTAGTTTGTAAGCTCAAGAAGAGCTTGTATGGACTTAAACAGTCCCCTAGACAATGGTACCAAAAGTTTGATGCTTTTATGAAGTCTCAAGGCTATTCTCAAAGCAATGAGGATCATTGTCTCTACACAAAGAGATGCTCAGATGGCACCTTGATATGCTTGATACTTTATGTCGATGATATGTTGATTGCTGGGAAGTCCTCTTATGACTTATCAATTCTCAAAAAGAAGTTGAGTTAGACATTTGATATGAAGGATTTGGGGGATGCCAAACATATTCTTGGCATGCACATTACGCGTGATAGGAGCAAAAGATGCGTATACTTGTCTCAAAGTGAGTACATATCCAAAGTACTTCACATGTTCAATATGCAGGGTGGAAAGGCATTGAGTACACCTTTACCCACATATGTGAAATTGAGCAAGGATGATTGCCCCAAATCAGATGAGGAAAAGGAATTCATGACCAAAATTCACTATCAGTCTACTATTGGTAGTCTCATGTATGCTATGGTAGCTACGAGACCAGACATTGCATTTGGAGTGGGAATTGTGAGCAGATATATGTCTAATCCTGGCAAGAAACATTGGGAAGCAGTCAAGATGATTTTGAGATATCTGAGTGACACTAAGGACAAGTGTCTATGCTTAGGTAGAGAGAAAGCATCCATTATTGGTTACACAGATTCTGAATATGCTAGTTGTGTAGACAATTATAAGTCTACATCAAGGTACATTTTTCATTTTTCTAGAGGTGCTATCTCTTGGAGATCTCTTCTTCAAGAATGAGCAGCTGTTTCCACCACAGAAGCAGACTATGTCGCATCAAGTGAGGCATGTAAGGAAGCATTGTGGCTTTCTTGTCTTGCTTGTGATATGGGTTTACCTCAGCATGTACCTCGTTTGCTTAGTGACAATCAGAGTGCCATTTCTTTGACTAAGAATCCGGTCTATCATGCAAAGACCAAACACATTGAGGTGAGGTATCACTTCATTAGGGATTGCTTAGCCACTGAGCACATTATTCTTGAGAAGGTTCACACTTGAGATAATGTTGTAGATGCTTTGACTAAAGCTGTGCCACATGATAGCTTTCGACACTATTGTCACTTGATAGGGGTCACTTGATTCATGATCTTACGCAGTCACTTGTATACTGTGCAACATGCCCATCAAGTGGGAGGTATAATTTGTATACTTACACTCAGGTATTCTTCATCATTCTTTATTTTTCTTCCATAGTTACTTTGGCCATATTGGCCTTTAGTGGGAGATTGTTACCGTTAGTGTCCATGTGGAAGGAAAAATGGCCACCAGACACTTCTTTGTATATGTTCTTTAAAAAAACATATAGTGACCTGGTCAGTCACAAACTGTAAGTTTGATCGCATTTGTAAGACGTAAGAAGTCTGTCTTCATGCTCTCTGTGTACTATGTTTTTCTGCATATTTTGCAGCCTCTGTGTGGAGTACTGCGTGCGGCCTTAGGAGCTTGGTTTTCTACTCCGAGGATATCATCGTGGAACTCTCAAGAAGGAGAGCGCATCGTGGTGCATCGCCATCAAATTACTTCATCTTCTGACTTTAATGCATTTCTGGCTGAATGTGGGATAAAACATCAAAGTATAATGCCATATGTTGATATATTTAGGTAGTGATGTGTGTGAACACTTTAGGACCGTCGGGGCACTTTTTTCCCTCTTTAGGAGGTTTTTTTCCCCGGCTTGTATATACGCCTACTGCTCTAATGGGCTACTTATCTTTGTACATTTTCTAGTAATACATTCAGTATTGTGTGTTGAGCTCCAAGCTTCTTCTTCTTCCTTGTGCTGTTCGCGTGCTTCCACATACGTCTAACTCCAACAATTGGTATCAAAGCAGGTCGTCGCTTAATCTAGGGCACCGTCGACACTCCTCCATTTGCAGTTGCTTACACTCCTCCATTTGCAGTCTCAATCGACGCTCATTTCGGCCTCTGAATGCACTATCGCAGCGCTTGTGCATGCTATTTCATCTTTTTGTGCCAAAGGTATATACTAGTTTCTGTTTGCCAATATAAGCATCTCAAAGTCTGCTACAGGTCTAGCGGAATTCGTCTGGGCAGTTCTGTTCAACTTTTTGAGATACAATCAATTTTCTGCATCAAGGTATTTTAGTCACCAACCATGGCTGAAAGCAGTGATGTATTCCGTATGTTGGATGTTGAGGATAAGTTGGATGGTACCAACTACCCATTATGGGCTTATATGATGCGACATGTATTGGTTGCAAAAGGACTGTGGAACATTGTGCAGGGTGTTGAAAAACATCCTATCACACCTGCAACTGTTACAACTGCAGGTATAGAAGCTGAGGCAGAAGGTGTCGAAGATGATGATATTCTGCATATTCTTGTTCGTGCTGCAGTTTTTGTTGCACCTACTGTAGAGCAGATTCGTTGGGATGGCAGAGATGCCCAAGCACATGCATTGATAGCTTTGTTTGTCAAACATGCCATTATTCCTCACATTCGCTCTTGCAGAACAACTAAGGATGCTTGGGATACACTTACCACATTGTACCAAGCTAGGAATGAGGTTCGTGTTGCTTACCTCCAAAAACAGTTGGAGAGTGAGCACATGAATGAAGGTGATTCTATGGACAGTTTCCTAATGAAGATCAAAGACTTGAAGGAACAACTGATTTCTGCTGATGATGTTATACGCGATAGCTCACTTGTGCAGACCGTTCTGAATGGTCTTCCTGATTCATATCGGAGTTTTGCTTCTACTCTTGGATTGATGATGAAAGGCAATCCAAATGCCTTGTCATTTGAGGAGTTAGTCTCTGTTCTGTTGCAGGAAGATCAGTCCAGGCAGAACAGCCCATTATGCATGTTGTAGACCAAGCTTTCGTGGCTAGTCAGAAGGGCAAAGGAAAATGGAGCTCTTCTACTAGTAAGCAGAAATCTGCAAATGCTGCAAATTCGAAGAACCATGATAAAGATGAGAAAAAATCAGAAAAACAAAAATTGTTTTGCAAGTACTGTAAAGGGAATGATCATATCATAAAGAACTGTCCAAAACTGGCTGCAAAAGAGGCAAAGAAGAAAGAAGCAGGAATGGTTGTTGCAGAAGCCTCTACACAAAAAACGGAGTCTGCTAATCTTGTGCAGGAAGAAGAATGGGCATTTACTATTGTTTGCAGTTTTGACCCATCTTCTCATGAGCAGTGCATGTTTGCAGTAGACTCAGATGTTTGGTACTTTGACAGTGGGCGACTAAACACATTACCTCGCAGCGCAATTTCTTCTCTTCACTCGAGCTTGCCCCTACAGGGAATACTGTCACATGCGCCAACAACTCCTCTTATCCTGTTATGGGAGTTGGTAAGACTACTGCTGATGGTAGTTCTTTCACTTTGTCAGATGCATTATTTGTGCCAAGGATCAAGAAGAACCTGTTATCAGTTTTTGCATTAGCCAAGGTTGGCTTGGTTGTGAAATTTGTTGATGACAGGTGTACAGTTCATGATCTGTCAAATGGCGATGTGATTATTGCTTCTGGCATTTTATGTCATGGGCTATATAAGATCATAGACTATGAAAGATCTGTAAATGGTTTTGCATGTGCAGTAAATGATTCTCAGGCTATGTCAGATGCAAAGTTTTGGCACGCTTTGATCATCTGAATTTTTCTAGTTTGCTACGCCTGCAAAAATCTGAAATGGTGTCCTCTTTGCCCAAACTTGAGGCACCTGGAAAACATGTTTGTGAAGGCTGTATTTTGGGCAAAATGTAGCGTTCCTCCTTTCCAAAAGATGGTTCGGTTCGGGCTACTCAGAAATTGGAGCTTGTACATAGTGATGTCTATGGTCCTATGCAGACACCTTCTTTTGGGAACTATCTTTACTTTGTGACTTTCATCGATGATTTTTCTAGGCATGCATGGGTATATCCATTGAAGGAAAAGTCCGAAGTGCTCATGTGCTTCAAACAGTTTTTGGTTTTGACTAAAAATCTATCAGCATGTAAAATGAGCACCCTCCGTTCTGATCGAGGGGGGGAATATATGTCTTTTGATTTTAATGCATTTCTAACTGAACATGGGATAAAACACCAGTGTACAGTGCCGTATACACCTCAAGAGAATAAAGTTGCTGAACAAAAGAACAGGTCACTCATGGAGATGGCGAGGTGTATGGTCAAGAGTTAGGCTTTACCACATAGTTTCTGGCTTGAGGCTGTCATGTGTGCAGCATATGTACTCAACAGGTGTCCCACTAAAGCGCTGCAGTCTATCGCTCCATATGAGGCTTGGCATGACCGCAAGCCATCTGTTGCTCATCTGCGTGTTTTTGGTTGTTTGGCATATGCATTAGTGCCTGAACAACATCACAGAAAATTGGATGATAAAGCAGTAAAATGTTTTTTTGTTGGGTACAGTTCTGAGAGTAAATTCTATCATCTGTATCATCCACATACTAAACGCATTCTGGTTAGCCGTGATGTTGTTTTTGTGGAGGATGCTATTCAGCCATTGCTTTCATGTACTAAGGAGACATCTGTTAGCTCCAAAGACATGTATGATACTTTGCTGCCTCTTTTTATAGGTGGATAGTCTAGTGCTAGTCCTAATGAGGCAACTTCTCAGCCTTTGCAAGTTTCATGTGATTATGCAGATCATTCCATTTCTGATGCAGATTTACATGATGCACTTATTGATGAGAGAGCTGATATTGAGCAGGCAAGAACTATGCCAAAATGGCTGGTGCAGACTTTGCGTGACAGCAAGTTAGATGCACCTCTGTCATATTGTACTCAATCAGGCTCTCATAGTGCCTCTTTTGCATCAGATTGCTATGCTATGGCTGCATCTAGTCTATGTGATGAGACTGAGCCTGTTTTGTTTGATGAAGCACAAAATTTAGAAAATTGGATGGGTGCTATGCAATCTGAATATGATGCAATAATGAAGAATGGTACTTGGTCTTTATGTGACTTACCTCCTGGCAAGAAGGCCATTGGCACTAAGTGGGTATATAAGCTGAAGCGTAAACCTGATGGTACAGTTGACAGGTATAAGGCTAGGCTTGTTGCAAAGGGTTATGCACATGAAAGAGGCATTGATTTTGATGAAACCTTTGCACCTACATGCTGTATGACTACTGTTCGGAGCATCTGCGCACTTGCTACCCATCATGGTTGATGGAGAGTGTTAATCTCCAAAAGAGCAAGCTATCCTTGATGTTAGACCACCTCTATATCAAGAATAACTTCAGACTCCACTTAATTTTAAAGAACAATCACCAAACTATCAAGAAATTGATCAACTGTGAAAAATCACTTGTCAGAAAAAGTCTGCTACACATTAATAATTCATTGATTGATCATTCATGTAAAGTTTTTGATAAAACTTTGTAGAATGTGTTGCCTAGAGATTGTGCACCTTCTCCAAGTTAAATCACTTCAAATTCTTGAGTAGAATGTGAGAAATAACTCAAACAATTTACCTATGTGTGAAACTATCTCTCTAGAGTGTCAACTTTGATACCTGCAACTTCTAAGACATGGTTCTCCCAAACTATAGCCCGTTTAATCAAATGATTTTAGCCATAGATGTCTTACCTCTCAACTTAAATTTTGAGTCCTCATTTGTGTAAAACTTTACACTATACACTGAGCACTGTCCATTTCTTTGACCATCGAATCTTCGCCTGTTTCAGAAGACACTCAGAACTTTCTTACATATGAATGTTCCTATTCAAAATTCTCTCAGCCTATTTGCAATTGGACTCTCAAACCTTAACCATAGATAGATTAACTATGGATTTAGACATGTACAAAAGGATTTCTCAAAAGGTTAAACACAGAAGGAGAACCAGAGAAAAGATCGACGCGCAATTCTCTGAAAAATTTTTTCTTCTCATGAATCTTCATACATCTGATGGATGACACACATAATGTTCATCTCATTCTTTCCTATTATTATATTCTTCACATCTATTGTCTTCTCTATCTCTTCTATATCTCTTACCAACCATGAGCACGTATCTATATATATATATATACGAGTCTAACTCATCATTTTTCCAAATACATTTAAATATTTACAAGGGTTATGTACAAAAGAACTTTGTTTCTGAATCTCCTCTTTCCCTTGAAACTGATCTTCAATCTTTCATTCATCTTTCCACTTCTGGACTTTATGTAATCACTAATTGAGCATGACTTCAATTTCTTTATCAATAACCTTCTCTCTCAAAAAATGATACTGAATTTCAATATGTTTAGTCCTAGCATGAAACACAGGATTTGCTGCCAAGTATAAAGAACTCATATTGTCTCCACAAATGATAGGAGTACTTTGAACAACATCAAAACTCTTCATAAGTGTCTTTAGCCATATTACTTCCTTTGCAGCTTCCACCATGCCTTTGTATTCTGCTTCTGTAGATGATAGAGCAACTGTATGTTGCTTCTTAGAGCACCATGAAATTAGCTTATCTCCCACATAACACAAATATCCATGTGTTGATCTTCTATCATCAGAATTACCTGCCCAATCTGCATCACTATATATTTTGACTCTTGTATCTGAAGTATTTCCATAATACAGACCTTCTTTGAGTGTACCCTTGATGTATCTAAGTACTCTTTGTCCTGCAATCAATGTTCCTTTCTAGGAAAATGCATGAATTGAGACAGAACTCCAACTGCATATGACAAATCATGCCTTGTTAATGTAGCATAAATCAAGGTACCCACCAAACTCTGATAGAGCTTCATATCTTTGAATTCTTCTCCTCCATATCTAGTCAATCTATGATTCACTTCCATTGGAGTTGGTGCTATCCTGCAATCTTCCGTTTTAAATTTGGTTAGCAAATTTTTCAGATGCCTTTCTTGAGTTACATATACTCCATGTTGAGTATATGAAATCTCCATTCCCAAGACGAATGATAAATTTCCCAAATCACTGATTTTGAATTCTTTCTCCATCTATTTTTTAATCATATGTATGCCTTTGTCATCTGTTCCTGTAAGTATTATGTCATCAACATAAATACACACATAAATAAATCCATCCTCACTTGCTTTGACTAACAAGCTACTATCTGCCTTTGATGCTTGAAATCCAAGTTCCTTTAAGAACTTTACAAGCCTATAATTCCATGCCCTTGGGGCCTGCTTCAATCCATACAAAGCTCTTTTGAGCTTACACACATAATTTGGATACACTTGATCTCTGAAACCATCTGGTTGCTCCATGTAAACTTCATCTGAAATGTAACCATTCAAAAAAGCATTTTTAACATCTAATTGAGATAATTTCTAACCTTTGCAAGCAGCAATTGCTATGAGTGTCCTGATGGTTGTCATCTTTGCCACAGGACTATAAGTCTCATCATAGTCCACTCCATATGTCTGTGCATATCCCTTCACAACAAGTCTGGCTTTGTACCTAGACACACTTCCATTTGCAAATCTTTTTGTTTTGTAAACCCACTTACATCCAATGATTTTCTGGCTATTAGGTTTAGGAACCAGATCCCATGTCTGATTCTCCATCAATGCATCATACTCCTCTTGCATAGCTTCTTCCCAATTCTTCTTCCCTTTGGCTTCATCATATGTAGATGGATCTTCACCTGCTTTTACCATGTAAGCATAATCCTTAGTAGTAAAAAATGAAGTATCATAGCTATACCTTGTAGGTTGCCATTTGTGCCTTGTAGACCTCCTGAGTTCTCCACTTCTTGAGGTTTCTGGTTCATCACACTCTGGATCAAACCTTGGCACTTCTTCACCTTCAACCTGTATTTCATTTTTCTCTTCTTCATCAAATATCTGAACCTTTGTTTTACCTTTCTTTTGATTCATAATTTCTTCAACTTCTGCATACACATTAGATGTACCTGCATACCAAGTACTTTGCTCATCAAATGTAACATCCTTGGACACAAGAAATTGTTTTGTGGATGGACTCCACAACCTATAACCCATCTGCTTGTCATCATAACCAATGAATACATACTTCTCTGCTTTAGGCTCCAATTTATGCCTCAATTGAGATGGCACATATGCATATGCCAAGCATCCAAATATTCTACAATGATCCAAGGTAGGTCTCTTACCCCACCAAGCTTCATATGGTGTCATACCCTGCAAGGCTTTACATGGTAACCTATTGACCAAATATGTGGCTGTGTTTACAGCCTCAACCCACAAATAATTAGGACAATTTTTCTCCTTAATCATAGATCTTGCAAACTCAACAAGAGTTCTATTTCTTCTTTCTGCTACCCCATTTTGTTGAGGAGAGTACTTGCAAGTAACCTCTCTTTTTATGCCTACATTCCACAAGTAATCACTGAACTCATTAGAGAAATACTCTCCCCCTCCATCTGACCTTAGTCTCTTCAATTTTTGACCTGTAATTCTTTCTGCATATGCATGATAGTGTTTAAATGTATTAAACACTTCTGACTTGTCTTTGATCACATAAATTGTGATCCACCTGGTAGCATCATCAACATATATGATATAAGATCTTGAACCATTTATGCTGAAATCTTTTGAAGGACCCCACACATCTGTATGTACCAATTCAAGTCTTTCTGAATACATAAAACCATGCTTATTGTATGAGTGCTTATGAGCCTTACCTAACTAGCATGCTTCACATCTGTATGTCATGTGTTGACCTGCAACATTAGGCAATCCAAGCACTGAACCATTGTTAACCATTTCTTTGATACCTCTTTCATTAAAATGTCCAAGTCTTTTATGCCAAAGATCCAATTCAGATACCTTCTGCTCTCCATATGTGAACATAGCATGTCCAACATTACCTTGTATCTTTAATGTGAAGAGCCTTCCTTCCTTCTTTCCTGTAACAATCTGTTTATACCCTTGACTAGGGTCTTCAACATAAACTCCATCATTAGTGAACCTTACCTCATATCCTTTTTCCACAATTTGTCCTACACTGATCAAGTTCTTTGGAATTGTAGGAACATACAGAACCTTACTCAAAAGAGTGCTTCCATCTTTGGCTTTGACTGAACCAATTGACTTTACTTTGTGCTTTGTATTGTCACCTATTTGAACTGTGTGATTGATTGCCTTATGATCTAGATCAGTCATCAAAGCAATATTTCCTTTCAAATGATTACTACATCCCGAGTCAATATAAAATACTCTCATATCTTCATGTGATGCTTCACATGTTGCATTCATAATAAGAGTTGAATCTTCTTTCTGATCTGATGCATAATTGTAGTAGGTGTTATTATGGATTGGTTTTGGACGTTTCTTCCTCCATCTCTTCCAAAAGAATTCCTACCACCTCTACCTCTGAAGTTTCCTCTCTGATATCCACCACCTCTTCCTCTTTGATTAAAGTTCTGATTAAAATTACCATTGCTTTGATTATTATGCCAACAATCATGAGATAGATGATTGGTCTTACCACATATCCAACAAGCTCTGACATTATCTCTATTATTTTTGCCTCTTCCTCTACTTCTGCCACTTCCTCTTCCTCTTAGGACGTTTGCTTGGCTTGAAGTACCTTCATCTTCAGCTGATTGTTGCTTTCCTTTGCTAGCTTTCTTCTTGTCTTTAGAATACATTGCATGACCTGCACTCTTATCAACATCTCCTTTGATATCATTCTCAAAAGTTATCATATGTCCTAACAATTGATTCAAATCAGGAGTGAAATGATCTAATGAAAGTTTTGTAGACAAAATAAAAGGCTTCCACTTCTCATCTCCTCTTAGCCCTGTAAGAATTTGTCTTACCAACTTATCTTCTTCAATGTCTTCATCAACTGCACCTAAAGAATCAGCAATGTCTTTCATCTTTGTCACATAATCAGATATTGATTGTGAAGCCTTCTTCTTGAATGTAGTAAACTCTGCCCATAATGAAGCTTTCCTTGATTTGGTTGTATTCTGAAAATGCTCTTCCAAAGCATTCCAAATGTCACTTGCACTTTCAAGTCCTCTAGTATGAGGAAGCAAATAATCATTCACTGCCATGTAGATTATGCTCCTTGCTTGAGCATCCTTCTTCATCCAAATCTTTATATCTGCAAGCTCTCCCTAGTTGGAACACTAGGATCTCTGAATTCTGGCTTTTCTTCCTCTCCTGTGATGTATCCCATCAGATCTTTGCTCATAAGATGAGCTTCCATTCTCATAGACCAAGCTGGATAGTTCTCTCTATCCAACTTTTCAATTTGGAGACTATCTCCCATCCTTGCTTCACCTGTAGTCTCAAATCTTTAATCCTTATAAGGAATGAATATACCTTGGCTTTGAATGTTGCTCCTTTTGATCATTTTGATAAGCTTTATGTGTCTTCCTTCAATCTTTCTTCACACTTTATTCTTTTGAACCTTCGAGATGTAAAGTTTGTGAGTCTGCAGCAGTCGGAGTCTACCTTTCCTCAATTTTGATACAACTGGCTCTGATACCACTGATGGAGAGTGTAAATCTCCAAAAGAACAAGCTATCCTTGATGTTAGACCACCTCTATATCAAGAATAACTTCAGACTCCACTTAATTTTAAAGAACAATCACCAAACTATCAAGAAATTGATCAACTGTGAAAAATCACTTCTCAGAAAAAGTCTACTGCCCCATTAATCATTCATTGACTGATCATTCATGTAAAGCTTTTGATAAAACTTTGTAGAATGTGTTGCCTAGAGATTGCGCACCTTCTCCAAGTTAAATCACTTCAAATGCTTGAGTAGAATGTGAGAAATGACTCAAACAATTTACCTATGTCTGAAACTGTCTCTCTGTAGTACCAACTTTGATACCTGCAACTTCTAAGACATGGTTCTCCCAAACTATAGCCCGTTTAATTAAATGCTTTTAGCCATAGATGGCTTACCTCTCAACTTAAATTTTGAGTCCTCATTTGTGTAAAAATTTACACTATACACTGAGCACTGTCAATTTCTTTGACCATCAAATCTGCGCCCGTTTCAGAAGACACTCAGAACTTCCTTACATATGAATGTTCCTATTCAAAATTCTCTCAGCTTGTTTGCAATTGGACTCTCAAACCTTAACCATAGATAGATTAACTATGGATTTAGACATCTACAAAAGGATTTCTCAAAAGGTTAAACCATAAGCACATATCTATATATATATATACGAGTCTAACTCGTCATTTCTCCAAATACATTTAAATATTTACAAGGGTTATGTACAAAAGAACTTTGTTTCTGAATCTCCTCTTTCCCTTGAAACTGATCTTCAATCTTTCATTCATCTTTCCACTTCTGGACTTTATGTAATCACTAATTGTTGATTGTTCTGCTCCAACAATAGTTGGAATGTACATCAGTTGGACATCAAAACAACATTTCTGAATGGTGACTTGCATGAAGAAGTGTATGTTTTTCAGCCCTGTGGCTTTGTGCAGAAAGGGCATGAAAACCAGGTGTGTAGGTTAAAGAAGGCATTATATGGTTTAAAGCAAGCACCACGTGCTTGGTATGAGAAGATACATGCCTATTTGATTGCACATGGTTTTGAGAACAGTCCAACTGAAAGCACCTTATATGTTAAGTGTGCTAATGATGTGCATCTGATCGTTATTGTCTATGTTGACGACATGTTGCTCACTGGTCCTATTGAGAAGCATATTGCTGATTTTAAGGATGATTTGCATGCCTCATTTAAGATGTCTGATTTGGGGCATTTGCATCATTATTTGGGCATTCTGTTTATGCACGTTGATGGTGGAATGGCTTTGTGTCAAAGGAAATATATTGACACATTATTGCAGCATTTTGGCCTTGAAGACTGTAAGCCTATTGCTACTCCTATGGAGATAGGTTTACGATTGAGTCTTCATGATGCTGGAGATGCATTTGATGCTATTCTGTATCAGCAGGCTGTTGGATGCTTGATTTAGTTATGCATTACTCGGCCAAATATTCAGTTTGCTATCTCACAGATGAGTAGATTTATGCATTGCCGAGGAGTCAAGCATTGGCAGGCAGTTAAGCGCTTCTTTTGCTACTTGAGTGGTACTCTGCTACTTGGGTTGTTTTATCCCAAGGGGGGATCACTACCGCCAGATTTGCATGCTTTTTCTGACCCTGATTGGGCTGGTTGCTATGACACTCGTGTGTCCACTAGGGGCTTTTGCTTCATGCTTGGTAGCTCATGTATATCTTGGTTGAGCAAGAAGCATCCTACTGTGGCCACTTCCAATTGTGAGGCTGAGTATAGGGCAGCTTTCACAGCGAATTGAGTGTGTGTGGCTCAGATCCCTTATGGCTGATTTGGATGTTGGTCAGTCTTCTGCCACCACCATCTTCACTAACAGTCAGAGCACATTGGTAGTTGCGAGGAACCTTGTGTTTCATGCTCGCACTAAGCACATTGAGGTGCATTATCATTATGTCAGGGAGAGGTTCTCTACTGGGGAGATCAGCTTGGCATATGTGCCCACGCAAGAGAACATTGCAGACCTTTTCACGAAGGCTCTGCCTAGGGAGAAGTTTGAAGCTTTCCGCAAAGCTTTGGGCTTACTTCCTTTTGTGGAGTGATTTCCACATAGCTTGGCACTTCCTTATACATGAGTGCCAACTACTTGTTCACCGCATCACTCCTAGGGGGGATTTGTTGGTATATTTAGGTAGTGATATGTGTGAACACTCTAGGACCGCCGGGGCACTTTTTTCCCTCTTTAGGAGGTTTTTTCCCTCCCTTGTAGATACGCCTATTGCCCTAATGGGCTACTTATCTTTGTACATTCTCTAGTAATACATTTAGTATTGTGTGTTGAGCTCGAAGCTTCTTCTTCGTCCTTGTGCTGTTTGCGTGCTTCCATAGATGTCTAACTCCAACATCATATACACCTCAATAGAATGGAGTTGCTGAATGGAAGAACATGTCACTCATGGAGATGGCAAGATGTATGATCAAGAATCAAGCTTTACCACATAGTTTTTAGCTTGAGGCTATTATGTGTGCAACATATGTACTTAACAGGTGTCCCACTAAAGCATTGCAGTCTATCACTCCATATGAGGCTTGGCATGGTCGCAAGCCATATGTTGCTCATCTGCACGTTTTTGGTTGTCAAGCATATGCATTAGTGCCTAAACAACATCGCAGAAAATTGGATGATAAAGTAGTGAAATGTATTTTTGTTGTGTACAATTCTGAAAGCAAAGGCTATCGTCTGTATTATCCATAGACTAAATGCATTTTGGTTAGTCATCATGTTGTTTTTGTGGAAGATGCTATTCAGCCATTACTTCCATGCACTAAGGAGACATTTGTTAGCTCCAAAGACATGTATAATACTTTGCTTCCTCTTTTTACAGGTGGATAGTTTAGTGCTAGTCCTAATGAGGCAACTTCTCAGCCTTTGCAAGTTTCATGTGATGATGCAGATCATTCCATTTCTGATGCAAATTTACATGATGCACTTGATGAGAGAGCTGATATTGAGGAGGCAAAGACTATACCAAAATGGGAGACTTTGCATTATAGCAAATTAGATGAACATCTATCATATCATACTTGATCAGGCTCTCATAGTGCCTCTTTTGCATTATGTTGTAGTCTCTCTGATGAGAATGAGCCTGTTTTTTTTTATGAAGCACACAATTCAAAAACTTGGATGGCTTCTATGCAATCTAAGTATGATGCTATAATGAAGAATGGTACCTGGTCTTTATGTGACTTGCCTCTTGGAAAGAAGGCCATTGGCACTAAGTGGGTATATAAGCTGAAGCATAAGCATGATTGAACAATTGACATGTATAAGGCTAGGCTTGTTGCAAAGGGTTATACATAGGAAAGAGGCATTGATTTTGATGAGACCTTTTCTCCTACTTGTGTAATGACTACTGTTTGTAGCATCTGTGCACTTGCAGCTCATCATGGTTGGAGTGTACATCAATTGGACATTAAAACTGCATTTCTTAATGGTGAGTTGCATGAAGAAGTGTATGTTTTTAAGTCCCGTGGCTTTGTGCAAAAAGGGCATGAAAACTAGATGTGCAGGATGAAGAAGGCATTATATGGTTTAAAGCAAGCACCACGTGCTTGGTATGAAAAGATACATGCATATCTAATTGCACATGGTTTTGAGAACAATCCAACTGAGAGCACCTTATATGTTGTTGATATATTTTGGTAGTGATGTGTGTGAACATACTAGGACCGTCGGGGCACTTTTTTCCCTCTTTAGGAGGTTTTTTCCCCCTAGCTTGTATATATGCCTATAGCTCTAATGGGTTACTTATCTTCGTACATTCTAGTGGTAATACATTCACTATTGTGTGTTGTGCTCCAAGCTTCTTCTTCTTTCTTGTGCTATTCACATGCCTTCGTAGATGTCTAACTCCAACAATTGGTATTAGAGCAGGCCGTCGCTTCATCTAAGGCATCGTCGACACTCCTCCGCTCACAGTCTCAGAATCGCATGAAATTTGATGTGCATACTCAGTCTCATAATTGCGATCTAAGCTCATTTTGGCCTTTGAACACACTATCATAGTGCTTGTGCAGGCTATTTTGTCTTCTTGTTCCATAGATATATATAGGTTTTGGTTCGCTAGTACAATCGTCTCAAAATTTGCTACAGGTTTAGCAAAACTCCTCAAGGTAGATCTGCTCAACTTTTTCAGATACACTCATTTTTTTGCATCAAGGAATGTATTTTAGTCAGTAGCCATGGCTGAAAGCAATGATGTATTTCGTATGTTGGCTGTTGAGGATAAGTTGGATGGTACGAATTACCCATTGTGGGCTTATATGATGTGCCATGTATTGGTCGCAAAAGGAGTATGGAATATTGTGAAGGGTGTTGAAAGACGTCCTATTACACTTGCAAATATAGGTACTATGAATACAGGTACTACAAATACAGGTACTACAAATACAGGTATAGAAGCTGATATAGATGGTGTCGATGATGGTGATATTCTGTAGATTCCTGTTCGTGCTACTGTTTTTGTTGCACCTACTATATAGAAAATTTGTTGGGATGGCAGAGATGCTGAGGCACATGCATTGATAGCTTTGTCTGTCAAATGTGCTATAATTCCTCACATTCATTCTTGCAGAACAGCTAAGGATGCTTGGGATACACTTATCACATTGTACCAGGCTAGGAACGAGGCTCATATTGCTTACCTCCAAAAACAATTCGAGAGTGAGCACATGAATGAAGGTGATTCTATGGACAATTTTTTGACAAAGATTAAGGATGTGAAGGAACAATTGATTCTGTTGATGAATTCCTTCCTGACAGTTCACTTGTGCAGACTGTTCTGAATGGTCTTCGTGACTCATATCAGAGTTTTGCTTCTACTCTTCATTTGATGATGGAAGACAATCCAAATGCCTTAACATTTGAAGAGTTAGTTTCTGTTCTGTTGCAGGAAGATCAATCTTGATAGAACAGGTCCATTATGCATGTTGTAGATCAAGCTTTCCTGGCTAGTCAAAAGGGCAAGGGAAAATGGAGCTCTTCTAGTAGTAAGCAAAAATATGCAAATGCTGCACATTCAAAGAAGGAAGACAAAGATAAGAAGAAATCAGAAAAATAGAAATTGTTTTGCAAATATTGTAAAGGAAATGATCATGTCATTAAGAGCTGTCCAAAATTGACTGCTAAAGAGGCAAAGAAGAAAGAGGCCGGAATGGTTGTTATAGAGGCCTCTACACCGAAAACAGACTTTGCTAATCTTGTGCAGGATGAAGCATGGGCATTTACTATTGTTTGCAATTTTGACCCATCTTCTCATGAGCAGTGCATGTCTGCAATAGACTCAAATGTTTGGTACTTTGATAGTGGGGTGACCATACTATCACATGCACCAAAAACTCCTCTTATCTTGTTATGGGAGTTGGTAAGATCATTCTGACTATTGCTCATGGTAGTTCTTTCACTTTGTCGGATGCTTTATTTGTGCCAGGGATCAAGAAAAATCCGTTATCAGTTTTGGCTTTAGCCAAGATTGGCTTGGTTGTGAAATTTATTGATGATAGGTGTACAATTCATGATCTATCAAATGGTGATGTGATTATTGCTTTTGGCATTTTATGTCGTGGGCTGTATAAGCTCATAGACTATGAAAGATCTCTAAATGATTCAACATGTGTGGTACATGATTCTTAGGCTATGTCAGATGCAAAGCTTTGGCATGCACACTTTGGTCATCTAAATTTTACTAGTTTGCTACACCTTCAGAAATATGAAATGGTGTCCTCTTTGTGCAAACTTGAGGCACCCACTAAACATGTATGTGAAGGCTGTATTTTGGGCAAAATGTAGTGTTTCTCCTTTCCAAAAGATGGTTCAGTTCGAGCTACTCAGAAATTGTAGACAGTGATGTCTGTGGGCCCATGCAAACACCCTCTTTTGGAAATCATCTTTACTTCGTGACTTTCATTGATGACTTTTCCAGGCATGCATGGGTATATCCATTGAAAGCAAAGTCCGAAGTGTTTATGTGCTTCATAGAGTTTTTGGTTTTGGCTAAAAATATGTCAGCATGTAAAATGGGAACCCTCCATTCTGATCGAGGGGAAGAATATATGTCTTCTGACTTTAATGCATTTCTTGTTGAACGTGGGATAAAACATCAATGTACAATACCATATACACCTCAAAAGAATGGAGTTGTTGAATGTAAGAACATGCCACTGATGGAGACAATGGGGTGTATGTTCAAGAGCCACGCCTTACCACATAGTTTTTGGCTTGAGGCTATTATATGTGCAACATATGTAGTTATCGGGTGTCCCACTAAAGCATTATAGTCTATCACTCCATATGAGGCTTGGCATTATAAGCCGCCGGAAAGAAAATCATATTTCTTGTAAAATATATCCTGAAAAGTTGCACGCATGATGTAAAGGTGTAGCGCAATGTTGTACCCTTTGACTAGATTAATGAAAGAAGTTGCATGATGCAAAAGGAGAGCCGCCAAACTGTTCGTCTAAGCGAGGAGCCGAAAGCGAGCGCTATTGCAGAACTCTATGTAGCTGAATCTGTTTTGTTGATTAAGTTTAATCATTAACTGAAGTTAATGAAGTATTGAGTAATTTGATTAACGTGCTAAGTGAAGGAATTACACGATAAACTTTCTAACGTGAATGTGTGTTGCTCTAGCACAATGGTGAGAACCACGTTAAGAAGCTCCACCTCCTTAATGTCAATCAGCGGAAGAGATAGGAGTGATATGAAGATCGTGAATGTGAGATGAAGTGAGAGTGAAGGTGAGAAGCATAGAAATGCACACACACATACACACACACTACGAAGAGACAAGCAAGACACAATGGAAGGTGAAAAATCAACTCTATTACTCAAGAACACTATTACAAGCTCAAAAGAACTCTAAGCTCACACTAGCCAACACTAACCAACCTCAAAAATGAGCTCTCTAGCTCTTTTTATAGTTTCTAGCTTAGTTTTGACCGGTTTCACATCTAGTGACCGGCATAGTTAAAAATTAGGTCCTAGATGCTATTTGGAAGGGTAAACGATGTCTAAAAATAACGAAAATTGATACGCTTGTTCTACCTAAGCTCCTCAAGCTCGAGGACTCCTCGGCTTGCACAAAATGGAGCTATGGATTACAAAATGGGGTTTTCTATGTTACATATGTTACAATAGTGATGAAAATCACTGTTGGAGGTTCTTGAAAAGTATTTTAAAACATAAGTCTTTGAAAAAAGATTTGACTGGCTTCCTGCTTCGTCGTTACATGCTTCCGCGTCGTCTGTGCCTCTGGCTGCTTCCAACACCCCCCTCCCTCTCGCTTCTGTCGTCCCTGACAGAACCTTGTTGTGAGGTCTGCCGGATATAGTTCTGTAGGAGGTCTTGAGCGAGGGTGTGCTCGGAGATACGAATGCCTCGGCCCAGATCTGCCTCGAGTTTCTCCCAGTGGATTGGTTGCGGTTCTTCCGGTGGTGGGAGCTGATAGTGTGTGGAATAGACCATTCGTTCACAAGAAAATAATTGTAATAAATATGTAGGCCTGCTTATGAATACCTCTGAATGGTATTCCCAGAAGCCGGTTGTGAACATCTCTTCGAACGTCTGCTTGTAGCACGCCGGTAGATATTTTATTCTGCAATGCCAGGCATAACACACCCGTAGCGATGGCGTTGTACTCATATCATATACCAGGTCAAAATTGCCATGCTCAAAGCCCGGGGTGTTGACATGGGGTGCCTTGACGCATCGGAAGACTTTAAAAATCATTTGCATCATGTCAAAGATTTTGACAGTCATATGCGCCGCTATATCGTCCATATGCTTTAATCTAGGGAGCCAGTGGCGAATTGTAGCCATCATGTAGCCCTGGTATGTCTTGGTGTGCCGGTTCTCGTAACTGGAGTAATTTGTGATCTTCTTTGAGTTTCTGTAACTCCTCGTTCATGCGGTCGTATTCATCTAGTAATCTTACATGATCGTCTAGCAGCATTTTCATCGAGTATGAAGGAATGGCTTTGAACCTGCTAGGACTGAGTGGTTGGTCTGGGTGGTCGAGCGCTGCTTCTAAGTTTTCTCGGTTCTGATCCTGTAAGCGCTGGTTTTCTTCCTGGCGGCTTCTAGGTGTCTTCGTAGCAAGCCCATGTTTCGTGTTAGCGTTGCATTGCGGACTGTCTGGGCTCTTAATAAGTTATCCAGGTCAGCAGTTGCTTCCTTGGTCTTTTCTTCGCTTTCTAGTTCCAATTTGTGATAAGCCTCGCGTAATTCCTGGTATTGGGTGTTCAGAGAGGCATTCTCAATAGACAATAAATTAAGCTGCGACTGTAAGTCATTGGTTGTCCTCTGCAGCTGCTGATAATTATCACCAAGAGATGTGAACTCATCTCTCACTTGCGTCATACACATGAACATCTGTCGGAATGCATTATCTACAGTGGGTGATAGTATTAATGGGGTGCTAAATGAAGATGTAGTTGGTGTAGATGCAACGGGAATGGGGAATGGGTGTGGGAAGGTGGATGATGTAGTGATTGTTGAAAATTGTGATGTGCCTAGAAATGTTGGTGCCGTGAGTGAAGTGAGTGATGGTGCAGTGGGTGGTGAGATCTCCATGTCAGTGGACGTATCTAGTGCGGTGACCGTGAATATGGGTGTGATCGTGGGTACTCGTGCTGGTGTAAATACGGGATTTACAAAGGTTGAGGGGTAATTTACAAGGGGGCTGGCTGGAGCAGCTTGGTAGAAAGGGGAAAGAGGGGTTACAGTGGGTCGGGGAGGTGAGACGGGGGATAAGGTTAATGGCGGTGGGAATGGGAAAAGGGGTCGTGGAGTTGTGGGGAAAGATGGAAAAGATTGATGAAGGAATGGGTTGGATAGAAAGGTGGGTGTGGGAGGGGGTACACTAGGGCTAATGGGTGCGGGAATTGTGGGGTTAGTGGTCGTAAAGACAATTTCTGCAACGCCACCGGCGAATGAAGATGTTGGTCTGGGGGAAGGAGGGTGAAGAGGGGAGGCTGGATGGACGGGCGGTGAGAGAGGAGCGGTTGGGGTGGTCGGTACTTCAGTGACTACTGAGGTTTGTACAGCTGTAGCGCGGGGTGGGGAATCTACAAAGATGGTTTCTACAGCCAACGAACTTTCGGGGACGATGCGTGCCTCCCTGGCTTGTTCAGAAGACTGTGCTCCTGTTGGTACACGAATGTATTCGCCGGGCTTTGAAAGTAGTCGTACTCTGCGGGGGTCAAACTGTGGTAGTGGTTTTTGTTGCAAGTACCTGAGGGCTTCGTTGGAGCCTACTGATTTGACTAACTCTCTGAATCCTTTGATGTATGCGTCTTCGAATCCGCCTGTGACAAGTTCTTGTTCTATTATTGTTTGACTCTCTTCCTCTGTCAGCTTTTTGCGTGCCCAAACTTTTTCCATAGTTCTATACAACTTCTTGATAGCCAGTGTGTAAGCGGCTGCTTCGTAAGTTTCATCTTCATGGGTACTTGTATCACCATGTGTGTCTGTTTGTTGTCCTTGGGCATCTGTCTGTTCATGCTCTTGGGATTCCTGTGTTCCCTGGCTAGCTTCGTCGTCTCCTTCGTCGTCATCGGTTGCTGTTCTTTCGTCATCAGAGCTGGACACGATCTGTCCTTGTGGCTGATCCCTGGGTGTGGTGGGGTAGCTAGGCCTTTCAAATTCTTGAGAAAACAATTGTCCTTCTGAAAACTGGAACTCATTGGAGAATGCATCAGGCATCTCAAAATCAAAAGTTTGGTCCAATGGCTCTGCTTGTCCTGCTTCTAAATGGGGTATTGGAAAAGAGAAAGCTTCTGCACCAATAGTAGTGGGAAGTTCAGCTGCTGTGGTGATAGGTTCTGTGGTTGTGGCTGCTTGGGGTGCAACAGTACTGGTGGTGCCCTCCGGCGTAACTGGTCTTGATAACCGTATACGAATTGGTGGTACCGTGGGAGTGGCTGCTGTTGGTGACTGCTCTGGAGATGGTTGTGGCGAGGGTGATTCTGGGACTTGTAGGCACGGGATAGTACCTCTCATCCGCTTTCCAGCTCTGCCTTTGCTAGACTTTCTAGCCTTCCTAGTGGTGCCTTTGAATGCTTTCAGTTCTTCACTGGTCATGGCACACTCAATTGGTAAGTCATACACCAAGCACATATATATGATCCTGGTGAGGGCGCAGCACCCATTGATTACCTTCTTTCGCTCCCACCTATGTTGTGCCAAATAGAGCTGATCAATGATCTAGCTGGCTAGATCAACCGTTTGCGGTCCAGTACACGCTAAGTATAAACCAAACCAGATTCTCTTGTGGGGCATGGTAAAACGATCCTGAGCTGGGAAAGCAAAATGCTGAATGCATATCCGTAATGGCTTAGAGAGCTCAGGTGTTATAGCAGAAATATCCTCCCACTTAGTTACGTCACCACGTTTCATCTGCTCTGGGACTAGCCGTTCTCGCTCCGTCGGAGTGTGCGTTCCATGTATTTTCAGAGCTACGCGAATTAAATCTTTAGACAAATAAAACCTTCTGAATGGAGGATCATTTACCAAGGATGGTAACATGAAGGTGCCAGGTAGATCCTTGTTTTCTGAAGTTGTTAAGGTGGTTACCAAGTAAAAACATCTGTAAAAATTGGGTTTAGGCAGAGGGTCGCTAAAATACTCTGTAAATCCCGCTCGTGCCCAAACGTGCGTTAGATCTTGTGTATTCTGTAGTCCTTCAAATTCTCTTGAAAAGAACTGGTACTTGGCCCATGTGCGAAGATCAAATGCCAAATTGGCCTCAAATATGAAATCAGCGTCTGCTAATGGTCCTGCTAGGCCTTGAAACCAGTGAGAATTACGATGAATCTTCTCAGTATATCCTCTAGGAGGATCATCGATTGGCATGGGTCCTGGAAAACCTTGAAACTTTGGTGGTTGCATCGTAGGATAAGATTCCGCGAGTAATTCTCCAATATTGGCCATTGGTGTGCTTGGGCCAGCTTCTGATGGTCCTGCTTCGGTTTGCATGATGACTGACGAGCTAATAGAAAAGATCTGCTACAAAAGATTAGCACATTAGTATGGAAATTAATTATGATCCCATTAAGGTGAGACCGCAATCCCTTTCCATAACCGATGTGTAACCCGTGTAGGCAAGTGTCGTGAAGTGATTAATGCAATGATTCTGTGTAGAGCTAATGCAGGTCTCTAGACACCTACATGGTTCAGATTATGCGTACATTTCTTGATGAGTTGTTATTATGCATGATGTGGGGCTATGGTGTGTGAATTTATACAAGGTTTGGTTGAGGGTGAATTATTACAAGGGTGGAGTTTAAACGGGGTGGGAGAATTGTTAGATAATGGGGTACAAGAAGACGTTTGGATACGTTTAGGTATCCATTTCCTAAGAGTCTTGGAGTGGGTGGTATGTTTCTGCTGAGGGACAAAAAGCGGTATCGGGTTTGGTGGTATTGAGGGATGGAAAGATTTCTGAGGGGTATACATTACATGGCTAGAGGGTTGGGCTATAATACATTGCTTGGGTACCCAAATCTGCATGGGTGTGGGTCGATTGATAAGATACTTCTTGGCGATCCAAATCTGTCGAGTATTTGTACTTGGGGAAGAAGATCGAGGGGACTTTTGATGCTGACTCTGCTTCTTTTGAAACTTTGTCCTGTTCTCGTCTGCAGTGTTGCCAATAGCCTGTGGTTGCTGTCCTTTTGGCACCCATATTTGTTTCGTGCCACTTGTTCTGTGATGTTGATACTGCTGCTTTCTTTGCCTTGTCTGGTGTTGTCGTCGGTCTGGGTTCCTCTGTTGGGGTTGACTCCTTCGAGGTTGGGTTTGAGAGGTCCAATGGACGCTCTACTTTGGAAAAGAAGGGAGATCCAACACTTGCGTGACCTGCCCATTAGGAAGTGATTCGTTCTTTATCTTTAATCTAGGCTAGTCTGCAGCAAGTTTGGAAGGATGAGCACCGCATGGTGTTGTGCTCATTTGGTAGCTGATGCAACCCACCTGACCGTTGATCGTGTTCATCTGCCCTAGCGGTTGGGTAGCTGCCCCTTCTAGTTTGCAGGAAGCCCCAGGGAAGATCTCCTGTCGCCCTTCTGATTGACAACTGTCCATAGCCAAGCCCGAGTGGGTTGGTGTAGACGTAACGTGACTGGTCTGACCCAAGATCTTCCGGTCTTCCGTCGCATGCGTTTCATAGGGTCTAGGGTTACAACCCTCAATCGGAATGCAATTAGGGAAGTCAAGCGGTATCACTCGCTTCTGCTCTAAGGTTCCAATCTGTAAGGAGCCTTGTCTAAGATTTAGGTCCACTGAGTGATCGTATAGCCAATCTTGGCCAAGGATTAGGGGTTCTATCAGGTCGTCATCATGGCACACTAGTAGCTTCGCTGTCATGGTCACATCCTTAATGAGGATAGGAAGGTCCACCTCACCCATGCAAGGGGTTTCCATGCCTCCTAGCCCTATGAGGTATGCCTCAATTGGCCGCATTTCTATCCCTGAATCCTTATAGTGGGACCATCTAATCGCACTAGTCGCAGCACCTGAGTCAATTAAAGCCCTGAGCTCTTGGCAGGGGTTTCCGTGCTCTAGCCTAACTGTAATGAATGGTCTCCTGTCCACTATACTAGGATGAGTGGTTGACTTTACTTGACACATGGCCATGGGATATCTGGGTGTAGTTTCTAGATGGTTATAATGTTCTCTCCCTAGTCCTTGTCTTCTTAACTTCATGCGTTTAATACGTTCTATTGCTTCTGCCTGAGCTTCCGCTCGTATTCTATTTTCTTCCTCCTTACGTTTCTTTGCTAACGTGAGTCGTCTAAGCATATCCTCAGTAAGAGGTTCCTGATATAGCTTGACTCTACAGCCACTAATATAATTAGGCATTATATCTCCTTCTAAAGTGGCTAATTGTACTGCTCCACTTGTTGACAGTCTGTTAATGATCATAGGTCCATAACCTCGCTTTTCTAACTTACGTGCGTGTTGTTTCAGCGTATATACTAGAACTAAATCTCCTTCTTTTAAGCCTTTATCTTTCACATGTGCATCAAAATATGCTTTCTGTCGCTTCTTCGCTGCATATATTCCTGCTGCTGCCTTTAGCCTGGTTTCTCCTAATCGTTCCAAGTCCATTATTCTTGCTGATAATTCATGGCCGGTCCACTGATGTTCTTGTGCAACCTTAAGGGTCGGTATCAAGAAGTCCAAAGGAAGCACTGCATTCTGACCAAAAACCATCTGAAAGGGAGTTGCATTCAGTACGGTCTTGTAGGCCACTCGATATGCCCAAACAGCGTGGTGTAACTGTTTGTCCCAATCTGAACGTTTGTTGTTCACGAGTTTCGTCAGTACGTTACAAAGGATCTTATTAGTGCTTTCAGCCTGACCATTGGCCTGAGGATGATATGGTGCGGATTTCTTGTGAATCACCATAAAATCCTGTAACAAATATTCAATGACTTGGTTTAGAAAGTGAGTGCCTCGATCGCCCACTAACTCTATAGGCAGTCCATATCTTGTAAAGACATTTTCAAATAAGAATTTTGCAGTTGTGTTTGCATCATTCTTTTTCGTGGCTTTTGCCTCTACCCATTTCGTCAGATAATCTGTGGCAACAATAATGTATTCCGCATGTGTACCTTTTGCAGGGGGGTTAATGGGTCCTACAAAGTCTATACCCCACTTAGAAAATGCACATCCGCCCATCATGGGTTTCAATGGCATTTCATCTCTGCGAGTAGGAAACTGAGTTCTTTGGCACACATCACATCTCTTTACATAGGTATGAGCATCCATGTGAAGAGTGGGCCACCATAATCCTGCAAAGAGGATGGCTTTGATTATCCTATCAGGTCCAAAATGACCTCCTGCAACACCTTGGTGTGCAGTCTCTAGTATGCTCAGATAATCGCTCTCATGAACACATTGTCTTAGATATCCATCTCGTCCTCTTTTGTATAGGTTATCGCCAATAAGTGAATAGTCTTGAGCTTCCTGCTCTAGACTGCGTTGTCGTGCTAAGGTCATTCCTTGAGGGAATGTGTTCGTCCTCAAGTATGTCACTAATTGTTCACTCCAGTCTGGTGTGAGAGACACGTGATATGATGTAGCATGCTCTACTGGTGGTCTTTCACAACAAACATGGCATTCTTTACACAACTTGTAGACATCTGCTTCCATCAAAGGCCAATATACTCCTAATCTATGCAGAGTCTGTAATGTTCGATGTTTTGAATGATGTTGCTTTAATGCACCTATGTGTGCTAATTGCAACCAATTCGCATGTTCTGATTCATCTACACAACAAGCAAGAATCTTTTGATTATCCTGTTTATATATGCTTCCTTCCATTATTTGGTATCTCTGAGACTTGGTAATCTCTCCTTCTTTGATCTTTATCCTAGGATTCTTGGGTCCATATGTGAGAATAGGGACGATAGGCTTAGCCCATTCTGGTGCTATCTCAAGATTAAACAAATAAACATCTGGTAATTCATCCGCTATTCCTTGAGGAGCTTCTCCTGAGGTTAATCTCGAAAGGTGGTCAGCTCTAAGATGTGTCTTTCCTTTCCTGACTACTACTTCAAAATCATACTCCATGAGTAGTAGAAACCAACGTATCAATCGTCCCGTGTTACACGGTTTGTTGACTAAGTACAATAGGGCTTGATGATCTGTAAAGAACTTGAATTTGTTGGCCAACAAGTAGTGCCTAAACTTCTTTACTGCGTAGATCATCCCTAATCCTTCTCGTTCCGTCGTGGTGTAATTTCTTTCTGCTGCGTTCAATTGTCTGCTCGCGTAAGCTATGGGGAGATCTATGTTACCTTCATTCGTGGGTTGTGCTAACACACATCCTATGGCATAATTGGATGCATCCACATGTACATGGAATGGCTTACTCCAGTCTGGGGTAGTCAATATAGGTGCTGAGCACAAACATCGTTTGAGTTCATTGAATGAATTTTCACATTCATTTGTCCATTCGAAATTGGTTAAAAGAGAGTACAAAGGCTTGGCTATTATTGCATACATGTGTATGAATCTCCTATAATATCCGCAATGACCCATAAATGCTTGTACCTCTTTCACATTAGTTGGTCTAGGTAATTCTGCAATTACTTTCACCTTTTCTTCATCCGTAGAGATTCCATTTTTTGACACAATGTGTCCTAGAATTTTGCCTTGTCTGACCATGAAAACGCACTTTTCTGGGTTCAAACAAACCTGATATTCTCGACATTTGTCAAATATTTGCCTTAACTCTGGGATATGTGTCTGTCTTACATTTGAATGAGCACATAAGTCATCGACATAAACTTCCAAACTCTTGCGTAAGAATTCCTTAAAAACATGACACATGAGTCGCTGGAAAGTGGCGGGTGCATTTGTTAAGCCGAATGGCATCACACGAAATGCAAATATGCCCCATTCAGTGGCAAAAGCCGTCTTGTGTTGGTCCTCTGGAGCAATGGCTACTTGATTATAACCTGAGAATCCATCAAGAAAGCTGTAAACTTCCTTGCCCGCAACTCTTTCCAATAGATGTTCCGTGATAGGAAGAGGATAACTGTCTCTAATCGTGGCAGAATTAACTTTTTTAAGCTTAATACACACACGCAATTTTCCATTCTTCTTGGGCACAACCACAATGGGGGATACCCATTCGGTATGCTCAATTTCATAGATGAATCCTGCTTCTATCAAGCGATCTATCTCCTCTTTAATTTTCACAGCGTAGTTATCATTGTACGTGTAAGGTTTCTGTTTTGTCGGTTTTGCATCTGGAGTCATAGGGATTCTATGAGAACATATATCTGGATCTACTCCTTTCAAATCTTTGTAACTCCAAGCAAAAACATCTCTATATTTGCGCAGTAGGGCAACTAGCTCTTCTTCTTCTTCAGTTGTCAAATCATGCCCTATGTATGTACATTTTTCTTCTTCTCCTTCTATGGCTACGATTATTTTCTTGGTTTTCTCTCGGTTATCATATACTTGTTCGTCATTCGCCTTTCTATTAGGCATTCGTACCATGATCCTTCTATCTTCGATTTCATATTTCTTGAAGTTATCGGGTACTTCAAACAAAGATTCTTCTTTTTCTGACATGGTTTCTTTCTTCTTTCTTTTCTTGCCTTCACTCTTAGTAGTCACTTGAGTGGCTAACCTCACCTCATTCGTAATTTCCTCGTGTCTCTGAGGGTGAGTCTCTACTTCAAAAAAATATTCTTCTTCTGATGCAAAAGGTGAGTCCATGATAATTGATTCTAAATCAAAATCACTTGCATCCTCAAATGCATCAGTGTTAGGTTCACATTCTTCTAAAATTGCATCGCACATGATTGGCTCTATCGTGAAAACTGAAATGTCATAGCCATCCTCGTCACAGTGGGGAGTCCATTGTTCTTCATTGATGGCTACATCCATGGTTGGTAGGATTTCTGCCCAACCATGGGGTTCAAACTCTTCGTCTGGAAATACTACAGGTGCATAAGCTGGATCCTGAAGGGTTCTTGGATGTTGTTCTGCACCTAAAGTCCTTGCTTCTAATCTTTCTTCCTCTTGTTTTGCTACTTTACACATCCATAAATGAGTATCCTCATGCAACCAAGAAGGATCTGATTCTAATGAGTGCACGGATTCCGTCTCTACTGGTGTCTTATGGATGGTATTCCATTGTATTGGGGGTACATCTCTATGTGAATAGTCTTTAAGATTGACTTTGGTAGTCACTCCTAAATGTTGCAAGTACAAAGAATTAGTTCCCCAATCTTGTACAATTTGCAACTGACGCATGAATGGTCGTCCCAATATCATCTCATAAGCATGATTTTTTGCAAAGTCACAAATGGCAAAGGTATGCTCAAATTCTACGCCACAAGTGGTGAGAGATATGCCTTCTAGTAAGCCTAATGGTTTTTCTATGTGTCCGTCAGCCATTTGTAGCTTCATCCTGGTGGGTCTCAATGCTGGCTTACCCCAACGTTTCCATAAAGCGGTGGTAGCTATGGCTACTCCGGCTCCTGAATCTAAGATGGCTTTCGTGGTGTAGCCCCGATGGGTTATCGGAAGATACGTGTTACCTTCCTCTCCTTCACTTACATCTCCAATCTTTTCTACGGGTATTTCTGGTACCTTATTTCGTGATCCTATTTGTGAGGGAGTAGTAGCAAGCTCGGGGAATTGATTTGCTACATGTTTCCACAATTCTGGTTTTATCTTCAATAACTCCTCCAGAGTAAGGTTACATTGTACTTTAGTGTTCTTGATCACTTCCGTGTTTCTAGGGATTACTGATTCTTCATTCCTCACTATTATCGTGGGTGCTCTCATACTAATAGACTTTGCTTCCCAAGATCCTGTGAACTGAGGTAATTCTTGTAACGAATTAGATCCAAATCCTGTGTGTTCACTCAGTTGTTCCTCCTCTACATCATCGTAAATAGAGGGGATGTCTTGGGGAAATTGTTCCTGCAAGTCGTCTATTTCTTGAATAGGAGGATGGGTTCCTTGTTCCTTTCTCCATTTCTCTTCTTGGATCTCTCTCAAAAATTCATGTGAGTATCTATGTATGGAAGACAGGTTGTCTTGACTTTCTGAGTTGGGTACTTGAGACAGGGATGGTGCATTCCTTTCCTGTGTCTCTGGGACAATAGGGTTCCTAGGCTGATCTTTTTTCTCTTTGCTCTCTATCAAGTATTCTAGCCTCTCCATTAGTCCTTGGAAATGTAATTCAGGTTTTGCCATGTTATTCCAATTAAGATATCTAGAGGCTTCGAACAAAGCTTGTGCTAGTTCTACCATCTTCATGCAAAGTTTAGTTCTCTCAATTTCTAGATCAACTCGAGGGTAGTTTTTGCTCATTTCAGCTACCTGAGGTCCCTCTTTTAATCTAGCTTGATATGCACGAAACATCATGTCTAGATTTTCTGGTATGGGTTCCGCTAAAACTGATCCTGATTTCTGAGCTAGATTCTCTTGATTCAATTCCTGTGAAGTCAATTCTAGGATTTTGGCTCTAGATTCCTTCAAACTTCCTTCCAACTCAGTTATCTTTTTACTCCATTTTCTCTTAATTCTTTCTCTAGAATCTTTCCAAGATTTTGTCTTTTTACTCCTAGATTCTGCAACTTCACTACTTCCGGCTACTTTTTCCTGATTAAGCTGTTGGTTCTGTAAGAGCGCCTAGGCTCTTGTGATAGCTTGAATAGGCACGTATGTAGGGTTGGATCCATCTGCGTTATTTACAATACCTATCACATTGATCGGTGTCACATTTGAAGCATTAACAGGGTTCTTAGGACAATCTTTGATGATGTGCTCTTTGCCACAATCAGCACAAAAGCCTTGGATGTTATAGTACTGTGATTGTCCTGCTATCGGGGGATGTGGACAATCCTTTATGAAATGATCTCCTTGGCACCTAAAGCATGGTCCTCTAGGGCCCTGTGGTCTTTGTTGTCTTATTTGGGGCCGTGGATTTGGGTTTGTGTACATCACATTAGCATAGTCGGGCTCCCAACTAGGTTCCACTGGTGGACTATCGTAATGATATGTTTCTACGTGTTCTGGTGACTCTGTGTAATATGCGGGTGGACTATCTACATGCGTAGAGTCAAAGCTATTCGAATTCGGGTCACCCTCTGTGATCAAAGGTGAAGAAGGCACTAAGGCCCTACTTAGATTCTCTTCTGCAGCAGCGTATTTGACTGAGATGACATTTGCTGGTGGGGGTGGCTGCTGAGCTAAGACAGGTTGAGGTCTCTGTTGAGCCTGGTATGGGTAGTTCTGAGGAGGCCTATAGTAATAAGGCTGAGCATTGTATTGGCCTTGATACCTACCTGGGTGTGCGTATGCTTGCGGGTAGTTCTGTCTCACGGTTTGTTTGTTGTATGGGCAGTCCTGAGCCGTATGATTCGTGTATCTTCTTTCAATTGTACAGTATTGGCCACTAGGGTTGGCTTGAGGTTGTGTTGCATTGGGACACACATTTGCCATATGATCACCACCACAGGTGTAACAACGCTTGTTCATTAGCACCCTAGGTTTACTAGAAACTCCTAGTTTCTGGGCCACTTTTTCTGCTAGGTCTTCTATTGAGCTAGACAATTTTGTGGATGCTAGAGATGAACAGTCTGAGTCCTTATAGACCTTTGAGAGTTCCAACTCGTCTCCTAAGTTGTCCTCAATGTCTATACAAATTCTTACACATTTTTCTAGCGTTCTGGATTCTTTTAGGTACACATCTAGAAATAATGACACTTGTTTAGCTTGTGAGGGTAGCTCTTGCATTGGACATCGTTCAACATATTGTCTAAACCTACGTCCTGCCAGTCTTACTGTTTCCTGAGGGGTCTGTTTAAAGCTATGAATCAACGAAGACGTGTCATGTCTAATCCCACTTTTAGAGAATTCAGTGATGAATGACTCTAAAAAGTGATGGATGTCTCTAAATTGCCTTTGTTGCAAAGGTTGGAACCAAGTCAAAGCGGTATTCTTTAACGTTAGCCCAAATGCGTTGTATTGCGTGAACATGTCTTCAACTTGTTCGGCTCTTAGTACTTGCTTGAATTCTGCAACGTGGTCATAGGGATCTCCTGTCCCATCAAAATAATTCTTCATTGATTTTACTAATTGAGTGGGTCTCAATATTCTTGCGTGTTCGCGTGGTCTAGGTAGAGGAAAATCATCTCTACAACCTGGTATTCCATGATCTCTTTGTCTATCTACTCTATTAGTGTCTGTGGTTGTTCTATCTCTCCCTATGGGATGAGTGAAGCTTACTTCCGGTCTCTCTTTATTTCCCTCTCTTTGATTTCCATGGGCTGATGATGTTCCTGCCCCTTGTTGACTTGTATTCATGTTCGTCCTAGATGGAGGGAATACCAATTCACCTCTCCATGTGTATGTGTTTTTAGCGCGGTCAGGCACCACAAAGACTCTTTCTGAAGTCTCATCCAGGTATACAACCTTTCCAGGTGTATCCGGGTCCTTGAACTCGTATATAGTGATGATACCTACCTCACTAAGTATTTCGGTCTTGTATCTCCAAAAGGCTTCATCAGTTTCTTTATTTACAAACAACTCTATGCTTCTGTTGTCCTGAGGGATCCATTCTGGGATTAGTACTCGTGTCAGTACAGATTTCCCTCTAGGTGTTCTAGGCTCTTCTAATGGTTCTTTTCCTTGAGATTTTGTTTCCGTCTCTGGTTGAATCACGCCAAACTCGTTGGTATTGTTTGGCTGCGTACTTAAGATGTACATCGTTCCTTCTTTGTCTATGTACGCGTCTCTCTCAAATTTCACCACTGGACGTTCCAATCCAATGGGTTGATCGGGGTTGTGCATTTGCACCACTTGCCTTCGCAAACCATCCTCATAGATGCGAGCACCTAATCGGTTGGTTCGGAGAAACTCTAGTTGTGTTCTATAGGGTCCTTCAGGTTTTTCTAAATAGGCTACATTCGACCCTCCTTCTGGTCTGTCTGTGCTAAATGCCATTTCTGAATCACTAGTATCTGAGCTCTCGTAGGGATAATTAGTGTTCAATTGTTGAGCCCACGATCGTGCAGTAGTTCTTACACTTGCCTCTGATGATCTAAGGCTTCGTCGGTCTGACTTACCTATATGTTTGCCCGATCTAAGGGTCATTAATTTTGTTCCTTGCACACTCAGTACACGCTCAGATCGTCAATGATTCTTTGTTATTACTTTCTTGATTCTTTTTAAATTTCTTTAGATTCTTGTCTTACTGTATGCGTCAGGAATTCGACTTTCTGTTATAATTTTGAGTTCTCGTTCCGTCAGACTTAGGTTCTTTCCTTTAGGTTTTCGTGTCACACACCTTTACTTTAGTCTCGAACTAGATAAATTTAACTCTCTTGAACTTGAGGCGTTCCTATCGTCTTAATCCACAATGCTAACGTTTATCCTAAGCTAAGAATTGACTGAGGGGGTTGAGTAATCTTCCAACCTCGAGTCAGCTTTTCTGGTTGCTCTGATGCCCAAGAAGCCGCGCTTCCCAAGCTTTATGCCCTTCACTGCCTTGCTTTGGTTGTCTTTGATTGCCCTTGCTAGACCTGGAAAAATTCAATATTAGACCAATTCACAGTTGGATGATCAAGCACTTGAGTATATACACCTTTTAAGTCCCTTCCCTTTTGCCCAACTTTTCAATGCTTGCCCCCACTTCGGATGAAAAAGCTATGACCGTTCAGGCCCTGGGGGGTAAAAACTGACAAACAGGTTTTTCTCCAAATATGAGTTAAGGGGTCTCCTATGAGTCTAATCACCCAAAAATTTCCCAAAAATAGCCCCAAAATTGGCCAAAAAATGAAACCCTAAAATTTGCGATGGGGGTGCACAATCGCGATGGTCTGGGACCGTCGCGATGGCGTGAAAGTGGACAATCGCGATGGCGTGAAAGTGAACAATCGCGATGGCGTGAGTGTGAACCGTCGCGATGGCGTGAGAGTGGACAATCGCGATGGCGTGAAAGTGGACAATCGCGATGACGTGAGTGTGAACCGTCGCGATGGCGTGAGAGTGGACAATCGCGATGGCTCGATCAGGCGTACAATCGCGATGGCGTCAGTCAACGGTCAACGTGAACAATCGTGATGGTCCAAAGTGAACCGTCGCGATGGTCACAGATGCGATGGCTTGAGCCAATCGTGATGGTCTGGGCGCGATGGCGTGAGCCAATCGCGATGGTGTGGGGTCAACCGAACAGTCGCGATGGTCCGCGAACCGTCGCGATGGTCCAAATGAATCGTCGCGATGGCGTGAGACCGTCGCGATGGTGCGGCCGAGCCGTCGCGATGGCGTGAGCCAATCGCGATGGTGTGACACAATCGCGATGGTCTGAGACCGTCGCGATGGTCCACCAAACTGAGAATTTCTAAAATGCGTCTATGGATTCGTAGATGCGCAAGGGTCGCCTACACGCCTGTGTGGTCGCTTACCTCAAATTCCGAAGTTTGCAGACCATCGCGATGGTCTGACACACTCGGAAATTTCTGACAGAAGGTGATTTTCTTACCTTTTTGCAGCCTTCCTGATGCACTTGAGTACTGTTCCTGCAAGAAAACTCAAGAAAGCAAAAGCACACACAAGCACAAAAGCTCTCTCTCACTCTCTCGCATGCACAAATGAGGGAAAATGAGGAGAATGGGTGGATATGGTGAATTTTCTGATTTTTTTGGAGATGAAGATGATGATGCGGTGATGAAGATGGAGTGTGGGGGAGGTGAAAAACACTAAAAACTAAGTAAAAACAACAACAAAAACTGAAATTTTTACCTTCCAATGCCACTTCTTGCTATACTCTTACCATCACACATTCGTCCTAGACTCGATCCCCGGCAACGGCGCCAAATTTGGTGTTGCTATAGCACAATGGTGAGAACCACGTTAAGAAGCTCCACCTCCTTAATGTCAATCCGCGGAAGAGATAGGAGTGATATGAAGATCGTGAATGTGAGATGAAGTGAGAGTGAAGGTGAGAAGCATAGAAATGCACACACACATACACACACACTACGAAGAGACAAGCAAGACACAATGGAAGGTGAGAAATCAACTCTATTACTCAAGAACACTATTACAAGCTCAAAAGAACTCTAAGCTCACACTAGCCAACACTAACCAACCTCAAAAATGAGCTCTCTAGCTCTTTTTATAGTTTCTAGACTAGTTTTGACCGGTTTCACATCTAGTGACCGGCATAGTTAAAAATTAGGTCCTAGATGCTATTTGGAAGGGTAAACGATGTCTAAAAATAACGAAAATTGATACGCTTGTTCTACCTAAGCTCCTCAAGCTCGAGGACTCCTCGGCTTGCACAAAATGGAGCTATGGATTACAAAATGGGGTTTTCTATGTTACATATGTTACAATAGTGATGAAAATCATTGTTGGAGGTTCTTGAAAAGTATTTTAAAACATAAGTCTTTGAAAAAAGATTTGACTGGCTTCCTGCTCCGTCGTTACATGCTTCCGCGTCGTCTGTGCCTCTGGCTGCTTCCAACAATGTGCGTTAACGAATGTAATCAGAGTAGTACTGGAACTTAATATGTTTAGCGCTCAATTCAGTGAAGTCATATAATCTTAATTTGCAGTTTGGGAAAATATAAATAGGGCCTCTGTTTAGAGACCCCTGACCATCCCAAGAACCCAATTGTGAATTAAACCTTAAATAGTAGAAAGGTTTTAATACTTAACACTGGCGCCATCTGTGGGAAATGGAGTAGTCGTTTGCATAAAAGATTAAAGATTGATGAAGAATTTTTCGATATATGCCAGTAACACGTTTCGGTGAATCATACCCCAAATACCACAGAGATCAACATCCGTGGGCAGTTCCGAACCTATTAGGAACTCCCCCTGGTGGTAGAAGTACATGACAGTTAACTCCAGTTGTAGAAGGTTCGGTACAGCCAGCCAATAGCAATTTTGGTGGTAGTTCGGTAGTACATGACGAGATTCTGGTGCATTCCGGTGCAAGTCCGATACCTTCTGGAGAAAGTACGGTGACTTTTGGTTATACAGAGGTGCAATGCGGAGTCAGTTCCGCACTATCTGGTCAGAATTCGATCATTTTCGGTGATAGATTCACGTTATCCGGTGAGAACGTTTTCAGTGATAGAGCAGTCTGGTCTGGTGAGAATTTGGCGATTTTTGGTGAGAGTTCGGTATTACTTGGTAATGATTCGAAGCTTTTCGGTGAAACTGCGGTGCTATTCGGTGGACACCTATTGCATTCACCATTTTTCAGTGCACGTTTAACTAATTTTGACACCAAAGTTGAGGAAGGGCTGATAGATTTGGCTATTTTCAAAATGACCTTTGTTGTGATGGATTTACCAGAATCGAGCTTGGATTACAATCTACTCTTTGGATGCCCATGGCTCAAACAAGCTAAGGTAGTGAAAGACTGGTCAACGCATGAATTAGTCTTTAAAAATAATCACCAAAAATATGTTGTCCCATTGGACGACATGAAACCTTGTGACTAACATGCATGACCATACTTAGTGGAGCTTGTACACATGTTGGATGGTCTCTCCGATGATGAGGAGGAAGCTTTTCTTACCGCCAACAAGGATCTGATGGCACTTGGCACTGTAGATTTACAAACGGTGGCTGATAACTGGAGTCTGGCAACCTGTACGGTGATACCACTGATCGGAACGCATGAGTCCAGCACAGAACAGACCTTGGATGATGACGATGCTCCAACAATTACTTCAGTCAGGAGACGATTTGGAGAAACCCCGACAGTTCTATGTCCCAAAAGATTAGTTGCTCACCTGCAATTTAGGTGACCAAACCAACCCACGACCAGTAAAAATAAAAGCAGGACTATCCGAGACTTTCCAGGAGCATTTATTGCAGCTTCTATGAGAGTTCATTGATGTGTTTGCCTGGGATTACAGGGACATGAAGGGGTTGGACCCGCGGATTTATCAACATAGAGTGGTGCTGAAACCGGATGCAAGACCCATCAAACAACCTAGTTACAGTATGAATCCTAACTACGTGGCACAAGTTAAAGCCGAACTTGATCGATTATTGAAGGTGGGGTTTATTGTGCCGATTGAGCATGTAGAATGGATCTCTCCCATTGCTATAGTTCCGAAGAAAAACAAGCAGTTGTGGATATGCATGGACTACCGAAAGCTCAATGTCGTAATCGTACCTGATCCATTTCCGTTGCCGTTCCTAGATACCATGCTAGATGATGTGGCCGGTAGGGAAATGTATTCCTTTCTAGATGGATATAGTGGTTACAATCAAGTCTGCATGGTTGAGCAGGGTATACCCAAGACTACATTTATTACAAACTGGGGTGTCTATGCGTGTACCGTAATGTGGTTTGGACTGTGCAATGCTCCTAGTACATTCCAATGCTGCATGCATGAATTTTTTTCCCCTTATCTCACCACATTTATGAGAGTGTATCTAGATGATTTTTCGCTCTCCGGTGATACATCGACACACCTGTACCATTTATAATGTTGCTTTTCAAAGTGTCGGGAATATTGCTTGTGTCTGGACCCGAATAAATTGGTGTTTTCTATATCCTGTGGCAAGTTGCTCGGACATGTTATTTCCAAACAAGGTATTTAGGTGGATCCAGACAAAGTGAAGGCCGTACTGGAGGCTCCTGCTCCTAAGACACCTAAAGACGTGATGTGGTTTTTGGGCCAAATCCGGTGTCATGGGTGACATCTGCCTTGGCTTGCTCATTTGGCAATACCACTTAAATGTTTGATAACCAGTAGCCCGCATCAGTTCGAATGGACCGAAGAGTGTAAACTTTCTTTTGACCGACTGAAAACACTGTTAACTCAGGCTTCCATTTTACAAGCACTAAATTGGGAATTTCCCTTTCATGTTTTTGTGGATGCATCCGATAGTGCCATTGGTAGCGTGCTGATGCAGCAGACAGATAAATGCTTTCGTTCGGTATATTATGCGAGCCACTGATTGGCATCGATAGAGCGTAACTATTCAGTTACTGAACGAGAGTGTCTCGGCTTGGTTTATTCTGTAAAAAATTTTTGGCATTATCTGTTGGGCAGACGCTTCACCTTCCATGTAGACCATGCAACATTGGCGTATCTGGTGCACCAACAACATTTGGGAGGACGACTAGCACAATGGGTCTTGCTGCTTCAAGAATTTGATTACTCCATCATACACCGACTAGGGTTAGCACACGTGCTTGCTGACTTTCTCTCTTGGTTGGATTCTAGTGAGCCGCGGGAGGGAATTGATGATACAACACCACCCATCTATGCAGCAGAGACAATCCAGGATGATCCACAGGAATTACCGGTACCTTCTTCTTACTATGATACCTTGCTTCTATTCTTGACTAGTGGATGTCCGCCTGGTATGAGTTCTTCAGCTGCTAGACGAAGACTAGCCATGTATAGTCGACGCTTTCGGTTGATTGTCAGACAATTGTATTATATGGATCACTCAAGAGTACTACTGAGATGTGTTCCCCCACATGAATATGCTTCAGTCATTAACATGGCCCATACTGCCCCAACCGGAGGACATTTTTTGGCTGATCTGACTCACCGGAAGATTTTGTAGAGTGTATTGTGGTGGCCAAAGATGTATTGTGATGTGAACAAGTATATACAATAGTGGGACGAGTGCCAGCGGTCCGGTCAACCTTTACAATGACACTACTTCCCTCTCCAACCCATTGTGCCTCTAGAACCCTTTAAAAAATGGGGATTGGATTTCATCAGACCAATTACACCCCCGACAATAGTTACCAATAACAGATATATTCTGACATGCACATATTATGCTACTAGATGGGCCGAAGCATGGGCTCTACGATTAGCTACAACATCTGCGGTTGTTAAATGCTTAATGAAGGATATCTTTTCGCATTACGGGTTACCCTTGGAGATAGTAACTGACCAAGGTACACACTTTGCCAATACCTTGATGCAAGTGCTTACAAAAACATTCTAGATTGTGCACAAATTTAGATCTCGGTATTACCCACAAGAAAATGGACTTGCTGAGAGTACCAACAAATCTCTCTTAAACATCTTGAAGAAATTGGTGTTAGATTGCCTAGAGAGATGGGACCAATTTCTACCTATTGTACTATGGGCTTATCATACCACCTACAAAGTGGCGACCAGAACAACTCCTTTTAAGTTGGCGTATGGATTGGAAGCAGTTGCTTCGATGGAACTGGTAGTTCCCAGTTTGCGTGTGGCTCTGGAACAGAAGCTCTTACCAGTAGAATCTTTTCCATTTTGATTGGAGGTGTTACGGTCCCTGGATGAACAACATCTGGAGAGTTTCCTGGTGCTGCAGGAAGTGTAACTGAGACAAGCCAAAACCCACGATCGTTTCCTCAAAACCCTCGTGTTTACGGTAAACCAATTGGTCCTCTTTTATAACGCTAAGTCTATTAGATCTACCGGAAAGTTTAGATTGCATTGATTCGGTCCTTACCGTATTGCTGAACAAGTGGGACCCACAACTTTTCGGTTAGCAACCTTAACCGGTGTCCTTCTTCCAAAAGCGATTAATGGCTCCAAGCTCCGCCCCTATCACCCGCCGTCTACCAACTCATGAGGTGTCTTTGGTATTTTTACTCTTTTTCGCTTGTCACTTGATTTTCTTTTCTGCTCTCTGTGTTTCGGTTGACCAACTGATCGTAATCCTTCCGTTTTCTTATCTAACCATGATTAATAGCCGCCTCTGCATCGCTGCTTCTATTAATGCACGCATGTCACCATTATGTCGGCATATTTCCAATACTGCGTTATGATTAGGGTTCTTGCCGCCTATTTTTTTGTAGTGTTTCTACTTAATCTTGTTCCTTTCGTTGTTAGTCGCGATTGTGTTTTTTTTGTGTGTGTTTGCGACCCATGTGTGCTTTGTGTATTTTTTTATCTCTGCATGCGCCATGGAAGCTCTTGCGAACATAGTAATCTTCCGTGCCGGTCTCACTCCGGATGTGAGTGAGTACTTGCATGCTTGGGGACTTTTGGCCTTCGCTGAATTGCCTTGGCATTCAGTGGAGTTTCACCCCTTCCATGCACAGATCATCTCGGCCATCATGGCCACGCCTGCTATAGAGCAGTGCTGGCCATTAACGTGCTTAAACCCCCATGTAGTAGTTACTCTAAACACAGTTGCTAAGGGATTCCGTCTCCCTCAGGAAGGGTTGGTTGATGGACCACTCCTTCCGATCGCAACCATGAAGGAATTGTTTCCCCGACGCTCATCTAATGAGTTTGCCATTTTTTGCCAACCCGAACCAGAGCATACCACTCTGCAATTTCTTGTAGCTGCGTTAAACCTGCAGAAACGCACGTATGGCATTTCTAGACCTCTTTACTCGATGATTGATACTGCCTCATGAGAGGGTGTCAATTTGACATCCTTTTTCTTTCGGTGCATTCACGGTGAATGCTTAACCGATACTAAACAACTCGCCAAGAACGATATGACTCGTACCCGATTGCCCCACCTCCTCACCCTTCTCCTTCTGGTGATACAAGCCGCGCAACCACCTCCTACGACTACCATGCTGCTACATGAAGAATCTACCCAGATGCTTGATGACGACGATGATGAAGATCTACTTCATTTTTTCCAGCACAAATGCAGATGCATTAGCCCAATGCAAAGCCAGGTACAGGGTTCAACCGTAGTTTAAGAAGATGAACTCTTCCATGATACAACTACCACTCTCCAGGGCACATCGGCACCCTCTTCCCCTAGCCAACAGCAAGAGTCCGACGTGATCATGGAAGATGTCGTTGAAGTCTAACTGCAACATGAATCAAAGCAATTGGATGCTGGGGTTGTGAAGGAGACAGTGGTAGATACCACTATTCTGGAGTGCCAACCTCCTTCTTCACCAACCGCCATTGCCCAAGCAGATGCTGTCAATCAGACCTGTGTTGAAGAAGTAGTTAGCAAAGTCGCACTGAAGGTCCCTCAACCACATGAGATCGGAATCGTTTTAGTTCCGACTTCTATTCTCCCTCTTCCTCCTCCAACTACCATTCCTGATGCTGCTAAAGTTCTTCTCGGTGCACCTTCAACTGCCATTCATGAGGCATCACCTCATCTCTTATCCTCTCCCGATTACTCCCCACCATCCTCACCTCACCTGCTCTCTATCTTATCATCACAACCTTTTCCTTCTCTCCCCCCCAGGAGTAATGTTCAAGTAATTGGCATCCATGGGTCAACTTCTTATTCAATTTTCGCGACAATTGCCCTTCCAGATGAAGATGACAACTCAGACCATTCAATAGGAGTTGCAAAACAAGGTTGACCTGCTCGAAGCAGATATTGCCCCGCTCCAAGAAGAAGCACTTGCGGTTAAAGCCGAGAATCATGCATTGCAAACTCAGATCGAGAAACTCCAAGAACAATTAGCAGACAAAGATAGTATCCTTGCTCAACGGGACACCACACTTGCTGAATTGAATGCGAAGAATGTCCTCCTTGCTGCTCGTGATGAAGAAATTTTTCAATTGAAACAAATGGTGACTGACAAAGAAGATGCCAAGGTTACGCTTGGAAATCTACTGGAGGATACACGCGCCGATCTTGCTTTGGTGGAGCAGAAAGGACAGGAAACGACAGACCTTGCTATACAAACCACTTAAGAATTAAAGGTGTCCGAAGAACTTTTTCAGAAAAGTCGTGATTTGGAAGCAGAGATTGGCCAGGCTATTTAGTTAAAGAAGGAGATGGAAGATATTAAAAAGAAGCGAGAGGCTTATTATAAAACGATGCAGTTTCAAGCTCAGGAACCTGAAAGAAGAGAAAAACAGTTAGGAGCTGAGGCAGACAGGCTCTCGTGAATTGATGCAGAGGTAGCTGACATGAAGCTGAGAAGAGATGCTGCCATCACCAATGAGTTCTACCTTCAAGAATCATTTTAGCAGACGCAGATGTATTGTAAGGAATTGAACTCACAACCTCTTGGTTAGGAATGTGATGGGCTAACCACTTGCCCCAAAAGCCATGGTTGAGGATTACTTCCTAATCCTCTCTCTTAGGGTGTGGTTCAACCATCTCCTACCAGGATTATGTTACATTCTTCCTCCCTTGGTCGATCATTGTCCTCAATGATCTACTCTTGTATCCCTCTAGCCTCGGTGATCAGTCCCTTGAACTCCCTAGGTGCCCTTGAATTGATGTTCCTCAACCTTGCACAGTTTCTTGAACCTTGTTCACAACCTTGGTCTCTTGAACCCTTGCTCTCAACCTTGGTGTCTTGAACCTTCTTGTTCGCAACCTTGGTGTCTCGAGCCCTTGTTCTCAACCTCAGCCTTGAACCTTGTTCTCACCCATGTTAGGTATCTTGAACACTCAATCAAGTGCCACCCAAGGATTTCCAAGGAAATCACACTTCCAAGCTAGCTCATTGGAAAGTTCGTTCCGAGAGCTTTCCAACGGTATATTACACGCCTCAATCCAACCTACGGATTGAGAGATACACCCCAATCATTGTAAGGTCCATCCTTGAAACCGACGCGCGTGCCTTCCACAATTCCTACCCTTTCACATGGTAGAGTGCCCAAGCGCCTTTTTTAGAGGCCATTGGGTCATTCCACCCTTCCCAAGCCTACTTCCTAGGCTCTGATACCAATGTAAGGAATTGAACTCACAACCTCTTGGTTAGGAATGTGATGGGCTAACCACTTGCCCCAAAAGCCATGGTTGAGGATTACTTCCTAATCCTCTCTCTTAGGGTGTGGTTCAACCATCTCCTACCAGGATTATGTTACATGTATCTATTAATAAGCCAGGTCATTGCTGTCAATTCTGTTAGGACTGATGCACAACTTATCGAGCCTGCCATTTTGAAAGATATGTTAGATTCCTTAAAGCAGAAGATTGCCCGAACCTTTAAATTAGCTCGAACTCTGTATATCTAGGGCATCATTGATGAGCCTTAATTGTAATTTCCATTTTTGGGTTCGAGTCCACCATGCGTGCCACTGTAAGCTGCCGGAAAGGAACTCATATTTCTTGTAAAATATATCCTGAAAAGTTGCATGCATGATGTAAAGGCGTAGCACAATGTTGTACCCTTTGACAAGATTAATGAAAGAAGTCTCCTGATGCAGAAGGAGAGCCATGGGACTGTTCGTCTGAGCGAGGAGCCGAAAGCGAGCACTGTTGTAGAACTCTGGGTAACCGAGTTTGTTTCGTTGATTAAGTTTAATCATTAAGTGAAGTTAATGAAGTATTGAGTAATTTGATTAATGTGCTAAGTGAATGAATTACACGGTAAACTTTCTAACATGAAAGTGCGTTAACAAACATATTCAGAGTAGTACTGGAAGATAATATGTTTAGCGCTCAATTCAGTGAAGTCATATAATCTTAATCTACAATTTGGGAAGTAAATAGGGCCTCCGTTTACAGACTCCTGACCATCCCAAGAACCCAGTCGTGAATTAAACCTTAAACAGTAAAAAGGTTTTAATACTTAACAGCATGGTCGTAGACCATCTGTTGCTCATATGCATGTTTTTGGTTGTTTGGCATATGCATTAATGCTTGAACAACATCTTTGAAAATTGGATGATAAAGTAGTGAAATGTATTTTTTTGGGTGCAATTCTGAAAGCAAAGGCTATCATCTATATCATCCACAGACAAAACACATTTTGGTTAGCCGTGATGTTTTTATGGAAGATGCCATTCAACCGTTACTTTCATGTACTAAGGAGACATCTATTAGCACCAAAGATGTGTATGATACTTTGCTACCTCTTTTTACAGGTCTAGTGTTGGTCCTAATGAGGCAACTTCTCAACCTTTGCAGGTTTCATGTGATATGGATGAGTATTGCACAAGGTCATTACCCCTATTGTCTTCTAGGTCAATGGCCTCTCTAACACAAGAATCTAGGTATGGAAATCTTCTAAAATATACCATGGCCATCAATTATGCATTAATCAATCCTTCTATGAGCAAAGACACTCTTTTAGGCATTGATGTCTTTTCTTCTTGAGGGCACCTATCCAGATTTTATTTGAATCTTTGGGTTGCTACCCTAACACTTTCATCATCTTTTTTCCTAAATGTATGGATCAATGTATTTGTACTATGTTTAACTCTAGTTTTGGAGAATTTCCATATGGATCCTTCCAAAACCTTTTCTATGTCTACAAAAATATCCTTTCTCAATGGTAGCAACCATGTCAAGGTAGCTTTTAACAAAGGTAATCCAAAAACTTCAAATTGTGTCTTATAGTCTTGTATCTCTTCTACCCTTAGAATATTTTTGTGTTTAGCTATATGATCATGATGATTTCAAGATCCTTCATATTGCTTTTTCATGCACTTTGCTACTTGATAAGGTCTCATAATTCTTATAGGGTTATTCCACTCATCTCTCCTTCCTATAGGAAACTCATTTATGGCTTCTCCTTCCCTTAGCAAATGGTTAGGTGAATTTTGATGTCTCCTTTCTATTTGTGGCTCTATAGGGGTGTGATGTTTGATATGCCTTGGAATGTCAAGTTTTTCTAGGTTTTGATCCCATACTCCTTTCTTTGAGCATTGACCCAAGTCATTTGTATCATCTGCGTTATTTGTCAAGACATATATACATCCTTTTCTATCTTCATATCTGCCATCTTTAATCTCTAAGTTTCTTAGTCTTATGTGTGAAGAGATGGATAGGTATGTGCTTGAAGATGAAGAGGTGTTGCAAAATCCTTGATCTACACCAACCAAATGAACTCCAAGAGTATATGGTGGGCCCTTTTAGCTTGAAAATGGATGTATTAGACACCCTATGTACCTTGAAAGATCACTCTCAAAAAGATACATCAAAACAGATAAGTTGGAGTTAGCTCAGAGGTGAAGAGCTTGCTATTTTGGTTCATACACCTGTCCAGTGTTTTGCATAATTCTCTGAGCACAGTAGTAATTAGTTTAATTCCTCTTGGGGAAGTCTAGTTAACTTAAAAAGCTAACTTTCAAGAGTAATCTCATAAAAAATAATGAACCAAACACTAAGAATGATGTTTAACAATTGATGACATAATCCCGATTTTCACGGGCTGCTATAGTAATGAGACCAGTGAGCAGACAAATGAACATAACTCAGGATTTAGGAATCCAATGATTATGAAAATTTGTATGCTTATACTAGACAATATGCTGAAATCAAGAAGCTATAAAGCATTGAGTTTGAGTAAGTATACATTGAGAAACAGCTCTGACAAGATGAGTAAAAAAGTCGGGTACCTGACAGAGAAGTGAAAATGAACAGATAGGGTTGACTTCAACTGAACATAACTGAAGATTGAAACACTCAAATGAAACAAACATTGTTGAGCATATAGTAGACTTATAGAGATAACTTTACCAAGTTAAATCACTGAAAATGATGCACCAAGCTCAAAGAAATCATCTTTGCAATCTGACTGAGAAAACTAAGAGATATGGTAGTGAGTAGTACACTTCACAAGAACATGGAAATATGAACTCAAATGATCATGAAAATGAAATTATATTGATTGTACAAGACAATGGACTTACTGATACATATGTGTGCCTTGGAATCACACCTTGATATAGCATAAAGTTCAGCTTTTGGAGGTCTTCACATAACCACAACTAAGACTACCATGTATTTATAGTTGATTTTGGGAGGCTAACTTCCGTCAATCACTCTCCAATCAATTAGGGATTGATTAGATTCTCTATCTACCACAAATCACAAATCCCTGGCTCCTTTTTTCCTTTTTGATCAATTGGACTCAACCACTTAAGATTCTTTCACTTTTACATTAAGTAAACTCTTCAAAAGTTACAAGAGGTAGTTCACAAGTGAACTTTACATTGTCTTCATTTTAAGGCTTCTTCTATGACTTTGTGGGACTCAAGCCAATACTTAGCTTGTCATAGACTTGCTCCAACAGCTCCCCCTCAAGCCAAGTATGCTTGAGGTCTTCAATCTTCCAAGATTACCTGTAAACCAGTCATAGACTTGAATTTGCAAAGCTTTGTACCATCCAATGCTTTGGTTAGAATATATGCACATTGTTGATGAGTAGACACATATGATATTTGAATCTCTTTGCTTAGAACCTTCTCTCGTACATAGTGATAATGAACTTCAATATGTTTAGTCCTTGCATGAAAAATAGGATTAGTAGCTAAGTGATGGAACTCATATTGTCACAAAAAATAGTTGGAGTTCCAAACTCCAATCCAAGATCTTTGAATAATGTCTTCATCCACATAGCTTCTTGTGTAGCTATGGCAAGACCTCTATATTCAGCTTCAGTAGAAGAGAGAGCAATGGTGGGTTGCTTCTTGGATGACCATGAAATAAGCTTTGAACCTGCAAAGGTAAGATAACCTGAAGTGCTCCTTCTATCTTCCTTGGAGCCAGCCCAATCTGCATCAGAAAATAGCTTCAAACCTAAATCAGATACATAAGGATAATAAAGTCCTTCATTTATGGTTCCTTTGAGATACTTGAGAATTTTTGGCAGCATCCATATGTGGTTTCCTTGGTGCGTGCATAAATTGACTTAGCACACTCACACTGTAACATATATCTACTCTTGTCAATGTGGCATAGTTGAGACTACCCACTAGAATTTGATATAATGTGATGTCCTCTATGAGTTCACCTTCATGTGAGCTCAATTTGTGATTGACCTCCATTGGAGTACCTGAAATCTTACAATCTTGCATCTTGAATTTTGCCAACATGTCCTTAATGTACTTTCTTTGAGCGAGAAACAAACCATGATCTTTGTAGACAACTTCCAAACCTAGGAAGTAGGTAAGTGAACCCAAATCACTTATCTTGAACTCTTCTCTCATCTGATCTTTGATCTTCTTCATACCATCTGCATCATTTCCTGTCAATATAATATTATCTACATATACACATAAGTAGATGACCTCAAATTACTCTTTTTAATAAAGAGTGAAGGATTTGCCTTGCTTGGTTGAAAGCCTTTGTCCTCCAAGAATGAAACAAGCCTGAAATTCCAAGCTCTTGGGGCTTGGTTGAGACCATACAATGCTTTTTTAAGTTTACACACATAATCAAGATAAACTTGATTCTGAAAACCAAGTGGTTGTGCCATATATACCTCTTCTATTATCCAACCATTCAAGAATGCATTCTTTACATCTATTTGAGGTATCTTCCAAATCTTGGAAGATGCAATACTAAGCAAAACCCTAATAGTAGGCATCTTTGCCACAGGAGAGAAGGTCTCCTCATAATCAATTCCCTGAGTTTGTGCAAAGCCTTTTGCCATAAGCCTTGCCTTATACCTGTTAATGGAACCATCAGGATTCTTCTTGAGTTTATAGACGCATCTTGAGCCTATTACCTTCATGGATGAAGTCTTGGGCACCAAATCCCAAGTGTTGTTTTCCTCAAGTGCTTCAATCTCTTCCTTCATTGCATGCTTCCATTCTGATTTTGCTTTGGCCTCTTCAAAGGATGATGGCTCCTCTTGATTTATGTTCTGTGCTATGTAAATAGAATGTTTAGTTACTAATGAGGTGTCAAACCCATACCTTTCTGGTTTTCTTCTTTCCCTTATAGATCTTCTTAAGCCATGTTGTGATGATTCTGCCTCATGTCCAAGTTCTTGCAATTTTGCTTTACCTTTAGACTTCCATGCTTTGATTTTTTCCATCTGAGATTCTTCATCATCCTCTGAGCTGTCTTGTTCTTCAATCTTCAGTTGTTCTCTACCAATCTTTGGAAAATCTTCTTCAAGATCATATGGTAAATTGACCTTCCTGCATGAATCTTCATACCATGAATTGTTTTCATCAAAAACTACATCTCCGCTTACCAAGAATCCTTTGTTGGTAGGGTTGTATAACATGTAGCCCTTTTGATTGTTGTCATATCCAATAAATACACACCTTTCTGCCTTTGGATCCATCTTGCCTCTAACATGTGAAGGAACATGAGCAAAAGCAATATATCCAAAAATTTTACAATGATCTAAGCTTGGTCTTCTTTCATTCCAAGCCTCATATGGAGTCATCCCATCAAGCGATTTTGAAGGCAACCTATTAATCAAGTAAGTGGTTGTAGATACAGCCTCAGCCCATAGATAATTAGGTAAATGCTTTTCATTTAACATGGACCTTGCAGCTTCAACAATTGGCCTATTCCTCCTTTCTGCCACTCCATTTTGCTCAGGAGTGTACCTTGTAGTTACCTCTCTTTTGATTCCTCTTTCTTGACGAAAAGAATCAAACTCATGGGAGAAGTATTGTCCCCCTCCATCTGACCTTAGCCTTTTTAGTGATTTACTTGTTTGATTCTCCACAAGAGCCAAATATCTTTTGAAACATGAAAAAACTTCATCTTTGTGTTTCATAAAGAATAGGATAGTCCATCTGCTGCAATCATCAATAAAGGAGACATAATACCTTAATCTAGATATTGAAGCTTCCTTGCTAGGTCCCCATACATCTGTATGAACCAACTCCAAGAGATCTCCATGCATATAACCTTTCTTCATGAATGGTAACCTGTGAGACTTTCCAAATTGACATGCACTACACTTATAAATCATATGTTGTTTTGACAAGTTAGGGAGTCCAAGTACACTTTGGTCCCTGCAAATTTGCTTTAATGACCTTTCACCAATATGTGCTAACCTTTTATGCCATACTTCCAATTCTGTGAGTGTCTGACTACCATAATAAAAGAGAGCAATGTTTCTAGTGTCTTGTAATTCAAATCTGAACAATCTACCTGTCTTTTCACCTTTTGCAATTCTTCTGAATCCTTGACTTGGATCTTCAACAAATGCTCCTGCTTTTATGAACCTGACTTGCAATCCTTTCTCTACTATCTGCCCAACACTTATCAAATTCTTTGTAATGGTAGGGACATAGAGTACCTTACTGCGTAGGTTGATGTTTCCATCAGGTGCTTTGACATTGCCTATTTTCTCCACAAGATGTCTTGTATCATCTCCTGTTTATACCTCATGCTTATTCCTTGGATCTTCTAAATCTGATAGGAGTGCCACATTTCCCGCCACATGATTTCAACAACCTGAATCTATGTAGAAAACATGCTCAGATTTACCTTGTGGCATAGCCATGTTCATGATCAATAATGAATCCTCTTTGTTTGAGTCTTCTGTGTAGTTATTGAAGCCTCTCCTTCCTTTGTAGCCTCCTTGATAGTTTGAATGATTGTAGTTGTTGTAGTTGCCATCATAATTGTTGAACCTTCCTCTTGAGTAGCCATAACTTCCTCTATTGTATCCTCTGCCTCTTTGATTCCTAGAATTCCTAAAGCAATTTTTAGTTGTATGATTAGTCAGTCCACAAATAGAACATGGGTTGGAGTCTTGGGATCTCCCCCTACCTTGTCTACCTCCTCTTCCTCTACCTCTGCCATGTCTTCCTCTACCTGCATAGTTGTCCATGTACAAATCCATAGCTGTGGTGAATGCTTCCCACTTGTCATCTGCCTTCAAGCCATTGATGACCTGCCTTACAATTTTCTCTTCATCTATTACCTCTCCAATGCTTCCCAACTGATCCGCTCGTCTTGAGCTTTGTGACAAAATCAGTCACATTTTGTTTGGGAGCTTTCTTGAGAGTTGTGAAATCCAGCCATAGTTGATGCTTCCTAGCTTTGGTACTTGAAGAAAAGAAGGCTTCAAGTGCATCCCACACTTCCTGAGATGTCTTACAACTTCTAATGTGAGGCAACAAAAAATCTGAGATAGAGTTGAGGAGATAAGACCTTGCAAGTGCATCCTTGGAGCACCATGTGCTCAATCTTTCTTGCTCTTCTCATGTTGGTTGACTTTTGTTCCTGAAACTTGGCATAACTTCATCTCCAACCACATAACCATGTAAACTTCTACCTTGGAGATAAGCTTCCATTCTTAATGACCAAACTCAGTAGTTACCTCTGTCCAATTTGTCAATTGATGAAGGAAATCCATCTGCCATGTTGTCCAACCTTGCTCTGATACCATTATGAAGAGATGGATAGGTATGTGCTTGAAGATGAAGAGGTGTTGCAAAATCCTTGATCTACACCAGCCAAATGAACTCCAAGAGTATATGGTGAGCCCTTTTAGCTTGCCAATGGATGTATTAGACACCCTATGTACCTTGAAAGATCACTCTCAAAACAATAGATCAAAACAGATAAGTTGGAGTTATCTCAGAGGTGAAGAACTTGCTATTTTGGTTCATACACCTGTCCACTGTTTTGCATAATTCTCTGAGCACAGCAGCAATTAGCTTAATTCCTCTTGGGGAAATCTAGTTAACTTAAAGAGCTAACTTTCAAGAGTAGTCTCATAAAAATAATGAACCACACACTGAGAATGATGTTTAACAACTGATGACATCATCCCGATTTTCACGGGCTACTACAGTAATGAAACCACTGAGCAACAAAATAGACATAACTCAAGATTTAGGAATCCAATTATTATGAAACTTTTTATGCTTATACTAAGCAATATGTGACATCCAACAAGCTTTAAATCATTGAGTTTGAGTAAGTACACGCTGAGATACAGCTCTAACAAGATGAGTAAAAAAGTCAGGTACCTGATAGAGAAGTGAAAATGAACAGACAAGGTTGACTTCAACTGAACATAACTGAAGATTGAAACACCCAAATGAAATGAAAATTGTTGTGCATATATTAGACTTATAGATCTAACTTTACCAAGTTAAATCATTGAAAATGATGCACCAAGCCTAGAGAAACCATCTCTGCAATCTGACTGAGAAAACTGAGAGATATGGCAGTGAGTAGTACACTTCACAAGAACATGGAAATATGAACTCAAATGATCATGAAAATGAAAGTATATTGATTGTAAAATACAATGGACTTACTGATACATATGTGTGCTTTGGAATCACACCTTGATATGGCATAAAGCTCAGCTCTTGGAGGTCTTCACATAACCACGACTAAGACTACCATGTATTTATAGTTGATTTTGGGAGGCTAACTTCCGTCAATCACTCTCCAATCAATTAGTGATTGATTAGATTCTCTATCTACCACAAGTCATGAATTCGTGGCTCCTCTTTCCGTTTTTTATCAAGTGGACTCAACCACTTAAGATTCTTTCACTTTTACATTAAGTAAACTCTTCAGAAGTTACAAGAGGTAGTTCACAAGTGAACTTTACATTGTCTTCATTTTAAGGCTTCTTCTATGAATTTGTGGGACTCAAGCCAATACTTAGGCTTGTCATAGACTTGCTCCAACATTATGAGATGTAGTCCATCCTGATACACATAGGCTCTAAACACATTTGTATACAGGTATTTCAAGATGTTTCTATAGTCTCCATTGTCAGATGTTTTTTCGTCTACATTTGGGTTTTCCATATTGCTATGTGATAAGTATGTATTTTGATCCTTGATTCTATGATCAGAATCGCATTTTTCAAAGAGAATCACGAGTTTTCAATGTGTGTGATTGTTTCCCTTATTTTTTAGTTTTTATTTTACTTTTATTTTTTAAATATTTTAAATCTTATGAGATTTAGTGAACATTATAATTATGGGTTTAGTTTTGAAAATCACGATTGTATGTAGAAATTTGCATTTTTCTGCTCATAATAGTGATTTTGGAAAATCATGATTCTCTGATAAGATTCACAAGTTTTTGTTGAAAATCGTATTTTCTCATCAGAAGAAAATCACGATTTTCAAGTGATTGAAATTGTGTCATTTTTCTCACAATTATGTTTTCACACAATTGTGATTTTTTGCAATTTTAAGTCAAAATAATGAAACTTGAAGCCTCAAAATCGTGATTTTTTCTCACAGTCGTGTTTTCACATGATCGTGATTTTTTGTGATTTTGAGGTCAATCATAAAATTTTGAGCCTCAAAATCATGATTTTTTTCACAATCGTGTTTTCTCAAAATCTTGATCTTTTGAGATTTTGAGGTCAATATCATGAAATTTTGAGCCTCAAAATGGTGATTTTCTATCACAATCATGATTGCTAACAATCGTGAAAATCAGGATTCTTAGTGAAAATCATAACTTCAAAAATTATTTCCACTTCAACTCAATGTAGAGTACTTTGTTCCATTGTTGTTCATTCCATTGCTTGTTCTTCAACACTTTGATATTTTGGACCATCATAGGAACCGGCAGTAACAAGTGCCATGTTCTCCATTATGAAATAACTTGGAGAAGCTTGTAGAAGGCAGAAAAGTGTATTTCGAAGCGACGAAGTTTGGTCAAGCCAACCGGCACAAGACCAGCCCTTGAGATTATGGAGACTCAAATAGACCTTATAGGCATGCGATAAGTGCAAAGAAACACACTATGTACTTTGGAGCATCAAAGAGAATGAGTCGATACAAAACAAATAGGTTCGCGGGTCGACTAGCTCAAAAAACTTACTATCTATGGAAAAGACAATGAACTTCAAATGCCCATAGCCACCAGCATGATTACAATTAGAAAAAATACTTTTATGGGAGTGATACACATAGGTTTTAGTGTATAGAATGCACAAAAGTATAAGGAATAAGCAAAATATGCTATAGTAATGAATGCGACATTCACTGGTGGTACTTCCTATTTTTCAGGAATACGCAGAGATTGACCCCGAGACAGAAAAACTCAGATTTCTCCCAATCCACTAAACCAAATGCTTTGAAAGTTTATAGGCATAAACTAGGCATACTAAATCTCCAATGAGCCATCTTGCACTCAATTTGGAGCTTTGAAGAGAGAGCAGCGGCCTCTGCAAGATTACTGTTGGTGAAGAAGATCATGCAAAGAATTGAAGGAGCAAGACAATGATGGTCACAAGTGTATGTATATTGCTTCCATGTAATGTAAAAGTGAGTTAAAGTCTTTATATAGACTCTAGGAGTGTTCCACGACTTCTACAAGAGAAATTTGAATTCAAATGAAGGTGGGAATGGTTGTTGGAGGGAATCATTTCACTTCCCTACAATCTAGGAAAAGTGAAGATCTAGTTTGATCTACTTTTAGGTGATTGATTGCTTGATTGAATGCAACTTCAACCGCCACAAATTCGGGGAATTTGGACTCTATCTTTCTACCTTTACATGTGTAAAGCTCAAGGCTTTTACAATGGTAAATGAACCATCAAAAATCTCTCAAAAAAATACAATAAATGAGCATATGAAAAAGAACTCTCTAACGGATATTCTTTCGATGTGATAGCCTTTGATGTAGATCAAATCCACCTCAAGCATAGTGTAAGCTTGATGTTCCAACAGCTCCCCCTCAAGCTAAAGTATGCTTGAGTCTTCATTCTCTGATAGGTTGAATACCTGCCATAGCTTTGAATCTACAAAGCTTTATTCCATCAAGTGCCTTCGTCATCATATCTACTACTTGGTTTTCAATTGGAACAAAAGAAATGTCAATCTCCTTTGCCATGAGCTTCTCCCTGATGAAGTGGTAATGGAATTCTATGTGCTTGGTTCTCGCATGGAAAATAGGATTTGCCGCTAGATGCATGGAACTTACGTTATCTCCGAATATGTGAGGTTTGGAACTCACAAGTCCCAAATCTATATACAATGCTTTTAACCATATAATCTCTTGAGTTGCTATGGTCAAGCCTCAATACTCTACTTCAGTTGAGGATAAAGCAGCTGTTGGTTTCTTCTTGGAACTCCATGACACTAGCTTTGAACCTGCAAATGTTAAGTAACCAGATGTACTTTTTCTATCATCCTTAGCTCCTGCCCAATCTGCATCTGAGTAGATTTTGATATCCAAGTCTGAAGAGTAAGGATAGAAAATGTAATAAAGTGATTGAGCCACACCCTTGGGTGGCACTTGATTGAGTGTTCAAGATACCAAGCATGGGTGAGAACAAGGTTCAAGACTGAGGTTGAGAACAAGGGCTCGAGACACCAAGGTTGCGAACAAGAAGGTTCAAGACACCAAGGTTGAGAGCAAGGGTTCAAGAGACCAAGGTTGCGAACAAGGTTCAAGAAACTGTGCGAGGTTGAGGAACATCAATTCAAGGGCACCTAGGGAGTTCAAGGGACTGATCACCGAGGCCAGAGGGATACAAAAGCAGATCATTGAGGACAATGATTGACCAAGGGGGGAAGAATGTAATAAAGTGATTGAACCACACCCTTGACAGATAGGAGATGGTTGAACTACACCCTAAGAGAGAGGATTAGGAAGCAATCCTCAACCATGGCTTTTGGGGCAAGTGGTTAGCCCATCACATTCCTAACCAAGAGGTTGTGAGTTCAATTCCTTACAGAATATACCTTCGTTGATTGTACCTTTGAGATACTTAAGTACTCTCTTCGCCGCATCCATGTGTGGTCTTCTCAGTGAGTGCATGAACTGACTAAGCACTCCCACACTATATGATATGTCTACCCTTGTATGAGTAGCATATGTCAAGCTACCTACCAAGCTTTGATATTCTTTTAGGTCTTCAATTTTCTCACCTTCATAAACACTAAGTTTATGATTCATCTCCAAGGGTGTACCTGCAGGTTTAGTGTTCTCCATTTTGAACTTGAGAAGAAGATCCTGAATGTATCTTCTTTGAGTCAAATACATTCCTTCATCTGTATATTTCACCTGCATACCTAGGAAATATGTGATCTCACCTAATTCACTGATTTTGAACTCCTCTTGCATGTGTCTCTTGATCCTTTGAATCCCATTTAGATCATCACCTATCACAATAATATCATCTACATATACACATAGATAGATAACCTCATTGTAAACCCTTTTGATGAATAAAGAAGGATCTGAGATGCTAGCTTTGAAGCCTTGATCTTGAAGATATGTAACCAACTTGTAATTCCAAGCTCTTGGAGCTTGTTTCAATCTATACAATGCTTTCTTAAGTCTGCAAACATAAGATGGATGATTAGGGTTTTCAAAACCTGGTGGTTATGACATGTATACCTCTTCACTTATCCAACCATTTAAGAATGCATTTTTTACATCAAGTTGGAGGAGTCTCCGATTCATTGCAGTAGCTACACTTATCAATGTCCTGATTGTAGTCATCTTTGCAACTGGTGAGAATGTTTCCTCATAGTCTATACCATGAGTTTGTGAGCATCCTTTGGCAACTAATCTTGCCTTGTACCTGGAAACTGATCCGTCTGAGTTTCTTACCTTTCTGGTTGTTTCTTCTCTCTTGCTGATCTTCTAGGTGCTTGTTTGGAGCATTCTCCAACCTCTTGCATCTTTGCTTTGCCTCTTCACTTCCATAGCTTGTAATCCTTTTCTCTTTCATCTTGGTCATTGTCTGTATCCCTTCTTGGATCTTGGACGTGTGTATCATGCTTGCTTCCTAATTGATGAGAGTTATAATCAAGATCATATGGTAGTGTTACCTTTTGTTTGTCTTCATCATACGAAGACATGTGTTCTTCAAGCACAACATCTCTACTTGTAGTGAATTGCTTGGTTGAAGGATTGAAGAACTTGTAACCCATCTGAGTTGAATCATATCCAATAGACACTGCCTTTGTTGCTGTTTTATCTAGCTTACCTCTTATTTGTGATGGTACATGAACATAAGCTAAACAACCAAAAACCTTGCAATGTCCAAGACTAGGTTTTCTTCCATTCCATGCTTCATAAGGATTCATACCTTGAAGTGATTTGGATGGTAGCCTATTGACAAGGTACACAGCAGTTGAAATAGCTTCTGCCCATAGATAATGTGGCAATTTCTTCTCTTCAAGCATTGTTCGGCCTGATCCAACCAATGTCTTGTTTCTCGTCTATGCAAATCCATTTAGTTGAGGAGAGTACCTAGTAGTTACTTCCCTTTTGATACCTTTGTCCTGCAAGAACTCATCAAACTCTTTGGAGAAGTATTCTCCCCCTCCATCAGATATGAGCTTCTTTAGTGATCTACCTATATGATTCTCCACATGTGCAAGATACTTCTTGAAGCAATCAAACACTTCATTCTTACTCTTGATAAAGTATATAACAGTCCATCTACTATGGTCGTCCATCTTTGCCTCTATTGCTACCATATCCACGTCTTCCACTTCCTTTCTAGGTCTTCCCATTGAACCAACAATTCTGAGTGGTGTGGTTGGTCTTATCGCATATGGCGCAAGGTTGAACATTTTGACCTTTGGCTTTGTCTTGCTTTGGTCCTTTCTTCTTCCCTTTCCACTTGCTCTTGCTTGCAAAGTTGGCTTGAAAAGTCTCTTCTTCATCTTCTTCCTTCTTCTTGCCTTTCTGCTTGTTATCCTTCTTATCTGTATATAGAGCACTAGTTGAATTACCATGATGAGATTTTCCTTCCTTTATGATATTTTTGGCTTCTTGATTGAAAATTTGTCCAAGAAAGATGTTGAAGTCTGGAGTTTGCACATCCATAATGAGATCATAAGCCGTCGTGAAGGATTTCCATTGCTTATCACTTTGAGTGCCATTGAGAATTTGCCTCATGATGACCTCTTCTTCAATCAGCTCTCCTATGGATGCTAACTGATCCGCAACCTCCTTGACCTTGGTAACAAAATCTGTGATGGTTTGTTTAGGTGTCTTCTTCATTTGGTTGACCTTGTTCCAAAGATGATTCTTTCTTGCTTTGGTACTAGCAGAAAAGAAAGTCTCGAGGGCATCCCAAGTCTCTTGAGATGTCTTGCATCCTCTAATATGTGGTAATAGAAAGTCAGAGATAGAGTTTAGTATGTACGACTTTGCTTGAGCATCCCTTGCGCACTAAAGTGTGAGCTTATCTGTCTCCTCTTGTGTAGGTTCTCCCTTGGATCTTGGAATAGGCATAGCTTCATCAGCTTCTACACTTCCATAAAGATTTCTACCTTGCAAATAGGCCTCCATTCTGATTTTCCATGCCGTGTAGTTGTGTCGCTCAAGCTTCTCGATCATTGACAGAAAGTCATCACTCATCTTGATCTAGCTCTGATACCACTAAAAGAACTTGGAGAAGCTTGTAGAAGGTAGAAAAGTGTGTTTTGAAGCGATGAAGTTTGGTCAAGCCAAATAGAACAAGACCAGCCCTTGAGCTTATGGAGACTCAAATAGACCTTATAGGCATGCAAATAAGTGGAAAGAAACACACTATGTACTTTGGAGCATCAAGGAGAATGAGTCGATACAAAACAGATAGGTTCGCAGGTCGACTAGCTCAAAAAACTTACTATCTATGGAAGAGACAATGAGCTTCAAATGCCCATAGCAACCAGCGTGATTACAATTAGAAAAAATAATTTTATGGGAGTGATACACATAGTTTTGAGTGTATATAATGCACAAAAGTATAAGAATAAGCAAAATATGCTATATGAATGAATGTGACATTCACCGGTGGTACTTCCTATTTTTCAGGAATACGCAGAGATTGACCCCGAGACAGAAAAACTTAGATTTCTCCCAATCTACTTAACCAAATGCTTTAAAAATTTATAGGCATAAACTAGGCACACTAAGTTTCCAATGAGCCATCTTGCACTCAATTTGGAGCTCTGAAGAGAGAGCAACAGCCTCTGCAAGATTACTGTTGGTGAAGAAGATGATGCAGAGAATTAATGGAGCAAGACAATGATGGTCACAAGTGTATGTATATTGCTTCCATGTAATGTACAAGTGATTTCAAGTCTTTATATAGACTCTAGGAGTGTTCCACAACTTCTACAAGAGAAATTTGAATTCAAATGAAGGTGGGAATGGTTGTTGGAGGGAATCAATTCACTTCCCTACAATCTAGGAAAAGTGAAGATCTAGTTTGATCTACTTTTAGGTGATTGATTGCTTGATTGAATGCAACTTCAACCACCAAAAATTCGTGGAATTTGGGCTGTATCTTTCTACCTTTACATGTGTAAAGCTCAAGGCTTTTACAACAGTAAATGAACCATCAAAAATCTCTCAAAAAAATACAATAAATGAGCATATGAAAAAGAACTTTCCAACAGATATTCTTCCGATGTGATAGCCTTTGATGTAGATCAAATCCACCTCAAGCATAGTGTAAGCTTGATGTTCCAACACATTATACAATGATTTTCTACACATTATTTTTCTATTAGCTCATCACAAGTGGGAGAATTTACATGGGCTACTTGATCCATCTTGGATTTTGCATTGTTACACATTGCATCACTAGACTCATGAAGGGGATTACAATGATTTTTCAAAGGATCTTCCATACATAAGTCATTATTATCCATTTGATCCGATGAAGTAGAATATGAAGTTTGTAACTCTTGAGCTTGACATAGAGATTCAAAAGAAAGATGTGAGGGGGAAGGGAAAATTCTTCTTTCCATAATCTCCTTGGGTTCCTCCATGGTACAGATGGATTGTGCTTCTTCATCTTGAGGTATGCCTTGTATGCTGGCTTTGATTGTGCCTTCATGGGAGGGATCCCAAACTTAGAGGAAGAGAGGGCCCTTCCACATCCTCCAAGTGCCTGAAGTCCTCCAAATCTCCATTCTTCAAAGTTTCTTGTGACTTACTCAAAGAGGGATTGGATAAAACATATGTTTCAACAATACGCAAGTCTTCATCACTTTCATGATTTACACTTATTTGATACTTTTCAAAAGAAGAAAATATAATTTGGTGGATTAAAAACACAACCTTTTAATAGATGCTTATGTCCAAAATCCATACAATGAGGATAATCATTAGGATTTTCAACAATCTCAATTGTGAATGATGGATAAGCCATTTCAAAACCTTGATCATTCTTCTAAACAAATCTTTGAGTTCTTATGATATATTCCTCATTAATACAATCCACAACAAAAAATATTTCCAAACTTTGCGCATTATTCACCACGATAGGCAATGTAACTTGTCCTATACAATCAAACTTTTCACCATTGATAAGGATAAAAGGATGACTAAGTCGTTGAATGTCTCCTAAAAGAGAGTCAACATGTAGTAAATTCCATTCATAGTGAGGATCTAGATATGTTTGCAACCTTATAAGGTATTTCCTATCCTTACATCCACATACTTACCACTATATTCCCTTTGTGCAACTATGGAACTTGCCTTTAGATATTTCACCAATTTCCTCTACCCCTTGCAATTTTTCTCTATCTTTTTCACCCTTATCATGTGTGATTATTTCATGCATCTCATTTTTCTCGTCCTTCTCTTTTTCAACCTTCTCCCCCTTCCTTCTCTCTTTTGCCTTTTTCTTTCCCATGTCTTGTTGAAACAATTTTTCAGTTTTATGAGTGTTTTTAATATTTGTTTGGTGTTTTTGAAGGTTTGTTTAGAATTTGGTTTAGGTTTTTGTGTGATTTTTTGATTTTTTTTGAGATGTGTAAATAAGTTCCTAATGGGGTTCTTCTATCAAAGAAAAAGGGATTTTCAATAAATATTTAGATATACTATGTTCAAGCTGGGGGGCGCAGGTGATCCACCTATTAAATGAAGTAATTTGTAGCATATTTTCCTTCATAATTTTCCTTAACCATAAAAAAGAATGACATTTCATAAGTAGTTTGAAACATTGAGCCACATTCATGATGATCTCGTTACTTCACATCATTACTCATCATGCCTTACAAGGTGGAATCAAGATAGAAATAACATTTGAATGAGTCCATAAAAATTATGGTGATGTGATATACTTCCATACTTTCCAAGAAAATATGCCATTTCCATAATTCAGTTTATTGCTTCATGACTTTCATCGATCCACTGAAGCAAAAATTGTTGTAGTAAGACAATCACAAATTAATGATTACATGAATCTTAGAAGTGAAAAAGATTGAAGCTTAAACCATGAAGTGAAGTGGAGGTTCAAAAAGAGATGTTCTTTATACACATGTACATTAGTCTTGTAAATACTTCACAAATACTTTGAAGTAATGTCAAATCCACACTCATATGTATATATACACTTGTATATAGTCATGATACATATGAGAAATTAAGTATCGATGAGATATAGAAGAGTAGATCACAAGTTGAGTGAGGAATATCCATCAGTTGTACTTCTGTTCAGAAGAGAAGAAGTTTTTCAAGAAGTAACACATCGATTTTTTTCCTCTCTCTCCTTCTGTGCTCAATCATTTTAGAAATCCTTTTGCGTGTATCTAACTCTATAGTTGATGCATCTATGGTCAAGTTTTGAGAGTTCAATTTTAATCAGGCTGAGAGAATTTTGTGTAGGAACATTCATATGTGTAACAGGTGATGAGTGACTCTTGAAACAAGCACAATCTCGATGATCAAAGAATTGATCAGATCTCAGTCTACAGTGTATATTTTTGCACAACTAAGCATTAAATATTTAAGTTGGACGGTAATAAACTTATGTCTAAAACCATTTGATCAAACAGAGTCTAGATTGTGAGAACCATGTATTTAAATTTGCATATGTGAAAATCGATCGCAGAGAAAGCCTGTTTCAAATATAGGTTTACTTATTGAAGTAAATCTAAAGTTTTGTGAATTCTTTTGAAGAATTTTCACTTGGAATAGTTTCACAAATATTAGGAGAGTATTGTATCAAAGACTCATAAGAAACTTTAATCATTTCATAAGTCAATGAATGAATTTTGTGAAGCAGACTTCTTTGAGTATAGTCATAGTTTACAGAAATGTTGATTGTTCATACATTGGCAAAGGTTTTCCAAAATTCAAGAAGGTTTTGAGTTATCCTTGATATAGAGGTGTTCTAAAATTCAAGTATGGCTTATCTTTTGGAGATTAATCATCTCCATCAGTGGTACCAGAGTAGATTTTATCAAATTCGAAGGAAAAAAAGACTTGGACTATTGCATACATACAAAATTCAACATTTGAAGATTCAAAAGGACAAATTGTGAAGGAAAAGCTAAAGGGAGACACACAAGAGCAATCAAAAGGATCAGAAGGAGTAAATTGTGAAGCAAAGGTATATTCATTACTCATAAGCTTGAAGATTTGTTAGTATAGGTGAAGCAAGAATGGGAGATAGTCTCCAAATTAAAAAATTGGATAGAGAGAACTATCCATCTTGGTTTATGAGGATGGAAGCTCATCTTATGAGCAAAGATCTGATGGGATACATTACAGGAGAAGAAGAGAAACCAGAATTTAAAGATCCTAGCATTCCAACTAGGGAGGAGCTTGCAGACTTGAAGGTTTGAATGAAGAAGGAGGCTCAAACAAGAAGTGTCATTTATATGGAAATGAATGATTACTTGCTTCCTCACATTAGAGAACTTGAAAGTGCAAGTGATATATGGAATCCTTTGGAGGAGCATTTTTAGAATACAACCAAATCAAGAAAGGCATCACTATGGGTTGAATTCACCACATTCAAGAAGAAAGCCTCACAATCAATATCAGATTATGTGACAAAGATGAAAGACATTGTTGATTCTTTAGGTGTAGTAGATGAAGACATTGAAGAAGATAAATTGGTAAGACAAATTCTCACAGGTATAAGAGGAGATGATAAGTGGAAGCCTTTCATATTGTCAATTGAACTTTCACTAGATCATTTCACTTCTAATTTGAATCAATTGTTAGGACATATGCTAACTTTTGAGCATGATATCAAAGGAGTGATAAGAGTGCAGGTCAAGCAATGTATTTCAAAGGTAAGAAGAAGGCTAGCAAAGGAAAGCAATAATCAGTTGAAGATGAAGGTACTCCAAGTCAAGCAGACTTCCTAAGAGGAAGAGGAAGTGGCAGAAGTAGAGAAAGAGGCAGAAACAACAAGGATAATGTCAAAGCTTGTTGGATATTGTTGGAGATAGACGTCTGCGGAAGCACGCGAACAACACAAGGAAGAAGAAGAAGCTTGGAGCTCAAACACACAATACTGAATGTATTACTAGAGAATGTACAAAGATAAGTAGCCCATTAGGGCAATAGGCGTATATACAAGCCGGGGGAAAAAAACTTCCTAAAGAGGGAAAAAAGTGCCCCGGCGGTCGTAGTGTGTTCACACACATCACTACCTAAATATATCAACAAATCCCCCCTGGGAGTGATGCGGTGAACAAGGAGTTGGCACTCATGTATAAGGAAGTGCCAAGCTATGTGGAAATCACTCCACAAAAGGAAGCAAGCCCAAAGCCTTACGGAAAGCTTCAAACTTCTCCCTAGGCAGAGCCTTCGTGAAAAGGTCTGCAATGTTCTCCTGCGTGGGCACATATGCCAAGCTGATCTCCCCAGCAGAGAACCTCTCCCTGACATAGTGATAATGCACCTCAATGTGCTTAGTGCGAGCATGCAACACAGGGTTCCTTGCAACTGCCAATGCGCTCTGACTGTCAGTGAAGATGGTGGTGGCAGAAGACTGGCCAACACCCAAATCAACCATAAGGCGTCTGAGCCACACACACTCAACAGTCGCTGTGAAAGTTGCCCTATACTCAGCCTCACAATTGGAAGTGGCCACAGTAGGCTGCTTCTTGCTCAACCAAGATATACATGAGCTACCAAGCATGAAGCAAAAACCACTGGTGGACACACGAGTGTCATAGCAACCAGCCCAATCTAAGTCAGAAAAAGCATGCAAATCTGGCGGTAGTGATCCCCCCTTGGGATAAAACAACCCAAGTAGCCGAGTACCACTCAAGTAGCGAAAGATGCGCTTAACCGCCTTCCAATGTGTGACTCCTGGGCAATGCATAAACCTGCTCATCTATGAGACAGCAAACTCAATATCTGGCCGAGTAATGCATAAGTAAATCAAGCATCCAATAGCCTGCTGATAGAGAACAACATCAAATGCATCTCCAGCATCATGAAGACTCAATCGTAAACCTGTCTCCATAGGAGTGGCAATAGGCTTACAGTCTTCAAGGCCAAAACGCTGCAATACTGTGTCAATATATTTCATTTGACACAAAGCCATTCCACCATCAACTTGCATAAACTGAATGCCCAAATAGTGATGCAAATGCCCCAAATCAGACATCTCAAATGAGGCATGCAAATCAGCCTTGAAATCAGCAATATGCTTCTCAATAGGACCAGTGAGCAGCATGTCATCAACATAGACAACAATGATCAGAAGCACATCATTAGCACGCTTAACATATAAGGTGATTTCAGTTGGACTGTTCACAAAACCATGTGCAACCAGATAGGCATGTATCTTCTCATACCAAGCACGTGGTGCTTGCTTTAAACCATATAATGCCTTCTTTAACCTGCACACCTGGTTTTCATGCCCTTTCTGCACAAACCCACGGGGCTGAAAAACATACACTTCTTCATGCAAGTCACCATTCAGAAATGTTGTTTTAATGTTCAACTGATGTACATTCCAACCATGATGGGCTGCAAGTGCACAAATGCTCCGAACAGTAGTCATACGGCATGTAGGTGCAAAGGTCTCATCAAAATCAATGCCTCTTTCCTGCGCATAACCCTTTGCAACAAGCCTAGCCTTATACCTGTCAACTGTACCATCAGGTTTACGCTTCAGCTTGTATACCCACTTAGTGCCAATGGCCTTCTTGCCAGGAGGCAAGTCACATAAAGACCATGTACCATTCTTCATTATAGCATCATATTCAGATTGCATGGCAGCCATCCAATTTTCTAAATTCTCTGCTTCATCAAAAGAAACAGGCTCATTCTCATCACACAGACTAGACGCAGCCATAGCATAGCAATCTGATGCTTAGGAGGCACTATGAGAGCCTGAACGAGTACGATATGACAAAGGTGCATCTAATTTGCTATCACGCAAAGTCTGCACCAGCCATTTTGGCATAGTTTTTGCCTGCTCAATATCAGCTCTCTCATCAGCAAGTGCATCATGTAAATCTGCATCAGAAATGGAATGATCTGCATCATCATATGAAACCTGCAAAGGCTGAGAAGTTGCCTCATTAGGACCAGCACTAGACTATCCACCTGTAAAAAGAGGCATCAAAGTATCATACATGTCTTTGGAGCTAACAGATGTCTCCTTAGTACATGAAAGCAATGGCTGAATAGCATCTTCCACAAATACAACATCACGGCTAACCAAAATGTGTTTAGTCTGTGGATGATACAGGCGATAGCCTTTACTTTCAGAACTGTATCCAACAAAAATACATTTAACTACTTTATCATCCAATTTTCTGCGATGTTGTTCAGGCACTAATGCATATGCCAAACAAACAAAAACACGCAGATGAGCAACAGATGGCTTGTGGTCATGCCAAGCCTCATATGGAGTGATAGACTGCAGTGCTTTAGTGGGACACCTGTTCAGTACATATGCTGCACACATGACAGCCTCAAGCCAGAAACTATGAGGTAAAGCCTGACTCTTGACCATACACCTCGCCATCTCCATGAGAGACCTGTTCTTCCGTTCAGCAACTCCATTCTGTTGAGGTGTATACGGCACTGTACGCTGATGTTTTATCCCACGTTCAGCCAGAAATGCATTAAAATCTGAAGACATATATTCCCCCCCTCGATCAGAACGGAGGGTGCCCATTTTACATGCTGACACATTTTCAGCCAAAACCAAAAACTGTTTGAAGCACATGAACACTTCGGACTTTTCTTTGAGTGGATATACCCATGCATGCCTGGAAAAATCATCAATGAAAGTCACGAAGTAAAGGTAATTTCCAAAAGAGGGTGTCTGCATAGGACCACAGACATCACTATGTACAAGCTTCAATTTCTGCGTAGCCCGAACTGAACCATCTTTTGGAAAGGAAGAACGCTGCATTTTGCCCAAAATACAGCCTTCACAAACATGTTTTCCAGGAGCCTCAAGTTTGGGCAAAGAGGACACCATTTCAGATTTTTGCAGGTGTAGCAAACTAGCAAAATTCAGATGACCAAAGCGTGCATGCCAAAGCTTTGCATTTGACATAGCCTGAGAATCATGAACTGCACATGCCGAATCATTCACAGATCTTTCATAGTCTATGAGCTTATACAGCCCACGACATAAAATGCCAGAAGCAATAATCACATTGCCATTTGAGAGATCATGGATTGTACACCTGTCATCAACGAATTTCACAACCAAGCCAATCTTGGCTAATGCAGAAACTGATAACAGGTTCTTTTGGATCCCTGGCACAAATAAAGCATTTGACAAAGTGAAAGAACTACCATCAGCAGTAGTCAGAATGATCTTACCAACTCCCATAACAGGATAAGAGGAGTTATTGGCGCATGTGACAGTATTCCCTGTAGGGGCAGGCTCGAGTGAAGAGAAGAAACTGCGCTGCGAGGTAATATGTTTGGTCGCCCCACTGTCAAAGTACTAAACATCTGAGTCTACTACAGACATGCACTGATCATGAGAAGATGGGTCAAAACTGCAGACAGTAGTAAACACCCATTCTTCTTCCTGCACAAGATTTGTAGACTCTGTTTTTGGTGTAGAGGCCTCTGCAACAACCATTCCAGCCTCTTTCTTCTTTGCCTCTTTAGCAGCCAGTTTTGAACAGTTCTTTATGATATGATCATTTCCTTTACAGTACTTGCAAAACAATTTTTGCTTTTCTGATTTCTTCTCATCTTTATCCTGGTTCTTCGATTGTGCAGCATTTGCAGATTTCTGCTTACTAGTAGAAGAGCTCCATTTTCCTTTGCCCTTCTAACTAGCCAGGAAAGCTTGATCTGCAACACGCATAATGGACCTGTTCTGCCTGGACTGATCTTCTTGCAACAGAACAGAGACTAACTCCTCAAATGACAAGGCATTTGGATTGCCTTTCATCATCAACCGAAGAGTAGAAGCAAAAATCTGATATGAATCAGGAAGACCATTCAGAACGGTCTGCACAAGTGAGCTATCTGGTATAACCTCATCAGCAGAAATCAATTGTTCCTTCAAATCTTTGATCTTCGTTAGGAAACTATCCATAGAATCACCTTCATTCATGTGCTCACTCTCCAACTGTTTTTGGAGGTAAGCAACACGAGCCTCATTCCTAGCCTGGTACAAAGTGGTAAGTGTATCCCAAGCATCCTTTGCTGTTATGCAAGAGCAAATGTGAGGAATAATGGCACGTTTGACAGACAAAGCTATCAATGCATGTGCCTGGGCATCTCTGCCATCCCAGCAAATCTGTTCTGCAGTAGGTGCAACAGAAACAGCAGCACGAACAGGAATCTGCGGAATATCATCTTCGACACCATCTTCATCAGCTTCAGTACCTGTATTTGCAGTACCTGTCGTTACAGGTGTAACAGGACGTCTTTCAACACCCTGCACAATGTTCCACAATCCTTTTGCATTCAGTACATGTCGCATCATATAAGCCCATAATGGGTAGTTGGTACCATCCAACTTATCCTCAACAGCCAACATACGGAATACATCACTGCTTTCAGCCATGGCCGGTGACTAAAATACCTTGATGCAGAAAATTGACTGTATCTCAAAAAGTTGAACGGAACTGCCTAGACGAGTTCTGCTAGACCTATAGCAGACTTCGAGACGCTTAAACTGGCGAACAGAAACTGGTATATACCTTTGGCACAAAAGGACGAAATAGCCTGCACAAGTGCTGCGATAGTGCGTTCAGAGGCCGAAACGAGCTCAGATCGCAATTCCGGCACCACAGAGCAAAGCAGTTTTGATCTCGGAAACACCCTGAGTATGCTCACCAAATTTCATGCGAATCTGAGACTGCAAATGGAGGAGTGTCGATGGCACCCTAGAAGAAGCGACAACCTGCTCTGATACCAATTGTTGGAGATAGACGTCTGCGGAAGCACGCGAACAACACAAGGAAGAAGAAGAAGCTTGGAGCTCAAACACACAATAATGAATGTATTACTAGAGAGTGTACAAAGATAAGTAGCCCATTAGGGCAATAGGCGTATATACAAGCCGGGGGAAAAAAACCTCCTAAAGAGGGAAAAAAGTGCCCCGGCGGTCCTAGTGTGTTCACACACATCACTACCTAAATATATCAACAGATATGTGGTAAGACTAATCATCTAGCTCATGAATGTTGGCATGATAATCAAATTGTAAGAAACTTTAATCAGAATTATAATCAAAGAGGCAGAGGTGGAAGAAATCAGAGAGGAAGTTTCAGAGGTAGAGGTAGTAGAGGCTTCTTTGGAAGAAATGGTGGAAGAAACTTTCAAGGTCAGCCCTTCAACAATACCTACTAAAATTATGTTGGTGCAAAGAGTAAGCCCCCACATTTGTCTTGATGATCATAAAAGATATGAAGTTCCATGGAAACCATTGCTAGTGAAAACTTATCCCTTTACCTTTGTAAAAGTCATTTCTTTTGACTTGAGAATATTTGTAATCACCTACCCAAAAGTCATGGACTTGTTAGTTAAGAAAGTAACCACTACATTAAGGGAATATCTCCTAGAATGAAGAATCATTTTTAGAGAGAGCCAAAAGTGAATTCAAATTTAAAAGACTCAACACATGGTGTTGGCAGCAGTCAGGGAACCGAAGGAGCCACAAGACGAAGAGAGTCAGAGCGAAGGGACAGCACAAGCATACATGGCAGTCAAAGAAGATCTGGAAAGTAGGCCACCTAAATTTTTCAGACATCAAGGAGTTGACACACAAGAAGAAAGAGCAAGTAGGGAGCTCAAAGGTATGTATGACAAATCAATAGAGAAAACCCCTACACAAATAGTGATTTTTATCACTAAAAACCATTGTAAATATCATTTCGTATTTTTGTAGCTCAATTTTGTGCAAGCCAAGGAGTCCTTGAGCTTGAGGAGCTTTAGAAGTATCTCCCTGCCAATTTTCATATTTTTTAGATCTCGTTTGAGCCCTCTAATAAGCCCTGGAACCTAATTTTTAACTAGGCCGGACACTAGGTCTGAACAGGGCCAAAGCTAGTCAAAAACTATAAAAGGAGCTAGAGAGCTCATTTTTGAGGGTGGATTGTAATTGAAATGAACTTGTAAGAGCTTTTTGAAAGTAATCTAAGAACTCCATTGCTTCTCACTCTTTGTCTTGCCGTGTGTGCGCGTGTGTGTGTATGTGTGTGCATGTTAGTGTGCTTCTCACTCACGCACTTGTGCCTCCACTTGCTCGAGGTCTTCATACCATCCTCACGTCTTCTCGGACTGACATTAAAGGAGGTGCTACTCATCACTGAGCTACACAAAATTTTGGCGCCGTTGCCGGGGATCGAGCTTTGAGGACGAGCGTGTGATGGTAAGACGTAGATTGGAGACGTTGGCGTTGTAGGTAATTTCTTTACTTTTCCTATTTTTCTCTTTCTTACCTTACCACCATCATCACCATCTTCCACCTCCATTTCCATCATCGCGAAAATTTCAGTTTTTTGATCATATCACCTTCTCCACCTCATTTCCCTCATTTCACTTGTGAGAGAGAGCGAGAGAGCGAAATTGTGTGTGCTGTTTTTGCATGTTTTTTGAGCTGTATTGCAGGTACAGGCCGCATCATCGTCCCCAGCACTCTGCGCAGGTACGGAATTCGCAGTAACTGTCTGTGTGTCGTCGACCTCTGTCAATCGCGACCGATAGAAAAAATGCTCAAATTGCCAAACAAAGTGCAAAACCATGATCTACAGGCCTAGAGCTTCCCAAAAATGTGCTTAGAATTTTGAAACTCCTCAGATTTCTGTCAATCGCGATCGACAAACCACGACGGACAGACCTGTCAATCGCGATCGACACGTCAATCGCGACCGACAGCCCACGACGGCTCTGTCAATCGCGACCGACAGAGTCAACGACCGATTGACCACGACGGACAGAGGCTACGTGTGACACGTGTCAATCGCGATCGAGTCATCAATCGCGATCGACCCATCAATCGCGACTGACAGCCCACGACGGCTCTGTCAATCGCGACCGACACAGTCAACGATTGTTTGACCATGACGGACAGACCCTCGCGACCAACCTGTCAATCGTGATCGACACATCAATCGCGACTGACAGAGTCAACGACCCTTTGACCACGACTGATTGACTTTTCGAGCCACCTGTCAATCGCGATCGACACGTCAATCGCGACTGACAACCACGACGGACCTGTCAATCGCGATCGACACATCAATCGCGACTGACCTGTCAATCGCGACCGACAGACTTTGCGAACATGTTAGAAGGGCAAATTAGGTCAAATTTTTAAGACAAAAATAATGGTCTAAATTTTGGCCAAGTGTGGGACAAACACTCAGGGTTAGCATTGCATGTTGAGGCCGCAACCCAAGTAATTCAAGAATTTTTGCCTGCTTGATTAAACTGTTTTGAATCCTGTTTTAGCCCCAAAACCCTGAACTGGCATAACTTCCTCATACGAAATCCGTTTGCCGTGATTTTTGTTTTGTTGGAAAGCTCACGGGGAGTACAACAAAAACATCGACTGGTTATGGTTAAATTAAGATCAAGAATATTAGATAGGGTATTTTGAAGTTGACCATACCCAGGGGGAACAAAATTCAGGGATCTCTAGAGTTGTGTCCAAAAAGTCATAGTGCAAATTGGTGAGGTGTTACATGAATGAAAGTGATTGGTTCTGTCTTTTGAATTTAAGTCTTGAGCTAACGGTGGGCCTTTTACAGGTCCTTTGAGAGCATCGAAGGGTACGCAAAGCAAGAGTAAGTGCAGGCTTGGGAACACTCGTCCTGGGCACACCAGGGCAACAACACAAGGAAAGGAACTCAAGGTTGGAAAACCCGCAACACCCTCTGTCAATTCTTAGTTTAGGCTAAGTGCGGGTAGTGTTAGAAGTAATTCCAGGCAACGATAGGCACGAGATAAATCAAAGACTATCTAAGAAATCAAGTTCAAGTCAAGAGATAACCTGTGTGTGTGAACGACAACCTTAAAGGAAAAGAACCTAACGTGAAAACGACCAAACTAAAGTGCGAAATTAAACTCAAGTATTCCTAACGACGTGATATTAGACAAGAGTATAAACACCATAATCAACATAAAAAGGGGAATAAGTAATTGATACAAAGGACTCAGAAACGTGGTTGTACCTGGAAAAATTGGGTTAATCAGTTAGGCATATGAACCTTAGATCAGGACGACATCTAGTAAGAGATAGACAAAGCCTTAGGTCTTCAGAGGCTAGTGTCAATCATACTGCGAGGTCTTGGGCCCAGCAGTTGAGTCACCACTCGCATTACCCTAGCTCTGATACCAGTGAATCAGAGATGTCTCAAGGCATGGACAGACCTACGGGAAGTTCAGGAGTGCCATACTTGCACAGGGTAGAAGGCCCTTACAAAACGCAGTTGGAATACCTTAGGACCAACCGATTAGGTGCCAGCATCTATGAGGACGGCCTAGGAAGATCTGTGGTACAGATTAAGAATCCTGATCAATCCATTGGACTAGAGCGCCCAGCTGTCAAGTTTGAAAACGGAGCATACTTGGACAAAGAAGGAACCATATACGTAGTCACCAGTCACCCAGATAGGACGGATGAATTTGGAAATGTGATCTCAGAAGCGGACTTAGGGGACCTAGAGCAAGGAAACATGGGTACAGAACCTAGAACCCCTCGAGGCAAATTGGTTCTCACTAGGATTATCACACCAGAGTGGATTCCCCAGGATAATAAGAGCATAGATTTGCTCCTCAATCGAGAAACTGACGAAGCCTTTTGGAGGTATAAATCTGATCAGCCAACTGATATAGGAACAATCATGATCTATGAGTTTAAGGATCCTGATAGCCCAGGCAGAGTGACCTACCTATGGAAACATTTGACACTATGGAAACATCTCCTGCCACTGCACCGCTCCCTCCCCCCATGCCACCTCCATCTCCCATACCCCCTCCACCCACATCTCCACTTGCATCCACATCATTCACAACTCCCTTTCCCGCCCCCATTCCCCCTGCATCTTCACCCCTCCCTGCATCATTTAATGTACATAGTATATTCCTAGCTTTAAATCAATGTGTCTATCAACTTCAGAATGAGTACAGAGCTCTGGACGGCCGGTATCAACAACTGACAACAAATCACCAGAACTTACAAAGGCAACTTACAATTCTTGAAGAAGAAAATGCAGATGTGAATCAACGTTATACAACGCTTGAGCAGGCCCACCAAACACTACTAGAGGCACCCCAACCATCGAAAGAATCAGGCGTCAAACAACTAGAAGCCTTGCTCGAAGTATACCAGGCCGATAACCTACGAGTCAGACGTAACTTGGCGTTACTCTGGAAACATATGGCCACAGCACTTGAAGAGAACAAGAGACTGCAGAAACAAAATGAAGAGAATCTGGAAGCGGCAATGGAAGGCTCTCCCCACGAGATAGATCCAGAGCAGTTCAAAGCAATTCCCTCGGAGACGATGAAAACCATTTTGGAAAGCTATGCAGATCTTCTGGAAGCCCATGATGACTTGGAAATAGAACGTGACACACTACGGAGCAGACTTAAGGAACAGGAAGAACAACCGAAGAGTGTCCCATCAACATCTACCTCAGACGAGGTAAAGGCCTTAACTGAGCAGGTGGCAGAATTACAAAAGAGGTTACTGACATACGAGAGGCAGCCCTCTCCAGTAGTAGAACCAGAGCCAGAAGAGTTGGTCCCTATTGAGGTAGATGATTCGTACGAGGAACCGTATGTTCCTATGCCGATGCCTGGAGGGCAACGAACCTCAGAGGGACTAGACACCTTGGAAGTGGAAGCACCCGAGTGGCTTCAGACACTGGAAAAGACAGCGAACACCCACGAAGAACGGGTGGCCATTCAGATCAAATCACTAGCAAACCTAGAAGAAACTGTCATAAAGTCAGAATATTTCAGAAGCATGTCTCATCATAGATGGATCGGCACAAATAATGACCAATATGTGCCATACTGCATACTTTTGGCTGATTACAACGCCGAGATTCAACGACAATGCGGCAAGCCTCCCACATTTGCTACACAATTTGGTCCAGACGATATACCGGAAAGTGCTAAGCGTGGGTCCATCCATCAACCCACCTGGAGAATCAGGCTTTTGGAAACATATCCTGAAATGGTCCGAACCTGGAATAATATGCCGTTGTTTATTAAATATAATCCTTGTTACGTTCCAGTTCTTCGACGACGCACCTGGCCTGAATTCACTCTTGCCATCAGAGACATCAAAGCCTGCGCAAAATGGTTAAATTACGTTTATCTAGCACCTCCACGAGGACCCCCCACGGTGAACTACATGATTTCTACAATCCGTCACTGGAGCATTTGGCTATGCAATAATCCCGATGTGATGGCCCAGATGTGTATGAAAATATTTGAATTAATGTTGATCACTTTCAGGACGTTTAAGAACATTAAGGACCCCCACTTCTCAGGAGCAGGCTTCGTGACAGGAAACCAGGATCTGGTGTACAATATGAGTACCACCCCATCAATTGAAGTAATATATGCTTGGCACGCCAGAATCAAGTACCTCCCAGCCTGCTTTAAACAGACATTTGAGGAGATGTTCATCACAGGATTCTGGGAATATCACTCCAAAATCTTTATACCCAGACCATCACATCTCCTCTAATTATTTGTTGTGGAGAGAACTATTCACTCAAAACAATTGAGGGTGCCTCATCCAGATGTTCTCGGACCTGTGAATTGGGATGATTTGCTCATAGATCTAGCACGCGGCTTACGACTCGAAGAACACCACCTAGCCTCCGATGTCGTCCAATATTATGTTCAAAAACCCTCTAGACAAAGGTCTGTCAGGGGCGACAGACGCGAGAGTGGGGGGGGGTGTTGGCAGCAGTCAGCGAACCGAAGGAGCCACAAGATGAAGAGAGTCAGAGCGAAGGGACAGCACAAGCAGACATGGCAGTCAAAGAAGATCTGGCAAGTAGGCCACCTAAATTTTTCAGACATCAAGGAGTTGACACACAAGAAGAAAGAGCAAGTAGGGAGCTCAAAGGTATGTATGACAAATCAATAGAGAAAACCCCTACACAAATAGTGATTTTCATCACTAAAAACCATTGTAAATATCATTTCGTATTTTTGTAGCTCCATTTTGTGCAAGCCAAGGAGTCCTTGAGCTTGAGGAGCTTTAGAAGTATCTCCCTGCCAATTTTCATATTTTTTAGATCTCGTTTGAGCCCTCTAATAAGCCCTGGAACCTAATTTTTAACTAGGCCGGACACTAGGTCTGAACAGGGCCAAAGCTAGTCAAAAACTATAAAAGGAGCTATAGAGCTCATTTTTTAGGGTGGATTGTAATTGAAATGAACTTGTAAGAGCTTTTTGAAAGTAATCTAAGAACTCCATTGCTTCTCACTCTTTGTCTTGTCGTGTGTGCGCGTGTCTGTGTATGTGTGTGTATGTGTGTGCATGTTAGTGTGCTTCTCACTCATGCACTTGTGCCTCCACTTGCTCGAGGTCTTCATACCATCCTCACGTCTTCCCGGATTGACATTAAAGGAGGTGCTACTCATCACTGAGCTACACATGGTGTGCCAAGGATGCATTAGGTGGGTCTTACTTACTCAACTCAATCTCTGATTTTCTTCTTCCACATATTAGGGACTGTAAGACATCCCAAGAGACTTGGGAAACATTTTCTTCTTATTTCTCTTCCAACACAAGGGCCAGGAAGAATCAATTGTGGATTGAATTCACAACTCAAAGAAAGCAACCTAAGCAAGCTATCTAAGAGTATGTGACCAAAGTTAAAGATGTAGCACATCAGTTGGCAAGCACAGGAGAAGAAATTGAAGAGGAGGAAATTGTATGGCAAGTAATCAATGGTATTAAAGCAAGGATTACAACAACTACACAGAGGAGCAAGAAGATTCTCTTCTGATTATGAACATGACTTCAATGTTCCTTGCCACAATCACTGCAGTAGCCTTCCCAAACTTTTTGATGTGGAGGTGGATTGGGTAATGTGCACTCCCTGATAAAGTGATCTCTTCCACATCTATAACATGGTCCTCTAGGAGCAGGTGATCTATTCATTGGCCGTGGTGGTATTGGAGCTCTAGGAGCAGTGTACATAAGAGACACATAGTCTTGATCATATCCGAGATAACCATCATAACTATCAGATCCATATGTATATGGCTCATAGGATTGTCCATACTCAGCCATAGTATTTTCATAGGTGGAATAACTTCCCTGACTAAGGTTATAAGATTGTTCATAAGTCTCAGTACTAGTCAATGGGGTGGTTGTACTATTGCTCTTTCAGGATTCTCTTCAATTTGAGTGATTTTTATTGGGACAACATTTTGTGGGTGAAGTGGTTATTGTCCTAGTACAGGTTGAGGTTGGTTGTATCCTTGATACGCATAAGGCCTTGGTGCAGGTGCTTGCTGTTGGAAAGGAGGTTATCTATAGGCTTCTCCTCCTTGATCTCTCGGGGGTATCGATAAGGCCTAAATGGTGGTTGTTGTTGTTACCGTTAGTGTCCATGTGAAAGGCCAAATGGCCACCGGACACTTCTTTGTATATGGTCTTTAATAAAACATATAATGGCTTGGTCAATCACAGACTATAAGTTCGACCGCATTTGTAATACCTAAGAAGTCTATCTTCGTGCTCCCTGTGTATTGTGTTTTTTTGCGTATTCTACAGCCTCTCTACAGAGTACTGTGTGTGGCCTTAGGAGCTTGGTTTTCTACTCCGAGCATATTGTCGTGGAGCTCTCAAGAAGGAGGGCACAGGGTGGTGCATCGCCATCGAATTACTTCAGTTGTGCGCGTCTTGGTTATCGATTGTAAGGACAATTCTCCGTACTGTGATTTGTGTACCTCTGCTCTATGCTACAGTAATGAGTTGGGCCCTGGACGGGTGGTCTGTTGTAGGCATATGGAGGTGATGGGACTATTCCCCTATTGCACAAATGAGAAGGGTGGTCACCTCCACAATGAACACATCTCCTGAGCATAGGCACTCTCATAGGGTGGTTAGGATAATTCCTCTGTCCTTGAACATTTAGCTTCTTAGCCACTAAATCGGCTATCTCTTCTACATTGTTCCTGGGATTGGAAGTGCTGCTAGCACTATCCTCACTCTTAACACTTCCTTGAGGTATTTTTAAGTCTTCCGCCAGATTGTTTTCTAGATCGATACACTCCATGCATTCTTGTAAACTTTGGAATCTCTTCACATATACTAAGGATCTCAATGACCCATTCACCAATACTTCCAAGAATAATGAGACTATTTTATTTTGAGTGGGTCTCGCTTTTTTAGGACATCTATCCACATATTTCTTGAATCGACTCGCTGATAATCTCACTAATTTTGTAGGTGACTGCTTGAAACTATGGACTAATGATGAAGAGTTGTTTTTTATTCCAGTCTTAGTGAATTCCTCAATCAATTCCTCATATACTTGTTCCATGTTGAAATCTTCTACTTGTTCTGCTCTCACCACTTGCTTGAATTCAGCAACGTGGTTGTATGGCTCACTAGAACCATCATAGTGGATTCTCATGCATTTTGCAACTTGAATTGTTTCTTCCAAGTTCAGGCGGTCTTGGCATTACAAGGAAAATTGGGCATCCTATTGGTATACCTACATCTCTTCCTACTGGTTGTCTCTTAGGAACAGGAATCCTATTCCCTGGTTCTGCATTTGCATGAGGTCAATAGTTGGGATTAACACCATGTGTAGCAAACTAGACTTGGGTTCTAACCTAAATGCTCTATTGTTGTGTCTGACCGTAATGCTGATAAGATGAATTTTGGTTAGTTCCTTGGGGACTTTGAGAAGTAATGGCTTGATCCCTAGGCAGGAATATAGAAATGTTCTAATATATCGGCCTAGCTCTCTCTAATTCAGTCATGAGCCAGTATCTTCTCGATTCTTGTCTAAGTAAGTAATGTGAGAGGGGTTTTCAAGATCTTGTAACTCATAAATGGTGGCTGGATTTTTCATTTCTTCCCACAACAAAGAGTTGGTTTTAAGTAAATGATCCATTCCATTCACCATGTAGATATCCATTAAGGAGTTGTCCTGGGGAATTAAGTCTCCTCTCCAAACCCTAATTACAATGGACTTCCCTCTAGGAGTTGAAACCTGTTCTTCTTGTCCCTCTTCATTAGGGAGGGTTTGCCTAATCAATTTTGGGCAAAGGTTGTCAACACTGCTGTCTACATCTTGAGTCGAAGCTACACCAAGGCACTTGATTGAAAGACTCCATAAGAAGCCTACACTGGTAAAAAGCCTTCTGTTTTCCATTTCAAAGTATTTGGAAGTGAATGTTATGTACATGTTCTAGATAGGGAGAGAAACAAGCTTCAACCAAAAAGCATCAAATGTATCTTCTTAGGGTACAGCGAAGATAAGAAGGCTTATAAGTTTTATGACCCTGAGGCTAAGAAGATCATGGCGAATCGTGATGTGGTGTTTAAGGAGTGTGAAGAGATGGATAGGTATGTGTTGAAGATGAAGAGGTGTTGCAAAATCTTTGCTCTAAACCAGCCAAATGAACTCCAGGAGTAGATGGTGGGCCCTTTTAGCTTGCCAATGGATGTATTAGACACCCTATGTACCTTGGAAGATCACTCTCAAAAAGATAGATCAAAACAGATAAGTTGGAGTTAGCTCAGAGGTGAAAACTTGCTATTCTTGGTTAATACACATGTCCAGTGTTTTACATAATTCTCTGAGCACAGCAGCAATTAGATTAATTCCTCTTGGGGAAGGCTAGGTAGCTTGAAGAGCTAACTTTAGAGAGTAATCTCATCAAAAATAACAAACCACACACTGAGAATGACTTTTAACAAGTGATGACATCATCCCGATTTTCACGGGCTGCTACAGAAATAGACCAGTGAGTAGAAAAATTAACATAACTCAAGATGTAAGAATTCAATGATCATGAAAATTTTTATGCTTATACTAGACAGTAAGCTGAATCCAACAAGCTTAAAATCACTGAATTTGGATGAGTAAACACTGAGAAATGACTCTGACAAGATGACTGAAAAAGTCGGGTACCTAACAGAGAAGTGAAGATGAACATACCTTGTTGACTTCAAATGAACATAACTGAAGATTCCAACATCCAAATGACATGAAAATTTGTGAGCATATAGTAGCCTTATAGATCTAACTTTACCAAGTTAAATCACTGAAAATGATGAACCAAGTGCAGAGAAACAATCTCTGCAAGCTGACTGAGAAAAACTGAAGTAATGGCAGTGAGTAGTACACATCACAAGAACATGGAAAGATGAACTCAAATAATCATGAAAATGAAAGTATATTGCTTGTACAATACAATGAATTACTGATACATATGTGTGCCTTGTAATCACACCTTGATATGGCATAAAGCTCAGCTCTTGGAGGTCTTCACATAGGTCTCTCTAACCACGACTAAAACGCCATCTATTTATAGTTGAGTTTGGGGGGCTAACTTCCCTCAATCACTCTCCAATCAATCAATGATTGATTTGATTCTCTACCTACCACAAATCACGAATTCGTGGCTCCTCTTTCCATTCTTGATCATGTGGGCTCAACCACTTAAGATTCTCTTACTTTTACATTAAGTAAACTCTTCAAAAGTTACAAGAGGTAGTTCACAAGTGAACTTTACATAGTCTTCATTTTGAAGCTTCTTTAATGACTTTGTGAGACTCAAGCCAATACTTAGGCTTGTCATAGACTTGCTCCAACAGCTCCCCCTCAAGCCAAGTATGCTTGAGGTCTTCAATCTTCCAAGATTACCTGCAAACCAATCATAGCCTTGAATTTGCAAAGCTTTGTACCATCCAATGCTTTGGTTAGAATATCTGCACATTGTTGATGAGTGGACACATATGATATTTGAATCTCTTTGCTTAGAACCTTTTCTCGTACATAGTGATAATGAACTTCAATATGTTTAGTCCTTGCATGAAAAATAGGATTAGCAGCCAAGTGAATAGAACTCATATTGTCACCAAAAATAGTTGGAGTTCCAAACTCCAATCCAAGACCTTTGAATAATGTCTTCATCCACATAGCTTCTTGTGTAGCTATGGCAAGACCTCTATATTCAGCTTCAGTAGAAGAGAGAGCAACTGTGGGTTGCTTCTTGGATGACCATGAAATAAGCTTTGAACCTGCAAAGGTAAGATAACCTGAAGTGCTCCTTCTATCTTCCTTGGAGCCAGCCCAATCTGCATCAGAAAATAGCTTCAAACCTAAATCAGATACATAAGGATAATAAAGTCCTTCATTTATGGTTCCTTTGAGATATTTGAGTATCCTTTTGGCAGCATCCATATGTGGTTTCCTTGGTGTGTGCATAAATTGGCTTAGCACACTCACACTGTAACATATATCTACTCTTGTCAATGTGGCATAGTTGAGACTACCCACTAGACTTTGATATGATGTGATGTCCTCTATGAGTTCACCTTCATGTGAGCTCAATTTGTGATTAACCTCCATTGGAGTACCTGCAATCTTACAATCTTGCATCTTGAATTTTGCCAACATGTCCTTAATGTACTTTCTTTGAGTGAGAAACAAACCATGATCTTTGTAGACAACTTCCAAACCTAGGAAGTAGGTAAGTGAACCCAAATCACTTATCTTGAACTCTTCTCTCATCTGATCTTTGATCTTCTTCATACCATCTGCATCATTTCCTGTCAATATAATATCATCTACATATACACATAGGTAGATGACCTCGGAATTACTCTTTTTAATAAAGAGTGAAGGATCTGCTTTGCTTGGTTGAAAGCCTTTGTCCTGCAAGAATGAAACAAGCCTGAAATTCCAAGCTCTTGGAGCTTGCTTGAGACCATACAATGCTTTGTTAAGTTTACACACATAATCAGGATAAACTTGACTCTCAAAACCAGGTGGTTGTGCCATATATACCTCTTCTGTTATCCAACCATTCAAGAATGCATTCTTCACATCTAGTTGAAGTATCTTCCAATTCTTGGAAGAGGCAATACTAAGCAAAACCCTAATAGTAGGCATCTTTGCCACAGGAGAGAAGGTCTCCTCATAATCAATTCCCTGAGTTTGTGCAAAGCCTTTTGCTACAAGCCTTGCCTTATACCTGTTAATGGAACCATCAGAATTCTTCTTGAGTTTATAGACCCATCTTGAGCCTATTACCTTCATGGATGAAGTCTTGGGCACCAAATCCCAAGTGTTGTTTTCCTCGAGTGCTTCAATCTCTTCCTTCATTGCATGCTTCCATTCTGTTTTTGCTTTGGCCTCTTCAAATGATGATGGCTCCTCTTGGTTTATGTCTTGTGCTATGTAGATAGAATGTTTAGTTACTAATGAGGTGTCAAACCCATACCTTTCTGGTTTTTTCTTTTCCCTCATAGATCTTCTTAGGCCATGATGTGATGATTCTGCCTCATGTCCAAGTTCCTGCAATTTTGCTTTACCTTTAGACTTCCATGCTTTGATCTTTTCCATCTGACATTCTTCATCATCCTCTGAGGTGTCTTGTTCTTCAATCTTTGATTGTTCTCTACCAAGATTTGGAAAATCTTCTTCAAGATCATATGGTAAATTGACCTTCCTGCATGAATCTTCATACCATGAATTGTTCTCATCAAAAACTACATCTCTGCTTACCAAGAATCCTTTGTTGGTAGGGTTGTATAACCTGTAGCCCTTTTGATTGTTGTCATATCCAATAAATACACACCTTTCTGCTTTTGGATCCATCTTGCCTCTAACCTGTGAAGGAACATGAGCAAAAGCAATACATCCAAAAATTTTACAATGATCTAAACTTGGTCTTCTTCCATTCCAAGCCTCATATGGAGTCATCCCATCAAGGGATTTTGAAGGCAACCTGTTAATCAAGTAAGTGGCTGTAGATACAGGCTCAGCCCATAAGTAATTAGGTAAATGCTTTTCATTTAACATAGACCTTGCAGCTTCAACAATTGTCCTATTCCTCCTTTCTGCCACTCCATTTTGCTCAGGAGTGTACCTTGTAGTTACCTCTCTTTTGATTCCTCTTTCTTGAAGAAAAGAATCAAACTCATGGGAGAAGTATTCTCCCCCTCCATCTGACCTTAGCCTTTTTAGTGATTTACCTGTTTGATTCTCCACAAGAGCCAAATATCTTTTGAAACATGAAAAAACTTCATCTTTGTGTTTCATAAATAATAGGATAGTCCATCTGCTGCAATCATCAATAAAGGAAACATAATACCTTGATCCTGATATTGAAGCTTCCTTGCTTGGTCCCCATACATCTGTATGAACCAACTCCAAGAGATCTCCATGCATATAACCTTTCTTCATGAATGGTAACCTGTGAGACTTTCCAAACTGACATGCACTACACTTATAAATCATATGTTGTTTTGACAAGTTAGGGAGTCCAAGTACACTTTGGTCCCTGCAAATTTGCTTTAATGACCTTTCACCAATATGTGCTAACCTTTTGTGCCATACTTCCAATTCTGTGAGTGTCTGACTGCCATAATTAAAGAGAGCAATGTTTCTAGTGTCCTGTAATTCAAATGTGAACAATCTACCTGTCTTTTCACCTTTTGCAATTCTTCTGAATCCTTGACTTGGATCTTCAACAAATGCTCTTGCCTTTGTGAACCTGACTTGCAACCCTTTCTCTACTATCTGCCCAACACTTATCAAATTCTTTGTAATGGTAGGGACATAGAGTACCTTACTGAGTAGGTTGATGTTTCCATCAGGTGCTTTGACATTGCCTATTTTCTCCACAGGATGTTTTGTATCATCTCCTGTTTGTACCTCATGCTTATTCCTTGGATCTTCTAAATCTGATAGGAGTGCCACATTTCCTGCCACATGATTTGAACAACCTGAATCTATGTAGAAAATATGCTCATCAGATTTACCTTGTGGCATAGCCATGTTCATGATCAATAATGAATCCTCTTTGTTTGAGTCTTCTGTGTAGTTATTGTAGTCTCTCCTTCCTTTGTAGCCTCCTTGATAGTTTGAATGATTGTAGTTGTTGTAGTTGCCATGGTAGTTGTTGAACCTTCCTCTTGAGTAGCCATAACGTCCTCTATTGTATCCTCTGCCTCTTTGATTCCTGGAATTCCTAAAGCAATTTTCATTTGTATGATTAGTTAATCCACAAATAGAACATGAGTTGGAGTCTTGGGATCTCCCCCTGCCTTGTCTACCTCCTCTTCCTCTACCTCTGCCATGTCTTCCTCTACCTGCATAGTTAGCTTGATATGTACCTGCTTCATCATCCACTTTCTTTGCCTTTCCTTTGTTATCTTTAGACTTGCTTTTATCCGTGTATAAAGCTGAAGATTGATTACCTTTAGAGCTTTCTCCATTTTTGATAAGCTTTGCCTCTTGAGTAAGTAATTGTCCAATGAGTGTGTTGAAATCAGGTACATGCATGTCCATGTACAAATCCATAGCTGTGGTGAATGCTTCCCACTTGTCATCTGCCTTCAAGCCATTGATGACCTGCCTTACAATTTGCTCTTCATCTATTACCTCTCCAATGCTTCCCAACTGATCTGCTATGTCCTTGAGCTTTGTGACAAAATCAGTCACATTTTGTTTGGGAGCCTTCTTGAGAGTTGTGAAATCCAGCCATAGTTGATGCTTCCTAGCTTTAGTACTTGAAGCAAAGAAAGCTTCAAGTGCATCCCACACTTCCTGAGATGTCTTACAACTTCTAATGTGAGGCAACAAAAAATCTGAGATAGAGTTGAGGAGATAAGACCTTGCAAGTGCATCCTTGGAGCACCATGTGCTCAATCTTTCTTGCTCTTCTTGTGTTGGTTGACTTTTGTTCCTGAAACTTGGCATAACTTCATCTCCAGCCACATAACCATATAAACTTCTACCTTGGAGATAAGCTTCCATTCTTAATGACCAAGCTGAGTAGTTACCTCTGTCCAATTTGTCAATTGATGAAGGAAATCCATCTGCCATGTTGTCCAACCTTGCTCTGATACCACTGTGAAGAGATGGATAGGTATGTGTTGAAGATGAAGAGGTGTTGCAAAATCTTTGCTCTACACCAGCCAAATGAACTCCAGGAGTAGATGGTGGGCCCTTTTAGCTTGCCAATGGATGTATTAAACACCCTATGTACCTTGGAAGATCACTCTCAAAAAGATAGATCAAAACAGATAAGTTGGAGTTAGCTCAGAGGTGAAAACTTGCTATTCTTGGTTAATACACCTGTCCAATGTTTTACATAATTCTCTAAGCACAGCAGCAATTAGATTAATTCCTCTTGGGGAAGGCTAGGTAGCTTAAAGATCTAACTTTAGAGAGTAATCTCATCAAAAGTAACAAACCACACACTGAGAATGACTTTTAACAAGTGATGACATCATCCCGATTTTCACGGGCTGCTACAGAAATAGACCAGTGAGTAGAAAAATTAACATAACTCAAGATGTAAGAATCCAATGATCATGAAAATTTGTATGCTTATACTAGACAGTAAGCTGAATTCAACAAGCTTGAAATCACTGAATTTGGATGAGTAAACACTGAGAAATGACTCTGACAAGATGACTAAAAAAGTCGGGTACCTGACAGAGAAGTGAAGATGAACATACCTTGTTGACTTCAAATGAACATAACTGAAGATTCCAACATCCAAATGACATGAAAATTTTTTATCACATAGTAGCCTTATAGAGCTAACTTTACCAAGTTAAATCACTGAAAATGATGAACCAAGTGCAGAGAAACAATCTCTGCAAGCTGACTGAGAAAAACTGAAGTAATGGCAGTGAGTAGTACACATCACAAGAACATGGAAAGATGAACTCAAATAATCATGAAAATGAAAGTATATTGCTTGTACAATACAATGACTTACTGATACATATGTGTGCCTTGTAATCACACCTTGATATGGCATAAAGCTCAGCTCTTGGAGGTCTTCACATAGGTCTCTCTAACCACGACTAAAACGCCATCTATTTATAGTTGAGTTTGGGGGGCTAACTTCCCTCAATCACTCTCCAATCAATCAATGATTGATTTGATTCTCTACCTACCACAAATCATGAATTCGTGGCTCCTCTTTCCATTCTTGATCATGTGGGCTCAACCACTTAAGATTCTCTTACTTTTACATTAAGTAAACTCTTCAAAAGTTACAAGAGGTAGTTCACAAGTGAACTTTACATAGTCTTCATTTTGAAGCTTCTTTAATGACTTTGTGAGACTCAAGCCAATACTTAGGCTTGTCATAGACTTGCTCCAACAAGGAGGAGCAACCACATGCAGTGGAGGAGGAAAAGAGAGCTTCCACTTTATCATCAGGTGAAGGGGCAATCCACTATGAACCTGGCCCAAGAGCTATCCCTTCTACACAAGATAAGGAAGCATCATCTTCAGATGATGAATCTGAAAGTCACCAACCTACTGACACCTAAATGGAAAATCCATTGCCACGTTGGGTGAGGCAGCTCTATGATTCTGCAAACCCCATCCCACAGTCACTAACAGGTTGCAGATGGACCAAGGTGATCACAGAGAATAGAGGAATAGAGACGGGCACGCACCCATATTGTAGACACAGCCTTGATGGCTGATCTCATTCAAGAAGAAGCAAAGGAACCAACCAATTTGGAAGAGTCACTCCATGATCCGAATTGGAGGGCTGCCATGCAAAGAGAATACACACAATATCATGAAGAATGGAACTTGGGAGCTAGTGGATCGACCCCCTAAGCGTAAAGTCATTGGCATCAAGTGGGTCTAGAAGCTAAAGTACAAGGATGATGGTACTCTAGAAAAGTATAAAGCAAGACTTGTTGCATAGGGCTACTCGCAAGTTGAAGGTAGTGAATTTTGTGAATCATTTGCCCCAACTGCAAGAATGACTACCATCTGAGTAGTACTAGCTATGGCTGCACATAAGCATTGGCCAGTCTATCACATGTATGTCAAATCAATGTTCCTGATGGGAGACCTCAAGGAGGAGGTATATGTGTCTCAGCCACCAGGGTTTGAGGCCCCCCATTCAGAGAACAAGGTATGTAAGCTCAAGAAGGCATTATATGGGCTAAAACAAGCCCCTAGAGCATGGGACTAGTGGATAGATAAGTATATATTGGATCTAGGTTTCAAAAGATGTGTTTCTAATGCTAACTTATATGTTCTAAAGAGAGGAGGGAAGACAATTGTGCTTGTAATCTATGTAGATGACCTTGTGATTACAGGAAATGATGATGCTCTTCTTCAACAAACAAAAGATGCCCTAAGTTCAGAATTTGAAATGACAAACTTGGGCTTAATGCATTATTACTTAGGTCTTGAAGTTTGGCAAGAACCAGGGAACATCTTCATCTCTCAAGAAAATTATGCAAAGCAGATATTGAAGGCATTCGACATGGAGGATTGCAAGGAAATTTCTACACCTATGGAGGTCAACACAAAATTATCTATTGAAGATACTTCATCTCCAATGGATATTGGAAGATATAGGAAATTAGTTGGAAGTCTCATCTACTTGTGCAATAGCGGACCAGACATCTCTTATGGTGTTGGAGTAGTAAGCAGGTTCTCTAATAAGCCTTGGCAAACTCATTAGAAGGCAAGCATGCAGATACTCACATATGTGAAAGGAACTATTGATTATGGTATTCTTTATGAAGAAGGATCATCTCTAGTCAGATACTATGATTCAGATTGGGCAAGAGATATTGATACCAGAGAATCAATTTTTGGATATTGCGTTTCTTTAGGATCAGGGATTTTCTCATGGATTAGTAAGAAGCAACCAACTGTAACTTTATCTTCTACTGAAGCTGAGTACAAAGTTGCATGTGTTGCAGCATGTGAACAAATATGGTTGAGGAGGATCCTATGGCACATAGGAATACAAGGACAGGAGTCTACAAAGTTGAAGTGTGACAACCAAAGTTGCATGTCCATCGCCAAAAATCCAGTTTTCCATGCATGTACCAAGCACATAGAAATTCAGTATCACTATGTGCGTGAGTTGATTGAGGATGGGGTCGTGGAGATAAGCTATTGTCCTACTGAAGAAAATGGAGCATACATATTCACCAAGGCTCTTGGGAGAGAGCAACTTCTTCGACACTTTCCAAAGCTTTGGATTGGACCAAAGAGGTAGTTCACCGTAGGGTGGACCTTGAGGGAGGGTGTTAGATATGTTCAATACTCCACCCTCATGTGACCACAAATGATCCATGGTGCTCTAAGTTGTAAGGCCCCCATTATGAGGAGAAGCCATTATGAGAGCCCGGACATTTGTGTAACCCTAACTTCCAAGTTAGATGAGGTCTATGTGTGACCGTTGATGGTTATAGATGATCTTTGTGAGCCTAGCCATTAGGTTTGGTAGGGCATAAACTTCGAGGCCATTGGGTTGCCATTTAAGGTGAAAATAAAGGCCATGTGGCATTGCACGGTTTCCCCATAGAACCTTAATGGGAGGAGTGCAGAGGGGGGCTTGCCCCCTTTTGCGGGGTCCAGGGGGCCTATCCCCCTCAGCCCGTAGGGCCGAGATGATAGGACTTCTGGTCGTGGAGATATTGTCAGATCGTATATTTTACCGACTATTTTGTATCTCCTGACTATGTTTATCTATACCGAACCGCCTTGTAAAAGCTATATAAGCACGGCCCGGGTTGAGCTTTACATAGCATTGCGCACTAGTAAATCCTTCATCTAGAGTTTGTCTAGATCACCATCTAAGCTCCACAGTGGGAGCGCACGGGTGGACAGCACCATCATTGTAACTACATTACGCTCGACAATTTGAGAATTCGAGCTCTCTATCTCTCAGCCTATGTCTATCTTTGTCTGTTTTTTTCTCTCAACTATGTCTACAGGTCTATTCCGTTGTGCTGTTATTTTCTTACATGGATCACTATTTATGTGATCAAAGATAAGTCAGAAGTGTTTAGCACATTTAAACACTATCATGTATATGCAGAAAGGTTTACAGGATAAAAATTGAAGAGATTGAGGTTAGATGGATTGGGAGAGTATTTTTCAAATGAATTCAATTATTATTTGTGGAATGTAGGTATAAAGAGAGAAGTTACTTGTAGGTACTCTCCTCAACAAAATGTTGTAGCTGAAAGGAGAAATAGAACTCTTATTGAATTTGCAAGGTCAATGTTGAAAGAGAAGAATTGCCCTAATTATTTGTGGGTTGAGGCTGTAAATACAGCTACATACTTGGGTAATAGGCTACCATGTAAAGCTTTGCAGGGTATGACACCATATGAAGGTTGCTGGGGTAAGAGACCTACATTAGATCATTGCAAAGTATTTGGTTGTTTAGCCTATGCTTATGTTCCTTCTCAATTAAGGCATAAATTGGAACCAAAGGCTGAAAAATATGTGTTCATTGGTTATGATGACAAGCAAATCGGATACAAGTTGTGGAGTCCATCCACAAAGCAATTTCTTGTGTCAAAGGATGTTACATTTGATGAGCAAGCTACTTGGTATACAGGTACAAATAGTTCTTATGCAGGTCTTGAAGAAGTATTGAGTCGAAATAAGGGTAAATCAAAGGTTCAAATCTCTCATGAAGATGAGAATGTTGAAGCTCCAATTGATGGTGAAGAATTGCCAAGGTTTGATCCAAAACATGATGAACCAGAAACTTCAAGGAGCGGAGAACTCAGGATATCATCAAGGAACAAAAGGAAACCCATAATACTTCATTCTTGACTACTAAGATTATGCTTACATGATAAAAACAGATGAAGATCCTTCTACATATGATGATGCAAAAGGAAAGGAGAATTGGGAGAAAGCTATGAAGGAAGAATATGATGCACTCGTTGAGAATGAGACTTGGGATTGAGTGCCCAAACCAAGTAATCAGAAAGTGATAGGATGCAAATGGGTCTACAAAACAAAAAGGTATGCATATGGAAGTGTGTCTAGGTGCAAAGCTAGACTTGTTGTAAAAGGGTATGCATAGATACATGGTGTGGACTATGATGAAACCTATAGCCCTCTTGCAAAGATGAAAACCATAAGAACTCTCATAGCTATTGCTGCATGCAAAGATTGGAAATTGTCTCAATTAGATGTGAAGAATGCATTTTTAAATGGTTATATTTCAGATGAAGTTTACATTGAACAACCAGATGGTCTTAAAGATCAATTTTATCCAGATCATGTGTGTAATATCAAGAGAACTTTGTATGGCTTGAAGCAGGCCCCAAGGGCATGGAATTATAGGCTTGTGAAGTTCTTGAAGGAACTTGGTTTCCAAGCATCAAAGGCAGATAGTAGCTTGCTAGTCAAAGCAAGTGAGGATGGCTTTATCTATGTTTGTATTTATGTTGATGACATAATACTTACAGGTACAGATGAAAAAGGCATACAAATGCTTAAGAAGCAGATGGAAAAAGAACTCAAGATCAATGACTTGGGAAATTTGTCAGATTTCTTCGGAATGGAGATTTCATATACTCAACATGGAGTATATATGACTCAAGAAAGGTATTTGAAGAATTTGTAATCAAGTTTAAAATGGAAGATTGCATGATAGCAGCAACTCCAATGGAAGTGAATCAAGAATTGAGTAGATATGGAGGAGAAGAATTCAAAGACATGAAGCTTTATCAGAGTTTGGTGGGTAGCTTGATTTATACTACATTAACAAGGCCTGATTTGTCATATGTAGTTGGAGTTCTATCTCAATTCATGCATTGTCCTAGAAAGGAACATTGGATTGTAGGCCAAAGGGTGCTAAGATATATCAAGGGCACACTTAAAGAAGGTTTGTATTATGGGTTCACTTCAAATACAAGAATCAAGATATATAGTGATGCAGATTGTGTAGGTAACTCTAATGATAGAAGATCAACACATGGGTATTTGTGTTATGTGGGAGATAAGTTAATTTCATGGTGTTCTAAGAAGCAACATACAGTTGCTTTGTCATCTATAGAAGTAGAGTACAAAGATATGGTAGAAGTTGCAAAGGAAGTTATATGGTTAAAAACTCTTATGAAGAGTTTTGGTATCATTCAGAGTACTCCTATCATTTGTGAAGATAACATGAGTTCTTTGTATTTGGCAGCTAACCTATGTTTCATGCCATGACCAAACATATTGAGATTCAATATCACTTTTTGAGAGAGAAGGTTGTTGATAAAGAAATAGAAATCATGCATACTCCTACAAAATATCAACTTGTAGATATGTTAACAAAGAGCTTGCATGGACCCAAATTGCACAGGTTAAAAGATATGGAAGGGATAAAGAAGATGCAAGTAATCACAATTGATGATTGAGGGGGAGGTTTTGGAGTAAGACAATCACCAATTAATGATTACATGAAGCTTAGAAGTGAAGAAATGAAGAAAAGATTGAAGCTTAATGCATGAAGTGAAGTGGAGGTTTAGAAAGAGATGCTCTTTATACACATGTACATTAGTCTTGTAAATACTTCACAAATACTTTGAAGTAATGTCAAATCCACACTCATATGTATATATACACTTGTATATAGTCGTGATACATATGAGAGATAAAGTATAGATGAGATATAGAAGAGTAGATCACAAGTTGAGTGAGCAATATCCATCAGATGTACTTTTGTTCAGAAGAGAAGAAGTTTTTCAAGAAGTAGCACCTCGATGTCTTTCCTCTCTCTCCTTCTATGCTCAATCATTTGAGAAGTTCTTTTGTGTGTATCTAAGTCTATAGTTCATGCATCTATGGTAAAGCTTTGAGAGTTCAATTTTAATTAGACTGAGAGAATTTTGTGTAAGAACATTCATATGTGTAACAGGTGATGAGTGACTCCTGAAATAGGCACAATCTTGATGGTCAAAGAATTGATCAGATCTTAGTATACAGTGTAAATTTTTGCATAAGTAAGCATTCAAAATTTAAGTTCAAAGGTAATCAACTTATTTCTAAAATCATTTAATCAAATGGTGTCTAGATTGTGAGAACTATGTATTTAAAGTTGCATATGTGAAAATTGATTGCAGAGAAAGCCTGTTTTTGAATTAAATCTGAAGTTTTGTGAACTCTTTCGAAGAATTTTCACTTGGAATAGTTGCGCAAATATTACAAAAATATTGTATCAAAGTTTCATAAGAAACTTTAATCATTTCATAATTCAATTAATGAATTTTATGAAGCAAGCTTTTCTGAGTATATTCATAGTTCACAGTAATGTTGATTGTTCATAAATTAGCAAAGCTTTTCCAAAATTGAAGAAGCTTTTGAGTTGTGCTTGATATAGAGGTGTTCTAAATTCAAGTATAGCTTATCTTTTGGAGATTAATCATCTCCATCAATTATTTCAACTACCCTTAGCAAACATCAATGAACTCAACAACCCTTTGCACCCTATCAATTCTCAAAAGACATTGTCCAACCTAATTAAAACATCAAAGGGACAATATAAATCGACTTTTAAGTTTCTAGGAAAGACGAGTGTTTCATTCATAAATGCGATATGCAATTTAATGTTAATGAGAATCTAGATGGCACCCCTTTTCACTATCTTCTTTGAAACGTTCTCCCAAGAGTAACTTAGTTTCATGCATTTTCCATATCACCCCAACATAACAAACTTTGAATGAAAAGTGATAGGTTTTAAGGCTATTCTTTAAATTTCCCTTCTCGTGACATATCTACTTTTAGCTTTGTTGGTATTTAAGTGATGATTTTATATTCTCCTAGTAAAGTGAACCTCCTCACTATCTCACATGAATCTTGGTAGGTTCGTTTTCCAATGCATGGGTTGATATACTAATTAGATGAGCCCAAAAATTCCCCTCTCTCTCTGTCTCTATCTCTCTCTCTTTCCCTCCCCTCTCTCTCTCTCTCTCTCTCTCTCTCTCTATATATATATATATATATATATATATACACCTTTCCTAGATTATCCACCTTTCCCAAGTACACACACTTCAATCATAATCCTAAGCCTAAGTGTTCTCAGATGGTATGTACCTAACCCACCAAAGAGCATTTCATCACGCCAACTATGGCCCACTTCTACCACATAGCAAAAACCTACCCGTAAGCATAAGTGCTATTAGACGGTGAATGATGCCATTTGATTTCTTTTATTTTGTAGCATCTAAGGGTAAACACAAAATTTATCACAAAAAGAGAACTACACCAAAATGGGGATGAGTAGCTAAGGAGGAGCCCTGTGTATTTCTTTTTATGCACAATGTATCAAATGGATGTATAGCGATCCCTGGGACTGGAGTCCTTGACACATCCCTCTATATTGCATTTTTACAGTTTGCAAAGGTTTCTTCACTACATCTTCCTTAGTCTTTAAATGCTAGGGCTCGGCTAGGAAAATGTGAACTCTTTCTCTCCTCTCTCCATGGACCAATACCTGCAAATCCTTTGCATTATTGACATGCCTTCACATATTAATGTGAGCTGCGGATGTATTGCCTTGATCATTTTGTATTTCTACTTCAGTTTATGGCTTATCTTCCATTTTGATCCATAGTTACATACATCCACCCACCATCAAAAGCAAGGTATCTACAAGTTGACGGCTAGAATAAAGTCTTTAAGTCCATGACCAGTAGCATGGCCTCTTTGGAGTGTCTGCATGACATGGTTAGTATGACGGGCAAGAACATGGTCAAGTCTTATATTAAGACATCCGTTTCATTTTTCTGCTATTCTTTTAAGTCACTCTCCAATTGTAGCCCGAATGAGAAGCTTGCCCCATCCAACACATCCTCTCCATTTGAGAGAATGTGAAAATGTATCCTTCTTGCACCTACATCTTTTCATGAGAGCCTGCAACTGATCATAATGAGAGTGCACTCCACCCCCATTGAGTAGACCCCTAAAGTGAAGAGTGCCACAACATCTTTTAATATATTGAAATCCATCTCCATGAAAAAGCTTCCTAGTGGACAATGCCAAATCAACTAACTTGGATCCTTGTTCAAATATCCTTCCTGCACCCAAATCATCATGAACAACTTCTTTGTTTCCCATATCTTTATATGTGGGTAGATCCATGGCCTACCCATGTGCACCAATTAATTATCGATGCTCTGGAGTTTCTGCAATGTATTTTTGCTAGCTTCTAGCACCCTTCTACTGCACTTTAATAGGATGAACATGTAACATAGCTTTCTTGTATAGTTTCTTAACTATTCAAGATGTAATTAGGTTAGTAAGCAATACTAGTTGCCACCTACACACCAGCCAAAGAACATAATGGAGTGATGAAAGGAGGGCATACAAGTCTTCCCCCTTTACTATAACCCCATGCTTGATCTCTTTATGCACTAGCTCTATCTCTCAAGAGGAGTGGGCATGGACTTTTTTCACAAGTTTGTGGGTTGCATCTTTATGAAGTGGAGTGACATCACGGTCATTCTGCAATTTTTCATAGGATCTAGAGGACTCATCCACCCTATCCTCCATGTGGGTAGCTCGTTTGCTATCACCCTCTAGGTGCTTTGCCTCCTTGGAGTCCCTAGCTAGCACTATCTCTTCTTCCTTCTGTGTAGGGATGTTGCCCTTGGTCATGGATCTCTTCTTCACAACTGAACGAAGAGGAAGAAGAAGACCCCTATGTCACTCTTGAATAGTGCTCCACCTCCAAGAATTTGTTTGCTCCCGTTGTGCCTGAGCATGAGTTTTCCTTTTGTGATGAAAGCCCATCTATTGTATACTTTTTGTACTGCAAAGAGAAACAATACAAAGTTGACCATGGAATTGTCTTCCATTCTTCTCTACTCACATTTGATCGAGGATGTGTGATCAAAATAGTCACCCTTTGACTTTCCACCAACTTGTTCTTCATAGAACTTCAAATTCTTGACACGACCATACTCTAAAGGAGAATCCTCAAATTCAGCATATGTTATCCACTTTATGAAGATCCCCTACTAAGAGCAAACCTCCACCATCACCATGATATTGGTATTGTTGAACAGATCTTCCATTTATTGCTAGTGGTCTAGAGAAGCTATATTTCATTGGCGACACTTCTCTCTCTATAGACCTTTAGATACCTTTGTCTTGAAACTTTTCATATGTCTTTCTTGTGCATCGTTACCACCACCAAATAAAATATCCACATTTGGTCTACTATCTAGTTCCTATTTAGACTAGACCACCAATACGCTACTCTCATTTTGAATTTCCATTTTTGGCTCAATTTTCCCTCTCTTCACAACCTCCATGGAGAATTTTGAGGACTTTTGAATTATAGGAGCAAGAGTATCTTTTCATTCAATCTGACCCATCTCTTCGTTCACATAGAAGCATTCAGCAAATGCAATGGTGCTTCGTTGGAATGAGATTAACAACAAAACTATGCATGAAATAAGAGGTAGGTATCTTTAGTGATGCACACAAGCTTAATCACACACATAATCATGTCATTAATCAACAAACTAATGTGACACAAGCATGAGGCAAGAAAGGAACAAGCACACAAGCACATCATGAAGGCAACAAGAGCTCTCCAAGCATTCCACAAACTAGCATGATCTCATTATCTCCAAGGATGCTCTCCCAAATATAAAGGTTTAGGTACAAGACTGACTAGGCAGGGTAATCAATGCATATTTGGCAAGGAATAGGTCTAACCATTTTTTCAAAATTAATTGCCAACAAACAGTGATTTTTATCACTACATTCTAATTTAAATACCCATTTTTGGTAGATTTAACTCCATTATCTGGAAGCCAAAGAGGGCTTGAGCTTGAGGAGTGGTAGAAGAGCCCATGCATCAAATTTCATATTTTTTAGAGCTTGTTTGAGCCTTCAAATTAGCTTAGGAGCCTAATTTTTAACTAGGCCTAAGACTAGTCTCAACTAGTCCAAAACTAGCCAAAAACTATAAGAGGAGCTAGAGAGCTCACTTTTGAGGTTTGATTTTTTATGAAACTTTGTACTAAAAGCTCTTGAATGAAAGATTCCATTATGTTGCTCTTTGTTCTATCTTTTACGTGTGTGTGTATGTGTGTGCATGTTAGTGTGCTTCTCACTCATGTACTTGTGCATTCCTCTCGCTTATGGTCATCATACCATCCTCATGTCTCCAGCGATTGACATTTATGACACTCCTCAAAGGTTAATTCATTGCATTGACTTTTATGATCAACTAGCAAAACTCTAATAAGAACTTAGAAGGCTATTGAGAATAGTTTGCACAATTGAATTGTCTAGCAAGATTTTATTTGTAGAAATCAATTGTTGTTTAAAATCCTTGATCTTTTCTAGAAAATTTTCCATTGGATCTCCTGCACTTCTTTGCTCACTCTCTATTTATTTTCAAAGCTAATCAACATGAGCCTCATTTCTTACCTCATATAGTGTGGTAAGAGTATTCCAAGCATCTTCTATTGTATCGCATAAGCGAATGTGGACGGTAAAGACACATTTGATAGAAAATGTTGTCAATGCATGCACCTGTGCATCTCTATCATCCCAATAAAGTTTCCATGAAGTAGATGCAATAGAAATCGTAGCAAGACCAAGAAGTTGAAAATTATCATCTTTGACACCACCTGAATCACTATATTTGAACAAGAAGTTGAAGATTATCATCTTTGAGACCACCTGAATCACTGTATGAGAATGTATTTCAACACCCTAAACAATAATATTCCAAAGCCTTTTGCTACCAATACATGATGCATTATGTATGGCCATAATGGGTATTTATAAACATCCAACTTATCTTCAATAGCCAACATACAAAGTACATCATTGCTTTTAGCCATGGTTAGTGAATATATACATGATGCAAAAGTTTGACTATATCTCAAAAATGTTGAACAAGACTACCCAATCAAACTCTACTAGACATGTAGCAAACTTTGAGGTTCTTGTACTAGAAAACCAAAAAGTAGACAATACATATTTAGGATCTCTAGGATTCAATCAAGTGACTTGCAAGCTTTGCAAGATGCGATAGAGGAAATGGCCACCTCCTTTTTTACTAATATTGTCATTTGCCATGTACATACTGTTGATATATTTAGGTAGTGATGTGTGTGAACACTCTAGGACCGTCGGGGCACTTTTTTCCCTCTTTAGGAGGTTTTTTTCCCCCGGCTTGTATATACGCCTATTTCCCTAATGGGCTACTTATCTTTGTACATTCTCTAGTAATACATTCAGTCTTGTGTGTTGTGCTCCAAGCTTCTTCTTCTTCCTTGTGTTGTTCGCGTGCTTCCGCAGACGTCTAACTCCAACAATTGGTATCAGAGCAGGTCGTTGCTTCTTCTAGGGCGCCATCGACACTCCTCCGTTTGCAGTCTCAGATTCGCACAAAATTTGGTGAGCATACTCAGGGTGTTTCCGAGATCAAAACAGCTTCGTTCTGTGGTGCCGAAATCGCGATCTGAGCTCGTTTCGGCCTCCGAACGCACTATCACAGTGCTTGTGCAGGCTATTTTGTCCTTTTGTGCCAAAGGTATATACCAGTTTCTGTTCGCCAGTTTAAGCGTCTCGAAGTCTGCTAAAGGTGTAGCAGAACTCGTCTGGGCAGTTCTGTTCAACTTTTTGGGATACAGTCAATTTTCTGCATCAAGGTATTTTAGTCACCGGCCATGGCTAAAAGCAGTGATGTATTCCGTATGTTGGCTGTTGAGGATAAGTTGGATGGTACCAACTACCCATTATGGGCTTATATGATGTGACATGTACTGGTTGCAAAAGGATTGTGGAACATTGTGCAGGGTGTTGAAAGACGTCCTGTTACACCTGTAATGACAGGTACTGCAAATACAGGTGTTGGAGCTGATGAAGATGGTGTCGAAGATGATATTCCGCAGATTCCTGTTCGTGTTGTTGTTTCTGTTGCACCTACTGCAGAGCAGATTCGTTGGGATGGCAGAGATGCCCAGGCACATGCATTGATAGCTTTGTCTGTCAAACGTGCCATTATTCCTCAGATTCGCTCTTGCAGAACAGCAAAGGATGCTTGGGATACACTTACCACTTTGTACCAGGCTAGGAATGAGGCTCGTGTTGCTTACCTCCGAAAACAGTTGGAGAGTGAGCACATGAATGAAGGTGATTCGATGGACAGTTTTCTTACAAAGATCAAAGACCTGAAGGAACAATTGATTTCTGCTGATGAGGTTATACCAGATAGCTCACTTGTGCAGACCGTTCTGAATGGCCTTCCTGAGTCATATCAGAGTTTTGCCTCTACTCTTCGATTGATGATGAAAGGCAATCCGAATGCCTTGTCATTTGAGGAATTAGTCTCTGTTCTGTTGCAAGAAGATCAGTCCAGGCAAAACAGGTCCATTATGCGTGTTGCAGATCAAGCTTTCCTGGCTAGTCAGAAGGGCAAAGGAAAATGGAGCTCTTCTACTAGTAAGCAGAAATCTGCAAATGCTACACAATCGAAGAACCAGGATAAAGATGAGAAGAAATCAGAAAATCAGAAATTGTTCTGCAAGTACTGTAAAGGAAATGATCATATTATAAAGAACTTTCCAAAACTGGCTGCTAAAGAGGCAAAGAAGAAAGAGGCTGGAATGGTTGTTGCAGAGGCCTCTACACCAAAAACAGAGTCTGCAAATCTTGTGCAGGAAGAAGAATGGGTGTTTACTACTGTCTGCAGTTTTGACCCATCTTCTCATGATCAGTGCATGTCTGCAGTAGACTCAGATGTTTGGTACTTTGACAGTGGGGCGACCAAACATATTACCTCGCAGCGCAGTTTCTTCTCTTCACTCGAGCCTGCCCCTACAGGGAATACTATCACATGCGCCAATAACTCCTCTTATCGTGTTATGGGAGTTGGTAAGATCATTCTGACTACTGCTGATGGTAGTTCTTTCACTTTGTCAGATGCTTTATTTGTGCCAGGGATCAAAAAGAACCTATTATTAGTTTCTTCATTAGCCAAGATTGGCTTGGTTGTGAAATTCGTTGATGACAGGTGTACAGTCCATGATCTCTCAAATGGCGATGTGATTATTGCTTCGGGCATTTTATGTCGTGGGCTGTATAAGCTCATAGACTATGAAAGATCTGTGAATAATTCGGCATGTGCAGTTCATGATTCTCAGGCTATGTCAGATGCAAAGCTTTGGCATGCACGCTTTGGTCATCTGAATTTTGCTAGTTTGTTACGCCTGCAGAAATCTGAAATGGTGTCCTCTTTGCCCAAACTTGAGGCACCTGGAAAACATGTTTGTGAAGGCTGTATTTTGGGCAAAATGCAACGTTCTTCCTTTCCAAAAGATGGTTCAGTTCGGGCTATGCAGAAATTGCAGCTTGTACATAGTGATGTCTGTGGTCCTATGCAGACACCCTCTTTTGGAAATTACCTTTACTTCGTGACTTTCATTGATGATTTTTCCAGGCATGCATGGGTATATCCACTCAAAGCAAAGTCCGAAGTGTTCATGTGCTTCAAACAATTTTTGGTTTTGGCTGAAAATCTGTCAGCATGTAAAATGGGCACCCTCCGTTCTGATCGAGGGGGGGAATATATGTCTTCAGATTTTAATGCATTTCTGGCTGAACGTGGGATAAAACACCAGTGTACAGTGCCGTATATACCTCAACAGAATGGAGTTGCTGAACGAAAGAACAGGTCACTCATGGAGATGGCGAGGTGCATGGTCAAAAGTCAGGCTTTACCACATAGTTTCTGGCTTGAGGCTGTCATGTGTGCAGCATATGTACTGAACAGGTGTCCCACCAAAGCGTTGCAGTCTATCACTCCATATGAGGCTTGGCATGACTGCAAGCCATCTGTTGCTCATCTGCGTGTTTTTGGTTGTTTGGCATATGCATTAGTGCCTGAACAACATCGCAGAAAATTGGATGATAAGGCAGTAAAATGTATTTTTGTTGGGTACAGTTCTGAAAGTAAAGGCTATCGTCTATATCATCCACAGACTAAACGCATTCTGGTTAGCCGTGATGTTGTCTTTGTGGAAGATGCTATTCAGCCATTGCTTTCATGTACTAAGGAGACATCTGTTAGCTCCAAAGACATGTATGATACTTTGATGCCTCTTTTTACAGGTGGACAGGCTAGCGCTGGTCCTAATGAGGCAACTTCTCAGCCTTTGCAGGTTTCATATGATGATGTAGATCATTCCATTTCTGATGCAGATTTACATGATGCACTTGTTGATGAGAGAGCTGATATTGAACAGGCAAAAACTATGCCAAAATGGCTGGTGCAGACTTTGCGTGACAGCAAATTAGATGCACCTTTGTCATATCGTACTCGTTCAGGCTCTCATAGTACCTCCTTTGCATCAGATTGCTATGCTATGGCTGCATCTAGTCTCTGTGATGAGAATGAGGCTGTTTCTTTTGATGAAGCACAAAATTCAGAAAATTGGATGGCTGCTATGCAATCTGAATATGATGCTATAATGAAGAATGGTACATGGTCTTTATGTGACTTGCCTCCTGGCAAGAAGGCCATTGGCACTAAGTGGGTATACAAGCTGAAGCGTAAACCTGATGGTACAGTTGACAGGTATAAGGCTAGGCTTGTTGCAAAGGGTTATGCGCAGGAAAGAGGCATTGATTTTGATGAGACCTTTGCACCTACATGCCGTATGACTACTGTTCGGAGCATTTGTGCACTTGCAGCCCATCATGGTTGGAATGTACATCAGTTGGACATTAAAACAGCATTTCTGAATGGTGACTTGCATGAAGAAGTGTATGTTTTTCAGCCCAGTGGCTTTGTGCAGAAAGGGCATCAAAACCAGGTGTGCAAGTTAAAGAAGGCGTTATATGGTTTAAAGCAAGCACCACGTGCTTGGTATGAGAAAATACATGCCTATCTGATTGCACATGGTTTTGAGAACAGTCCAACTGAAAGCACCTTATATGTTAAGCGTGCTAATGATGTGCTTTTGATCATTGTTGTCTATGTAGACGACATGCTGCTCACTGGTCCTCTTGAGAAGCATATTGCTGATTTCAAAGCTGATTTGCATGCCTCATTTGAGATGTCTGATTTGGGGCATTTGCATCACTATTTGGGCATTCAGTTTATGCAAGTTGATGGTGGAATGGCTTTGTGTCAAACGAAATATATTGACACATTATTGCAGCGTTTTGGCCTTGAAGACTGTAAGCGTATTGCCACTCCTATGGAGACAGGTTTACGATTGAGTCTTCATGATGCTGGAGATGCATTTGATGTTGTTCTCTATCAGCAGGCTGTTGGATGCTTGATTTACTTATGCATTACTCGGCCAGATATTCAGTTTGCTGTCTCACAGATGAGCAGGTTTATGCATTGCCCAGGAGTCACGCATTGGAAAGCGGTTAAGCGCATCTTTCGCTACTTGAGTGGTACTCGGCTACTTGGGTTGTTTTATCCCAAGGGGGGATCACTACCGCCAGATTTGCATGCTTTTTCTGACTCAGATTGGGCTGGTTGCTATGACACTCGTGTGTCCACCAGTGGTTTTTGCTTCATGCTTGGTAGCTCATGTATATCTTGGTTGAGCAAGAAGCAGCCTACTGTGGCCACTTCCAGTTGTGAGGCTGAGTATAGGGCAGCTTTCACAGCGACTGTTGAGTGTGTGTGGCTCAGACGCCTTACGGCTGATTTGGGTGTTGGCCAGTCTTCTGCCACCACCATCTTCACTGACAGTCAGAGCGCATTGGCAGTTGCGAGGAACCCTGTGTTCCATGCTCGCACTAAGCACATTGAGGTGGATTATCACTATGTCAGGGAGAGGTTCTCTGCTGGGGAGATCAGCTTGGCATATGTGCCCATGCAGGAGAACATTGCAGACCTTTTCACGAAGGCTCTGCCTAGGGAGAAGTTTGAAGCTTTCCGCAAAGCTTTGGGCTTACTTCCTTTTGTGGAGTGATTTCCACATAGCTCGGCACTTCCTTATACATGAGTCTCCTTGTTCACCGCATCACTCCCAGGGGGGATTTGTTGATATATTTAGGTAGTGATGTGTGTGAACACTCTAGGACTGCCGGGGCACTTTTTTCCCTCTTTAGGAGTTTTTTTTCCCCCGGCTTGTATATACGCCTATTGCCCTAATGGGCTACTTATCTTTGTACATTCTCTAGTAATACATTCAGTCTTGTGTGTTGTGCTCCAAGCTTCTTCTTCTTCCTTGTGTTGTTCGCGTGCTTCCGCAGACGTCTAACTCCAACACATACCAAAAGGGTTACACGCCAACCCAAAGATATCCCCTTGGCAATATAAATTAGAACTCAATATGTACTCAAAAATTGATCATTATATAGCCCAATAGTGGATTGTATTTATCTCATGTATATGTTTGATAATTATTGAAATGATATTTTTTTCCTATTGTGTATCTCTTTTAAGCGGCATAATATATTGAATCATCATGTTTTTTATTATTTTGAGTAAATTTTGTAGTAATTAATGATCAAATTGATCATGGAATCAGAGACACACATACTCATGTACATTGAAATTGATGTCAAAAATATTTGAAATGTGTGGCAAAAATTTTCATGCAAATGGAAAATTCAAGGTAAGTCTTTTCAATCTTCAAGAGGTATTTTGAGACCATTTGAGTGCCATAGGTATGCAAATAGGGTAATAAACAAAGAAAACTAATTAAAATGGGTGCTCACCATGGCACGACTTTTGTAGGTTTGACCAAGTCAAACCTACAAAAGCCACATCATAGTGAACACCCCTTTTTTTATTATTCATGTTTAGAGAGCTTCTATGGATTCTATGGCATAGAAATCATTTTAAAAGACTTGGTAATCTAGGAGAAATCTAGCTTGGAATGTTGGCTATTCAAACTCATTCTCCTTTCAGTTTATAAGGGACTTTCTGATGTTTCTTCTTTCTTTACTATCTTTTTGAGTTAGATAACCCAAAGTTAAAAAAAAAAAGTGTTCACCACAACCTCAGCAAAGCTAATTGTCCAAGTCAAAGCTACCAAATTTGTGTCATGGTGAACACTTTTATTATTATTTTCATGCATCTATTTTTCAAACATCACTTGGAAGAAAAAACAAGTAAGACATCCCTCAAAATATCAAAGAAAAACATGATCAAGTCATGTCGGCCATCATGACTTGTTTTTGTTGTTGTAGTGTTGAATATGCTTGGGATTAAAATAGTTATCCCATAGTCATCACAACGAAGTGAAAGAATGTATTTAGTTGTCCACCGATGAAAAATTACGCACAATTGCTAGTGCATGTTTCTTGTAGACTAAGATTCATTTGAAGGTCCCATACATGTTTTCCATTTAAATTGTGCCAACATAATCATAACATTTTTCAAATTTAAAAAAATACTTTGATTCAATAAAAGAATCAAATCACCAAGATAGAAAAGGGTGAAAAAGTAAAGTATATTTATGTATCATAAAGATTACATGAATAATTTTACAATGTTCATAACCTTCTAGGAAACTTTTGAGTTCTCTGAAGACCTTGGAAATTTTTCTCTTATTCTCTTAAATGCTCTACTGGGATCATATAGTCCTAGGGATATGGCCTAGCAACATTTGTAGAAATTATTATCTTGATATTTGCAAGAAAACATTAGTACGACCATTGTTCTATTTACTAAGATACATTTTTTTCTTTGCCATGTGCACTTGTTGTATGATTTCATCATTAAATGACTTCATATAGTGCAACATAGAAGAATCCCTTTCAATGCTTTCTGGCCCGATGCCACCTTTTCTTCTTGAGAATTGATCTACTTGAATCAAATACTACAAAATAAAATTCAATTATCAAATTAAATATAATCTAGTGCATCTATAGATAGTTAATTTTATTGCTTCATTCATTTCCATTAGTCGCTCCTTGTTGATGTTGATGCCCCTTGTAAAATTATTATCCACATGCTTGAACTTGGAATGGCCTATTGATAGAAGTTTTCAGCAACACATTTTTTTCTCTTTGAAACCCTTTATCAATAGTAGCATTCTCGCTATTGTTGATTCTAGACCTTTTTTACCATGATAGGAGAGAAATTATGTGGATCTATTACCTTGCAATTGCATTTTTGAAATAGCAAAAAAATGCTTTGTCTTCTCTGAACCCATGTTTTTTTACAAACATCATCTAAAAATAAAAACTCCACATTATCAATTACAATGGGATTGAGAACTCTAACATCCATGTGAGGGAGATCTTGGGAAACTTCTTCACCCTCTGCAGATCCTTGGATTTCTATATCTTGTTGCATGAGCATCAATGTTAAAGATGTTTACATCCCCTTTGTCAAAAATTTATCATCTTTCAACACTTGATCACCTATTCTCCTCCATTTACCTTCTTTGATCTTTTGGTTGGATTCAAGAAAAAGCCAATAGAAGAACATCTCTAGAGAGATGAATATTATCCCAATAGGACTATCAAAAATATTCGTGACAAGATCTTTTGAAATCTCACAAAAGTGAGATGGAGGTAAGCATTTCAACTTTCTATTAAACCTATTCCTAAAAGTACCATTGATATTCTTGTAGATGGACTTGATGAATTCAATGGGGACATAGGTTATGTTTGTACCTCAAATGTCAACTTTGAATTTGAGTACATTTTCACAGGTGTACTCTTGAACTTTTTGAAAGGTTTGAGATGTAGGCTAATACTAATATCAAGATCAATTGAACATAAAAATTCCTTGTGTAATCTTTTAGATCCAACCCATTCGTCATCAACATCTTACCCAATGTTTCTTTCATGGATACCATTGCTACTTAATTTATTTAGGATACACGAGATGCTACTCACAAGCTCTCACTAAAAGTGTGCAAAAGTGAAATTAAAATCAACTGACTTTTATGGATCAATTTTTTTTTGTTTATCACCTAATATCATAAAAATTCATTTGAAAAACTATTAAATTATTCATAATTGAATAATCTAGTTAAAAATTATGAATACAAATTAAGTTCTATGAAATTTTATGTTAAATTGTTGTGGTGGACACGTATACTTGCCTATAAAATATCTATACTTTCTCATATATATAAATATCTTATGGAAAGACAATACAAAGACCCCCCACCTAAAACTTCATACCATGTTTTCCCCTAAGCTTTTGATCGACCAATTATCATAGAAATTGACATCATGCAAATGGACATCCTCAACACATGTGTTAACATCTATTTGAATTGAGACATATCAATTGACATCTAATGATTTTCAAACAACTATGGCAACCTTCATATGATTTTAAAGAATAATGTATATGAATTTGTAAAACGAAATTTTTTTTAACAAGTTGAGACTTAAACTTTCACAAGATTCCCTATCTTCATGCATCATAATGAGGCTCCATGTCAATGTTGGTTTTGAGGCTCCCTACACTTGCAAAATGATGTGCAATATTGGCACTATTATGAATTGATAGAATCTAATAAATGACATAGCAATTATAGTTATATCAATAGCTTACCATTGCACTTTCATCAAACTTCATTTGTGATTCCATATATGATGATCAATTTGTCTACACTTGGTTTCACTTGAAATCCCTCAAGAATTATGGCTAGCTAGTTGAAAAATATCATTCATGTTATACCATATTGACTAAATTTACTATGTGAAATAATATATTAATAAGGGGCATAAAATTGGGACGATTCAAGAGGCTCGCTAGTCTCCCATGTCCTGTCTCTATCTTACCTATTTCTCTCCTTATAAAATCATCATCTTCTAGATAAAGTTTCAATTAATAAAGAATATTTTTAGATTAGTATGATATCTTAGGAAATTTTGAGTGTGTATGTGAAAATGGCAATCACCTACTAGACATGTTGATACTTAAACGTTTTCCCAAAAATGCTTTGCTTCATATCAAAAATGCATCCCCTCTAATACCACTTTGCTAATTGGCATTCCTCTTTGGCACTTCCTTAGCTCCTCTAGTGTTTAATCTCTCAGTGATCCAAAAATCTTTCTTCAAATCTTGTGTTTTCCAACTTCAATCCTCTTGCAAGTGTGCTCTATTGAAAGACTCGATCCTTGAGCTTGACTTTTTCTATGGTAATGAAGACATCCTCCTAAACTTATAAGTATGTTGGACACCTTCAGTTTGGAGGATCTACAAGATAAGTTAAGAAAACTCTTAGAAAGCAGATATGAACCAAATACACAAAAGATGAAGGTTCAAAACAAAGAACCCAAAGCATATCTATAGATCTATGCTCTACCTTGTAAGAGAATGAGATCCAAACTTAATACTGAATAATATTTGTAGATCTACATTCTAATTTAATACATGAGAGAATCTAGACCACATGCCAAAGAGATTAGATCTTGGAATGAAAAAGATTTTGTGGCTACACAAGAATGGCTAAGAGAGAACTCTCAAAAGTGGAGAGAGAAGAAAATACAAGATTTGAGAAGAGGAAGATGGAAAATATCATATGCATGTTTCCCAAATAAAAAGTGTACTCCAAATTACTTCCAAGAGATCTAATTAAAAAAATTTTCAATACTTCCCAAGTACTACAAGGCATGAAGAATCTCTAAACAAATTTGTACGAAAAACACAAAATGACTTCAAAAAGGACTCAAAACCTTTTAATGCATGTAACTTTCAAAAATTCAACATTCTTGAAAAAGAATTTGTGAGCTATAATTTTATAATTTGAACAAATTTTTACACCAGATTACCAACCCAACGTTTTTGCTAATGTGTCAGAAGCGTATTTGAACAATTGTTAACAAGGTTTTTGATTTTTGGCAAATAAAGTAGCTTTTGGAGACCCAAACTTTTCCTAATGTGGAAATTGAGAACCTTCTTAAAAGAGGGTATGAAAACACCCAAATATTGTCTCTTTCCAAACAAACTTAATGCATTTTTTATTGCAAGGATTGTTCCAAGGCGACTAGTTACTAACATTAAACAATTATATGGGGTTATCTATAGCAAAGAATTAAACTTAAAGAGCTAAATTCAAACCCATAAATTGGATAGCATGAATCTTAAAATAAAGATTAAGAATACAATTTCAATTTTGGGGGGTTAGTGTAGCAAGTTCTTTGTAAAACCTCATATAAATTGATACAAAATGGGCTCAAAACCCTTAGGAATTCATCATTTCTTGAGAATCTTATCATAAAAGTTTAGCTCATGTGCATGAGCTTATATCAAACATGTGCATGGATAAGCATAAAGATAATGACATAGTCCAAAAGAATACCTCCCAATTTCAATGTAAGGAACCATTATGTGTGTGTGTTGGATCTAGGCCGATGATGAATCCATAAATTTCATTATGGCATGCAAATGTATGCTCATAGGAAAACAATGGAAGTAGTTAATTTGCTAGATGTAGCCAAAAACTCGATTGTGACACTAAATGTATGCATCTAAGCAAACAATGGAAGTAAGTACATTGCAAGCTCCTAGTTAACACACCATGGAAGTAACTATATTGCAAACAATGGAAGTAAGTACATTGCAAGATCCTAGTTAACACACCATGTAGTAGTATATGTTTCAAGATGTAAAGTGATAGCTCCTTAACATATGCATGGGATTCATAACAAGGCATTATTAACCATCTATTAAAGGTTACCTAAATAGGATAAATATTAGATTACTAGTACAAATTATAACATGAGCAATAATTCAGAATAAATTGTTAAAGAGAAGCTTGCTTGATTGAGCTTGCAATAGGAAAATACAAATACTTCAAGAATTATCAGTAATGCATGTGGCTACTGCAAGGAAAATTGATACATAGAAAACCTTTGTTTAAAAAGTTAAAAAAAAAAATCATTCCTTAACATACAAAATTAAATAGAAATTTTTAATGAAATTAGGAGATTGTTTAAGGTTTAAGATAGAAAATGGCTAATAAATTAATTTTCAGTATCCTACAAAAGAGGAGAAAGATTACTAGGAATTAAAAATTGTTTAATTAGTATTAGAATCAATGGAAACATAACCATATTAATGTATTGTGACAACCTTGAAAATGGTCAATTCAAAGCTTGCAAAAGAGCTTTTTTGGTTACTATAATGCCTCTCAAAATCATGAAGGAATGAAATGGTAAAACTAAGCCTCATTGGACGGTGGAAGATAGAATAACAATTGGAATTGGCCAATGAATGTCATTGCCCCAAAACATGAGATCTTTGAAAAGTATTTTCAACTCAATATATCCATGAACTTTTAGTGATTTGTAAGTAACTATTAGGGATAATCAACACTAAATTTAGTTGGATTTCAGGTGCTTAGTACAATGTAGAAGCTAATGTCTTAAATAAATAGGTGTGTATTGAGCGAAGCAGTTTTTCAAAGAGGAAAAAGGAAATTGATCATTGAATCAATGTTTATTGAAATTGGGATAGCTTCCAAACAGTCAACACGAGTTGTGAAGTTTTAAAACTAGTCATGGGTATGGTAACAAAAATTGGAGAGTGCTTTAGGAATTCCAAAAGGTAAAGCTAGTGTCATTGTGTATTGTGTGGCCTCATACATCAACAGAATACTGTATGCAGGAAATAACAAAAAACTCCACTGTTCCAAAGAAAACCTTCACCATGCATTGAGAAATGCCAAGTATAATCCCTTACTAATGTGGAAAGATATCAATAAAAAACTAACTAGATGGTACATTTATAGTATCGAGAAAGAATATGGAAATTCGAGTAATCGCTTGTTATCTTTCAATGCGGAACAAATTAGACTTAGTTGAATAGGAGATTAACATCCAATTAGTCAATATGCTATGAATTGTATGTTGCATACAAACTGATTAGTATTTCTAATGCTATCATTGAAAATCTTGAAATTTATGACTATGTATAGGATTTTTGAGTCATGTGAGTGTATCATAATCAAGGTGAAGGATTAGCTTTCCTAATAAAATTATCGCACTCCTAATAAGTTAACAATACCAAGGCCAAAATTTTTTTAATAAAGGAAGTTCAACTTGAGGCCTAATCTACCACAATTTTCTTGAATTAATTGAAAGTACAATTGAAATTAGGATTAGTACCCATGGGACCCCCTTGTATTCCACAAAGTAGGGGTTAGGTGCCTAGCACAGCAAGGATTACAGAGCTTGAATGCCCACTAGGGTAGAACTTGGGAAGGGACAACTCGAAACCCAATAGAGAGACTTGATTTTGATGGGCCCGATTCACCTTGCCCAAAGGCCACAACAATAGGTGACTGAAGGCCAAAGACATTTCATCCTACTCTTAACAAGCAAGGGATGTCTAACAAGCTCGTGGGGTTTGAACCCCCAACCTTGAGGTAGTGGGCCAAACCACTTGACCTACATGCGTTGGACCAGGGTCAAACATTAAAGTCCAAGAGATCATGCATTGATTTTAAGCGTGGAAGAAATCAAACAATAGATAGAGGCATCATGTCAAGAGCATGAAGCAGTAATGAGGTTAGACACAGAAATATGTTATGTATGTACTAGGTATGTACGCATGTATGTATAAGCATATCTATGTACGTATGTATGTATGTATGTCATTTATGGACGTATGTGTGTGTGTGTGTATGCATGTTATATGTATGTGTATTTACCTATATGAATGTGAAAGTGAGAAGATAAATAACTGTGTTCTTTGAACTTTTCAAGGCATTTGGCCATTGCTTCTCAGGAGCTTTATCGTTGATAAATATGTACAAGGCTTTTCCCCAAACAGTGTTTGTGTGTGCATATTTATGTAAGTACGGATACATGCATGCATTTATGTTATGTACGTGTGCATGCATGCATACACGTGTGTGTGAGTCTTTGAAGCCAAGCATGCCAAAATGATGCATCAATGCATATTCGCAAAGAAAGTAGGGTTCATTTTTGAGTTCCATCTGAATCCGACATGTCCTGACGAAGTTTTCCTGGTATTGGATATAGTGAGTCCTTATCGATATTCTTCCAAATACGTGAAATGAGGGATTAGACTTTTCTGGGATTCCTTAAACTGAAAATATATTGTTGTCAAGTAAATACACAAGAACGTAACATTGGATTAATAAGCTTTTGATATGGACGAAACGCTGTGTTTGCATTCGCACCATCTCTCTTGCTTGTCCGTTGTTGTTCAGCATTCGCACCATCCATCTTCGCTCCTCGTGCATTACATGTTCTTACTTGTGACAAGATTGGATGTGGTGCGTCTTTTATGATAAATGCGAATGAGTTTTTCTTTTCTTTAATTGTCTACGATTTTATCAGTTAAAGTATGTCTGCGTTGTTATGCTTGAATGGGGATTCCAGCTTCTTTAACCTTTCCGAAAAAGGAGCTCCCATAAAGGACTGAAGACTGAGTCGAGTGAGTTGGCCTTTGAGTCCATGATAAGCATGTTGCCTGGAATCAATGAATGAATGAATCTCTCTCTCTCTCTCTCTCTCTCTCTCTCTCTCTCTCTCTCTCTCTCTCTCTCTCTCTCTCTCTCTCTCTCTCTCTCTCTCTCTCTCTCTCTCTCTCTCTCTCTCTCTCTCTCTCTCTCTCTCTCTCTCTGTGTGTGTGTGTGATGTGGAATTGAATGATGACAAAAAAGCTCTTATTACGTCTAAAGCGCACAAGTATTCAAGGATAAGCAGGCTAACATCCTTAAGTATTTCCACATCAGAGTGTGTGTGTGTGTGTGTGCGTGCGTGCGCACACACACACTGATGTGGAATTGAATGATGAAAAAAAAGCTCTTATTACGTCTAAAGCACACAAGTATTCAAAGATAAGCAGGCTAACATCCTTAAGTATTTCCAGTATCATGTGACTTGACTAACAATGCACACTTCAAGACTAGGCAAAACGCATGACTGATGTTGTCTTAATTTATACATACACACAGGTGCATATATACATACACACATGCACACATATAAATGTTTTAGGATTAGGGTCTTAGTGGTTTACACACATGCATACATACATATACACACACATATACAAAGGTTCAAGCCTACTGTTTCCCATAACGATAATCTTGAACTTCCATAATGTCTGGTTCATACCATTGATTTCGCCCTTTCGGAAGGCTAGTGAATAGTGTCTGGTCTATCATGGCATTGACTCCATTCTTGTTACTACAGCTTGTAATGTTCGCATCATCAGTGTTGCAGCTCACGGTTGCCGTCTCTTAAGGTTGTAGTGAAAGGACTCATAAGATCTTCAAATTACTTTGCTTCTTAAAGCGAAGGCTCTAATACTATTAAAGAAATAGTACATAATGGGTCATAACAACAAGGCAAAAGAGAGATCAGTAGAACTCAAAAACATCTACCGAGCATTCCAAGAAATATGGAAGAAGCGTGTGATGGTTCTGCTCTCCTGTGCACTCTTGTGAGTTGCAATGATGATCTGCATGAATGATGCCCGATGAATGATGAGATGGTCTACTATTTTGCTGATGTTTGTTGCAATTATCCTAGAAGAACTGCCTCTAGAGCTTCCCCAGGGGACCAAATTGCATCCTTGGAGCAATCATATCCTCCTCTTGGGTTTTGCTTGACCTTACTTGGTTGGATGAATACCCACCAATTGCTCTATGCTAATTATGAAGCAGGCATTGATGATCTATAAAAAAATAATAATCCTCAGTATAATTGAGAAAGATGAAGAGAAACCCTGAGGCTTATTTGATTGCAGCCCTCGATATTCATTGATCCAAGCTTTGGGTCAACTATGGAGCTAATTACTCATATTGTAAGACAGCTATTCTTGTCTCATTTCCATTAACATTATTTTATAACCATGTAAGGTCTACAGTGACTGCATTGCATCCAATCTCTAAACTAAGTAATCCTATTGACTAGTGATGTCTAAATGGCTTTTAATCATATAGAGGCCTTACAAAGTTGGATAATCACATATAGGACGTTTAAGTCTAATCATTTGTTTCCAACAATATCCCCTCTTCTACATAGACCTAGCGAATATAGTGACTAAGAGAATATGGAAATGGAAAGATCCACTCTACTAGTATGTTGATACTATGTAGGACACGCAAGCTATTGTTCAAGTTTTGGGTCTGCAGAAGCACACAACAGCACAAGGAAGAAGAAGAAGCTTGAAGCACAACACAATAGTGAATGCAAGTGAATATACAAAGATAAATAACCTATTATGATTATAGGCATGTATACAAGCCTAGGGAAAAAACCCTCCTAAAGGGGAAAAAAAAGCCCCGGTGGTTTTAAGTGTGTTCACACACATCACTACTGAAATATATCAACAAATCCCCCGTGAGAGTGATGCGGTGAACAAGGAACTGGCACTCATGTATAAGGAAGTGCCAAGCTATGTGGAAAGAGATCAATCCACAAAAAGAAGTAAGCCCGAAGCTTTGTGGAAAGCTTCAAACTTCTCCCTAAGTAGAGCCTTTGTGAAAAGGTTCGCAACGTTATCATGTGTGGACACATATGCCAAATTGATCTCTCCAGGAGACAACTTCTTTCTGACATAATGATAGTGCATCTCAATGTGCTTTATGCAAGCATGGAACATAGGGCTCCTCGCAACCTTGACTGCTAGTGAAGATGGTGGTGGCAGAAGACTAACCAACACCCAAATCAGACAAAAGGCATCTAAGCCCCACACACTGAACAGTTATTGTGAAAGGTTCCATATACTCAGCCTTATACCTGCCACACACACTCATCTAAGCCTAGCCTTATACCTATCACTGTCAACTGTCCTATCACTGTCAACTGTCTCTATTGTCTCTATCTGTTCCATCAGGCTTGCGTTTGAGCTTGTATACCCATTTAGTGCCAATGGTCTTTTGGCCTGGAGACAAATCACATAAAGACCAGGTACCATTCTTCATTATAGCATCATATTTTGATTGCATAGCAACCATCCAATTTTCTGAATTCTGTGCTTCATCAAAAGAAACAAGTTCATTCTCGTCACAAAGATTAGAGGAAGCCATTGCATAGTAATCTGATGCAAAGGAAGCACTATGAGACCGTGAACGAGTATGATATGACAAATCTAATTTGTTATCCCTCAAAGTCTTCACCAACCAGTTATGCATAGTTTTTGCCTTCTCTATATCATCCTTCTCATCAACAAGTGCATCATGTAAATCTCCATCAGAAATGGAATGACCTGCATCATCATGTGGAGCCTATAAAGGCTGAGAAATTGCCTCATTTGGACCACTACTTGACTCTCCCCCCATAAAAGGAGGTAGCAAAGTTTCATACACATCAATTGGGCTAGCTGAAGTCTCCTTGGTACATGAAAGTAATGGCTGAATTGCATTTTCCACCAAAAAAAAACATCATGGCTAACCAAAATGCATTTAGTCTATGGATGATACAGATGATAGCCTTTGCTTTCACAAGTGTACCAACAAAAATGCATTTCACGGCTTTATCATAAATTTTTTGAATTGTTCTTCAGGCACTAATGCATATGCCAAACAACCAAAGACACGTAAATGAGCAACATATGGCTTGCGACCATGCCAAGCCTCATATGGAGTGATAGATTGCACTACGTTGGTGTGACACCTGTTAAGTACATATGTTGCACACATTACAACCTCAAACCAAAAGCTATGTGGTAAAGCCTGACTTATGATCATAGACCAATCCATCTCCATGAGAGGCCTATTCTTGCTTTCAGCAACTCCATTTTGGTGAGGTGTATATGGCACTATACACTGACGTTTTATCCCATGCTAATCCAAAAATCAATTAAAATCAGAAGACATGTATTCGCCCCCCTCAATCAGAACAAAAGGTTCCCACTTTACATGCTAACACATTTTCAGCCATAACCAGAATTTGTTTGAAGCACATAAACATTTCAAACTTTTTCTTTCAATGGATACACCCATGCATGCCAAGAGAAATCATCAATAGAAGTCATGACGCATTCAACACCCTGCACAATATTCCACAGCCCTTTTGCTACCAATACATGATGCATCATATATGCCCATGATGGATAATTAGTACCATCCAACCTATCCTCAATAGCCAACATACGAAATACATCATTGCTTTCAACCATGGCCACTAACTAAATAACAGTGATCGTATCTCAAAAAGCTGAGCAAAATCACCATGTCGAGCTATGCTAAACCTATAGGCTCTAGCAAACTTCGAGGGTCTTGTGTGTTTGGCACAAAAGGATGAAATTGCCTGCATAAGTGCTGCAATAGTGCATTCAGAGGCCGAAACGAACTAAGATCACCTTGAGTATGCTCACCAATTTTCGTGCGATTATGAGACTCTATCCGAAAGGGTGTTGACAATGCCCTAGATGAAGCAATGGCCTGCTCTAATACCAATTGTTGGAGTTTTAGGTCATCAAAAGCACACGAACAACACAAGGAAGAAGAAGAAGCTTGGAGCACAACACAACATTGCATGAATTACCACGTGAATGTACAAAGATAAGTCAGCCGTTAGGTGTACAAGTCGGGCCCGGGAAAAGAACCTCCTAAAGAAGAAAAAAAGTGCCCTGACTGGCGAGAGCTAAGAGCATAGTTGCTAAGCTAAGAAAGAAAATATTCTACATTGCTGATAAAATACTTTTATGAATTTGTGAGTCATATGAGAAACTTTGTGAATGAGCACAAGGCCTAATTTTAAAAGGACAAAGGATCACTTAGAATATGAACTCTTAATATGACATTATGATAAAATTAGGGTACAAAATGACCTAACACATTATTCAACTGTCCACACTCGGCCTCCTTAAAGGCATCAGCAAGCACCATCATCTCCTCTTCGCTGGGGGTGGCATTGTCGAGAAAGGTTCTACAAGATCCGGAAACGAGCCCACAACTTAACCACCTCCCATCTCCTATGGTGAGTCAATGCTATGGATCTATACCAACACTAATAGTCATCTCTAATGCCGAGAAATGACTATTGGTGTTACAAGGCATGTGTGCCAAGAATCATAGCCATTAAAACTGAAATGTAGCGGGTAAGGCCACTGAAGAGTGCAGAGCATGTATCAGGATCACCCATTGATGAAGTCACGAAAATGGACACTTAATCACCCATAATTGTGATGACTTAGATGCCTACACATTGAGGTTTTTTTTATTTTTCAGAATTTGAAATTCAGATAATCAGCAGCAGAATTTCAGATTGCATACCAAACCAGAGGAGAAGACTGACTGTGGTCCCTATAAAGATGGATCCAGCAATACATTTGTGTCTGGTCAAATCACCAGAAGATGAATTCAGATTGCTTAAAAATCAGCAGGAAAAGTTAACACAAAGAAAGATGAAAGATAGAAAGAACTACGCACGTGTACATGCTCATAAGAATACCCCATCCTTGCATAAGGGCACCCCATGATGACCCTGTGAACCTGCATTAGAGATTTCCAAGTCACATAAATAAAGGAAACATCTATAGGAAAAAAATCACAAATAACTCCATCAGCTTTTAATGCATACCACATTAAGTCACGCGTGAAGAGGGCTCGAGGAAGAAGAAGACCATTTCCCACCATTGCAAGTAAAATTGTGTAAACCGAGAGGCCCTTTATATTTGACGGATTTATATAATTTGTCCACTGCACACAAAGTTTCATAAGATTTACAGCCATGCAATTCAGAAAGAGACCACATCACCTTACCATTTGAGCAACAGGACCCCACATGAAAAGCAAAGTAGCAGACCAAGCTGCAACACCTCCCATTATCTCTGAGATCTGTCTCGGTAGTTTTCCTAGGCGTTCCTGCATACAAGCAGCTGCACTTTCTCAAAACTAAGATCTGCAATGTTGATTCCTTCAAGTGTTGTCATCATGAATTTCATAATAATATTGACTGGCATTGAATTATTTCTGCTTTGAAAGCACTATTCTATATTTCACACAAGGGCACAAGCAAGAAAAATTTAGTTCTTTCTGAGAAAGGTATCAGGGCAACAATAATTTAAATCATCCTCAAGTACAGAGCAGAGAAGAACAGAATGTATGCTTGTGTCAGAGATCTTATCAAACTAGCAAACAAAATCAGGAACAAATGTAGGTTTGAGCAGCCACAATGTGCCAGAATGTAGCTTCTATTTAACAGTTCTATAGATTTTATAGTTACATGCTTGAGATTTAAACCAATATAATAGAAGGGCAGGTATTGATTGGCCTTGCAATGGGGAAAAAATTCACGTAACCATTCTTGCATACTTTCAAACAGTAGATTTCCCAAGTCTTTGTGAAGGCTATGCAGATATGTTGATATGGGAGCTTCAGAAAAATAATGAGAAGCACATTAGCTAGAATCTAGATTGAATTAGCCTGCATCAATGTCATAGCTCTTTTTACTCTTTTTTACCTCATAAATAATTGTATGCAACTTTAGAATCTTCCCAAACAGTGTAAAAATCACAATGCAGGAACAAGCCAACCTTGGAGAAGGAAAATTCCAATAGTGGACAGCAGAACAAAAACAGCATTGCTTTATCAAAAAGAGAAAAGATGGCATTATTAGAGTCAGAGATGTCTGAATCCTGATATCTGCATGGCTGAGTAAAACACTGCTTAGGCCTTGGCCTCAAATATGCACAAATATTATCACCGACAACACTACTATTCTCAATCATTGAGTAAAAATCAAATATGGCCTGTAATGTTGCACACTGATGTTAGCTAGAATCATGGTTGATGGTGGAATTAGCTCACAAGCGGGAAAATGGAGAATGTTGGAAAACATACAGTATAGTTGTTCACACTTCATTCCAACTTTGCAGATGTCTAGACAAATCAACCAATTTAAAATGCTCTCATCAAATTGGCGACCTGGGGCCGAGGTGCCTCATCAGTTTGTCCACAGAAGACACTTAAGCATATTTTCCTGCCTATCAGAAGCTAACAATATATAATTGATGTTCTATGTCAATATCAACTCATATTGACACCCTCAGCTCTGTTTATTCTAGAAAAAAAATGGTCTGCCCTGGGAGGCATTCGAATCAATAAAGGAGTGGGAAATTACCAAAATCACTGCAGCTGTGGAAAGAGCCAGCAGTATGATACCAGGAAGTATGCTTGAGGGTAAAAATGGCTCAAAAGTGGTCCACATGACCTGGAATCCATGAAAGAACCAAATAAGTATAGACTAGAGAAGGAAAATTCTTATTGCGTAAACATCGAAAAAGCTCATGTTAATTGCAGACCTGTGAAAGGACAGAAACACCACCAACCGTAATAATATCTTTCCAACCTCTATATATGTCCTTGCTGATGAGATCATAAAAGTTCAAGATATTCACAAGAAATCCAATGACAACAGCCACAGCTGTAGCTGTGAATATTGGCATAGGCATTGTCCCTGCAAAAGCTAGTTGTACTAGCACGATATAAGTTGATAGCACACCAACAGCCTGCACAACAGCAGCACCCCTTTCTTTTTTCTCCGCGAAATAGGACAACAGGGACAAATTTCCAAGTAGTCCAGTGAGTAAACCCTGCATAATTAAATAAATACATACAAATTATCTAGCCATATATAAAGATCATGGTTGACTATCTCTTTTACTTATTTTCACCATGGTGAAAATCCAACGATTAAAATGTATTGTGCTCTTCTTTGAAAATCCTATTACCTATGGGAGTATCAAACAAAAGACAAGTCTACTTGAGGAATGCCCCAATCAAATCATACACGTGCCTGAAGGTACTGAAGAAACAGGAACTTGACTTGGAATTCTAGAGCTCCCAATCTCATCTAACTGTACACAAAAGGCAGTTGATCAGTTGCTACAGAAGTGCCACCCATGGCAACCATAAAAACGACCATGGTATTTTGCAGTCCAGGAAGAGTCCTATCATCACACAACTAAAGTTTCGTCAATAGGTTGTCAGTATCATTCACTATAATATGCACCAATGGTGGACTTCAATCAATGGTCTTACAGATTCTCTAAGTATTAGCTCGTATACAATAATGCAATAGTCGATTGTTTATCAAGTCCAAAATCCCTCTTCTTCCAGCAAAGAGACAAAATCACCAGGGAGTTATTTAAAAACATTGATCAGAGGCATGAAGATAGGGGACACTGACTTTTGATGCACTTAAGATCCATGAGCTATCATTGCAGGCTACTTCGAGAGGCTCCTCATTATCAAACCATTTCGAAAAAAGACCTATTGATGCAGAGAGGACTAATTATTTGGTGTGTTATGCACAATGGGTTGTTACATCCCAATTGTTGGAGATTTTGATTGCACCTTTGACCTGCAATGAGCTTCAGGATGGCCTACATGCCTCGTCTAAGAACACATGCCCTAGCAAAGATGTTCCAATTGAAAAATTCATGCAGTTTGCAAGATCCTTCAGTTCCCATAATGGTCCAATTTTCAGCATGTTTTAAATATTGAATCACGCCTCTTTGTCTCTCTGAGGGCCACAATTATATAACCCTCAAAAAAGAGGAAGATCACCTTGAGCTTTACCATAGGTGCTCCATCACGCTTTTGGACACAAGATAGAAGATCCTAGCAAATGCCAGTTGTTGGAGATTTTGATTGCACCTCTGACTTGCAATGAGCTTTGGGATGCCCTAAGTGTCTCACCTAAGGCCACATACACAAGCAGACATGGTCTTCCAATTGAAGAATTCATGCAGTTTGCAAGACTCTCCAGTTCCCATGATGATCTACTTCTCATCATACTTTAAATATTGAATCATGCCTCTTTGTCTCTCTGAGGGTGTCAATATAACCCTCAAAGACAGGAAAGATAACCTTGAGTTTTACCATAGGTGCCCGGGCCATCACGCTCTGGGCACAACATACAAGATCCTAGCAAATGCACTCAACCTTATGTTTGCAGCCCCTGCGTTCCAAGATCTTATCATCAAAGTCAGAAAGACTTTGTCAGGGTTCATGGTACCCTTGAAATAGTTTTTGACCTTGTAGCTCTTGTGAGAGAGATCAGAGAGGAACTTGCAGTGCTGCTTTCAGATTTCAGGAAGACCTATGACACAGTGTATTAGAACTTTCTTGAGAATGCTCTTGTGCATATGGATTTTCCTCACTGCTGGATGAGAGGGGAGGTGGCAATTGACAAAAAACAGACTGCTAATGGAAGATTGACAGAGGAGAAGGCAGTAGCATTTATAACTCTCGTGCAAATAGTGAGACCTCTATGCTTGATGAATTTGTGAGACAGGTTTGTCTCTCTCCCCTTATCTGTTCTCTTCTTTGCTGAGACCATAAGTTCCTCGCCCAGCCTATGTGACATACAACTGCCTTTCACAGGGGCAGCTTCTTGATTTAAAGATTGTGGATGACAAAGCTTCCTACTCAGTGGCCACAGCACAAAATTTAAGAATCTGCCAATAGCAGATTGTCACTTCTGTAGAGCAAACAACACCAGACCTAACTGGCTCAGACCTTATGGATTTCAGATTAGTCATGCTGCACTGAATTGGACCCCTAAGGATACAGCAATCTGTTATATTCGTATATGGTTATGTCCACAATTAGATGGGAATCTAAGCACAGGGGCAGCTTCTTGACTCAAAGATTGTTGATGACAAAGCTTCCTATTCAGGGGTCACAGCACAAAATTTAAGAATCTGCCAGTAGCATATTGTAGAGCAAACAACACCAGGCCTAGCTGCCTCAGACCTTAGGGATTTCAGATTAGTCATGCTGCATTGAATTGGACACCTAAGGATACAGCAATCTGTTATATTCGTATATGGATATGTTAGGTGGGAATCTAAGCACCATAAAATCTGTATGATCTCGGCTGAGCTATTAAATATTTGGACTAAGCATTCTGAATAAACTTAGAGATGTGACGGTCTCATGGGGTAAAACAAGAATAGCCATGGTGCGTAGTTTCAACATTCGCCAGAGTTCAACATTCTTTATCTTGTAAACGAAAGTGTTTCAAAGTTCAGAGATTTCAATTCTTTTGTGTCAGCACCCGTCACATACAATATGTTCTTTAAGTTGAATGCATGATATCCCGATCTGTACAAACACATTTTTCATAGCAAAGATACAATAAATGCATAAGATAAAGTTTAGAGTAACAATTAACTGTCCAAGGAACAGCAGCAAGTGCAGCAGCATTTCCCACGGAAAGGTTTCTATAATTTAAGACTATTTGGGGGATTTGAAGCGGCAAAAATGCAAAAGTCGCTGATCCAGACAGTTGATCTGTCACAGAGTCCCAAAATTCATAAGTTGAGTTCTTCTTTTCATGACATTCCAGCGCTTGACATCTCACTTGTCTGATAGCTTTGCTCTGCTTCAAACATGTAGAAATTAATCTATGCTTTTATCATGGAGACTGAAACAATAGTTTTCATTGCCGACCAATCTAGAATTGTAAGTGCAAAACAAAAACATTGTGCAACACGGAGCGGAAACCGTAAGAATGGAAATGACCCATGTGCACTACAAATTTCAAAATGCGTGTGTGTGTGTGTGTGTGTGTGTGTGTGTGTGTTTGTCTACACTGCGTACACAGAGCGGAGAGCGTAAGAATAGAAATGGCCCATGTGAACTACAAGTTTCGAAGAGAGAGAGAGAGAGAGAGAGAGAGAGATGGAGAGAGAGTGTGTCGCGCGCGCATGCGTGCCTGCGTGCGCGCGTGAGAGAGACAGAGAGAGGCTCGTGCTTTCGTCAAAGAAAGACTTCGAGACTTCATAATATTGTATACCAAAATAGAGGAAGTATATACATTGGTAGGGGTAGAGTAATGCCACTTTCTTTTCTTCGTTCAGAGAAGAAAACATGCGAACCAGGTGAACAAGAAAGCGTCATCGATTCTTCTTCAAGAAAGAAACAGGATAAGGGAAAATAATTTTTCACCTTGAATCTAGAAGAATCCTGAATGGAGCATAGCTCGATCGAAGAAAACCTTGGAGCAGAAAGGGAAAAACTGAGAGAACGCAGCGCTAAAAAATCGCTCCCAGAGCTACAGGCAGCGAGTTGCAAACGAGGTCGTGGAGGCGATAAAAAACCAGACGAGGGAATGCGCAACGCGTCAGAAGGATTTTTGCAGCTTAAGCTACCGACGACGGCGGCCGGCGCCATCATGGTCGCCCTTGGCGCCGTCGCCATGTTTCCTCCAGCCATAGATTGACGTATTTGGCGAAAGGTGATCAAGGTCGAGAACGAAGAGTTTCAAGCTGCAAATTTTCATTTCTTTGATGATTCAATACAAATGAAGAATTTCACGCTGCAAATTTCCCTTTTGCTTTGTCTCCATTTTTTTAAGTTCTGCTATTTTCCTTCGAAAATGTTCCATGTAGCGATAGCGACAACAGCAAATTCACTCACTCGCTCCCATCGAGATGCCACGTGTAAAATGGTTTCACATTAGAGTTGCTCAATAAGAATAGGAAAGCTCAAGCTCTATCTATTTGCTCATGTATCTACTCTCTTGCTCATGTATTCGCATTTTGAAACAATGCTTTGTGCCACATAATTCATGAAAAAGGGTGACATAATTAACAAATAAAATTATTGAAGTCCAAAAATCATAGGTGAGTTGGTTGGACACTCACCTTTTGAGGCAGATGTTGTGTATTCGATCCTTGCATATTGCAAGACATACCTATTATAAACCAAAGTTTATGATTTGAGTGTCTGTTTGGTTCACTACAACAGATCGATGGTATACCGAGGTTTTTACCGAGGGAAATGAACGCGGCTTTATTTGACGCGATGCCAATGTAAAGGTCGGTATGCGCATCGGTACTATAGCGTCGGTATATGTGTCGGTATATACGTCGGTATGTGCATCAGTATACGCTTCGGTATATGTGTCGGTAATACCGGCGCCCATACCAACACCCATACCGAGGCCTCTGCTGGCTATACCGTCGCATATACCATTGCCTGCTGGGTGTACCGATGTTTATTCCGATGACATTATTGGGAGTACCGTCGCGTATACCGACGATCATACCTGCAAATTTCTTTTTGGGCAGAGTGTGTTGTCTTTTGCTACAGCAACATTACCATGATGTTGCTTAACAAAAGACAATACACTCTGCCCAAAAAAAACCGAGTACATGTGATGTGTACTCTAATGTCAACCGAAATATGATTTCATGAAACAGAGTATTATTGGACACAAAAGAGATCATCAGAATGAACCATGAACTATGTACAAAAGAAGTTATATATTTCAATAATGAAGCATGTACAAGAGTGTGGCAAACCACTGTCATATATGACGCTTTTACAAAATGTGGCAAAGCAATGCATTGCCATATGAAAATCAAATACAGAATTTTGGTGTTCCACTACCATACACGTGCAAAGAACGTTCCATATCAACAGTCCTGCAACAAAGAACATTAATGGAATGAGCTAAATTCACATGAAAACACTACAAGAAATACGGGCATATAGCGACGGTTAAGGCGACAGAATTTCGTCGCTATAAAATTGCAACTTGCGTCGTAATTAGCGTCGCGCGTCGACCGTCGATTAAACGACGCATAAAACGACGGTATTTGCGACTTGTGACGCGACGAAATTGCGACGTTCCCATACAACGTCACTAAAACGATGCAATTTAAAAGCGACGCTTTGCTGCGTCGCATAGGCGATGTTACAAGCCGTCACATAAGCGACGCTAAAAAATGTCGCTTATACGACGACGAATAGCATCGCTTACACGACGATCTATTGACGGACAAAAATTAAAACGTTGGAGGCTCTGCGATCGGCATTTTCACGCATCCGATCGAAGAGCTCTCCAACGTTCGCAATTGCGTTGCGCTTACGAGCTAAATCAAGTATATGTAGAATTGTTGTTTTGCCTAAGCTCTCTCTTATTGTCTCCCTCTGTCTTTGTTTCTCTCTTTCTACATCTTTCTCTCTTTGAATTCTCTCTCTCTCTCTAGATCTCTCTCTCTCTAGATCTCTCTCTCTCTCTCTCTCTCTCTCTCTCTCTCTCTCTCTCTCTCTCTCTCTCTCTCTCTCTCTCTCTCTCTCTCTCTCTCTTTTCTTTCTCTCTTTATTGCAGGTTATTCAAGAAGCTAACCAAGAAAAAAGTATGGCTAACAATTGTAAGTACAATTTCTATTCTTTGTAGATCATTTGAATTGTGTTATTTTCATTACATAGCATACTCACACTTATTGATATGCACTCATACACTTATACATGATGAAGATGCACTTTCACACATATACATATATACACATGCACATATAAACATATATACACATAGATACATGTGCACATACACTTAGACATACACACATATACACATGCATATGCACAAACATTCCTACAACCACATAAAAAGACGTCCATGCATACATTATATATATATATATATATATATATATATATATATATATATATATATATATATATATATATATATATATATATATATATATATATATATATATATATATATACACATACACACATTAACATATATGCAAATACATGTATATGCACATCCACATACACATGCATGTTTCATACATATACACATGCATATATATACACATGCATATACATATACATATACACATATACATATACATATACATATACATATACATATACATATACATATACATATACATATACACACATATACATATACACACATATACATATACATGCATATACATATACACACATACATATACATGCATATACATATACACACACATACACAAGAACATGCACATACTCATACACACATATACACTTATACATGCACATGCACATACATACATATACACACACATACATATACTCTTAGGTACACACATATGAATGAATTATATAATTAAAGTATTAAAACACATATACACATGCACACACACATGCATATACCTACATATACACATATACATACACATACACACACATACACATAGAGTTATACATATACAAGCATATACATATACACACACATACACAAGAACATGCACATATTGATACATACATATACACTTATACATGCACATGCACATACATACATATACACACACATACACATGCACATACATACATATACACACACATACATATACACTTAGGTACACACATATGAATGAATTATATAATTAAAGTATTAAAACACATATACACATGCACACACACATGCACATACCCACATATACACATATACGTGCACATACACACACATACACATAGAGTTATACATATACATGCATATACAACACTGAGTCACAACAAAGGAGAACAAAGACATGTTCTCTATTCATTTTTACCTAAAGACCATGATATCAAGCAATAAAGTGGGCATTTTACAATATCTAGAAAGCATCACTTGTTCTTGCTTGTAAATATTGTCACTAGAAGCTTGATCTCATATCCCAAGTAGTCAAGATAGATATAATAAAATACTTGGTGACATGAAAACTAGTTGTTCAGCATGATCAAGAATCCCACATCATGATCTTTGACAAGAGATTAGAGTTGAAGGTACAAGTAAGAGTTCGGGAAGCTCCTTCATTACATATATAACCTCAACAAGCACAGATTATAGCTGATTAAAAGCTACTCGAAAATCAGAGTACATGTGTTGCAAAAATCGGAACATTCTAACAAGGCAATTAAGATCATACCCTTTGTATAGTTAAGATCGTCATTGAATGTTGGGCCATATTCACAGAATATGAAATAAATTTCACAAAAGCATTCCCAAGAGAAGATTATAATCAACAAAATTATACTAAGAAACATTCACACATTCATCAGAGAAATGCTCAAGATAAATCAAGCTGAACACAAAGTGGAAGCAGAACTCGTTATTATATTTCTATTAAAATGATGTTTTACATTTCATGTGTTTTACAAGAGTAATATGAATCTACAATAGAAGCTGATCATAGCTTTCCTCAGGCTCAAGCATAATGGGATCCTCTGGAACATTAGAACACATCTCCTGCCTCTCTTGCTCCAAGATTGGCTCTTCAAGGTCAACCATGTCCCCTAGTTCATCTGCGAGTGGGGGAACAGGCTCCCTTGAAGCCGGTTGGAATCTCTCCGTGTCTGCAATGTGCTTCCTTCCAACCTCTTGGTCTTCATCTGGGCATTCATTCAGCCCATTGATTCTCATTCTAATGAAGCTCACTTCAGCATCATCCTTCTCCACAGCTATGCAGTGCCTGAACATCTTTAAAGAGCAAGCCAGAGTCGTTCCTGAAACAGCAGAAAACCACTAAGAGGCCAATCAACATGATGACTAATGAAAATTGTTAAAATTGAAATTACCTGTGCCCGAAAAAAGGTCTAGGACCCAGTCATCATCATTGGAGAATAGTTGAAGCAATCTCATTATGAGCTTTTGTGGCTTCTGATAGGGGTTAACCAATGTCATGTCCCCAGCCACATGACGAAGTTTCTTGGTAACGGCTGGGAACATGAGCACATTTGAGATCCCATTCTCATTGCAATGCTCCCTGACTCTCCTTTTGCTTACTTCATCATAATAGCCAACTGTAATGCATTCAGCGGAGCTCACAAACCTATGCAAAGGAGTGTGATTGACGTTTGTCTTCACCCTGCCAACAAGAACTATAAGTGACAGAGAGCATCATTAAAGCCATGGAGATAGAAAGAAGATTACTTACCACGTGAGGCACTCCACAGCATGACATCTTGCCTTCAGAGCAGTTGAAACAGAGAAAGAATGGTCTCTGCTATGGAAAATTACTATCCTCCAAAGAGGAGACATAGTCAACTCTGCAAAATCAGTGACCATCTTCCGAATCTGAGGGTGTTTGAAGGGTTCATCATCATTAACTGATCCCAACATCCTAAATCCATAGGGTATGTTTACTATGAGAAGGGAGAAATGCTTTCTAGGCACAACAGAACAAATGTTATTTACATCACTACAGAATACATTGTAATATACAGGCCTAAGATGGTCTAGGGGATTGGAGAAACATTTCAGACCAGGTTCATCATCAAAATCAATCTCCTTGGCTTTCAGTCTAGATTTCTCATGCCTTGCTCTTTGAATGTGAGCTAGGAATGCAGGGGGGCAATCATCTAGTAGCTCTGCAGACTTACTTTTCTTTGGTTTTTGCAGAATAAAGTGGAAAGACAATTAAATGAGCTCTTCAATACAACAAACGAAACATAAGGAATCGATGCATGGCATCGATTTCGTGTGTGGGTAGATGCCAGGCATCGACTTTCTACTAAAAGTTGATGCCTGGCATCGACTTTGGGACATAAGTCGATGCCTGGCATCGACTTATGCCACGAGGTCAATGCCAGGCATCGACTTATGCCCCCAAGTCGATGCCAGGCATCGAATTTAGCTGTAAGTCGATGCCAGGCATCGAATTCCTACTAAAAGCTTGGCATCAAATTGTTGGTGCATTTTGCCCAAGCCTACATGCTTGATATGCTTGATATTATCGTCATTTGTAAGTCACATGAGTAGTCATGTGAATACCTCTTGTAAAAGAGTTCATTTTTATCTCTTGTAATTGAAAAAAGAAAAAGGAAAAGGATGGCTTACCTCATGCATGATGTAAAAGCAATTTCGTGGCTCTAACTACCAAAACCCACGACTTTTTGAGCTGAGGGAATATCTCCTAACTTTGGGGATCACTTTTAGGTGGAGCCATTCGAATTCGAATTCAAAACTCCCTCCAAGAATAGTTATAAAAGGAGCAAGAAGGAAGAGGCGATTAGCAAGCCTTGTACGTGACCACTTCATGTCATTTTGTAGAGATTGAAGAGCTTACTCCATAGCTCTATCATTCTACTCTCATTGTGCAAAGATTCATTGCCAACGTGGTTGTAATCATATGTGAATCTATACATTTATCATCATCTACTTCTTTGTTTTGTTCTCTGCTATACTCACTCAGAGCAGTAACTTCAGAAGGTCATATCTCGAGTTCTACTGATCCTTTTTCAGTGATTTTATGTGCGTTGAATAGCTCTTACTGTCTAGTTTTTGCATATCAATTTTCAAGGTCATTAAATTTATAGTTTTGGAGATATCTGCATTTTACTGCTCACTGGTCTATCTCTACAGAGCCCCGAGAATGGTGGGATGTTCCAAAAATTGATAAATCTTCTTCTCAGTGCTCAGTCCATCATTTGAAGCGTTTTAACTTGGATTGGGAAGCTTGCTAAGTCTATTTGCTATGCCCAAAAGGAATTTTTCTAATTCCTTCCAGGTTGAGAACCTGTACATTTTTTCCAGCAGGTGTATGTCCAAAAATAGCAAGTTTTGGGAGCTAGTCATTTCGCAACTTGTCTGTCTTGACTTAAACTTTTGGGATACATGTTCCAAAGTACTTGGCTGATACTTTGGTGGATTTAGGAAGCTCAAAGGGTCTACTAATCAACTCTGAAGTCTCAGTTGGCTGGTGTTAAGCTGGTTGTAGCGGCACCTACTCATCTTTGGATTGCATCCACCATCTCTCTTCACAGTGGTATCAGAGCATAGTCCAGCAACATGGGAGATGGATTTCCATCAACAATTGACAAATTGGATCGAAAAAACTACCCGGCATGGTCTCTAAGGATGGAGGCTTACCTTCAAGGGAGGAATCTATATGGATTCATATCCAGAGATGAAGCAATGCCAACCATGAGGAACAAAGGGCAACCATCACATGAAGAAGTGGAAGGACTTTTGAATTGGTGTTCGAAGGATGCACTTGCAAGGTCCTATATTCTAAACTCAATCTTTGATTTTCTTTTACCTCATGTCAAGGGATGCAAGACATCAAGAGAGACCTGGAATGCACTTGCTTCTTTCTTCTCTTGTAACACTCGAGCAAGGAAGAACCAATTGTGGATGGAGTTCACAACAATGAAGAAAAGCCCGAAGCAAAATGTGACTGATTATGTCACAAAGATGAAGGAGATTTCCGACCAACTTGGAAGCATTGGAGAGGTAACTGAAGAGGAGCAAATCATAAGACAAATCATGAATGGAATCAAAGCAGACGACAAGTGGGAGTCATTCACAACAGCCATGGATTTATACATGGATATGCATGTACCCGACCTCAACACACTCATGGGCCAACTCTTCACTCATGAAGCAAAGATTAGCAAAGGTGGTGAGTCCTCAAGAGGTAATCAAACTTCTGCCTTATACTCTGATAAAGCTAAGGTCAAGGACAAGTCAAAGAATAGGAAGAATGAAGATGAAGGTAGCTCTTTCCAAGCAAACTTTGCAGGTAGAGGAAGAGCTAGAAGAAGAGGCAGAGGTGGAAAGCAAGGCAGGGGGAGATTCCAATCATCTCAACCTTGCAACATATGTGGCTTATCTAACCATACTACTAAAGAATGTTTCAGGAACCCGAGGAACTCAAGAGGAAGAGGATTCAATGGAGGCTACAACAACAACAACTACTACAACAACAATTACAACAACAACAACAACTATCAAAGTGGCCATAGAGGAAGAAGAGATTACAATAACTATGCAGAGGACCAAAGTCAAGAAGATTCATTATTGATTATGAATCTATCAGCGAAGAAGGGTAAGGATGATGATCACATATTTCACATTGATTCGGGATGCTCGAACCATGTAGCAGGAAATGTGGCTTTACTTTCTGATTTGGAAGATCCTCATAACAAGCAAGTGCAGACAGGAGATGACAAAAAGCACTCAGTGGAGAAGATAGGTAATGTGAAGACATCAGATGGGAATATGAACCTCTTAAGCAAAGTCTTGTATGTCCCTACAATTACCAAAAATTTAATAAGTGTTGGATAAATTGTTGAAAAAGGATTGCAGGTTAGATTCAATTGATTTGGAGCATATGTTGAAGACCCAAGGCAAGGCTTTTGAAGGATTTCCAAAGGAGAAAAGACAGGAAGGCTTTTCACTTTTGAAGTGGAAGATACAAAGAACATAGCTTTGTTTAGCTATGGATCTCAAACTCTAACAGAGTTGGAGATATGGCACAAAAGGCTTGCTCACATTGGTGAGAGGACACTCAAACAAATTTCCAGGGACCAAAGTGTACTTGGTTTGCCTAATATCACAAGGCAACACATGATTTATAAGTGTGAAGCTTGTCAACTCGGCAAGGCTCATAGACAACCTTTCAATAAGAAAGGATATATGTATCAAAATCCTTTGGATCTAGTGCACACGGATGTGTGGGGTCCAAGTAAGGAGCCATCTATATCAGGCTCAAGATATTATGTGTCTTTCATAGATGATTGTAGCAGGTGGACCATTCTGTTTTTCATGAAGCACAAGGATGAAGTGTTTAATTGCTTTAAGAAGTATATTGCTCTTTTTGAAAACCAAACAGGTAGGACTTTGAAACGACTCAGATCAGATGGTGGAGGAGAATACTTCTCTTCTGAATTTGATGCCTTCTTGCATGAAAGAGGCATTAAAAGGGAAGTCACTACAAGGTATACACCCGAACTCAATGGTGTAGCAGAGAGGAGGAACACAGCTATTGTTGAAGCAGCAAGGTCCATGCTCAACGAAAAGGGATTGCCAAACTACTTATGGGCAGAGGCTGTGTCTACAGCCACATATCTCATAAATAGACTTCCATCTAAGTCACTAGATGGAACCACTCCATATGAAGTGTGGAATGGAAGAAGGCCTAGTCTAGAGCATTGCAAAATCTTTGGATGCTTAGCCTATGCTCACATTCCTTCTCAAGTAAGAGGGAAATTGGATCCCAAGGCAGAGAAGTGTGTATTCATTGGTTATGATCAAAACCAAAAAGGATATAGATGGTACAATCCAACCAATAAAGGATTTTTTGTGAGTAGAGATGTAATTTTTGATGAAAACAAATCATGGTTTGATGATGACAGGAAAGTGAAGCTTCCATATGACTTGGATGAAGATTTTCCATCACTTCAATCAAAGGAGCCAAAGCATATTGAAGAAAGTGATTTGGAGATTGACCTAGAAGACTTGGAAAGACTAAAGCTATGGAAGAACAAAGATGCTACATATGGACCCGAGAGCTCACATCAACCACTTAGAAGGTCTTCAAGGGAGAAGAAGAAACTAGAGAGGTTTGGTTATGATACTTCTTTGGTCACCAAGCACTCAATCTACATTGCAAAGGATTCGACCAATGAAGAACCTACCACATTTGAAGAAGCACAAAGCAAGAAAGCTTGGAGAGATGCAATGGATGAAGAAATGGAAGCCTTGAAGGAGAGTGACACTTGGGAGCTTGTACCTAACAAGCCATCTATGAAGGTAATTGGATCTCGATGGATATACAAAATCAAGAGGAATCCAGATGGAAGTATAAATAGACAAAAAGCAAGGTTAGTTGCTAAAGGGTTTGCTCAAACCCATGGTATTGATTATGAGGAGACTTTCTCTCCTGTTGCAAAAATGCCTACAATTAGGGTTCTCATTAGTCTTGCTGCATCTAGAAATTGGAATCTTTATCAACTTGATGTAAAGAATGCTTTCTTGAATGGATGGATTTCTGAGGAAGTGTATATGGCACAACCTCCTGGATATGAGGATGCACATCATCCTAACTATGTATGCAAACTAAAGAAAGCTTTGTATGGATTGAAGCAAGCTCCAAGGGCTTGGAATTTCAGATTGGTGACTTATTTGCAGGACCAAGGATTCAAAGCTAGCAAGGCGGATACCTCTTTGTTCATAAAGAGGAATGGACCTGAAGTGATCTATTTATGTGTGTATGTTGATGATATTATTATCACAGGCAATGATCTTGAAGGAATCAAACAGGTAAAGAGTCAAATGAAGGAGGAGTTCAAAATAAGTGACCTCGGACCACTCACTTATTTTCTTGGATTGGAGTTGATCTACACAGATCCAGGTATATACATCACACAAAGGAAGTATGTCCATAACATGCTCGTCAAGTTCAAGATGGAAAATACCAAGTGTGCATGTACACCTATGGAGCAAAATCATAAGCTTAGTGCTTATGAAGGAGAGCCAATTGAAGACATCACAAGCTATCAAAGCTTGGTTGGAAGTTTGAACTATGCAACACTCACAAGGGTGGATATATGCTATAGTGTTAGCATATTGAGTCAGTTTATGCATAAGCCGAGAAGACCACATATGGAAGCGGCCAAGAGAGTCCTCAAGTACCTAAAGGGGACCATGAATGAAGGTTTGTTTTATTCATTTACTTCAGATATTGAGCTAAAGGTCTACTCAGATGCAGATTGGGCCGGATCTAAAGATGATAGAAGAAGCACATCAAGGTATATATCATTTGCAGGTTCAAAAATCATTTCTTGGTCATCGAAGAAGCAACTAACCGTGGCATTATCTTCTACTGAAGCAGAATATAGAGGTTTGGCTAATGCAACTCAAGAAATCATGTGGTTAAAGTCTTTGTACACAGATCTTGGACTTCATTCTTCAACACCTCATATTTTTTATGACAACACAAGCTCACTACATCTAGCAGCTAATCCGGTATACCATGCTAGAACCAAGCATATTGAAGTCCACTACCATTACGTAAGGGAGAAGCTAATGAGCAAGGATATTCAACTATCCTATGTCTCTACAGATATGCAATGTGCAGACATGTTGACTAAAGCTCTTGATGGTACGAAGTTAAGTAGATTCAAGTTGATGATTGGCTTGTAGGAAATCAAGGACAATTGAAGCCTTATTTGAAGGCCAAGCATGTTAGGCTTGAGGGGGAGCTGTTGGTGCATTTTGCCCAAGCCTACATGCTTGATATGCTTGATATTATCCTCATTTGTAAGTCACATGAGTAGTCATGTGAACACCTCTTGTAAAAGAGTTCATTTTTATCTCTTGTAATTGAAAAAAGAAAAAGGAAAAGGATGGCTTACCTCATGCATGATGTAAAAGCAATTTCGTGGCTCTAACTACCAAAACCCACGACTTTTTGAGCTGAGGGAATATCTCCTAACTTTGGGGATCACTTTTAGGTGGAGCCATTCGAATTCGAATTCAAAACTCCCTCCAAGAATAGCTATAAAAGGAGCAAGAAGGAAGAGGTGATTAGCAAGCCTTGTACGTGACCACTTCATGTCATTTTGTAGAGATTGAAGAGCTTACTCCATAGCTCTATCATTCTACTCCCATTATGCAAAGATTCATTGCCAATGTGGTTGTAATCATATGTGAATCTATACATTTATCATCATCTACTTCTCTGTTTTGTTCTCTGCTATACTCACTCAGAGCAGTAACTTCAGAAGGTCATTTCTCGAGTTCTACTGATCCTTTTTCAGTGATTTAACGTGCGTTGAATAGCTCTTACTGTCCAGTTTTTGCATATCAATTTTCAAGGTCATTGAATTTATAGTTTTGGAGATATCTGCATTTTACCTTGCACTAGTCTATCTCTGTAGAGCCCCGAGAATGGTGGGAATGTTCCAGAAATTGATAAATCTTGTTCTCAGTGCTCAGTCCATCATTTGAAGTGTTTTAACTTGGATTGGGAAGCTTGCTAAGTCTATTTGCTATTCCCAAAAGGAATTTTTCTAATTCCTTCCAGGTTGAGAGCACTGTTCATTTTTTCCAGCAGGTGTATGTCCAAAAATAGCAAGTTTTGGGAGCTAGTCATTTCGCAACTTGTCTGTCTTGACTTAAACTTTTGGGATACATGTTCCAAAGTACTTGGCTGATATTTTGGTGGATTTAGGAGGCTCAAAGGGTCTACTAATCAACTCTGAAGTCTCAGTTGGCTGGTGTGAAGCTGGTTGTAGCGGCACCTACTCATCTTTGGATTGCATCCACCATCTCTCTTCACACAAATTGGTAAGGTGAATCAAGGCATCTATACTAATAGCAAACCAGGCATGACCTCTGAAAGAGAACCTACCCAGTCACAAAACAGGATAAAATATTCTGATAAAGCTTTGTAGGATGATGTGGTTGGATAGTCTGCTTGGACCTCTGTCCAAGAAAAGCAACCCAGCCTCTTCATCATCACCTCCTGAATCTTCATGTATACTTTATGACTACAGTCACAAAAATGAAAAAGAGACTAGGTTAGACCAGAAACATGGGAGGAGGGAAAAAGGATATGAGAATAACATCCATACTTATTGAGCTCAGTCACCATCTCCTCCAGGCTTAACTCCTTGGAGATTACCCTTGACAAAGTTGATATAATCAATGTATCATCCTTGATTCCTTGAAGGGCCCTCCATGGTGTCAGCTTCATGTCCTCAGGAGCCTCTTCAATTGAGAGGTCAACTTTCCTTCCCTTTCCCTTCAGATCAACCTGTGGGTCTGGCCTCGACTTCCGTTGCTTCTGGCCCTTGACCTCCTTATTCTCCCACATTGTGAAAATTTTATCCTACAGATCCCATATCTCACCTGTTCTGAATGCCAGTTGAAACCATGGATCATATTTCCTCAAAGCATCAGACTTTCAATTCTCATCCAGTGCAATTCCAACCTCAATAAGGCATTGCTTTCGTAGATTGGGATGTATTCTTCCAGCTTCCTTCACGAGACAATTTTTATATTCATGGTGGAAGAACCGAATTCTCTCTATGGAGGACATTTTTTGCCTGTAGTCATTGTCATTGTTGTGATCCCAAGCAAGAAGCTTGGCTTCCTCAGTTGTAAGACCAACATATATCTTGCACTCTGCATACCTAAAGAAGAATATGGTAGGGTGCTCCTTCACTAGCTGTCTGCGGGCCTCTGCAAAGTGTGAACCTCCAATCACATAATATGTATAATCCTCAAACAAACCCTCATTGAACTCCTCCACAGAGTTGCACTCGTTCGGATCCACCATGACAAGGAATGGCACAACAGTAGCATGAGGATTTATTTTCATTTTCTTCTTAAGATTTTGCACGTGCAAATTGTGTGGCTCCCTGATCTCAAGGGGCCTCCCTGTGACTGGATCTATTGGTGGCCTATGGATGATATTGATTGGCAGGTGGAACAACTGCCCCTTCTTCACAACTTTTCTTCTAGCTATGTCCTCCCTCATCTTGTTCTGCTCAGTACCAAGAACACCCGAAGAAAGCTCTCCACCATGTGCAACTATTATATCCTCAGAGCTAGAGCTTGAGTCAAAAGACTCCTCATCTGCAATTCTCTTCTTTTTCTTCTGGAACTTTTTCTGCACGCTCTGCTTACCCCTTGCCTTTACAGGGGTTGTCATCTTCTGTTGTGTTGGCATGATGTTGCCCTCGATCCATGGCATCAAGTCCTTGATAAGATTCACTGAGTCCCTGCATATCTCTGCAAGCCCATCTGGAACACAACACTATGGGCACAAGAAATCCATCTTGCATATAACATTTCTTAAACCTTTCGATGTCTCTACCAGGACAAGGAGGTTGTCAGAATCCTCATCTTCATAATCCAGTTTGTACACAAGGCCATACTGAAAACCCTGTGTTGTCGTGATCTTTCCTCTCCCATACGCCCCTGCGAACACAAGAAGGACTGCATTCTTTTCTTCAACATACTGAAGGCACCACTCCAGGTTTGTCATGTCTCGTAGTGGACGATCTGTCCTTAAGACCTCTACATCCCTCGACCTATCCTTCCTAGTTGTATCATCCTTAGGAATTTTGATGCTACTCTGTCCACCAGAGGATATTCCAACCGGATTACTGGCCTTCTCAGAGGATAAGGATGCAATAATTTTCTTTGGTTTTGCTTGGTGACCAATGCCTTTGTCACGTTGCTGATCAGCAGAGCTCATGGTCACTCTCAGCTTCTTGAAGGGCCTCTCATTCTTGGACTCAGCATCCCTGAAGAGGCTTGGAAACATCAGCTCATACGTTATTGTGTTTTTCAAGGGTCCAAGTCGATGCTATGCATCGACTTTTAAGTGCAAGTCGATGCCTGGCATCGACTTGCGCCTAAAAGTCGATGCCTGGCATCAACTTACACCATTAGGTCGATGCCTAGCATCGCGTTGTGCCCTCATTGGATCTATATTTTAGGAGCTAAGAAAAATAAAAACCTAGAAAGCATGCTATTTACTCAAACATACAAAAGGAATCTTTTAGGAATCTTTTTTTGTGGTATGATTTTGTCTACCTCTTGGTACTCTTGCCAACATTCTTCTTCTCCATGAGAGTTGCCTTGCTGGTATGCTGAGCTCTGTGCTCAATGGTTGTCTGTGCTTTGTTGCTCTCTCTTGCTCGTGGATTTTGAAAATGAGAATGATCTCCTCCTTTGCTATTTATAGGCAATTGGGTAAGTTGAACCAGAGACTAACTGGATCTAACTGAATGAATCCAGTTGCTAACTATATCTGTCAGCTTATCTAACAACGAAATACCACTCACACAAATAGGCTGTTTCACCTCGACTTTAATGAAATATTCATAGAACCTTGCAACTATTTATATACATTTGCATGGAATTTACACTTCAATGGCAAGAGTATGGTATGTACATGAGGAAGTCTAATCTCATGTATAAATTGTTTCTTAGAATCTCTTGCTTGGGAAAAAATCAAGTCTAAGTTGTGCTGAATATGGGAGATTAATGAAATCTTTATAGTGTTATCCTTCTCACTTCAGTTCATATTCACATTTATCTTGTGACACATTGTTGAAAAGGAAAATCAATGTATGAATAAACGTTCAACAAAGAACTTTGGGGTAATTTTGACAAAATAGGTTGGTAATTTCAACAAAATACCTTGGTAATTTCAACTCATTGTCTTTGCATCCAATGTTCAGAAAAATCGTAGATTCAAAATTCATTTGAAAATCTTTTGTAACAAGCATATACTTAATTCTTACATATAATTCTTACATATACTTTTCCATATACTTTTTACATATACTTTTCCGTGTACCTCTTTTACACATAATTCTTTTTTAATATACTTTCATCTACCTCTTTGAGATCTAGCCAAGACCACAATAAAACCTAATCCTTGAAATCTTAACCAAAGGTAAAATTTCTTCTTGTATAGTCTTCACTGGCACTACTCCAAACAATTTTAATATCTAATCCAGTTGGAACTCAACTTGGATATATTTTGATTCACTCATAATGCTAAGACTCAATGACTCATATCTAGTTAGAAATCAACTGTGTATCGCATCTTTCAAAAGTGAATCAAATCTTTGGTTCCCTTATTAGTCTATATTTGAGTAATTAAGTAATTTGATGTTTAATGTAATTAAATGTACTTTAATGAACTTTTGATTTCATATCCTCTTGATGTGACATTTGATGTGGCATTTTCACTTGATCTCGGATTTCTACTTATTTAAAAAGGTCATTCATCTTTAGTCTTCTATGAACTGAGTGAAGATGAGCTCAATCTTTTCTGTGGATGCTTGGGCATCAGCTTCCTCTGCTCATATTGATACAGTTTCGGATTCATTGTTCTCAGTTGACCCTTTCCATAGAAGTGATGATCCCTATGGTTTAGAACGTGCTGATGATTCTATGTTTTCTGTTGAGTCATTTGAGTTATCCAATTCACAGTGCAATGCTGCTCAACCAAATGCACCTCTTGATCTCCCATCTGATCCAACCATTGATCTCCCTTCTGACTCAAGTGCATGTGGAGCAACGAAAAAGCAAAGCAAGCTCAATCTACGATTTAAAAGAAGGCCTCGTGAAGTAAGTAAAAAAAGATTTAAATTTCTTACTTCAGATAGACATATTGCATTGGATATTGTGAAGCATTGTTGTGGTTTGAAATGTTTGTACAATTTAGGAATGAAGAAACTAAAGCACCTAAGAGAAAAATTCCTCCATTTAGATAGTGAAAGACAGGATATATACCTTGTTTCTCGCATGCAAATGATTGAGGATAACATGTCAGTAACACGTGTTGCTTTTGAAAATTTCTTTAGTCAAGGGATGCGATGTTGTAGGGCTGCATTTAAAATTGCAATGGGTGTGGGAAATTTTAGAATAGATAGGGTTCAACAGGGGCTTTTGAATGGGGATCTCATTTTGGATACGTTCCATGTTGGGACCAAAGGATCTGTTGGACGTCATGCAATGAATTGGATGATGAACTATTTTAGCTTGCATTGTGAGGTTATGCCTACAACTGGAAGGTTGCACTTGTCAGATAACTTTACTCGTCGAGAGCTATTTCAAATATATAGAGAAGACATGGAAAATAGAAATGAGAAGTATGTGTTGTATCGTCACTTTACTCGATTATGGAAGGAAGAGTTTAACAATGTGTCTATTCCTCGTAAAGTTAGAATGGGTGAGTGTTCAGTTTGCGCCACTTTGAAAAACATGGCAAAGGGGGCTACAACACCATAGGAAAAGAATAATTTTAAAAACCTTCTTAACAACCATCGTGAGAGTCAAGCTTTAGAGAGAAAGAAAGCAATTCATCATCGAAGTAAAGCACTCAGAAATCCGGAGCGTTATATGTGTTTGTTGATCGATGGTATGGATAAAAAAAAAACTTGTTTGCCACATTTTTATCGCATCCCTAAGGACATTGGAGATGAAGTCCTTGTGCAAATGCATTTGGTTGGTGCTTTGGTATACAATGGAACTGTAATGTCCAAGGTTTTCTTCACATATCCGAATGTGCGTAATGATCCAAACCTTACAATTACTGTCATTCATCGTGTTTTGCAATCATGGAAGGGTCTTTTGCCACCAACTTTATATTTGCAACTTGATAATACTGCAAGAGAGAATAAAAATTCTACAGTCTTTGGATATTTAAGCATGCTTGTTGAAAAACAGGTATTTCAGAAGGTTAAGGTAAATTTCCTTCTGGTTGGCCACACTCATGATCACATTGATCAAATGTTCAATACTTTCTCTAAGAAGTTGGCACGTAACAATGCTTTTACTCTTCCGATTTTATCTGAGCTGATTTCAGAAGCATATACTCCAAAACCAGAAGTTCAACACCTCACATAGATTTAAAACTTTAAGCACTTTTGCTCAATGGGCCTTGATAACAGTGCTAAGGTTTTGGCTCCATTGCACAATATTAGTTTCAACCATGTATCCTTGATGAGGAGCGTTGATGAAATAACCCTTTTATTTGCAAAGCAGTATTCATCTTCTCCTGGGTGGGAGCCTAAAGAGGGATGCAGATTCTTATTGCAGGTGCCTAATTTGTCTACAATGTATGGTGCAGAACAATCACCATATGAAGATAAAAACAATACAGAAAGATGTGGAAATGTGGTTGATCAAAGTAAAAGCTGGATGCATGCACTCATTGAAAAGAAGAGACATATTGAGCATGAAAAAAAATATGTTGGAGATCAAGATGTATCTTGGTGGGAGGACTTTTTCAATCATCAAGAAGAGATTATATAGTATACAATTGCAGGTCACTGGCCAGTTGATGTTCCATTCACATGGGATTTTTGTACACAAAGATCTGTGAATGTGGCCCAAGCATGTAATGCAGATGCACTTCAAAGTTTTATACATCCACCAAAAAGAAATATTTATGTAGGCCCAAGGATGACAAAACAGGCAGAAGCAAGATGGCAAGGAAATTTAATAGAGATAAATGTTGGAACACTTATTGCAGTACTTGCTGATGGTGATGAGGCTACCAGACCATTTTGGATTGCAAAGGTTTTAGAGATAACTAAAGATATTGATCAGAGAAGAATAGAGGCTTTGATTGTGCATTGGTATTACACTAAAAGTAGTAACGCATTCACAGGTAAATATAACTTAGAAATGGTGTGTGATACTAAACAAACAGGTTCAAAAAAGAAAAAGAATATTCAAAGCACATCCACTCTTAAAATGGATGATGTAGATATTCTTGTTTATGATTTTTCCTTGACAAACACAGGTCACTTGAGGAAAGCAACCATCAATATGATAAAACAAAAGCTTCCAGATGTATGTGGTATAGGAAATCATAGGCAAACAAGAATATTTGTGCATGATCCTGCAGAATTTGGTATGTACGTGGATGAAGATAGAGCTCTTGTGGATATAGAAGAAGAAGAAGAGAGCTCTCAACAGTATGAGACTGAATCAAGTGCATCAGATGATGAGGGTGTAGACATAGATCAACATAGTTGTGCGTTGCATTGAAGCTCTCTTGTTGCTATATTTAGGTAGTGATGTGTGTGAACACTCTAGGACCGCCGGGGCACTTTTTTCCCTCTTTAGGAGGTTTTTTTCCCCCGGCTTGTATATACGCCTATTGCCCTAATGGGCTACTTATCTTTGTACATTCTCTAGTAATACATTCAGTATTGTGTGTTGTGCTCCAAGCTTCTTCTTCTTCCTTGTGATGTTCGCGTGCTTCCGCAGACGTCTATCTCCAACAATTGGTATCAGAGCAGGTCGTCGCTTCTTCTAGGGTGTCGTCGACACTCCTCTGTTTGCAGTCTCAGATTCGCACGAAATTTGGTGAGCATACTCAGGGTGTTTCTGAGATCAAAACAGCTTTGCTATGTGGTGCCGAAATCGCGATTTGAGCTCGTTTCGGCCTTCGAACGCACTATCCTAGCGCTTGTGCAGGTTATTTCGTCCTTTTGTGCCAAAGGTATATACCAGTTTCTGTTCACCAGTTTAAGCGTCTCAAAGTCTGCTACAGGTCTAGCAGAACTCGTCTGGGCAGTTCTGTTCAACTTTTTGAGATACAGTCAATTTTCAACATCAAGGTATTTTAGTCACCGGCCATGGTTGAAAGCAATGTTGTATTTCGTATGTTGGCTGTTGAGGATAAGTTGGATGGTACCAACTACCCATTATGGGCTTATATGATGCGACATGTTTTGGTTGCAAAAGGATTGTGGAACATTGTGCAGGGTGTTGAAAGACGTCCTGTTACACCTGTAACAACAGGTACTGCAAATACAGGTGCTGGAGCTGATGAAGATGGTGTCGAAGATGATATTCTGTAGATTCCTGTTCGTGCTACTGTTTCTGTTGCACCTACTGTAGAGTAGATTTGTTGGGATGGCAGAGATGCCCAAGCACATGCATTGATAGCTTTGTCTGTCAAACGTGCCATTATTCCTCATATATCCTCTTGCAGAATAGCTAGGGATGCTTGGGATACACTTATCACATTGTACCAAGCTAGGAATGAGGCTCGTGTTGCTTATCTCCAAAAACAGTTGGAGAGTGAGCACATGAATGAAGGTGATTCCATGGACAGTTTCCTAACAAAGATCAAAGACTTGAAGGAACAGTTGATTTCTGCTGACGAGGTTATACCAGATAGCTCACTTGTGCAGACCGTTCTCAATGGTCTTCCTGATTCATATCAGAGTTTTGCTTCTACTCTTCGGTTAATGATGAAAGGCAATCCAAATTCCTTGTCATTTAAGGAGTTAGTCTCTGTTCTGTTGCAGGAAGATCAGTCCAGGCAGAACAGGTCCATTATGCGTGTTTCAAATCAAGCTTTCCTGGCTACTCAGAAGGGCAAAGGAAAATGGAGCTCTTCTACTAGTAAGCAGAAGTCTGCAAATGCTGCACATTCGAAGAACCAGGATAAAGATGAGAAAAAAACCAGAAAAGCAGAAATTGTTCTGTAAGTACTGTAAAGGAAATGATCATATCATAAAGAACTGTCCAAAACTGGCTGCAAAAGAGGCAAAGAAAAAGGAGGCTGGAATGGTTGTTGCAGAAGCCTCTACACCAAAAACAGAGTCTGCAAATCTCGTGCAGGAAGAAGAATGGGCGTTTACTACTGTCTGCAGTTTTGACTCATCTTCTCATGAGCAGTGCATGTCTGCAATAGACTCAGATGTTTGGTACTTTGACAGTGGGGCGACCAAACATATTACCTCGCAGCGCAGTTTCTTCTGTTCACTTGAGCCTGCCCCTACAGGGAATACTGTTACATGCGCAAACAACTCCTCTTATCTTGTTATGGGAGTTGGTAAGATCATTTTGACTACTGCTGATGGTAGTTCTTTCACTTTGTCAGATGCTTTATTTGTGCCAGGGATCAAGAAGAACCTGTTATCAGTTTCTGCATTAGCCAAGATTGGCTTGGTTGTGAAATTTGTTGATGACAGGTGTACAGTTCATGATCTGTCAAATGGAGATGTGATTATTGCTTCTGGCATTTTATGTCGTGGGCTGTATAAGCTCATAGACTATGAAAGATCTGTTAATGATTCGGCATGTGCAGTTCTTGATTCTCAGGGTATCACAGATGCAAAGCTTTAGCATGCACGCTTTGGTCATCTGAATTTTGCTAGTTTGCTACGCGTGCAAAAATCTGATATGGTGTCTTCTTTGCCCAAGCTTGAGGCACCTGGAAAACATGTATGTGAAGGCTGTATTTTGGGCAAAATGCAGCGTTCCTCCTTTCCAAAAGATGGTTCAGTACGGGCTACGCAGAAATTGCAGCTTGTACATAGTGATGTCTGTGGTCCTATGCAGACACCCTCTTTTGGAAATTACCTTTACTTCGTGACTTTCATTGATGATTTTTCTAGGCATGCATGGGTATATCCATTGAAGGCAAAGTTCGAAGTGTTCATGTGCTTCAAACAGTTTTTGGTTTTGGCTGAAAATCTGTCAGCATGTAAAATGGGCACCCTCCATTCTGATCGAGGGGGGGAATATATGTCTTCAGATTTTAATGCATTTCTGGCTGAACGTGGGATAAAACACCAGTGTACAGTGCCGTATACACCTCAACAGAATGGAGTTGCTGAACGAAAGAACAGGTCACTCATGGAGATGGCGATGTGCATGGTCAAGAGTCAGGCTTTACCACATAGTTTCTAGCTTGAGGCTGTCATGTGTGCAACATATGTACTGAACAGGTGTCCCACTAAAGCGCTGCAGTCTATCACTCCATATGAGGCTTGGCATGACCGCAAGCCATCTGTTGCTCATCTGCGTGTTTTTGGTTGTTTGGCATATGCACTAGTGCCTGAACAACATCGCAGAAAATTGGATGATAAAGCAGTAAAATGTATTTTTGTTGGGTACAGTTCTGAAAGTAAAGGCTATCCTCTGTATCATCCACAGACTAAACGCATTCTGGTTAGCCGTGATGTTGTCTTTGTGGAAGATGCTATTCAGCCATTGCTTTCATGTACTAAGGAGACATCTGTTAGCTCCAAAGACATGTATGATACTTTGATGCCTCTTTTTACAGGTGGACAGTCTAGTGCTGGTCCTAATGAGGCAACTTCTCAGCCTATGCAGGTTTCATATGATGATGCAGATCATTCCATTTCTGATGCAGATTTACATGATGCACTTGTTGATGAGAGAGCTGATATTGAGCAGGCAAAAACTATGCCAAAATGGCTGGTGCAGACTTTGCGTGACAGCAAATTAGATGCACCTTTGTCATATCGTACTCGTTCAGGCTCTCATAGTGCCTCCTTTGCATTAGATTGCTATGCTATGGCTGCGTCTAGTCTCTGTGATGAAAATGAGCCTGTTTCTTTTGATGAAGCACAGAATTCAGAAAATTGGATGGCTGCTATGCAATATGAATATGATGCTATAATGAAGAATGGTACATGGTCTTTATGTGACTTGCCTCCTGGCAAGAAGGCCATTGGCACTAAGTGGGTATACAAGCTGAAGCGTAAACTTGATGGTACAGTTGACAGGTATAAAGCTAGGCTTGTTGCAAAGGGTTATGCGCAGGAAAGAGGCATTGATTTTGATTTCGCATTCCTTATGGATGCGGTTGAACAGGATGGCTGATCAGTTGATCGGGCATTGCACGACAGTAGCAACTAAGGAGTAGAATTTGCAAGAGATGCCATAGGGTAAATGTTACAAGTTCATCATAACGACTAAGGATCGGAGGAGGGACTACTTTGACTCAGGGCAACAACTAATAGCAGACTCATTAGACATATGCCGTGGAAACAAATGCTCCATAACAATGCGAGAGAGGGAGCGGACCTGGGTGGTACCATCAATCGGCAAGAAGAAATGCTTCTCAATCTCCATTGGGGTGGTGCAGATTTCAGTTCCATCAGTGGAATATTCACAACGGTAGTAGAAGCATGCTCTACTACAATGGGCCGGGTGATGCTCTCTGCTATTGGGTGCACAGTGATAGCATCCCACTGAAGTAAGGTGAAGTAAGGTGAAACTAGACAGATGGTGGAGCTATAGGAAGGTGGTGGTGGCATATGAGAATATGATGGAGATAGGTTCAATGGGGGCGAGTGCCTCCATGACTAGAGCATGTGCAAGCAGCAAGAGACTAGGGCACACTAGGTCACACTAGGTCACAAGAAACTCAGAAAATCATAGAAGAAAAAAACTATTACAGTGATATATAAATGCAAAGGAGAGATGAGGACATTATTGGAGAGAGTACAATCAGAAATGATGAGTGTGATAGATGGAATGGCATAAAAAACAACAGGCAAGATAATACAATCATGGGTAGAAAAAAAAATCATTGTACATGTGGAAGGGTATCAAAAAGGGTAGAGCTTTGACCCGTTGATCATATTTTTAATCGGTTCTCTGAAAAGCGTCTTTAACCGAAAAGTTTTCAGACTGAGTTGGGCCAAAATGTGCTAAGGACTAAACCAACAGAATTTAAATTTTTCAATATTTTGATGCGATTTTGAATTCTAAAATTGTACCAATTGTCATCCTCAAGATCTCGAGAAGGAGATCACACAATGGTGCATTGTCATTGAAATAATTCACGCCTGTCTCACATCTCTTCAGAAGATTCATCATAAGGAGTGTCTAATGAACTGTCTGATGCTTATTTGTTCAATTTAAAAGTTATTCCTAAATGGGAAAATAAGTTGGTATCTATCCTAACCTTTGGACCCGCAAACAAGAATGCGAAAATGAACGAAGATGAAATTATAAATTCACAAAAATATCAAATATTGGCACGTAGTATGTACAAACAAGATGTAGAGGGTGTACTAGCTTCTTGTGTTGAGGAGGATGAACATAGCAATACTGTTTAGGAGTGTATTGGCCTAGTATGGACAAAGAAATACATGAGAAAATTAAGAATTGTCTAGGGTGTCAGAAGAGACCCTCGGTGGAGTATGCTACCCTTTATCATGTATGGTTAATTCTAGAATGGAGTGCTACATTGGTAGAATTTATGAGATCGGGAACACTACCCAATGAGGCTAGTCTAGCAATATGGATAAAGAGGCTCAAGACTATGCCTTAATAGGAGACAACCTATACCAAAGAGGCAAAGGTGGTTACTTAAGACTGTGCATTCACGAATCAGACTATTTGAAAATCTTAGAAATTGCACATAGCAATGCTATAGGTGGAAACTTCAAGCTTGAACAAGTAATTAAGACCATTCTATTCTCAAGACTTTGGTGGCCCACTCATCATATGGATGCACATACTTATTTGAGAGATGTGACACATGTCAATGTGCACAATATCTGATCACAAAAGATGAGATGCATTTGAAGCCAATGATGGGAGGATGCACTTTCTCCAAGTGGGGTATAGACTTTGTAGTTCCTAATAACCCCCAACTAGAAACTCCCATGTAGAGTACATTATTGTAATTAGAGATTACCTTACAAAGTGGGAAGAACTAAAAGCCATGACAAAGAATGATGCTCACATGACAGTTAAGTTCTTATTTGAGAATGTGTTCACCAGATACGGATTGCCAAGAGAGTTACTAAGTGATAGAAGTATGCACTTCTTGAATGAAGTCATTGAAAACATTCTCGAAGAACTCTTTGTGATACATAAGAAGTCTGCCCCCTCTCATCCACAAGCTAACAGACAAGTCGAGAGCACAATAAGATCCTATGTAATGTATTGAAAAATTTGGTAAATAATAAATTCTATAATTGGGATAAACAACTTCATCATGTTTTTGGGGTTTACCGAGTCACCAAAACAACGGTACTCAATGCCAACCCATTTCAGATGGTCTTCAAAGAGAATGTTATTTTACCATTAGACTTCTTGATCCCAAATTTAAAAGTAGAACAAGAGCATGAGTGGAATGGACACGAGTTGTCCTCTAGGATATTTGATCTAGAATGCTTAGATGAGACTAGGCTACGAGTGGCACTAGGCATCTATACTACAAAAAAAAGACAAAACACATACTTTGATGTGTACATCAGGGATAAAGGATTGAAAGAGGGAGACCTAGTGTTGGTTTATACACTAAAGTAGTATGCCCGTAAATTAGAAAAACGAGGATATGGACCCATGTTCATCAATGGAATTTCCACTAGCGATGCGGTTCAATTGGCCACTCTTGAAGGTGACATCTTGCCAAGCTATTTTAGTGGATGTCGATTCAAGTTATATCAAGACCCTCTCACAGAGGATATGCTAATGAGACTCAACACTGCTAAGAAGCAAAAAGAAGAAGAAATAAAGGTTAGAGAAGAAGCACAACCAGATGCTAGAGAGCACATTAGGGAAAATAAGTTAAGGTGACAAGGCCTAGATGTCAATCCCAATGCCCAAAGATATCATGTGGCTATGTGCATTAGAAAGAGTACATCTACGAGCAACATAGATAGATGACCATTCATTGTATTTGAGCTAGGGCACGATGCTACAAATAAGACAATCAAAGCCTCTAATCGATTTTGGAGCTACCATAAACACAATTAGGTACTCATGATGTAAAGGATTGCGCATGTAAGTTAAGCCATTAGAAGCTTATTCAGTGGGCTTAAGAGATGTGGAAACCCCTTGTATTGATGAGGCAAACATTCCTATCCTCTTAATGGATGTCTGTTTGACAGTAAAGTTGCTAGTTTGCCATGATGAGGACATCACATAACATATGATATTTGGACAAGATTGTTTGTATGATCATGCAACTAACATAAACTTGCGATAGTGATTGCTTCAAGTCTAGGTTAACAAGAAATGCCTAATAGTTGAATTGGAAGGTAGGGTCCTGTTTGATTCCAGTACCCCTCACTTTGCAATCACTACAAAGTCCAATGCACACCATTATGTTGGTGATTAACTCGCTCTGATACCACTTCTTGTCGACGCAGCAAAAGGTCGGTCTTTATCGAGCCTGCGGAATTTGCCACGCCAAAGAAGAACTAAGCTAGAGTGATTTAGAACACCTCTGTAATCAGCAATAGCTTAGCAAAGTTTCTGACACTCAAACACATAAGACTGCGTTTTGAATCTACTGAAAACTTTCACCGGAACTTCACCGAACTGTCACTGGGACATCATCGTAATTATAACTGAATCCTATCGGAATGAACTTCAATTCTGTTTGTAATAACTTCAAGTGTATATATATGAAGTAAGGAAGTGATGTGTGAACTTCCTTCACCAAATGAACTCTTCCTGAAGTTTAAGGAAAAACTTCACAAGTTCAGAAACCCTCTTTCCGATCAGACTTTGTACTGTGTGTACATATCCATTCCACTGAAAACTTTGATCAGTTTATAATAGAGACGTCTAGCTACAAGATGAGCTACCTCTCATACAAAACTCTAATTTACTCTGTGAGATATACTTCATTGTTCTACCGAAAAACACGTTTCTTGAGAAAATTGTAACTGACCGAAAATACGTTTACTGTGAAAACGTTTACTGTTAACTAACTTTAATTGTTAACAAACTTTCTACCGTAATACGAAAATACTCAGAGTTCTTCACATACGAAACAGTGCGCACAAACTTCCACATGAACATGTGTTTTCTATTAGAGAAGATGTGTACAAACTAGCTTGGCCTCTTCTTGCTCAAGCTACAGAAACTCTCCTACACTGAGTAGTTTCTTATTACAATCTCTCTCAGATGAATACCTGACATTTCAGGTTTCTGTTATTCATCTTTACATACGCGATCTCTGGCGTCTTCTTACTTCCTCATTCTCATCTCCATCTTTTCTCCTCTCTGTGCTTTATTTATAATGCGCGCTTCTTCTCACGCACATTTTAGCTCGCACTTCCCTCTCTCTTATTCTTATGCACGTTCTCTCTGTATATACAGTTTGATTCGATGCAACGAATCTCTGATTCTGGAGGATTCTGCGCTGTACATAACGGTCGTGGATTTGATCCTTCATTAAGGCTTTTGATTTTCTGAATATGCTGATCCTACTTCTCTTTGTCTTTCCTTGTCTGTACGTCAAATTCGTGAGTGATTCTTCAACAACTCCCCCTCAATCACTAATTTGACATCTTTCGGTCTTCCATATATCTTTCTTTCTTTTATACCTGCCATTTCTTTGAATCTGCTTGTCTTTGTTCCATCCAAGCTTTTTGTCAAAATATCTGCAATCTGATCTTTTGTCAGAGTGTATACAATTTCTATCTCCTTCTCCATTACCTTTTCTCTCAGGAAATAGTACTGAGTCTCTATGTGCTTTGTTCTTGCATGAAATACTGGGTTTGCTGCAAGATACAGCGAGCTCATATTATCTCCATGTATGATAGGTATACGTTGATCAATACCCATGCTTTTGAACAAGGTCTGCATCCATATCACTTCTTTCGCTGCTTCTACAAGTCCTTTATATTCTGCTTCTGTTGACGATAAAGCCACTGTGTGTTGCTTCTTCGAACACCAGCTTACTAGCTTATCTCCTAGGTATATCATATACCCATGCGTTGACCTTCTGTCATCTTGACTTCCTGCCCAGTCTGAGTCACTGTATGCTCTGAGCTTTATATCTGACGTAAAAGGATAATATAATCCTTTCTTTATAGTTCTTTTGATATATCTAAGAACTCTCTGTCTTGCAACCCAATGTTGATCCTTCGGACAATGCATGAACTGTGAGAGAACTCCCACTGCATAACTAAGATCCGGTGTCGGGTCGTGAGGGATGCTCGGATGGTGGATCAGTCCATCCGCCAAAATCGTTCGGCACACGCAGGGTGCTATTAGCCACTCAGGTAAAGTGGGAAACTCAAAAAGAAAAACTCATGAAGTTTGTTTAGATCATTTGTAAAAGTAGATAGCCTCCTTTTTGTTTTCATGCTAGATCAAGTTCCGTTTTTGTTTTTCAACTAGATATACGTTTCCAACGCATGATGACTTGTGTCAAGAATACAACTCTAATCAATATGCTAATCCAAGTTACATTTTCTTGAAGCAAGCTGAGGTTCAATGACGACTCACAGAAGCAAATTAACAAGTAAGAGAAAATGGCTAGGTCAAATATCACATTGTTCTTCACGAAACTTAATAAAACTATGTCGCCGACTCATCAAGCCCATGAGTTCAAAAATAAGTTGAGTAGGGAGGAGGATGTCAAGCTTTGAGAGTTTGAATCCTCCAAACACTTAGCATGAAAAATAATTTGCATAAACAATTGCAAAATTCATAGTTTAATGTTGCATTCTTTTTCTATAAATAGGAGTTAGAATAAGTTATGAACAATTGTTTACGCACAAATAAGTTATGGCTTATTGCATTAAATCTCGTGAATCGAATAAAAGATTAGAGCGTTCGAATAGCCACTTAGACCATTTCCTTGTAGTCGGTACAATCAGCTATTAAAAAGAAGATTGAAGCTCAGTGATAAACGTGAAGCTCGTCGAGTGGACAGAGAGCTACGGCATACATGTAGGTGTCAATTCCATTTTTATATAGACATGGAACAAAAAGTTGCATGCAAAATCCAAAGTAAAGTAAACTGCACGTTGATTTGATTCGATTGAGGTTTTCACACAATTCAATGTAAAATACTTTCGTTTAACTTTTTATCTTCAGAACAATGCTCAGTCATAAGCAGCACTATCGAGAATTCATTCTTTCTTGCCTAGATGGACGGCTGCATGCGCTCACCATAAATATAAACTAAAAAACAATATAACAAAAGTTCTGTAATCACACTCAGTTGCATATTGTACTGTTGCGTCGCGTTTGTTTTACCATGAATCCAACTTTCAAGATGAAATAGAGTTCAATAATCAAATTTTATAATACGAACATTGCGGAGAAGGATAAGTACAGTATATAGCTGTAAAACAGCTTTTCGAATGATTATTCACAGCAGCTAATATATAAAAGCAATTATATGGGAAAATTATTCTCTGGATTGTCCTGTTCGAGAGGAGAGAATGATGCCGACGATAAGACCATACAACGCAAGAACTTTCTGAAAATTGAGAATAAGGATCATCCCCACAAGATCAATAATTTCGTCTCCACGAACACAGACGTCAGATCATACTAATCATCAACTTCATGTGCAGTACTGTTCCATCTTGTTTTTCTTCAAAATATGTACTTACAATGTTATAACAGATATACATGCACCTTGTCAGAGTCGGAATCCAGCAATTCTTCTTCTTCAAGCGATTTTCCAAAGTTAATCAACAAGCCAATCTCTGAGAATCGGAGCTTCTTCAAAATCAATTCACATTATAAGAGAAACATCAGGTATGCGCGCCATATGATTCGTATGGCTCTTCATTAATTAACACCTCATTTCAACAAATAAAACGTTAAATACAGAGAAGGGTTCGAAGCAGATCAACTCATCAGTTAACTCAGAACTCATATATGTGCATCATCTTCATCAATATCATCATTTTCCTTCTTCTGCTATCGTTGTCGTCACATACATCTATGATTGATCTCTCGCATAGCTCGACGCAACAGATCAGATGTGTCTGCACATCCCCCCCTTCCGAGAGAAACTTTCCAGCCGCCTGGAGCCTTTCAACAGATCATATACTTTCCTTGATAGAGTTGTTCCTCCTTCAGCTCTCTTCAGTGGACTGCGCCCCTCTTCCGCTTCACTTCCCTTGGCCTCCTTTATGTGGACGCCATTGGATTCGGCGAGTATATTGTAAGCTCCCCGCGATTACGTTTTCGATCCTTCTTTAATGAAGACCAGAATAACGCCAGGAAAACAGACGAGAGCTGAAAGAGGTGAATGACCCCCAACGATGTGCGACGATCCCCCTTTTTTTCCCCATACTTTGAGCTCCATCCATCCTTTATGCTTTCTCCTCCCGAATCCACATCTCTTTTCTTATTATCCTCTGCATGTGCCACTTTCTTTATCCAAAAGCTACCCGTCCACTACATGTCACTCCTTTTGGTTTTATAGAATTGAAACTCTATAATTAGAGCTTGCCAAAAAAAAATACGTAGAACTAATGTGCCTCATGACATGTCCTCCCTTTGGATAATATTCATATACTATTACCTCATTTTTAATTGCTCTGCCAAATCAAAAGGTGTAAAGCTCTTGCATTGCTCACTTCAATGTTAGCACCATGATTTAAAAGAACATAACAAGTTCCAGATTTCCTACTCGAAGTAGAGATCAAAATTCTCTACGACACCGGTCTTGTTAGCGTAGCATAAATTAAGCTTCCCACTAACGACTGATATTTCTTCATATCTTTAAACTCTGCACCATTGTATTTGCTGAGTTTATGTTTTACTTCAAGCGGTGTTGAAGCTTCTCTACAATTCTCCATATTAAAATTCTTCAGTAAGTTTAGGAGATACCTTTCTTGCAAAACATATACACCATGATCTGTGTATGTGATTTCCATTCCTAGAAAATATGACAACTTTCCTAGGTCACTGATCTGAAACTCCTTTTCGAGTAATCTTTTTACTTCTGTAATTCCTTCATCTGAGGTTCCTGTGATTATTATGTCATCTACATAGATACAAATGTAGATCATACCTTCATCTGTTCTCTTGATGAGTAGACTTGCATCTGCCTTCGAACTTTGGTATCCAAGTTCATTGAGATATCTCATGTCTGTAATTCCAAGCTCTTGGATCTTGCTTCAGTCCATAAAGTGCTTTTCTTAATCTGCAAACAAAGTTTGGGTATCTGGAACTTATGAACCCTTCCGGTTGTTCCATGTAGACTTCATCTGATATATATCCATTCAGAAACGCATTCTTTATATCTAGCTGACTTAGCTTCCATCCTTTCGATGCTGCTATAGCAATCACTATCCTTATGGTTGACATCTTTGCCACCGGACTAAACGTCTCATTGTAATCTATGCCATGCGTCTGAGCATAGCCCTTGATAACCAGTTAGCTTTGTATCTAGCTATCCTTCCATCTGCAAGCTTCTTTACTTTGTAAACCCATTTATTTCCGATTACTTTCTTACCGTTTGGTTTCGGAACAAGTTCCCATGTCTTGTTCTCCTCCAGTGCGCTGAACTCTTCTTCCATTGCTTCTTCCCATTGCTTCTTGCCTTTAGCTTCATCATAGTTGTGAGGTTCTTCATCATCTTTTACCATATATGCATAATCTTTCTGAGTTATGTACGAGGTATCATAAGAATACCTTTCTGGTTGTCTTCTAGTTCTATTTGACCTCCTTGGTTCAAACTCTTCATGTGTATCTGAATACACATCTTCATCAAATCTCGAATCATCTTCATTTCTCATACCTGATCCGATCTTGGACGTACTTGCGTGCATATGATCTTCATCTCTGTTTACCTGCACAATTGATTTTCCTTTCTCTCTTCTTCTTATTTCTTCTTCAAATTCTTTAGTCGTATGACTTTGATCTGCATACCAGTTTTTTTGTTCATCAAATGTAACATCTCTGGAAACAGTAAACTGTTTTGTTAGAGGACTCCATAGCCTATAACCCATCTGCTTTTCATCATATCCGATGAACACATATTTCTCTGCTTTTGGTTCAAGCTTATGTCTAAGTTGTGACGGTACATATGCATAAGCTACTGATCCAAACACTTTACAATGATCAAGTGTTGGCTTCTTACCCCACCAAGCTTCATAAGGGGTCATTCCATCTAACGCTGTACATGGTAATCTGTTTACCAAGTATGTAACTGTATTTACAGCTTCAGCCCAAAGATAATTTGGACAATCCTTTTCTTTTAGCATAGCTCGTGCAAACTCAGCTAGAACTCTGTTCCTTCTTTCTGCTACACCGTTTTGTTGTGGTGTATATCTGCAGGTTATTTCTCTCTTAATACCTACATTCCAAAGATAGTCATTGAACTCTCGGGAGAAGTATTCTCCCCCTCCATCAGACCTCAGTCTCTTAAGCTTTCGACCCGTGAGTCTTTCAGCATATGCATGAAAATTTCTGAAAGCTCCAAACACTTCTGATTTCTCTTTCAAAACATAAAGGGTTATCCATCTTGTTGCATCATCAATGAAAAGAACATAGTACCTCGATCCGCTGATTGATCCTTCCTTTGTTGGTCCCCATACATCTGTATGAATGAGTTCTAGTACTCCATTATGTTTGAATCCTTTCTTCTGGAATGGTAGCCTATGTGCTTTACCCATCTGACATGCTTCGCACTTATGAATCATATGTTGGTTCTGTACATTTGGTACAAAGTACACAATTGATTTGAAATCATAGCTTTAATTCCTTTTTCATTAAAATGACCTAATCTTTTATGCCATATATCAAGTTCTGTGATCACCTTTCCACCATGTGTGAGCAACGCTTGGCCAATGTTCCCTTGTACTCTTAAAGTAAAGAGCCTACCTTCTTTCTTACCAGAGACAATCTGATTATATCCATTCTCGGGATCTTCTACAAATACTCCTTCATTTGTAAATCTGACCTGAAAACCTTTTTCGACTATCTGTCCCACACTGATTAAAATTTTTGGTATTGTCAGAACATACAAAACATTGGTTAGCAAATCTGCTCCACTCTTACATTTCACTTTTCCGATTGAATGTACACTATGTCTCATATTGTCACCTGTTTGAATAGTATGACTGGAACTTCCTTTTTCCAGTTCTGACATCAGTTCTATATTTCCTGACAAATGATTAGAACATCCAGAATCAATGTAAAATACCTTTAGGTCATCGTTATCTGATGTGCTGATTGAGTTCATCATCAATGATGTATGACTTTCATTCTGTGTGTCATTCGCGTAGTTGTTGTAGGTGGTGTTGTAGGATTGATTCTGTCCCCAAATTCTTGTTCCACCTCTACCATAGCCTCCTCTTTGATTCTGTCTACCTCTTTGATATCTTCCGCTTCTGCCTCTGCTATTATTGTTCTGATTTTGATTAGCTCCTTGTTGATTGTGCCAACAATCATGAGCCAGATGATTACTTAATCCACAAATCCAGCACGCCTTCTTGTTGGTATTCTGGCCACCTCTTCCTCTTCCAAAACCTCTTGTTCTTCCTTTGCCGGTGCCTTTACCTCTTGCATAATAAGCCTGAGAACTCGACTCTTCTTCGTCTTTTGAATTGCCTTTATCTTTCTTCTTGTTCTTCATGTACATTGCAGAACTTTGTCCTTTTTCTGCATCTCCTTTCAGGTCTTGCTCATATGTGAGCATCAAACCAAGCAACTGGTTTAAATCTGGTACAAAATGATTTAAAGATAGTTCAGTTGAGAGTACAAAAGGTTTCCACCTTTCATCTCCTCTCAAACCTGTGAGCACTTGCGCTATCAATCTGTGATCTTCGACATCTTCATTTATGGATCCAAGACTATCTGCTAGATCCTTCATTTTAGTAACATAGTCACTAATGCTTTGACTCGACTTCTTTTTGAACGTTGTGAATTCAGACCATAAGCTAGCCTTCCTAGCTTTTGTAGTATTTTGGAAATGATCTTCCAACGCACTCCATATGTCCTTCCCTTTCTCCAGACCTCTAATGTGCGGTAGTAGATGGTCCGCAAGTGTATTGTAGATGTAGGCTCTTGCCGTTGCATCTTTCTTCTGCCATAGCTTCAGGGCTTCTAATTCTTCTTTTTCCGGTTGACTATCATCTTCGAAAGTCGGCTTCTTTTCTTCTTTGGTCACATACGTCATTAAGTCCTTACTCATAAGTAAGGCCTCCATGCGCATTACCCATGCGGGGTAATTATCTCTGTCCAATTTATCAATTTGGACATGATCTACCATGATCTTTCTTGTTTCTGTTACTTCTGGTGAACTTTGAGAATCTTTATGTTCTTCAGAATCTTTCTCGTTCGAAACCACTTGTGTGGTTAACCGGGCTCTTGGATCTAACCCACTTTGGTTAGATAAACCTGGCTCTGATACCACTTGTTGGTGATTAACTCGCTCTGATACCACTTCTTGTCGACGCAACAAAAGCTCGGTCTTTGTCGAGCCTGCGGAATTTGCCATGCCAAAGAAGAACTAAGCTAGAGTGATTTAGAACACCTCTGTAATCAGCAATAGCTTAGCAAAGTTTCTGACACTCAAACACATAAGACTACGTTTTGAATCTACTGAAAACTTTCACCGGAACTTCACCAAACTGTCACTGTGACGTCATCGTAATTATAACTGAATCCTATCGAAATGAACTTCAATTCTGTTTGTAATAACTTCAAGTGTATATCTATGAATTAAGGAAGTGATGTGTGAACTTCCTTCACCAAATGAACTCTTCCTAAAGTTCAAGGAAAAACTTCACAAGTTTAGAAACCCTCTTTCCGGTCAGACTTTGTACTGTGTGTACATATCCATTCCACCGAAAACTTTGATCAGTTTATAATAGAGACGTCTAGCTACAAGATGAGCTATCTCTCATACAAAACTCTAATTTACTCTGCGAGATATACTTCGTTGTTCTACTGGAAAACACGTTTCCTGAGAAAATTGTAACTCACCGAAAATACGTTTATTGTGAAAACATTTACTGTTAACTAACTTTAACTGTTAACAAACTTTCTACCATAATACGAAAATACTCAGAGTTCTTCACATACGAAACAGTGCGCACAAACTTCCACATGAACATGTGTTTTCTATTAGAGAAGATGTGTACAAACTAGCTTGGCCTCTTCTTGCTCAAGCTACAAAAACTCTCCTACACTGAGTAGTTTCTTATTACCATCTCTCTCAGATGAATACCTGACATTTCAGGTTTCTGTTATTCATCTTTACATACGCGATCTCTCGCGTCTTCTAAAACTTCTCTATGTATATACGCGATCTCTGGCGTCTTCTTATTTCCTTATTCTCATCTCCATCTTTTCTCCTCTCTGTGCTTTATTTATACTGCACGCTTCTTCTCATGCACGTTTTAGCTCGCACTTCCCTCTCTCTTATTCTTATGCACGTTCTCTCTGTATATACAGTTTGATTCGGTGCAACGAATCTCTGATTCTGGAGGATTCTGCATTGTACATAACGGTCGTGGATTTGACCCTTCATTAAGGCTTTTGATTTTCTGAATATGCTAATCCTGCTTCTCTTTGTCTTTCTTTGTCTGTACGTCAAATTTGTGAGTGATTCTTCAACACATTACTCATCTATTGATGGGCAGGTCATGAAAGTGATAGAAGCCCCTTCTCTTCCAAAAATATCCACATCACAATTGAAAAAATTAGTTTTGTAGAGCAAAGGAGAACAACTACAAGCAGATGGCAAGAAGGAGGCCACCTCAGTGACAAAAGCTACTATATAACCTTGCTCCTCATGCACAAGGACAAAACCTAAACCAGATTTGAAGACTAAATAAATATGGGTGATGAAAGGCAAGCAACCACTACCCTTGCCCCAACAATTCCCATCCAAGCAAGCCAACCATGCCAAAAGAAGAATAAAGCAACTAGGACAAGCTTAACCACATGGTATCTGACAAATTTGGGTGCCTAAGTATTTCAATAAGGGTGATTGCACATGTGGGTACCCAAGGAACTCTTACAAACACAAAACCCTATGCTCTCTCTCATGAGCAAAGTCTCAACAAAGAAGCCAAGGAGAGGCAGGGTTCAAAACCAAGCACAAAGATCAACAAAAGGTCAACTCCCCTCTTTGGCATAGTAAGAAAATCAACAAGGGTATGCACTTAGAAGCCAAAAGCACCAGTAGCCCCCACAAAACAAAATATCCAACCACAAGGGATACAAAATTTAAGAAACCATCCAAAGATGAAGAAGCCAAAAGTTCTCCGTACATGGCCGATTACTCTTCTAAAATGGATGCCTACAAGGAGGAATGATTAGTTGTCATTCAACCATCCATCAATTGCATCATTGTGAGATCCAATGGATACCTCCAAACAAAGATTGCATCAATGTCTACAAGTAACATCAGAAGCCTCAACATGTGAAAACCATGTGCCCTTGGCATAACCCCATCTTTTGCACCATTCAAGTCATGCATTTCTAGAGTATGCATTAATACAGGGCCACATTATAAGGCCATGCATAGAAACAATTGAGAATCCTAGGCACATGAGACACATTTGACATATGTAAACTATTTTATTGATACTAGCCTCTTTCTTCGTGTTTGTGACATAGTTCCTTAAAAAAAAAAGAAAAAAAAAGAGAGGACGGATAGGACCATGCACTCTAAAATCTCACCAATGAACCGTTAACAAGGACATCCATCAAGAACGAAAGAGAAGCCAATGGGCAATCACCGTGATGGGACATGAAGAGATGAACATTGACTGACCTTTCACCATGGTAAGAATCCCCTACTTTGGAAACACTATAGCAATGATTGATTAGGAAACCTCTTTGTCAGAATACCCTTGAGTTCTTAGCATAGACCCAATTTCTTGCACCATACTTCTTACAATGCATTCCCCAAGTAAGCATGCATAGGGCCAAATTATAAGGCCGTGTACAAGGCACATATTTTATTCAACCCATGCACTAACACACTTACCCATGATAGGCATGATAATTGTGAAACCCATGTTTGAAATATCTAGAGGACACCAAAGTTACAACACCAATACCTATAAAGCAATTCACAGTTGACAACTACTCTATATCAACATTGACAACCTCTTTTGAGCAACTAGAAACTTTTGAAAGCTCACAAATACACCATCATGCTTCAATCCAAGGAAGAAGTACATACAAAGGGACTAGAAGTTGAAAAAGCTAGCAATAACAAAATGAAGAACAAGGAAACCCACCCTGCTACATTCAGAAGGCAAACGGCTCTTTGTTGATACATGATGGACACTACCTCTCAAAGTACTACATGGAACACCCACTCAAACCTATCATGATAGACTCGAGAGGCGGGGAATGTCGGCACTCAAGGTCAAGCATAAGGCACGGGAATGCGTCAAAAGTGGACACAAAAGAAGAGGGAGCATGTAGGGAGCTCCAAGAACTATATGTCAAGTTTTCAGTGAAACCCCTATAAAAACAATGATTTTGATCATTAAAAATCATTCTAAATATCATCTCACATTTTTGCAACTCCATTTTGTTCACATGAGGAGTCCTTGAGCTTGAGGACTATTAGAAGTATCCACATAGCATTTTTCATGATTTTTAGACAATGTTGGAGCCCTCACATAAGCCCTGGAACCTAATTTTTAAGTAGGTCAAACGCTAGGTCTAGACAGGACCAAAGCTAGTGAAAAACTATGAAAAGGGATAGAAAGCTCATTTTTGGGGTATGCAAGTTAGAGAAAGAGCTTCTTGGAGGGTGTAATCAAGTTATCAAGAATCAAAGCTTCCATTGTTCCTATCTTTGTTATCTTGCCTTGTGTGCATGTGTGTGTGTGTACATGTATGTGCTTTGCACTCACATTTGCTCATCACAATTGCTCATGATCTTCATATCGTCCTAACATCTCTGCAGATTGACAAGTAAAAGAGGTGGTGCTCACGTGTGGGCTACACCAAACTCCTCTAGAATTTACACCTTAGAAGTAGAGCTTCACAACCTATTATGGATCATCAGAAACAAGTTCTCTTTGACAACACATCAGTGAATGTCATTGATTCTATCACTCAAGACATCATAGCCCAAGCCATAGAGGATAAAGGCTTATATAAGCTTTCCTACTTTCTCATGGAGGAATCAATTTTCACCCTTCAGCACTAGTGATATGAGCAGACATCCTACTTAACCAAGATCTTCACATTTCAATTGGTCAAGGGATTTTTGTTGGAGTTAGATGTCTGCGGAAGCACGTGAACAACACAAGGAAGAAGAAGAAGCTTGGAGCTCAACACACAATACTGAATGCATTACGGCCACTAGAATGTACAAAGATACGTAGCCCCTTAGGGCAATATGCGTATATACAAGGCGAGGAAAAAAAACCTCATAAAGAGGGAAAAAAGTGCCCTGGCAATCCTAGTGTGTTCACACACATCACTACCTAAATATATCAACAAATCCCCCCTGGGAGTGATGCGGTGAACAAGGAGCTGGCACTCATGTATAAGGAAGTGCCAAGCTATGTGGAAATCACTCCACAAAAGGAAGTAAGCCCAAAGCTTTGTAGAGAAAGCTTGAAACTTCTCCCTAGGCAGAGCCTTCATGAAAAGGTGTGCAATTTTCTCCTGCATGGGCACATATGCCAAGCTGATCTCTCGAGCAGAGAACCTCTCCCTGACATAATGATAATGCACATCAGTGTGCTTAATGCGAGCATGGAACACCGGGTTCCTCGCAGCTGCCAATGCACTCTGATTAAGTGAGGATTTACCACATCGTTTCTCGCTTGAGGCTGTCATGTGTGCAACATATGTACTTAACAGGTGTCCCACTAAAGCGCTGCAGTCTATCACTCCATATGAAGCTTGGCATAAATTGCAAGCCATCTGTTGCTCATCTGTGTGTTTTTTGTTGTTTGGCATATGCATTAGTGCTTGAACAATATCGCTGAAAATTGGATGATAAAGCAATAAAATGTATTTTTGTTGGGTATATTTCTGAAAGTAAAGACTATCGTATGTACCATCCACATACTAAATGCATACTGGTTAGCCGTGATGTTGTTTTTGTTGAAGATGCTATTCAACCATTGTTTTCATGTACTAAGGAGACATCTGTTAGCCCCAAAGACATGTATGATACTTTGCTGCCTCTTTTCATAGGTGGACAGGGTCCTAATGAGGCAAATCTCATCCTTTGCAAGTTTCATGTGATGATGCAGATCATCCCATTTCTTATGCAGATCTGCATGATGCACTTATTGATGAGAGAGTTGATATTGAGGAGGCAAAAACTATGCCAAAATGGCTGGTGCAGCACCTCTCTCATATCATACTCGATCATGCTCTCATAGTGCCTCTTTTGCATTAGATTGCTATGCTATGGTTACATCTAGTCTCTGTGATGATATTGAGTCTGTTTCATTTTATGAAGCACAAAATTCAAAAAAATGGATGGCTACTATGCAATCTGAATATGATGCTATAATGAAGAATGGTACTTGGTCTTTATGTGACTTGCCTCCTGGCAAGAAGGCCATTGGCACTAAGTGGGTATACAAGCTGAAGCGTAAACCTGATGGTACAGTTGAAAAGTATAAGGCTAGGCTTGTTGCAAAGGGTTATGCATAGGAAAGAGGCATTGATTTTGATGAAACTTTTGCTCCTACTTGCCAAATGACTACTGTTTGTAGCATCTGTGCAATTGCAGCTCATCATGGTTGGAATGTACATCAGTTGGACATTAAAACAACATTTCTGAACGGTGACTTGCATAAAGAAGTGTATGTTTTCCAGCCCCGTGGATTTGTGCAGAAAGGGCATGAAAACCAGGTATGCAGGGTGCTCGTTTTACATGCTGACAGATTTTCAGCCAAAACCAAAAACTGTTTGAAGCACATGAACACTTCAGACTTTTCCTTCAATGGATGTACCCGTGCATGCTTGGAAAAACCATTGATGAAAGTCACGAAGTAAAGATAATTTCCAAAAGAAGGTGTCCACATAGGACCACAAACATCACTATGTACAAGCTATAATTTCTCAGTAGCCCGAACTGAACCATCTTTTGGAAGGAGGAACGTTGCATTTTGCCTAAAATATAGCCTTCACAAACATGTTTTCCAGGTGCCTCAAGTTTGTGCAAAGAGGACACCATTTCAGATTTCTGCAGGTGTAGCAAACTAGCAAAATTTAGACGAACAAAGTGTGCATGCCAAAGCTTTGCATCTGACATAGCCTGAGAATCATGTACTGCATATGCCAAATCATTTACGGATCTTTCATAGTCTATGAGCTTATATAACCCACGACATAAAATGCTAGAAGCAATAATCACATCACCATTTGACAGATCATGAACTGTACATTTGTCATCAAAAAATTTCTTAACCAAGCCAAACTTGGCTAATGCAAAAACTGAAAACATATTTTTCTTGATCCCTGACACAAACAAAGCATCTGACAAAGTGAAAGGACTACCATCAGCAATAGTCAAAATGATCTTACCAACTCCCATAATAGGATAAGAGGAGTTATTGGCACATGTAACAATATTCCCTATAGAAGCAGGCTCAAGTGAAGAGAAGAAACTGCGCGGGGAGGTAATATGTTTGGTCGCCCCACTGTCAAAGTACCAAACATCTGAGTCTATTGCAGACATGCATTGCTCATGAGAAGATGGGTCAAAACTGCAAACAGAAACGCCCATTCTTCTTCTTGCACAAGATTAGCAGACTCTGTTTTTTGTGTAGAGGCCTTTGCAACAACCATTCCATCCTCTTTCTTCTTTGCCTCTTTAGCAGCCAGTTTTGGACAGTTCTTTATGATATGATCATTTCCTTTACAATACTTGCAAAACAATTTTTGCTTTTCTGATTTCTTTTCATCTTTATCTTCCCTCTTCGATTGTGCAGAATTAGCAGATTTCGGCTTACTATTTGAAGAGCTCCATTTTCCTTTGCCCTTCTGACTAGCCAAGAAAGCCTGATCTACAACACACATAATGGACCTATTCTGCCTGGATTGATCCTCCTGCAACAAAACAGAGACTAACTCCTCAAATGAAAATGCATTTGGATTGCCTTTCATCATCAACCAAAAAGTAGAAGCAAAACTTTGATATGAATCAGGAAGATCATTCAGAATGGTCTGCATAAGTGAGCTATCTGGTATAACCTCATTAGTAGATATCAATTGTTCCTTCACATCGTTGATATTTGTTAGAAAACTGTCCATAGAATCACCTTCATTCATGTGCTCACTCTCCAACTGTTTTCGGAGGTAAGCAACACGAGCCTCATTCCTAGCTTGGTACAATGTAGTACGTGTATACCAAGCATCCTTAACTATTATGCAAGAGGGAATGTGAGGAATAATGGCACATTTGACAGATAAAGCTATCAATGCGTGTGCCTGTGCATCTCTATCATCCCAATGAATTTTCTCTACAGTAGGTGCAACAGAAACCGCAACACAAACAGGAATATGGAGAATATCATCATCTTTGACACCTTCTGCATAAGCTTCAGTACATGTAGTTGTAACAGTTGTAGGTGTGATAGGACGTTTTTCAACACCCTGCATAATGTTCCACAGTTCTTTTGCAACTAATACATGTCGCATCATATAAGCCCACAACGGGTAGTTGGTACCATCCAACTTATCCTGAATAGCCAACATATGAAGTACATCACTGCTTTCAGCCATGGCCAGTGACTAAAATACCTTGATGCAAAAAATTGATTGTATCTCAAAAAGTTGAACAAAATTGCCCAGATGAATTCTGCTAAACCCGTAGCAGACTTCGAGACACTTATAGTGGCAAACCGAAACTGGTATATAGCTTTGGCACAAAAAGACAAAATAGCCTACACAAGCAATACAATAGTTCATTTGGAGGTCAAAACGAGCTTGTATATGCTCACCGAAATTCGTGCGATTCTGAGACTGCAATCGGAGAGGTGTCGACGATTCCCTAGATGAAGTGGCGACTTGCTCTGATACCAATTGTTGGAGTTAGACGTCTGTGGAAGCACATGAACAACACAAGGAAGAAGAAGATGCTTGGAGCTCAACACACAATACTCAATGTATTACCACTAGAATGTACAAAGATAAGTACCCCATTAGGGCAATACGCGTACATACAAGCCGGGGGGAAAAAACTTCCTAAAGAGGGAAAAAAGTGCCTCGATAGTCCTAGTGTTTTCACACACATCACTACCTAAATATATCAATAGTTTTTAAAAATTAGTTAAGTGCAAAATGTATTTCAAGATTGCACTCAAGGAAAGCAACACAAGGCTTCTATCCCAAAAGGGGCTTCCACTTGAGCAAGGAAAGCCTCTAGCCCTAGTCTACATGGACCTCATTGTGGAACATCAAGCTTACACTATGCTTGAGGTGGATTTGATCTACATCAAGAGCTATCTCTTGGATTATGGTGAAAGAATATGTGTTGGAGAGTTCTTTTTCTTATGCTCACTTATTGTATTTTTCTAAAACAATTTTTCATGGATGTTTCACCATTGTAAAAGCCTAGAGCTTTACACATGTACAAGGATAAAAAGAGAGTCCAAATGCCATGAATTTGTGGTGGTTGAGTTTCAATCAATCAATCAATCAATCACCTAAAAGTAGATCAAACTAGATCTTCACTTTTCCTAGATTGTAGGAAAGTGAATTGATTCCCTTCAACAACTCTTACTGCCTTCATTTGAATTCAAAATCCACTTATAGAAGTTGTGGAGCACTTCTAAAGTCTATATAAAGACTTCAAAACACTTGTACAATACATGGAAGCAAAATACGTACACTTGTGACCATCATTGTCTTGCTCCTTCATTTTTCTACATCATCTTCTTCGATAGCAGTAAGCTTGCAGAGGTTGTTGCTCTCTCTACAAAGCTCCAAATTGGATGCGACATGGCTCATTGGAAAGGTATTAGTGTCTAGTTTATTCTTGTAAATGTTTATAGAATTTCTTTTATCAGATTGGGATAAATCTTAGTTTTTCTATCTTGGGGTCAATCTCTATGTATCCCTAAAAAATAGGAGGTACCACTATTGAGTGTTTGATTCATTGGACAGCATATTTTGCTTATTCCCTATAATCTTGTGCATTATATACACTCAACCCGATGTGTATCACTCCCATAAAAGGATTTTTTCTAATTGTAATCATGTTGGTTGCTATGAGCATTTGAAGTTTATTGTCTCATCTAAAGATAATAAGTTTTTTGAGCTAGTCGATGTGCGAACCTATATGTTTTGTATCGACTCTTTCTCCTTGATGCTCCAAATTACATAGTGCATTCTTTTGCACTTATTGCATGCCTATAAGGTCTACTTGAGTTTCCATAAACTCAAGGGCTGGTCTTGTGTCGGTTGGTTGGACCAAACTTTGTCGCTTTGCAACTCACTTTTCTACCTCCTACAAGCTTCTCCAAGTTCTTTCAGTGGTATCAGAGCTAGATCAAGATGGGTTATGGCTTTCCCTCAATGATCGAGAAGCTTGAACAAAAAAACTATGCGGCTTGGAAAATCAGAATGGAGGCCTATTTGCAAGGTAGAAATCTTTATGGAATTGTAGCAGGTGATGAAGCTATGCCTATTCCAAGATCCAAAGGAGGACCTACACAAGAGGAGATAGATAAACTCATAGTTTGGTCACAAGGGATGTTCAAGCAAGATCGTACATACTAAAATCTATCTTTGACTTTCTATTAGCACATATTAGAGGATGCAAGACATCTCAAGGGACTTGGGATGCCCTACAGACTTTCTTTTCTACTAGTACAAAGTAAGAAAGAATCATCTTTGGAACAAGTTCAACCAAATGAAGAAGACACCTAAACAAACCATCATGGAGTTTGTTACCAAGGTCAAGGAGGTTGCAGATCAGTTAGCATCCCTTGGCGACCTGATTAAAGAAGAGGCTATCATGACATAAATTCTCAATGGGATTCGAAGTGATAAGCAATGGGAATCTTTCACGATGGCTTATGATCTCATCATGGATGTGCAAACTCTAGACTTCAACATCTTTCTTGGACAACACTTCAATAAAGAGGCCAACAATAGCATAAAGGAAGGTAACTCCTATCATGGTAATTCAACTAGTGCTCGATAACAAGGATAAGAAACAGAAAGGCAAGAAGATGAAGAGGAGACTTCCCAAGCTAACTTTGCAAGCAAGAGCAAGTGGAAAGGGGAGAAGAAAGGACCAAAGCATGACAAAGCCAAAGGTCATAATGTTCAAGCTTGTGCCATCTACAATAAGACCAACCACACCATTAAAAATTGTTGGTTCACTGGGAGGAACTAGAAAGGAAGTGGAAGAGGTGGATATAGCAGCAATAGAGGCAGAGGTGGACACAACTTCAATAATAACAATAGAGGCCATAATAGAAGGGACTTCAACAATTGTTCAGAAGATCAATCACATGAAGACTCATTGCTTCTTATGAATCTAAGCCACAAAGAAGGTAAAGAAGATGATCATTTGTTCTACATAGATTTTGGATGTTCAAATCATGTTGTAGGAAACATTGCTCTTCTATCTGATTTGGAAAGTCCAAAGCATAAACATGAAGTTCAAATAGGGGATGACACAAAGCAGAAGGTGGAGAAAAATGGTAACGTCAAAGCTTCCAATGGCCGAACAAACATTCTGAGTAAGGTTCTCTATGTACCCACTATCACTAAAAACCTAATAAGTGTAGGTCAAATAGTCGAAAAAGGCTTGCAAGTCAGGTTCACCCAGCATGGAGCTTTTGTGGAAGATCCATGTCAAGGCTTCAAGAAGATAGCCAAAGGTGAGAAGCATGGTAGGCTCTTTACTTTTGAATGAGGAGAAACCAAGAACATAGCTCTATTCAACTTTGGGTTTGAAACCTTAAGTGAGCTTGAAGTGTGGCATACGAGGCTTGCTCATGTGAATGAAAGAATCTTGAAGGATATATGCAGGGATCAAAGTGTTCTAGTACTGCAAAACATATCAAAGCAACACATGATCAACAGTTGTGATGCATGTCAGATTGGGAAGGCACAAAGACATGGGTCTTGGAGGCTTGATCGTTATCCCACCTTCTTTGGGACCCAATAAAGTGGTAATGTTGTGATCCCCTTTCCTCAATCGAGGACCGCACTATTCCCTTTTTCTAGTACTTTGCTAGATTGGGGTGGAGGATCATCTAGGCATGCTAGTTGGTCCAACTTGCTGCAGATGAATTTTGGAAGTGGATTGGGCTCACTATAGTGTTCCTCTTATCCTTTTGGAATTGGATTCGGGTTACTTGATAGTCATTTCCAATGGTTCTCTTTAAGTGGTTGGTTGCCCAGGAGCATTGTTGTTGGCACTTGGCTAAGCTTTGGGGTCCAACCTCCTGAGTGTATGGGTTGTGGTTGTCATGTGGAGTCACAACGACATTGTCTTTGGGACTACCCTTTTGCACAATAGGTTTGGTGGAGGATCATGAGATTTCTGATATGGGAGATGGGACTCCATACCATCTCTTTGGGTTGTTTGGGGTTCTCTCTCTAGCCTAGTCCTTGGATGTGAGCATGAGATTGATAGCATGGTTATTATGATTCATGTTGGTTAGGTTGACATCACTCAGGAACTACACATTTCCCCTTGGAGCAATGAGGGCAACCCATATCAGAAGTTGATCATTAGTCTTACCATGTGGTTCATTTGGTGGGCAGATGCCAGTGCATCTTTGATCGGTGCATGATTCCTCTGATCGAGACAGTGTAGGACTTATGGCTCAAGTTGATTCATACCTTGCATGGGCAACTAGACTGACTATAGGGGGGTTCAAATGGCATTGCTCAACAACGTTAGGACCTCCTCTAGCTTTGGAAGAAAGACTCCTGTTTTGCCACTAAGGGTGACACTATCCATTATAGCTACCAGAAACCTCCCTGGCTTTTTTTCCCTCCCCACATTACCACCCCCCTAAGAGATAGGGTTGTTGTGATTTTGAGTAGTCATCTAGGGTGATTTTCCCCCTCGTATTTCTTTCATGTTCCTCGATTGGGGATTGTAGCTTGATGGGAATTTTTCTTACTAATGGAAGGATCTTCTTTGTGGTATATATATATATATATATATATATATATATATATATATATATATATATATATATATATATATATATATATATATATATATATATATACATATATATATATATATATATATATATATATATATATATATATATTAGTAGCAAAAGAATATGCACAGACATATGGCATTGATTATGAGGGACGTTTAGCCCAATGGCTAAAATATCTACTGTCAGAGCACTTGCTGCATCAAACAGAGCAAAAGGATGGATTTTTTTCATTAGATGGATGTGAAGAATGCTTTCTTACATGGTGAGTTGCATGAAGAAGTATACATGGACTAACCACAAGGATATGAGGATTCAAAGCACCCAAAATATCTTTGCAAGTTGCAGAAGGGTTTGTATGGGCTTAAACAAGCCCCTTGCGCTTGGCATGCAGTTTGATACTACATCAGGTGAAGCATTGAAAAATGCTACTATGTATAGGAATTGTCGGAAGTTTGATATATCTCACAACAACAAGGCTTGATGTAAGCTACGCAGTTGGAATTGAAGGTCAAATTATGTAGGTTCCTAGGAAACAATACTTAGATGCTCTGAGGCATGCTCTATGTTATGTGAGTGCTACCTTGGATTATGCATTATTTTATGAAGTTGGTGTAGATTTGCAAGTCCATGGATACACCAATGCAGATTAGGTTGGTAGTATTCTAGGTAGAAGATCTACTAGTGGCTTTCTATTCTCACTTGGAAGTGCAGCTATTACATGGAGTAGCAAGAAGCAACCCACTATTGCTTTGTCGAGCGCAAAGGCTAAGTATAGAGGTGTTGCAATGGAAGCATGTGAAGCATCATGGTTAGAGATGCTACGTGCAGATTTAGGTGTGGAAGTGCAAAAGCCGATCATCATGATCTATTGTGATAATCTTAATAGTATTCAACTAGCATGAAATCTTGTTTTTCATGAAAGAACAAAGCATATCAAGGTACATTATCACTTTGTCAGAGAGAAGGTATTAACAGGTGATGTTGATCTTCTTTATATGAGGACAAATGAGCAGGTTGTTGATATTTTCACTAAAGCACTTGGAGCAAGAAGCTAAAGAATTTTTGGAAGATGCTTGGATTACAGGACATGATGTTGAGCTTTAGGGGAAGTGTTGAGATGTCAAGCTCAACATGTGATGATCGAGGATGACACATATCACTTTTTCATTTCTCTATCATGTATAGTGGTCACACCAATATATGTCAGGGACAATTCATTGAGCTTTACTAGATTTACCTACCGAGAGTGATGGCACATTTGTTTCCTGCCAGCTCACTCATTTGCAAACATTAGGATTTTCCTTATGTCTCTTTCTTCATATATTGCACTAGATGTATTGTTGTATTAGGTCATTCTTGTATATTCCTTTTATGTAATAGAAGAAGAAGAAGAAGAAGAAGAAGAAGAAGAAGAAGAAGAAGAAGAAGAAGAAGAAGAAGAAGAAGAAGAAGATAATTCTTCCTTGCCTCAATATGTGTGTGTGCTCTTCTTTGAGTGTGAGAGTGTGTGAGTGAGCTCTCTTCCTTATCTCCTTCCTCGTGAAATCTTGGTAGTTAGGTTCTTAGTTGATTTAGTTTGTAAGTATGCAACACTGGTATAAGAGCTTTGGTTTGAAGCTTAGAATATTTTTTCACGAGTTTATTTCCCTTCATTAGTCTACCTGAGTATTTGATTGCATGATTACAATAGAATCATAATCAAAGTTGTCTTGAGTCCCTTCTTTGGGATAAGGATACAAAAGAATAGGCTATATGACCCACCCCTTCAAGGGGAAGTGTATAGGCAGAATGTTGGACAAGGTACTGGCTCGCCCAAGTGACAAAACCCATATGAAAGGAGAGGTGAGCTTGTGATTGCTCCTATTCCTCCCTTTGTTTCTTATCAAGTGATGCATCAAGCCTTGGTTATAGTCCTCGCTGCTTTCTCTCATCCCTTGTATGTGGGGTTAACATGTCTTCTACAAGCACATATATGTGTGAGGGGCCCCATGAGTCCTATCTTAAATCTTTTTAAGAAAAATAGAATATTGAAGGCCATTGAAGCTTCCTAACTTACTACAAACGCCCACACATAACTAAAGAAGGGAGTGACAGAATTACTTGCTTCTCTTAACTTCTTTTGAAGATATTTGGGATGAGGGAGAGAATGACGGAGAAGATGAAAGCATATGATGCTCTACTCCTTCCCCATACACATAAGAGGAATAAGGAAGACAATGGATTCATCAATCTCAGTGAAGAAAATGCAAAGAACTTCACTCCATCATAATGAGTCAGGGAAATAATTCATTTTTTTTCTTCTTTCTTGCATACTTCTTTTATATAATTGAATGCATTTAAGTAAATAATCCTCATGTTTACTTTCTTTTTGAGCATGAGCTGGTTGAAAGAATTGCTAGCTTCTTTTATTTTCTTACATGTGTAAATGCATTCAATTAAGTGAATGCTATTATGCCTTATGTCTTTTGGAACACTTTAAGATCCTTGAAGAAGCTATGAGAAAAGAAAGACATCTATTCCATAAGCTATGGAGCATCATAATTCAAAGATAAGAGCATGTGTTTATTTTCCAAAAGCAAAGTAAGCATGTTCATGCATAAGGGTTGCATACATGGATAAAATGATTACATGATTTTAAATAATTTACGTACATAATTGGGCATACAAGATCCCAAGAAGAATTTCAACAATGGATGATGTGGGATGGACCAAGCCTACTTCACCATGGAACTACTCAAACAACGTTAAGGTATGGATGAACCATAAACTCTAGATAAGTATGTCCACCTTTTTTCTTTTCCTCCAAACCTTAAGACAAGCAAAGCATGTTGCACTAGAGATAAACTCAAAAGTAGATTCAGGTGGCCTACTTTGCTTGGCCACTTGTACCTTTATTCATGGCTATGATTTGAACTATGCATCAAAAGTCATAGGGGTTAGGAAAACAGAGATTGGTTGTGAATAATTATGTTCATGGTTTAGGATGAATGTCTATAATGCATCATAGATACTTGCAAAGTTGCATGGAAAATTTTCATAGTATGATTTAAGGAGGGGTTGTGGTTCTAAATCTTATGGATGATACACCTCTTCCAATAAAGGTCTAAACATTTTGGCATACATTGATTATGCCTATGGAATGAAGTACATGGGCGTCTGACTTGAGAGGGATATTAAGTACATGAAGTTAAACTTAAGTAGGACTTGAATTTTATAGATTCTAGGAATAATGGTGATAAGGCCAATTGGCCATATCAAACCATTTAATTCCTTTATTTTTGGCTTATTAATTAAACAAAAAATATTCCTAAATTTTTAGAATACCTTAAGCTTAAAGTCACTCCTATGGAATTCTAAATTTCATAAAACACATGGCATGCCTGATCAACAAGTCCAAGGACTTAAGTGAGATGACATAAGAAAATCTATGTAGTGTTGTTGGAAGCATCAGTTCTTCTATTCAAGAAAGTTCTTTAGTAGTAAGAATAAAGAACTATTCAGAGCTTTACACAAGCTCTCCAAACAAATAGAAGACCTAAAGAAGATGTAACAAAATGGGTTGAAAGACACCACGAATACCATTTACCTGTGTCCTTGAAGTAAAGGACCACTTTCTAAGGGGTAAAAGGTGTCACTATCTTCTCCAAAATAAAGAATTTGAGTAGTAATCAGTGGTTTGTTTAAGTTTATATTCTTGATTATGTTTAGAGATAATATCTCGTTTATACAAAAACTAGCTCTATTATTAGAAAACACATAAACAAAAGAATCATAAAAAAGTGAAACTATAAGATTAAGTCTTTTCAAGCTTCAATTACAAATGAGACTTGGTAAGTTAAAATTTCATTGTGCCATGAGCACCAGACATGCTCTTGAATGGAAATATCACTTACAATTCTAAGAAGTACTTGATTAGACTAAAGAAGGTTTCATCGCAAGGTTAAAACTAAAATTATCTTTAATAATTTGGAAGTATAATCTGGATGATATGGGACATCTAGGCCTACACTACCATTGAAGTGGGTTCACTAGTATGAGATGTTGGAGTTAGATGTCTGTGGAAGCACGTGAACAACACAAGGAAGAAGAAGAAGCTTGGAGATCAACACACAATACTGAATGTATTACTTGAGAATGTACAAAGATGAGTAGCCCATTAGGGCAATAGGCCTATATACAAGCCGAGGGAAAAAAACCTCCTAAAGATGTAAAAAAGTGCCCCGATGGTCCTAGTGTGTTCACACACATCACTACCTAAATATATCAGCAAATCCCCCCTAAGAGTGATGCGGTGAACAAGGAGCTGGCACTCATGTATAAGGAAGTGCCAAGTTATGTGGAATCAATCCACAAAAGGAAGTAAGCCCAAAGCTTTGCAGAAAGCTTCAAACTTCTCCCTAGGCAGAGCCCTCGTGAAAAGGTCTACAATGTTCTCTTACGTGGGTAAATATGCCAAGAAGATCTCCCTAGTAGAGAACCTCTCCCTGACATAATGATAATGCACCTCAATGTGCTTAGTGCGAGCATGGAACATAGGGTTCCTCGCAACTGCCAATGCACTCTGGCTGATAGTGAAGATGGTGGTGGTAGAAGACTGACCAACACACAAATCAGCCATAAGGTGTCTGAGACACACACACTCAACAATCGCTGATGAAATCTGCCCTATACTTAGCCTCACAACTGGAAGTGGCCACAGTAGGCTGCTTCTTGCTCAACCAAGATATACATGAGCTACCAAGCATGAAGCAAAAGCCACTAGTGGACACACGAGTGTCATAGCAACAACCCAGTCAGAGTCAGAAAAAGCATGCAAATCTGGCCATAGTGATCCCCCCTTGGGATAAAATAACCAAAGTAGGCGAGTACCACTCAAGTAGCGAAAGATGCACTTAACTACCTGCCAATGCTTGACACCTGGGCAATGCATAAAACTGCTCATCTGTGAGATAGAAAACTGAATATCTGGCCAAGTAATGCATAAGGAAATCAAGCATCCAATAGCCTCCTGATAGAGAACAGCATCAAATACATCTCCAGCATCCTGGAGGCTCAATCGTAAACCTATCTCCATAGGAGTGGAAATAGGCTTACATTCTTCAAGGCCGAAACACTGCAATATTGTGTCAATATATTTCGTTTGACACAAATCCATTCCACCATCAATGTGCATAAACTGAATGCCCAAATACTGATGCAAACGCCCCAAATCAAACATCTCAAATGAGGCATGTAAATCAGCCTTAAAATCAGCAATATGCCTCTCATGAGGACTAGTGAGCAGCATGTCATCAACATAAACCGCAATGATCAGAAGTAGATAATTAGCATGCTTAACATATAAGCCGCTTTCAATTGGACTGTTCTCAAAACCATGTGCAATCAGATAGGCATGTATCTTTTCATACCAAGCATGTGGTGCTTGCCTTAAGCCATATAATGCCTTCTTTAACCTGCACACCTAGTTCTCATGCCCTTTTTGCACAAAGCCACGAGGCTAAAAAACATACACTTCTTCATGCAACTTGCCATTCAGAATGTTGTTTTCATATCCAACTGATGTACATTCCAACCATGATAAGCTCCAAGTGCACAGATGCTACAAATAGTAGTCATTCGGCAAGTAGGTGCAAAGGTCTCATCAAAATCAATGCCTCTTTCCTACACATAACACTTTGCAACAAGCCTAGCCTTATGCCTGCCAACAAACATGCTCATTCTCATCACAGAGACTAGATGCAGCCATATGATAGCAATTTGATGCAAAAGAGGCACTATGAGAGCTTGAACGAATACGATATGATAGAGGTGCATCTAATTTGCTATCACGCAAAGTCTGCACTAGCCATTTTGGCATAGTTTTTGCCTGCTCAATATCAACTCTCTCATCAACAAGTGCATCATGTAAATCTGCATCATGGAATGATCTGCACCATCACATGAAACCTACAAAGGCTGAGAAGTTGCCTCCTTAGGGTCATCACTAGACTATCCACATGTAAAAAGAGGCAGCAAAGTATCATACATGTCTTTGGAGCTAACAAATGTCTCCTTAGTACATGAAAGCAATGGCTGAATAACATCTTCCACAAAAACAACATCACGACTAACCAGAATGTGTTTAGTCTATGGATGATACAGCTGATAGCCTTTACTTTAAGAACTATACCCAACAAAAATACATTTTATTGCTTTATCATCCAATTTTCTGCGATGTTGTTTAGGAACTAATGCATATCCAAAACAACAAAAACATGTAGATGAGCAACAGATGGCTTGCGATCATGCCAAGCCTCATATGGAGTGATAGACTACAGTGCTTTAGTGGGACACATGTTAAGTACATATGCTGCACACATGACATCCTCAAGCGAGAAACTATGTGGTAAAGCCTGACTCTTGACCATACACCTGGCCATCTCCATGAGTGACCTGTTCTTTCATTCAGCAACTCCATTCTGTTGAGGTGTATACGACACTCTACACTGGTGTTTCATCCCACATTCAGCTAGAAATGCATTAAAATCAGAAGACATATATTCTCCACCTCGATCAGAATGCAGGGTGCCCATTTTACATGCTGACAGATTTTTAGCCAAAACGAAAAGCTGTTTGAAGCACATGAACACTTCGGACTTTGCCTTCAATGGATATACCCATGCATGCCTCAAAAAATCATCGATGAAAGTCATGAAGTAAAGATAATTTCCAACAGAAGGTGTCTGCATAGGACAACAGACATCACTAGGTACAAGCTGCAATTTTTTAGTAGCCCAAACTGAACCATCTTTTGGAAAGGAGGAACGTTGCATTTTGCACAAAATACAGCCTTCACAAACATGTTTTCCAGGACCCTCAAGTTTGGGCAAAGAGGACACCATTTCAGATTTTTGCAGGCATAAAAAACTAGCAAAATTCAGATGACCAAAGCATGCATGCCAAAGCTTTGCATCTGACATAGCCTAAGAATCATGTATTGCACATGCCAATTCATTTACAGATCTTTCATAGTCTATGAGCTTATACAGCCCACCACATAAAATGCTAGAAGCAATAATCATGTCGCCATTTGACAGATCATGAACTGTACATCTGTCATCAATAAATCTCACAACCAAGCCATTCTTGGCTAATGCAAAAATTGATAACAAATGTTTCTTGATCCCTAGCACAAACAAAGCATCTGACAAAGTGAAAGAACTACCATCAGTAGTAGTCAAGATGATCTTACCAACTCCCATAACAGGATACGAGGAGTTGGTGACGCATGTAACAGTATTCCCTATAGGGGCAGGCTCGAGTGAAGAGAAGAAACTATGTTGCAAGGTAATATGTTTGGTTGCCCCACTGTCAAAATACTAAACATCTGAGTCTACTGCAGACATGCACTACTCATGAGAAGATGGGTCAAAACTGCAAATAGTAGTAAACGCCCATTCTTCTTCCTGCACAAGATTAGCAGACTCTGTTTTTGGTGTAGAGGCCTCTGCAACAACCATTCCAGCCTCTTTCTTCTTTGCCTCTTTAGCAACCAGTTTTGGACAGTTCTTTATGATATGATCATTTCCTTTATAGTACTTGCAAAACAATTTTTGCTTTTTTGATTTCTTTTGATCTTTGTCTTCCCTCTTCGATTGTGCATAATTAGCAGATTTCTTCTTACTAGTTGAAGAGCTCCATTTTCCTTTGCCCTTCTTACTAGCCAGGAAAGCTTGATCTACAACATGCATAATGGACCTATTCTACCTGGACTGATCCTCCTGCAACAAAATAGAGTATAACTCCTCATATGGCAAGGCATTTCGATTGCCCTTTATCATCAAACGAAGAGTAGAAGCAAAACTCTGATATGAATCAGGAAGACCATTCAGAACGGTCTGCACAAGTGAGCTATCTGGTATAACCTCATCAATAGAAATCAACTGTTCCCTCAAGTCTTTGATCTTTGTTAGAAAACTCTCCATAGAATCATCTTCATTCATGTGCTCGCTCTCCAATTGTTTTCGGAGGTAAGCAACACGAGTCTCATTCCTAGCTTGGTACAATGTGGTAAGTGTATCCCAAGCATCCATTGTTGTTTTACAAGAGAGAATGTGAGAAATATTGGCATGTTTGATAGACAAAGCTATCAATGCATGTGCTTGGGCATCTCTACCATCCCAACGAATTTTCTCTGCAGTAGGTGTAGCAAAAACCGCAACACAAACAAGAATATGTAGAATATAATCATCTTCGACACCTTCTGCATCAGCTTCAGTACCTGCAGCTGTAACAATTGCAGGTGTGATAGGATGTTTTTCAACACCATATAAGCCGATAACAGGTAGTTGGTACCATCCAACTTATCCTCAACCGCCAACATATGGAATTCATCACTACTTTAAGCCATGGTCGGTGACTAAAACACCTTGATGCAGAAAATTGATTGTATCTAAAAAAGTTGAACAGAATTGCCCACACGAATTCTGTTAGACTTGTAGCAGACTTTGAGATGCTTATAATGGCGAACCTAAACTAGTATATACCTTTGGCACAAAAAGACAAAATAGCCTACACAATCACTGTGATAGTGCATTCGGAGGCCAAAACGATCTCATTTTGCGATTTCAACACCGCAAAGCAAAACAGTTTTGATCTCTGAAACACCCTGAGTATATGTACCAAATTTCGTGTGATTCTGAGGCTGTGACCGGAGGGGTGTCAACAATGCCCTATATGAAGCGATGACCTAGTGTGATACCAATTGTTGGAGTTAGATGTCTGCGGAAGCATGCGAACAACACAAGGAAGAAGAAGAAGCTTAGAGCTCAACACACAATACTGAATGTATTACTTGAAAATGTACAAAGATGAGTAGCCCATTAGGGTGATAGGCGTATATACAAGCTGGGGGAAAAAAACCTCCTAAAGAGGGAAAAAAGTGCTCTGACGGTCCTAGTGTGTTCACACACATCACTATGTAAATATATCAACATGAGACACTATGGTAATCAAAGCTTGAACTTAGGGATACATGTACAATAAGTGTAGAGGAGAAAAAGTAAAAATCTCTAAAGAGTTTTTTAATCGAGGGGAATGATGGAGACATTTAATCTCCAAAAGACAAGCTATACCTGAGTTTAGAACATCTCTATATCAAGCATAACTCAAAACCTTCTTCAATTTTGGAATTATTTACCAAAATATGAACATTTAACACTTCTGTGAGTTATGACTTTACTCAGAAAATTCTCCTTCACAAAACTCAATCATTGACTGATGGAATGATTAAATTTTTCTATGAAACTTTAACTCAATACTCTTCTAATGTTTGTGCAGCTACTCCAAGTGAAAGTTCTTCAAAAGAACTTACAAAACTTTAGATTTATTTCAATAAGTAAACCTATATCTGAAACATACTTTCTCTACATGCGACTTTCACATATGAAACTTTAAACACTTGGTTCTCTCAATCTAGAACCTGTTTAATGAAATACTTTTAGATATAGATAGCTTGTGCTCATCTGTGTAAAAGTTTACACTCTACACTAAGATATGATCAAATCTTTGATCATTGAGATTGTGCATGTTTCAGAAGTCACTCATTTCTTTTACACATATGAATGCTCCTACTCACAATTCTCTCAACCTAATTACAATTAGACTCTCAAATATTGACCATAGATGCATCAACTATAGAATTAGAGATATACAAAAGCCTTTCTCAATTGGTTAAGCACATAAGGAGAATTTTGAGAAAAGTCAAGGTGAAATTCTCTGAAAAACTTCTATTCACTTGAACTTACATCTGATCGAAAATTTTCACACTCAAACTCACTTTTTCATCATCTAGTCATCCTGTATTCATATATAATTCTTCTCTCCTATATTAAGCATCAATATACAAGTATATATAGGTGTATATATCAAGATTCGTCACTAATCCAAAGTGTATATAAGCTATTTAAAAGAATAATATACATGATTCTGGAAACCATCTCTCTCTCATCCTTCTCTTCACTTTATGCTTCATCCTTTCTTCTTTTCTTCATTCTTCATTCTTCAATCCTCTTTGTAATCATCAATTTATGATTGTCTTGATCCAACAGCTCCCCCTCAATCATTAATTCTGATTACTTGGCTCTTCTTTATACCTACCATGTCTTTAGACCTTTGCAACTTAGGTCCATCCAAGCTCTTTGTTAACATATCTGCAACTTGATCTTTTGTAGGAGTATACATGATCTGTATCTCTTTGTCAATCACCTTTTCTCTCAGGAAGTGATATTGAATCTCAATATGTTTGGTCCTAGCATGAAACACAAGGCTAGCTACCAAATCAAAAACTCATATTGTCTCCGGAAGGAAAGGATGGATGGAGAAATGGGCTGGATAGAAAGGTGGATGTTCGAGGAGGTAGGCTAGGTTGCGTAGGTGCGGAAAGGGTGGGGGGAATGGAGGTGACAAAGGCTTCTGCTACAACACTATCAAAGGATATGGATGGTCTGGGAGAGGTAGAGTGTTCAGGGGAGATTGGAGGGATGGGAGGTGAAAGAGGAGCGGTTGGAGTGGTGGGTACTTCGGTCACCGTAGTGGTATGTACAGTAGTAGTGTCAGGTGGGGAGTCGATGACAATGGTATCTTCTGCCAAGGAGCCTTCAGGGATGAGATGCGCTTCCCTGGCCTGTTCTGAAGATTGGCCATCTGTTGGTACACGAACGTATTGACCGGGTTTTGTTAGTAAGTGAACTCTGCGCGGGTCAAATTGTAGTAACAACTTCCTCTGCAAATATCTTAATGCTTCATTTGTGCCTACTGATTTAACAAGTTCCCTGAAGCCTTTGATGTATGCTTCTTTGAAGCCTCTTGTGACGAGTTCTTGTTCTATAAGCGCTTGGCTTTCTTCCTCAGATAACTTTTTGCGTGCCCAAACTTTTTCCATGGTGCGATATAACTTCTTGATCGCTAGTGTGTAGACCGCTGCTTCATATGTCTCATCTTCGTAAGTGCTTGTGTCACCTTGGGTGTTAGTATGTTGTTCCTGCTCATCAGTCTACACATTCTCTTGAGAGTCATGAGTGCCCTGGCTGGCTTCATCATTGCCATCTTCATCATCGGTTTCAATTCTTTCTTCTTCTGAGCTGGATACTACTTGTCCTTGCTATTGATCAGGCGGAGTGGTAGGGTAGCTTGGTTGTTCATATTCTTGAGAGAAAAACTGTCCTTCAGAAAACTGAAATTCATTTGAAAAGGCATCCGGCATCTCAAAATCAAAAGTTGTATTCAGTGGTTCTGCTTCTAGGTTGGGTATCGAAAAAGAAAACACTTCCACACCTATAGAGGCGGGAATGCCTGTTGCAGTGGTGGTAGATTCCTGGACGGTAGTGGCCTGAGAAGTAACTGCAGTGGTTGTGCCTTCCGTAATCACTGGTCTTGATAGACGTATGCGAATGGGTTGTACAACTGCAAGGGGTTCCGTAGGAGATTGCTCTGGAGAGGGTTGAGGTGATGGGGACTCGGGAACTTGTAGGCATGAGATAGTTCCTCGCATGCGCTTTCCTGCACGTCCCTTGCTAGATTGTCTGGCTTTCTTGGCCTTCCCTTTAAATGCCTTCAACTCCTCACTTTTCATTGCACGCTCTATTGGCAAGTCGTATGCCAAACACATATAAACAATGCGCGTGAGAGCGCATCATCCATGGATGACTTTCTTTCTCTCCCATCTATGCTGTGCTAGATACAACTGGTCAATATTCTAGCTGGCGAGGTCTACTGTTTGTGGTCCAATACAAGATAAATGTAGTCCAAACAAAATACGTTTGTGGGGCATGGTGAATCGATCCTGAGCTTGGAATGCAAAATGTTGCATATATATCCTTAAAGGTTTAGAGAGCTCAGGTGTGATCCCTGAAATATCTTCCCACTTGATGACATCTCTACGTTTCATTGGCTCTGGATTTAGCCTCTCTCGCTCTTCGGAGTATGCGGTCCATGTATCTTGATTGCAGCTCTAATCAGATCTTTAGAAAGGTAAAACTTCTTAAATGGCGGACCATTTACCAAGGAAGGCAAAATGAATGTGCCTGGAAAATCCTTGTTTTTCAAAGTCGTCAATGTGGTTACTAGGTAATAGCATCTATAGAAATCTGGTTTAGGCAGTGGATCACTGTAGCTCTCACCCAAACATGCTTCAAGTCTTCTGTGTTCTGTAGTGCTTCAAACTCTCTTGAGAAAAACTGGTACTTGCCCCATGTACGGTTATCAAAAGTCAAATTGGCATCAAAGATAAAATCTGCGTCTGCCAACGGTCCTGCTAGCCCTTGAAACCAATGTGAGTTATAATGAATTTTTTCAGTATATCCCCTATGAGGGTCATCGATCGGCATGGGTCTTGGGAAGCCTTGAAATTCCGGTGGTTGAGCCGTCGGATGGGGCTCAGCTAGTAGTTCCCCAATATTGGCCATAAGTATGCTGGGGCCAGCTTCAGATGGTCCTTCTGTCTGCATAGTGATGAATGCGAGTGTGGAGAAGATCTGCTACAAAAGATCAACACATTAGCATGGAAATTAATTATGATCCCATTAAAGTGAGACCGCAATTCCTTTCCATAACTGATGTGTAACCCGTGTAGCCGAGTGTTGTGAGGTGGTTTATGGAATGATTTGTGCAAAACTAATGTAGGACTTTGGACACCTACATGCTTCAGATTATGCATACATTGCTTGATGAGATGCTATCACAAATGATGTTGGGTGTAGTGTGTGAATTTGTACAAAGTTCAGTTGTGGATGAGTTATTACAAGGGTAGTGTTTAGTCGGGGTGGGAGGAGTGTTAGATAACGGGTTCTCAAAAGATGTCTGGATACGTTTCGGTACCCATTTCCTAAGAGTTCTTAAGCAGGTGGTATGTTTCTACAGAGGGGCAAAATGTGATATTAGATATGGTGGTGGTGAGGGATGAATAGGTTTCTGAGGGGTATATAATACATGGCTTGAGTGTTGAGCTATGATACACTGTTTGGGTACCCAGATCTACGTGGGTGTGGGTCGATTCGTAAGGTACTTCTTGGCGATCTGAATCTATCGACTATTCGTACTTGTAGAAGAAGGTCGAGGTGATGTCGAATACGGACTCTGATTTTTCCTTAACTTCTTCTTGTCAATGTCTGCATCGTTGAAATCTGTCGGTGCTTTCTGTCCTTTTGGCACTCATATTTTTCTCGTGCGTCTTGCTTTGTGATACTGATACGACTTTCCTCCTTGTGTCATCTGATATGATCGTTGGTTTGGGTTCCTCCGTTGTGGTTGACTCCTTCGTGGTTGAGGTTGAGAGATCGGATGGACACTCTACTTTGGAAAAGAAGGGAGGTCCAACACTTGCAAAACCTGCCCATTAGGAAGTGCTCCGTTTTGTATCAAAAATCTAGGCTAGTCTGTAGTAAGTGTGGAAGGATGGGCATCGCAGGGTGTTTTGCCCATGTGGTTGCTGATGCAGTCCACCTGACCGCTGATGTAACCCACCTGACCGCTGATGTAACCCACCTGACCTGCAATTGTCCCCATTTGTCCTGCAATGGTTCCCATTTGTCCGCTGTTGGAAGACTGGGGGAAAATCTCCTGACAATATTTTGTCTGGCAATGATCCATCGCCAAGCTCTCATGGGTTGACTTTGGAGGGAGCGTGCTTAGCCGAGGTATTTGGCCAAATATCTTCCAGTCCTCCGTCGCATGCATTTCATAGGATCTAGGGTTATATACCTCAGGCGGAGTGTTGTTAGGGAAGTCAAGTAGTATCACTCACTGCTGATCTAAGGTTCCAATCTGTAAGGAGCCTTGTCTAAGCTTTAGGTCCACTAAGTGATCGTATAGCCAATCTTGGCCAAGGCTTAGGGGTTCTATCAGGTCCTCGTCATGGCACACTAGTAGCTTCGCTGTCATGGTCACGTCATGTATGAGGATAGGAAGGTCCACCTCATCCATGCAAGGGGTTTCCATGCCTCCTAGCCCTATGAGGTATGCCTCAATTGGCCACATTTCTATTCATGAGTCCTTATAGTGGGACCATCTAATCGCACTAGTCGCAGCACTTGAGTCAATTAAAGCCCTGAGCTCTTAGCAAGGGCTGCCGTGCTCTAGCGTGACTATAATGAACGGTCTCTTATCCACTATGCTAGGATGAGTGGTTGACTTTACTTGACACAAGGCCATGGGTTATCTGGATGTTGTTTCCAGATGGTTATAATGTTCTCTCCCTAGTCCTTGTCGTCTTAGCTTCATGCGCTTAATGCGTTCTATAGCTTCTGCCTGAGCTTCAGCTCATATTCTATTTTCTTCCTCCTTACGCTTCTTCGCCAACGCGAGTCATCTAAGCATGTCCTCAGTAAGAGGTTCCTGATATAACTTGACTCTACAACCACTAATGTAATTAGGCATTATGTTTCCTTCTAGGGTGGCTAATTGTTCTGCTCCACTTGTCGAGAGTCTGTTAATGATCATAGGTCCATAACCTCACTTTTCTAATTTTCGTGCATGTTGTTTCAGCGTATACACTAGGACTAAATCTCCTTCTCTTAGGCCTTTATCTTTCACATGTGCATCGAAATAGGCTTTCTGTCGCTTCTTTGCTGCATATATTCCTGTTGCTGCTTTCAGCGTGGTTTCTCCTAATCGTTCCAAGTCCATTATTCTTGCCGATAATTCATGGCCGGTCCACTGATGTTCTTGTGCAATCTTAAGGGTCGGTATCAAGAAGTCCAAAGGAAGCACATCATTCTGACCAAAAACCATATGAAAGGGAGTTACATTGAGTACAGTCTTGTAGGCCACTCGATATGCCCAAACAACGTGATGTAACTATTTGTCCCAATCTGAACGTTTGTGGTTCACAAGTTTCGTCACTACGTTACAAAGGACCTTGTTAGTGCTTTATGCCTGACCATTGGCTTGAGGATGATATGGTGCGGATTTCTTGTGAATCACCATAAAATCCTATAACAAATATTCAATGACTTGTTTTAGAAAGTGAGTTCCTTGATCACTCACTAACTCAATAGGCAATCCATATCTTGTTGTTTCTAATACATGTTATTTTCTCAGCAAAACACAATTATGAAGTCAAAACTCAAAAATGTTACCTGTACCATTCAGACGAGACAATCACGATTCTGTGAAAATAGATGATTTTCATCTCCAGTACCTTTCTTCATCAATTTCTCACTCAACACATCAATATTCAGCTCTCTTCATACACTCTCAACAGAATTACACAATAGAAGCTCACAAATCTCCATGGATACACAAAGAATAGACTCAACAAATCAATGAAACCACACAAAGAGGAGAAAACACGATTTTCAGCAGGAAACTCTCTCTATTCTCTTGGATAGCATGTGAACAATTAATTAACCAACCCCCTCATAATAGAGGACATTGTCTTATATACATTTTCAAGTGTCCCTTTTCACACTTGAATTTTGGTCCTTTCCTCTATTATTCTAAAAATATGCTATCTAGGAGTTTCCAAAAATTCTAGAAAAATTACATAAAATTCTATTCTACATAAGGAAGACTCTTCCTTATTTTTACATCAGTTGCATAAATATTTTTACAAGTTTTTGGCATTTTACAATTATTTTTCATAAAAAATGCTTCAAAAAATACATCTTCTAACATCCTTCCCCTCCTAAACCTTTTGGCTCCTGACAAAAGACTTTCCTGCTCTTATGTCATGATTGCTTTCTTCACTTTTTCTTTCTTTGATAGACTTGTGACAGTAGGTCATGACTTTTCCTTTCTGTAATGTTCAGGTTATTTACCATTTCAAACAATGCTTTCCTCCACTGTACTACGGCTTCTGGTTTATCAATTACATCCTTTTTCAAATATTTTGTGTAAGCAGCTTCATATGCAGTAAGACGAGACTTGGTGACTACTGACAAGTTTCCGAATATTTCTGACTCTCTCTCAAAAAACCCATAATCGAATGCATCTTCAAAAATTTGTAAATAGTGACTGCCCAAAAATATTATTCTGCTGTAGTATGCCATTAAACAGATTCTATCGGGTGTTTCACTAAGATCAAACAATAATGAATCAGTAGGAGAATTGAAGCCAATGTAATTTAATATTCTGACATCTGTATCTGTGTATGTCTCTATACATGCCAGAATTAGTCTCATAACTCTGATCAGTAAAATGCATGCAGGGTCATTCACATCTTTGTATGTAGCTATAACAGACTCAGCTGTATCCACCATGTAGTTTTTTGTAGGCCATGTTCCTGCCTTTGGACCTTCTATTTTTGGGAAATTCAACCATTTAGGTGGGATTTGTCCTTCTCTCCTTCTTTCCCAAAAAACTGTCCATTCTCTTCTTCTTGCTACTAGGCAGTAAGCTGGATTAATTTTCAATTGAAGAGGTGCTTCCTTCCAAATTTTCTTGCATTCTTTATTTGCATCCAACCATCTATTCCTCCACTTTGGATTGGCTTTCTCAAATAATTCTTTGGTCACATTAATATCTTCTTCATATTCTAGATATTTATTTGGAGGTAATCCAACTCTTGCCAATTGATAGTTCTTGATACTCTCCATGATCATGCATAAAGGTATGCCCAGTATGCAGCCCAATGATGCTGGTCTGGATTAATCCCCTTATTCAAAGCAAATGTGACAATTTGATCTTCATATTCATCATGCATTTTTCTGATAAAATCCATTCTAGATTCTCTATTTGTCAGCAATTTTTGGACAAATTCTTCTGAATATTCTTCCTCTGGTATTTTATTTGCTGGTTCACTGCCATATTGTGTTCCATCATCGTTTCCTACTTCATATTCTTCTGTATATGTAGTCTCTATATGTGTTTCTTCCTGAACTTGTGGCTTTTCCAGCTTTTTCTGCAATTCTTCTATTGTCACCATCAGACTTCTGTTATGTATTGCCCATATCTCTCTTTCTTTTATCCATTCATTTTTTTCCTTTTCCATCCTTGACTACCAATCACTCCTTTCTTTTTCCATATCATATGCAACTTGTTATAACCTCTCATTGATGTAGCAGCATGTGTACTAGCCTGCTTCTCTAGTTCCTTGGCTTCTTTCAATTCCATTTGTAATCTCTTAATCTCCTTGTGCAATTCTTCCTTTTCTTCCTCTGTCATCTGAGCAGTCTTGCTTTCATCCTTTAACTGACCTTCCTCTAATAATAGCCTGTTTATTTCCTCATTTGCTTTAGTCAAAATTTGATAAGAAGTCTGCAAAGTTCTATATCTTCCTTCAATTTTTCTCAGCTCCATTTCCAATTTATTATTCTGCTCTGTTAGTTTTACACTCTTTTCTTCTAGATATTGAATTCTATTTTGTTTCTGTACTTCTAACTCCTCCAAAGCAATTATTCTGTTTGTAAATTCCTCATTTTTCTCCTGCACCCTCCTCAATTGTTCTGACATTTGTTCCTTTTCCCTTTTGTGCTCCTTAATGATCATACTGCCTTTCTCAAATTCAGACTCTGCTACCATTCCTGAAATGATCATATTCCTGCTTGAAGATCTAAACTGCTCAATGTTGCTCATAATAATCTGGCAAGCAGATCTTATATTCTTGGGTATTCTTTCCAACCCCACTTCCATTTCCATTTGTTTAACTTCTATTTGTTTGTCTTCTTTGAACTCATTCTCCTCTTCCTCTTCTTCTTCATATTCTATAACCTTAGCCTTTTGTCCTTCATTGCTTTGATGAATTTCCAGTGTTTCTTGATCTACAACATCTTCTTCATATTCCAATGTCTGATTATCCTGGTTCTCTTGTCTTGATCTATCTTCATCTGCCTTTACTTCTTCTACTTTGTTATTCTCCAATTCTGGTTGTTCTTTTGCAGAAAGCTATGCTTCTTTTACCTGGATTGGGGTTTCCTGAATTAAAATTGACTCAGTTTTCTCACTGAATTTTATTTGATCATGGCTTGTCTGCTGTTTCTGCCCTTCTTCCTGCTCATCAATGTCCATAAGATCCATTTCTTCTTCTTGTCCTTGATTTTTGTTGGTTGTAAATTCTTCATTACTCTTCAAATCATGAAGTACATCTTTTATACTTTGGATAATCTCCTTTTCTACCACTCCTTCTGTAACTTCTTGAACATTCTTTTTCACTTCTATTTCCTCTGTTTCCTGAACTTGATCTGCACCTTTCTATTTTATGGCTGGACTGCTTTTCTATGCTTCTTTTACTATTTTTGCTATGCTCTCATCTAATTTAAAATAAGTTTGTGAGGGTTTTATCCACATTGACTTTATTCCTGTAGGAACCAGCCCACAACTGAATTCCTCTCTTACTTTACTCTCCTCTTCTGTCATTACTGCTTTACCTTTCATCATCCTTCTTTCTTCTTCAGGACTGATTTGCATAACTGCCTCTTCTTGAACCTACTTCTCCTGAGACTTCTTTCTCAAATCTTCAGGTGTTTTCTGTTTCTCAGTGGCCTGTGTAACCACATTAGAGAGTACTTAGAACTGAAAAATTCAGACTTTTTAATAAGAAACTTTCAATGTCACTTTCAGAGTTTGAGGAAAAATGTGAAGATCCTCCAACTCCTGGTTTTTCCACTTTTGACTCTTCTTTAGCAGTAAATTCCTTCTGCTGTTCTCTTACTGTTATTTCTTCTGCCTCTTTTATAGTTACAGTTTCAACTACCGATTTTCCCTTCTCCTTCTTGGTCAACTTCTTCTTTTGCACTGGTTTCTTTTGAACCTTCTTTTTTACTACAATCGTGGTTCTGGTTTCTGAAGGTCCTTGCATTTCTTTGAAGTATGCTAATAGCTCTACTTCCTTTTTAACAAATACCTCTTCTGTTTCGGCTGCCATCATTTGATCATGAAGTTCCTCATAATGCTCTACCTCCTCTTGAACCCAATCTGTTGTCTTGCAAGAATAATCTTCCAGCATCTTTTGATATTGTGCCTCATACATTGCTCTTTTGTTATTTCATTGAGTTAGATAAGTGTATAACTGTTCTTTGCTTGTTTGGGGTGGATGAGGATCACTAGAGGATTGGACCTACTTCTGCGCAGCTTCATGTTCTTCTTTTGTAGCTTCATCCAGCTCTAATTCAACCTTTCTTGGGTCCAACCTCCTTTTCTTTACAGGAACCACTTCCTCGGATATTACCTTTCTTTTCATCCCTGCTCCCCTCATGCTGGTTGCTCCTTCTATTTCTCTCACAGACATTTTCTTGGGAGGACTCTTGATCCCTGACATAAGACTTCTGAAATATTGTGCCTCTGGAGCCAGTTTCAACTGATCCTCCATTCCCAATACATGATAAATGATCCTGGTTAAAAACTGGGCTCCATTCATGAATTTTTTCTGTTCCCAGTGTTTTGCTGCTTCTTTCAGCTGTTCATGGATGTATGGTGTCACATCCATTACTCCAAAGTGCTTAGTTCTATCCTTGTTGTTAAACATTAGCAGTGTAACAGATTTATGTGGCATGGTATACCTTGGTAGCTTTGGGAAGCAGAAATATTGTAAGAACATCCTTGTGGCATATTCTTCATTCTCTCTTCCTTTGAAGTCAGTGAATTTAGAGTACCCTGTATAGGTTTCCTTATTCTTCTTTACAAAGATGGGGTCAAGCTTGGTTCCCATAGGGTAGAATTGTAAAGCTGCTCTGATATGCTCTGCTTTTATGGTGACACCCACCTCCTGATTATCCTTGTTCTTGACTTTGCACCGGAAATAAGCATCATTCCCTTTTCCTATTTCCAACAGACTACTCATTACTTGTGCCACTCTTTCAAAATCAATGAAGAAGATGGGCTCTTCCAATAATTTGTGTATACCAACTGCCTTCCATCTTTTCTGATTGATAGCAACCCTTTGAAATCTGTAAAATTCTTGACACATCATGGTATATTTGTATCCACCTACTCCCACTGTGAATATATGCTGTCCAATAATACTTAGGGTTTCTTTGAGCTCCTTCACCACCTTCTCTACCTCTGGAATCTCTAGTTCCTCATCAGATTCCAGGTTCACCTGCTCTTCCACAGCTTCACTGTCTAGGAACCAATGTCCTCTTGATAGGGTGACTGATTCTGCTTTGAAGTCATGAATTGATAACTCCTTTGCATTCACCATTCTGAGGAAAATATAATACACAAAGAAAAAACTCCACCCACATGAGTCACAAGAAATAAAAAAGTAATATTTATTTTGAGATGTCATGACATAAGAATGAAAATAAAATTCAAAATAAATTCTGTTTCTTCAAAAAGACTCAATTAAAGTGATCATTACAGGTGTAGGAAGATGTCTAGTGCACTCCCTTTTCTCAACAACTCTTTTGGAGAAAAACAAAACATTTATCAATGATAGAAAAATTAATACAAAATAAATAGAAATCTACTACCCTTCTACCTAGATCTTGCTTTGTGCTATATAATTTTGTAAAAAGGAAAAAAAATAAACAATTTTTCTCAACTTTTCTCTCTCTCTTTTTTTTTTTAATAACAATGATTCCTTCTGTTTTTTTCTTGTTATTTTTTTTCTTTTACTTTTTCTCTCTTTTTTTTCTCTTCTTTCTTTTTTTTTAAATAATAATTTTTTTTTCTATTTCTTTTCTTCCCCTCCTAATTCTCTTTTTAGAAAAAGGATAAGGTAAAATATTTTTGTCATAATTTCCAATGTGTTATGATTTTTCTAAATACAGATCAAATATGGATGATGTTTTTTCCATTGAAACAACTCTGATTTTTTGACCCAATACTTTTTAATTCTAGTTGTCCTGGTTTCAGGCAAACATCCATTTCCTTCTGATAAGTATTTTGTATGATTTTTTGGTCTCCATATCCATTTTGTCCTGGATTTCTGTTTTGATGAGCGGACCTCCTGTAGACTTTGATTCCATATGCTTCTTGTTCTGATGTTTTGATTCTTTAGACAATGCCATGATTGCCACCTTCTTCCTATCTCTCCACCCTTCTTTGTTCTTCCAATCTTTTGCTGATTTTGATTACATGAAGCTTGATCATTTAACATTTGTATTGGTAATGTCTGTGTATCTTCAAATGCAAAAGTAAATCCTTCCAAGTGTATATCATGAACATCTGATTGAATTTCCTGTTCTTCATTACTCAATAAAAATATTAAAAACCTTTTTTCATTTGTTTTTAATTTAAGCTTCATTTTTTCAAAATCCAAAATCACTTTACCTTGTTGGAGCCATGGTTGACCTAAAATCAATTTTTCAGACATCAAATGATCTGGCCATTCTTCACAGTCTATTTTCATATATTCTTCATTGAACTTAACTTTAATAGACAGTGAAGACATGCTTTGTACTATTTGACCTTCCAAAGTTTTGATAAAGGTTCTGCTTTTAGTTCTTTTTATGTTAAATTTACTTACCAAAGCTGAACTAATCAGATTCACTTGTGCTCCAGAATCTATCAAAACCCTAATTTTTTTATTTTGAAAATCCATTGTCATCACAGGCAAATGTTCTTTTAGTTTTAGAGGAGTTTCATACAAACAGACTTCCCTAAGATCTTTGGTTTTTCTTATCCTTTCCTTTGCTTCCTGTTGAGCCTCTTTTCTAATGTCTTCCTCTTCTTTTTTCCTATTTTGAGCTTGTTGCAACCTTCTCCATTCATCAACAGTTAATGGGCAGTCATACCTCTTGACTCTACATCCACTTATGAAGTTTGGCATGATTTCTCCGTCTATGTTAGCTAGTTGAATGGCTCCACTGTTGCTTATCTGATGTATAATATATGGTCCATGTCCTTTTTTCTGGAACTTTTTTTGATGTTCTTTGACTGTGTAAGCCAAAACTAGATCTCCTTCCTGTAGATCTTTTTCTTTTATGTGAACATCATGATAAGATTTTTGCCTTTTCTTGTCCACATATATACTCATAATGGCTTGGAGTCTAGAAGCTCCCAATTTTTCCAATTCTATTACTCTCTCTGATAGTTCATGTCCAGTCCAATTGTAGTGACTACCTACTTTTAATGTTGGAATAAGGAATTCCATAGGTAGAACTGCATTTTGTCCATATACTAGATTGAATGGTGTGTTTCCTATTGCAGTTTTATAAGCCACTCTATAAGCCTATAGGACATGATTAAGTTGTAAATCCAAATCATCCCTGTTTGTGTTTACTAATTTTGACAGTATAGTACAAAGTACTTTATTAGTACTTTCTGCTAACCCATTAGCTTATGGGTGATATGGGGCTGACTTTCTATGACTGATCAGGAAATATTCAGTGATGTTTTCTATGATTTGGTTTACAAAATGGGTCCCCCTATCACTTACCAATTCAATTGGAAGTCCAAATCTGGTGATAATATTTTCATACAGGAATCGGCAGTAGTATGAGCATCATTCCTTCTTGTGGCTTTGGCCTCAGCCCACTTTGTCAGGTAGTCTGTAGCCACTATGATGTATTCAACATGGGATTGTTTTGCTGGAGGATGTATAGGTCCAATGAAATCCAACCCCCATTTACTAAAGGCTCTTGCTGAAATTAATGGAACTAATGGCATATTATCTCTTTTATTTGGTTGACTCACCCTCTGACAGACATCACATCTTTTTACATAGGTTCTTGCATCAGGAAATAGGGTTGGCCACCAAAAGCCAGAATATAAAATGAGCTTAGCAGTTCTGTCACTTGAGAAGTGTCCTCCTGCTACTCCAGAATGTGCCATTTCCAACATTTCTAGATATTTATTCTCAAGAACACAAATTCTTAAGTATCCATCCATTCCTCTCTTATACAACTGTTCTCCTATCAATTGATATTCTTTAGAGACTACTTGTAGATTTTTGGAATCTGCACCAGCTATCACTTGTTTTCCTTTCTTCTTCCTTTTCAATTCCTCAATGATATTTTCACTCCAATCTGGATTTTTCTGGAACCAATATAGAGTTATGAATTCTGAATCTTGCAATAATTGGCACTTCCTGCAATTAGCAATGTATTTTGTTACATCTTGAATCTTATTAGGCCAATGTACCCCCATCCTATTGAGATTACTTAGGGTGACTACCCTGGAAGCATGAGTGCAAGGGTTCCAACAATGAGCTCTCTTCAGATATTCTTGTTGCTCTTCTTCAGGAGTACAATATTCCAATATGCCTGTGTGGTTGAGATGATACAAATGCCCAGCTAGTAACATAAAGTTCCTGCTTTGTAATACTAAGTGTGCATTGTTCCCAACTGTTCTGCAAGTTCCCATGGTTAATAATGATACTAAAGTCATGGCCCACTCAAGAACACTCTCTACTTTGAACAAATAAGTGTCTGGCATATCGTCATCTAAAGGTGAACTGGGTTCTTTAGACTGAATTCTAGATAAATGATCTGCTCTCAAGTGTGTTTTCCCTTCTCTGACCACCACTTCAAACTCAAATTCCATTAGTAAAAGAAACCATCTGACTATTCTACTAGTGTGACAAGGTTTATTTACCAAATATAGTAAAGCTTGATGGTCTACAAAGAACTTAAACTTGTTGGCCAAAAGGTAATGTCTATATTTCTTTACAACAAATATCATGCCCAATCCTTCTCTCTCAGTGGTTGTGTAATTTTTTCTGCTAGATTCAATTGCCTACTAGCATAAGCCACTGGAAAATCTAACTTGCTTCCTTCTATTGGTTGTGCTAACACACATCCTAAAGCATAATTTGAAGCATCCACATGGACATGAAAAATTTTATCCCATTGAGGTGTTTTCAGAATCGGAGCTGTTACCAAACAAGTTTTTAAAGTTTCAAAGGCTTGGTCACACTCCTTGGTCCACTCAAACTTTGTAATTAGGGCATATAAGGGTTTGGCTATGTCAGCAAATTTGTGTACAAATTTCCTATAGTACCCACAATGTCCCATGAAAGTTTGAAGTTCCTTTACATTTGTTGGTCTTGGAAGTTCTATTATGGCCTTTATTTTCTTCTCATCAGTTGAAATTCCATTTTTAGAGACTATGTGACCTAACATTCTTCCTTGTCTTACAAAGAATACACACTTTTCTAGATTTAAACATACTCTGTAGGTTCTGCATTTCCTGAATATATTTTCTAAATCCTGCAAGTGATCTTGTCTTTTTAGTGAAAAAGTACAAAGATCATCTACATAAATTTCCATTACATTCCTCAGGAACTCTTTGAAGATATGACACATCAACCTCTGAAAAGTTGCTGGAGCATTGGTTAACCCAAAGGGCATAACCCTAAAAGCATAAATTCCCCATTCTGTGGAAAAGGTAGTTTTATGTTGGTCTTCCAATGCTATAGGTACCTGATTGTATCATGAAAAACCATCTAAAAAACTATAAACCTCCTTCCCTGCAACTCTTTCTAGAAGATGATCTGTTATAGGCAGTGGATAATTATCTCTTATAGTTGCTCCATTTACCTTTTTCAAGTTAATGCATACCCTAAGTTTCCCATTCTTTTTTGGTACCACAACTATAGGAGATATCCATTCTGTATACTCAATCTCATAGATGAAATTGGCAGCTAATAGCTTCCAATTTCTTCCTTTATTTTAGCAGAGTATTTATCATTGAATGTGTAATGTCTCTGTTTGCTAGGTTTTGCCTCAGGTGTAATAGGAATCTTATGCTCACAGATTTTAGGATCAATTCCTTTCAAATCCTTGTAGCTATAAGCAAACACATCCCTATAGTTTATTGCCAAGTTTCTTAGTGCCTCCTCTTCTTGAGTTGTCATGTCATCAGCCACTACAATATGTCTTTCTTCTCCCTCTTCCTGAGTGATCATGATCTTTTTAGTTTGTTCCTCATTATCATAAGCCTCCCCTTTCTTCTTTTCCCTCTTTGGTTTCATCTTGAGAAGTAGTCTGTTTTCTACTTCATAAGTCTTGAAATTTGCTGGTACATCAAACTGTTGATCTTTATTTGTTTCCTTCTCCTTTTTCTCATGCCCCTGATTTTTTTCTATTTCCTTATGTTTGTGTTTCTTATATTTGCCTGAGATTTTATCTTTTATTGCATCTTCAGCTTTTACTTCTTCCAAATATTGTATTTTCCCTTTTTTCAATATCATTTCTTCTTCTTTGTCCTCTTCTGTTTTGGATACCTTTATCATTTATATTCCAATGTGAAAGACATCATATCCTTCTTCATTTTGAAATTCCACTCCTACATACTCGTCACTGGCTAGATCCATGGTAGCCAAAATTTGATTCCACCCATAGGGCTCAAATTTCTCATCTTTGAATTGTTGTGGTACATAGTTCTCATCTTGTAACTTCCTTCCTTCCAAACAATCTTCTCTTCTCAATCTCCTTTTTCTATTGGTAAGATTTCTTATCATATTGCACTTCCATATTGATGATTCAGTTTCATCCTGGTCTTCCATTTCTGATTCTTCACTTAAATCTTGATTTTGATGTATTTTATACCATTCTTGAGGAGATATGTCACAGTAGTGCCCATTTCTTAGATTTACTTTGGTTATTCTTCCTTTGCTCTGAAGGTATAAGCAATCATTACCCCAATCTTGCACAATTTGCATTTGTCTCATAAATGGTTTTCCTAGGATTTGTTACTATTTCCTCTTGTTTTTGGTGTCTCAGATTCCTCAACTGTTTTTTGAGAATTGTCTACTTCCCCCATTTTGAGTTGTACTTCCCGTATGATTTGTTTACACTTCTGCATCCTTTCATTCTAAGTCTGGCATAGGATAAGCCATTGTGTGATTAGTAGGGCTTGGTCCCTCTTGAATTCTTCCCTTGTATGCTTTTATTAGAGTGTCTAGACTTTGTGAATTTCCTATCTCCGACTGGGTTTGTATCTTCTGAGGAGGAGTACTGTTTGATTGTTCCCTATTTTCTTCTTCCAAATTTTTACCCATTCTTTGTTTCCTTTCCCATTTCCCTTTTTGTCTATTTTTCTTCACCTTTGAGATTGAACCTTCATTTTGTTCCTTAGTTGTTCTTTGTTGTTTAGTTTGTGACCTTGTTATAGCATTTACATTCACTTGGTCAATGTCACTCAATTCTTCTTGTTCCATGATGTTGACTGCTTTTTAGTGGTATGTTATTAGGTGTGTTTTGTTGTTTTTGAGGATTTTTTGGACAATCCTTTATCAAATGTTCCCTGCCACAATCCTTGCAATAAGCTCTCTCTATTCTTAACGTAGGAGGTTGTGGACAGTCTCTAATGAAATGTTCTCCCCCACACCTATAACAAGTTATCTTTGGTCCCCCTTTGAATTGAGGTTTTTGATTGGACATATAATTATTGGTTATATACATGAAAGTGGCAGTATCCATCTCAATTCTCCCATTTCCCAAGTCTAGGGCTTGTAATTCTGGTTCTCTTAATTCATAACCTTCCCATTCTTCTTGATATCCTTCATTCCATTGATAATCTTCCTTGTATGGTGACTTTGTTCTTGAGTTTCCCTCTTCTATTGGTGTGTATTTAATTGGTACCACATTTGTTGGTATAGGAGGTTGTTGCCCAAGCACAGGTCTTGGTTGCTCAATATACCCTGATTCTCTTTGGCTCCCATAATCTCTCTCCTTTATGGGTTGTTTATTATAGAAGCATTCCTCCCTGGTATGATTTGTCCATTTCCTCTCTAGTGAGTACAATATTTGAGTGTTTTCTTATCTTGCAAATGTGGTGGCTTTTGATATGGGCATTGTTGTACCAAATGACTTTCCCCACAATTGTAGCATTTTTTATTTATGTTCATCCTATAGTTTATCAAATTAGTTTTGGTGCTTACTTCTAGGGCTTTAGCAATGGCTTGAGCCAATTCTTCTGCTGGTGGGATTTTATCTTCATTTGATCTAGGTTGATCAAATGCTAACAGGTCTTGGCCTCTGTTATCTTCCAAATCTATTGCTTCTTTTACACAAGCTCCTAGGTCAGGGCATCTTCTGTAGTACACTAGGGTTCTTAATTGAGCACTTCTTAATCCTTCTATGAATAGGGATACTTGTCTTGCCATGGAAGGTACTTCTTCTCTTGGACATCTGTCAATGTATTGCTTAAATCTTCTGGCTGCCTCTCTGACATTTTCATCTTTTTTTTGTTTAAAGCTATGTATCAGAGTGGCTATGCTATGTTTTATTCCAGTCTTTGAGAATTCCCCAATGAAGGCTTCTAGGAAGGATTCAATGTCTAGGTACATTTCCTTTCTCAAAGGGATGAACCAAGATAATGCAGGTCTTGTTAGGGTTAGGCCAAATGATTCAAATTGGACTTTGTAATCTTCTACCTCCTCAGCTCTAATTAATTGCCTAAACTCTGCAGCATGAGCATGAGGATCAGAATATCCTTCTATTGATTTTTCATGCATTTGGCTACTTGATATGGTCTAAGCATTCTACCTGATGTTGCCAATGATGTCTTCTCCTTAGTGAAAATTCATTAAATCCTTCTGGTTCCTTTTCAAAAGGATTTGGGGAAGCATGTGTTCTCCTCCCTTGTTGTTGCTCAGTACTAGTGTAGTTTTCATGTGGTCTTGGTAAGTCTGATTGTCCTAGGTTATGTTCCCAAGGTCCTTTGTCAGCACATTGCCCTAAGTTATTTGAATTTTCTGGGTCTTGGGAGAAGATGTATACACATCCTTGCCTATCCTCATACCTACGATCTTTGAATTGAGCTACTGGTGTTATGTTTAGGGGAACTTCTAAGTTTCTCAATCTAATGAGAAACTTATGCATTCCATCCTGATATACATAGGTTCCAAACCTATTTGTATACATGTATTTGAGGATATTTCTATAATCCCCAGTTTCAATGGGCTCATTTGTTTCATTTAAATTTTCCATGTTGTTTTCTTGCCCTATATTTCTTTTTTGCACTTCCCCTTCCACTGGCTCTATCTTCCTTCCTAAGTCTTGCTTGGCCAATACACTCCTAAAAATTTTAGATTTTGCAATGTTCATTGTTTAGAATAGTGATTTCCTAGTGATCCTTCATGGGCTTGTTGCAACCAACTGCTATGTTCATCATCCTCGACACAACAAGCTAATACACCATTTGTATCTTGTTTGTACATGCTACCTACCAATATTTGATATTTTTGTGATCTTACGATTTCTTCTTTGTTTGTTTTCACATTCTTGTTTGCAAGGCCGAAGGTTAGGACTGGTACCAACTTATTTGCCCATTTAGGAACAATCTCTAAACTGAAAAGATAAGCGTTAGGTAGTTCGTCAAACACTCCTTGCGGTGGCTCTCTTGAAGTGATGCGAGAAAGATGGTCCGCCCTAAGGTGGGTCCTACCTTTCCTGACAACAACTTCAAAGTCGTATTCCATTAGTAAGGGGAAACATCTTACTAAGCGGCCTGTATTGCAAGGTTTATTGAACAAGTATAATAAAGCTTGATGATCAGTGAAAAATTTGAACTTGTTGGCCAATAGATAGTGTCTAAACTTCTTCACGGCATATACCATGCCTAAGCATTCTCTTTTCGTTGTCGTGTAATTTTCTTTCAGCAACATTTAATTGCCTACTAGCATATGTTATCGGCAAATCTAGGTTTCCTTCACCTGTGGGTTGTGCTAGCACACATCCTATAGCATGATTGGATGCATCCACATGGACATGGAATGTTTTATTCCAATCAGGAGTGGTCAGTATTGGTGCTGAGCACAAACGTCTCTTCAACTCACTGAAGGAATTCTCGCATTCATCGTTCCACTCAAAATTTGTCAACAACCCATAAAGAGGTTTAGCTATGATTGCATACATGTGGATGAACCTACGCTAATACCCACAATGGCCCATAAAGGCTTGTACCTCTTTAACGTTCCTTGGTCTTGGTAACTCTGCTATGGCTCTTACTGTGTCCTCATCTATAGATATTCCATTTTTAGAAACAATATGACCTAAGATCTTGCCTTGTCGTACCATGAATACACACTTTTCTGGGTTCAGACACACTCAACATTCTCTACATTTGTTGAAAATTTGTCTAAGCTCAAGGATGTGGTATCTTCTTTGTTGGGAATGTGCACATAAATCATCCACATATACTTCTAAGCTCTTTTGCAAGAACTCTTTGAAGACATGACACATGAGCCTTTGAAATGTTGCAAGTGCATTGGTGAGCCCAAATGGCATCACATGAAGTGCAAAGATTCCCCATTCTGTGGCAAAAGCCGTTTTGTGTTGATCTTCTGGGGCAATGGCTACTTGGTTGTAACCTGAAAATCCATCAAGAAAGCTATAAACTTCCTTGTCTGCAACACGCTCCAATAAATGTTCAGTGATTGGAAGCGGATAACTATCTCTAATCGTAGAGGCATTAACTTTTTTAAGGTTAATACACACTCGCAATTTTCCATTCCTCTTGGGCACCACCACAATAATGGACACCCATTCAGTATGCTCAATCTCATAGATAAATCCATCTTCAATCAATCTATCAATTTCTTCTTTTATTTTAGCTGCATAAGTGTCATTATATGTATAGGGCTTTTGTTTGGTGGGTTTGGCATCAGTAGTCATGGGGATAGTATGAGAGCAAATTTTTGGATCTACTCCCTTCAAATCTCTATAGTGCCATGCAAACACGTCCCTATATTCCCGTAATAGAGCTTATAGCTCTGCTTCTTCTTTTGCACTTAGGTCATCTCCTATGTATGTGCATCGCTCTTTGTTCTCTTCAATGGTTACAACAATTTTCTTGGTCTTTTCTTTGTTATCATAAGCTTCTCCTATAATGGCCTCTCTCTTAGGCATTCGTACCAAAATCTTCCGGTCTTCCACTTCATATTTCTTGAAGTTTTCTGGTACTTCAAACAATGATTCCTCCTCTTCTTGTTTCACTGCTTTTCTTTTCATTTTCTTTTTACTACCTTCACTCCCATCCTTTGAATTTACAGTTTTAATGCTTGTGAGAGGTTCTTCTTCTTTTTGAGTCAGTACTCCTACATCTTCTAGATAGTGCTCCTCTGAGATGAAGAAACTATCCATCAAAATGGACTCTAGATCATCGTCATTCTCTTCTTCTTCTATGACCTCACTAGGATCACACTCTTCTAGCAAGGGTTGACACATGAACACTAAAATATCATAACCCTCCTCATCACAATGAGGTGTTCATTGTTCTTCATTGACTGCAATGTCCATGGTAGCTAAGATTTCTGCCCAACCATGAGGCTCAAATTCCTCATTTGGAAAAATCATCGGTGTATAGGCTGGGTCTTTAACTGGTCTATCTCCTGGGGAAGTTCCTTCTTCTCTTGCTTTTAGATGCTTTTCCTCTTCCTCTGCAACCTTGCACATCCACAAGTGAGTATCTTCATGCAGCTAGGATGGATCAGGTGAACTCCCAGAATGCACAGAGATAGAATCTTCTTTTGCTTTGTGGATAGGATTCCATTGTAGGGGTGGTACATCTTTGAAGGTGTAATCCTTCAAATTGACCTTGGTGGTGACCCCTAAGTGCTGTAAGTACAAGGAGTTGGCTCCCCAATCCTATACTATTTGCAATTGTCATAGGAAGGGTCTTCCTAGGATCATCTCATAGAAATTATTTTTCTCAAAGTTACATATAGCAAATGTGTGTTCAAACTCTACACCACAAGTGGTTAGAGTTATCACTTCAAGCAATCCTAGAGGTCTTTCAAAATGACCGTCTGCCATTCGAAGCTTCATTCTAGTTGGTCTTAATGTGGGTTTGCCCCATCGCTTCCACAATGAGGTGGTTGCAATAGAAACACCAGCACCTGAATCTACGATTGCTTTGGTTGTGTAACCCTGGTAGGTAATCGGAAGATAAGTATTACCTTCTTCACCTTCGCTCATGTACCCTATCTTGTCTAGAGGTATCTCTGGAACTTTTTGCTTAGAGCCTACTTTTGGTATATTGGAATCAAGTTCTGGAACTTGATCCTTCACATGATTCCATAGCTCAGGTTTTGCTTTGAGCAGCTCTTCCACGATGAGATGACACTGAACCTTAGTGTTCTTCACGACATCAGTGTTTCTAGGAACCACCGAGTCTTCATTTCTTACTAGTATTGTGGGAGCTCTGATCTGAAGAGATTCAAATTCCCATGGGCCTGTGAATTGTGGCAACTCTTGTAAAGAATTAGATTCAAAATCTAATCTTTCATCTTCATGTTGCTCTGTTTGGTCTCCATAGATAGACGGAATGTCTTGGGGAAACTGATCATGAAGATCATCAATCTCAGGAATAGGAGGGGGATTATCCTTCTCCTTGGCCCATTTTTCTTCTTGTATTTCATGCAAGAACTCTTGAGAGTATTGTTGTATTGAAACAGATGCTCCCTCATCCATGGAATCAGGAACATATGTTTTCATTTGTGATGAAATCTCTCTTTCAACAACCGGTTGAGCCTGTGGAGGTAAAGAAACCTACGGCTTGTTTACCAACTGCTCTAATCTTTCTAGTAAGCCTTGGAAATGCAAATCTGGTTTAACAGAGTTGGTCTGATTGAACGATTGATTGGTCTCAAGCATAGCCTGAGCTAGCTCTACCATTTTCATGCACAGTTTTGTCCGTTCAATCTCTAAATCTACTCTAGGGTAACTCTTGTCTAGGTTTGCAGCCGTTGGCCCTTCTTGAAGTCGAGCCTGGTAGGCCTTGAACATCATGTCCAAGCCTTCTGGGGTTGGATCTACAAGAACAGACCCTGGTTATGGTTTATTTACAGTGAGTGGTGGGGTGGAATGAGGTGGAGTGGATGGAGCTTCAACATGCAAGGGGCTTTGAGATGCAATATCTTCTATTTTTGTTTTGGCATCTTTCAGGCTTTCCTCTATTTCAGATAACTTTTTATTCCACTTACGATTGGCCTTTTCTCTGGTATCCTTCCATGTTCTTGTTTTCCTCTTACTAGGCTCTCCTGATTCACTTGACTCTCATTGCTTTGCTGGTTTATCTTGTTTTAATGCTTGTGCCCTAGTAACTGCCTGTACAGGGGCCACATTACTACCACTTGAACTTGAATCCGACACTAAGCCTACCACATTGATGGGTGTAACCTTAGGTGCACTAGAGGGATTCCTAGGACACTCTCTTGGAAGATGTTCTTTACCACACTCAAGACAAATGCCTTGTATTGTGATGTTCTCTCCTTGTCCCGGAGCTGGTTGGTAGGACATTCACGAATGAAATGGTCACCTTGACATCTAAAACATGGACCTCTAGGGGCTTCCGGTCTTACTTGTCTCGCTTGGGGCCTGGGGTTGGGATTCGTATACATGACATTGGAGTATTCTGGCTCCCAATTTTGCTCCATTAGTGGTGTCTCATATTGATATGGAGAAGTCTCACTTTGCTCAGGTGACTCTATGTAATAAGCATGTGGACTACCTTCATGGGAGTATTCTGAATTATGAGCATGAGAGTCATTTTCTGAGACCAAAGGGGTTAGTGGCACCAATGCTCTATTAGGGTTCTCCTCCGCCATCATACACTTAATTGGGATCACATTGGCAGGAGTTGGTGGTTGGTTTCCCAGGACTGGCTGTGGCCTGTTTGGTGCCTGATATTGCTGCTGGTATTGAGGTTGATATTGTTGTTGTGGCCTATAATATGGCTGTTGGGACTGGTTCTGATACCTACCCTACTAGTAAGGTTACTGATAATTTTGTCTAACAACCTGCCTGTTATAGGGACAATCTTGAGCCGTATGGTTCGTGTATTTTCTCTCAATAGTGCAATATAGAGCATTAGGGTTTCCTTGGGGCTAAGCCATCATTGGGCAAACATTAGCCATGTGGTATCCTCCACAATTGTAACATCGTTTCAATGAGGTGACCCTTGGCATTTGTCTATTTTGAACTCCTAGCTTCTTGGCAACCTGATCAACTATCTCATCTATCTCAGTGGAGGTTCTGGAGGTATGACTAGTAGAACTGTTAGAATCCTTGTAGAGTTTAGACAGTCCTAATTCCTCACCCAAATTGTCTTCTATGTCAATACATATCCACACACACTCTTCTATGGATCTAGGCTCTTTCAAGTACACATATGATCTCAACTTGGTGCTTAGCAAGCCATCTAAAAACAAGGCCACTTGTTTGGCTGTTGTGGGTAATTCTGGTACAAGGCATCTTTCCAGGTACTGTCTAAACCTTCTTCCTGCAAGTCGCACTATTTCTTGGGGTGTCTGCTTGAAGCTGTGGATCAAGGATGATGTGTTATGCCTGATACCACTCTTGGAAAATTCCACAATGAATTCCTCTAGGAGCTGACCTATCTCTCAATAGTTGCGACTATTCAGGGGTTGAAACCAAGCTAAGGCAGTACCCTTGAGAGTCAAACCAAATGCCTCAAATTGGGTGAACAAGTCCTCAACCTATTCAACTCTCAGCACCTGTTTAAACTCGGCCACATGATCATAAGGATCTCCAAATCCATCAAAGTAGTTCTTCATTGCCTTGACCACTTGAGAAGGTCTAAGGGTTCTTGAGTACTCTCGGGGTCTAGGCAATTCGAAATCATGTTCATCTCTTTGATGCCTATGTGCTCGATATCTCTCTCTTTCAGGTCTTTCACCTTCATGTCCTGATCTATCTCTGCCCACAGTGTTTGCAAAGCTCACCTCTAGTCTCTCTCTAGTTCTTTCCCTCTAGTTTTCATGAGCCTTGGATGATCCTACTCCTTGGAGGCCATGGGAAACACTAGATCTTAGTGGAGGGAAAATTGATTCACCTTGCCAAGTGTATGCATGCCTATCCTGCTCTGTTACCAATAACATTTTCTCTGACGTGTGATCTAGATAGAAAACTTTGCCTGGTATCTCTGGATCCTTGAACTCATAGATGGTGACTATTGGGCTTGGTTGATCTGGCTTGAATCTCCAATAGGCTTCCTCCATTTCTCTCTTCAAGAATAGCTCTACGCTTTTGTTGTCTTGGGAAATCCATTCTGGAGTGATCACTCTAGTCAAAACTGACTTACCTCTAGGGGTCTTCGATTCTCGTCCTAGGTCTCCTTGCTCCAGATCTCCTAGCTCATTCTCAGGAATGATGTTCCCTAACTCATCTGTCCTATCTGGTAGGCTCGTAACCACATACATGGTTCCTTCCTTATCAATGTATGCACCCTCTTCGAACTTGACCACTGGGTGTTCAAGTCCAAAGGGTTGGTTAGGATTTTTTAGTTGGACCACTGATCGTCTTAGACCATCCTCATAGATGCAAGCACCTAATTGGTTGGTCTTGATATACTCCAATTGTGTCTTATAGGGACCTTCTGGTGTTTGTAAATAAGCAGTGCCTGAACTACGTGTGGGTCTCTCTATGTTGAAGGACATTTCTGAATCACTTGTGTCCGAACTTAGTGTATAGGGATACCCACTTAGTTGTTGTGCCCAAGACTTGGCTCTATGGTTGAAACTAGCCTCAGATGATCTAATGCTTTGCTTATCCTTGCCTAGGTGTCTACCAGATCTTAGGTTCATAAGCCTTGTCTACAAGTTCAAAATTTCCCCTTGTATTGCTCAGAATCCTTTGGAGTTCTTGGATTCTCTAGTTTCCCTGAGGGTCAACTTCAAAATACTATATCTAATAATCCATGTATTAATTTTACCATAACCAATGGAAGTTTTGGTAGTACTCCACACGAGCTTTCGAACAAACCCAAAATCACAGCAAACGGATTTCGTATGAGAAAGTTATGCGAGTTCAGGGTTCTGGGGGTTAAAACAAGGAAACAGGATCTCTCTGGGAGCTTAGAACAGGTGATACGATACTAGATTTTCATGATACCATACCTGTGTCTACATGATACCACTTCAGATGATACCACCTTAGACGATACGATACCACCAAGGCGATACCAAGTCCACGATACGATACGAACTCCACGATATGATACCAGTAGTTAGGACGATACGATACCAGTCTATACTCGATACGATACCAGAAATCAGACGATATGATACTAAAGTAAGTCACGATACGATACTGACCCTTTGACCGATATGATACCAAAGGATCGAATGATACGATACCAAAATAAGAGACGATACGATACCACTGAGCCTCGCGATACGATACCTAGTACACCACGATACGATACCACCGGAGAAACTGCGATCTCGATACCAAAACTGGAGGCGATACGATACCAAGTTGGCAATACGATACCAATTAGGCCGACGATACGATACCACTCGGTCGACGATACGATACTGGGACCGACACAATACGATACCACCGGGATGACTGCGATCGCGATACCAGCACTTGATGATACGATACCAGAATGGTATCGCGATACCTCAAGTGGATATGCACGATATGATACCTCAACAAGTATCGCGATACACGGGAGTTCTGGTATCGCAATACCAAAACTCAACCGGATACGATACTTGGTGATTTTGACACCCAAATTCAAAAATTTTTGCAAATATGAGTACCTTGTGTCCTCCTTGTCACTCTTATCAGCCTGTAGATGCAAAATCACCCTCCAAACTTGCGATACGACACTCGCGATACCAGATGCTGTTCATTTCAGCCCGTGTGATACTGAATCGGATTTCTTGGTGCTTTGAGAGTTTTTAAAGTGGATTTCTTCAGCGTTTTTAGCTCTCAACTCCCCTCCGCTTCTTTCTCACAACCACGAATGAAAAACGAGGTGAAGATACAGTCAAAAATGGAAAAAATCAAAGAATATGAAGAGGGGAGAATATGGTTATGATGATGAAGATGAAGAAGTAGAAAAACTCAGAAACTGATCTGAAAATGGTGATTTTTTTACCTTCCAACGTCGCTACTCTACGTCTTACCGTCACATGCTCGTCCTCCAAGCTCTCTCCTCGGCAACAGTGACAAATTTGGTGTCACTCTAGCACAATGGCAAGTACCAACATGAGGAGCTTGACCTCATATATGTCAATCCGCGGAGACATGAGGACCAGTATGAAGACCAAGAGCAAGTGAGGTGCACAAGTGTGTGAGTGAAAGCATACGAGCATGCACACACATACACACACACGCACACAAGGTAAGAGCAAAGAGTGGAACAATGGAAAGCTTCGATTACAAAAGAGCTCTCTTACAAAGCTGAAATCTACAACAAGCTAACCCCAAAAATGAGCTCTCTAGCCCTTTTTATAGGTTTTTGAGTGGTTTTGGCCCTATCGAGACCTAGTGTCCGGCCTAGTTAAAAAATAGGTTCCAAGGCTTATTTGGGGGCTCAAACGGAGTCCAAAAAATATGAAAATTGGTAGGAGGATAGTTCTAATACTCCTCAAGCTCAAGGACTCCTCGGCTTGAACAAAATGGAGTAACAAAAATGGAAAATGGTGTTCACAATGGTTTTTAGTGATAAAAATCACTATTTTTATAGGGATTGCTTCTGAAAATTTGATAGGTGCTTCTTGGAGCTCCCTACTTGCCCCTTATTATTATGTGTCCACTTCCTTGGTGTGCTTCCATGCTTTATCCTTGACCTTGGGCTTCAACAAGTACCCATTCCTATGGAACAAAAATTCAAAGAAGACTATGAGCCACGACCCATTCTAGGTGGACAACAAACAGTTGAAGCTCAAGACACATTTGAAGCCCCATGAACCCCATGGTTAAAACATGCGGAAGAAATTGGGTGCTCTCATGAAGATTGCACTGTGGTGCAAAATTAGGCAATGTGCGTCATCGAACAAACAATACTACAATCCAATTATTTCAAGAACCTAGCATCTAGATGACTCATCCTATCATTTGAACTCCAATACCATCCATACTATGTCATTCTGGCTGACTACAATGCGGAAATACAAAGAGTAACAGGGAAGATCCCCTCCTTTGCGACCCAGTTTCAACCAGAGGACCTCCCCCCATATGCTCAGAAAGGAAAGATCTATCAATCGACATGGGGGCAAAAGCTTCTTGAGACATACCTTGAAATGTTGTGCACATGGAACCATGCACCTTTACATCTACTTTACAATCCATGCTACGACCCAATTTCATGAGGCAGATCATGGAAAGCATTCAATATAAAGGTCCAAAATAATGCTCAATGTAAGGAGTGGCTCAACTATCCCTACATTGCACCACCGCAGGGACCAGCCTCTACAACCTATATGATGGCCACAATCCTCCACCAGCTCCCTCGCTTGAAGTCAATGCCAGATGTGGTGGCCCAAATGATGATTAAAATTTTGGATATGATGTAGTAGGGTTTACCAATGGAAATTACGATTTGGTCTATGACATGAGCACCAACCCTAGCATTTGAGTGGCTTATGCTTGGCATGCACGAATCAAGTACCTCCCCGCTTGTTATAAACAGACTTTCAAAGACATGTTTAGAACAGGATTCTGGGAATATCACTTGGAGGTGTTCACGCCTAAACCCACACACTTGCTCCATCTACTTGCATGCGAACAAGCCATGTAATCCGAGTACTACATGGCACCACAGCCAGACATCCCAAGTGCAGTAAATTGGGAGGCATTGCAAGCTAATTTGGCGAGAGGATTACGGATAGGAGAATACAAGCTATCCACCAACATTCTCCAATACTATATTGACCACCCTACATAATAGAGGTCTGTCAAGGGTAATTGTTGAGGGAGAGTCAAGCAAAAAGAAGAAAAGAAGAAGACAACGAAAGAAGCAGCTTCACTAAAAGGAAATATATGAAGATATATCTCTGCAAGAAGCCCCGCAGGGGCGCAACATCCATCTCTGCACAGAGCCCCGCAAGGGCGCACACACCAAGGAAAAGCACGCAGCTGGAAGGAGGAATCAGGGCCAACAAGTATCACATATGAGGGTGCTTCAACCTCTTGAGTTATAGAGGATTCAGATCAAGGCTTACGAGCTACATCCGCATATGTGCACTAATGGCGTGCGTGGCAAACCGAATCAACCGGCTTGGAGTAATGCAACCAGGTCCGATGTGTGCAACAAGGACAAATCAGAGCGCCTCTAAAACGTAATGCAAGATCAAGAATCAGGCAAAACTAGCCACGGGATGCGTGCGGACAACAAACTGAGGACAAGAAGCAAAGCCTATCAAGGGACGACAGAGACGAAGAGGGGGAGAGTGTTGCAGAACTAAAGAAAGCACAAAGCAGAGAAAAAGACGGGCCCCAAAATTTTTTCGATTTGGACATCATATTTTTGTATCATAATCATTCTTGTAATATATTTCCCGTTGTAAATGCACTAGAGGAGTCCTCTAGATGCATCCCCACATAAGATTAGAGATTTACCCATGTAAAATAGTAGGAAATTAGTCTTTTAGTGAATAAAGTGCCGGCCCCTTGTGTGAAAGGACCATTTTTAGGGCACTAGTATATAAGTCAAATGTGACTCTTTGTAAAGAACTTTTTGCCATTGTGAGAATAGAGAGCACAGAAATTCGAATTTGTGCCTTCTTCACTCTGTATCTTCTTCTCTGTGAGCTTGTATGCATGTGTATTGCTTGGAAAGAGTGCTTGTGAGTGTTGTCTATCCATGAAAGTGTTTATTTGCTGTAGGTAAGGTGTGTGCGAAGTGTAGGAAGTGCTGAAGTGTAGGAAAGTATTTCCCGTGACTCAGTATTTTGCTCATAACTTGAAGTAGGAGCGTCAAAATTGAGTGAAATTACTGCCATTGGATGCGTCTTCTCGAGAGCTTCGAAACGCATATGCTATTCGCTATATTTGAAGCTCGGAGCTGGGAGAAAAGTCCAAAATACTGACGGCTGCTCCACCAAGTATCGTTTCACCATGACCGACAGTTGGAGCTTGTTTGGATAAGTCTTTGCCTTATTTACACTCTTTGAGTAGTTCTTTGCATTGATCATTACATGATTGCATGTCCTCATACACTCGGCTAGGTTTGCATACTCTTGGATTGATAATTAAAAGCGTGTATCCCCACTATATGCACTTGAGAGGGGATTGAGGTATAGTCTCTTTCTCTGCAAGTCCCTAAGTTGATACTTAGGTCAACACACTTTTTGGCGCCGTTGCCGGGGAGTGACGAATCAAACCGAGGCATTCGTGTGATGGTAAGTAGCCTTTTTGCATTGAAGTAAGTGGAGGAGTGGAAATTTTCTCTTCTTTGGTAAGTCATTTTCAGCCGCACTTGTTACTTCTCATTCTTGGAGTGTGTGTAGTGAGTTGTTAGTTTAGGGAAGTGAGTGGAGTGAGTAGAGTAGGAGTAGTGAAAGAGTAGGTCAAGTCTGGAGAGTAGGAGTTAGTCTTTGTTCCGTAAAGTTTTCTTTTTGAAAGCAAGAAAATACCAAGTATAAAAGCCAAAAAATAGTCATTTTGCAATTCACTTGTTTGAAAGCAAGTATCGTGAGCTGCAGTGTCGAGTATCGTGAGAGCTGCGCCAGAGATCGTGAGTGAACAATCGGGCAATCTGGGGTTGCACAGAGCAAGGGGAAGTGACAAAGAGATTATAGGAGCTACCAAGGTGAGCTAACCAACCCTTTTGATCAAAATTTCTCAGCAAATCAAGTTAGGAAAGAAAAACGATCTGCGTCAGGTATCGTTTGGTACTGACAGAGGTGAAAAGGAGTGTTTGGAGTGAGGCAGAGTGTGAGGAAAGGAGAGAGGAAAGAGTAGAGCATGTGTACAACCAAAACTTAGAAAAAAATCTTTCCCAAAATTTGTCTAAGGGTCAAGTATCATTTTGCTCCCGCGGTCGAGTATCGCGATACTTAGCAAGTATCGTTTTGCTCCTGTGGTTGAGTATCGCGATATTTCCCTCCGATCGTGTATCGTTTCATACCGATCGCGATACTTGGTCAGAGATCGTTTTTGACCAGCGATCATTTCGTCTGCGATCGTCTCTGAGAGATCGTTTTGACAGCGATCGTTTCTCTGAACGATCGTGTGCCAAAGATCGTCCCTCAAAGATCGTCGATCGTGTATCGTCTGGTCTTTAGAGATCGCGATACTTGTGCCAGATCGAGTATCGTTTGGTCTTTACCAATTGCGATACTTGATCAGTGTCGTGTATCGTTTCAATCCGGGTATCGTGTATCGTTTTGCAAAGATCGCGATACTGGTCAAAGGTTGTGTATCGTCAGTAGCAAGTATCGCTTCGATCAGGTATCGTGTATCGTCACTTTTGTCGATCGTGTATCGTTTTGGTTTAGCGATCGCGATACCTAGCAAGTATCGTGTATCGTTTGGAGCCAAGTATCGTTTGTGCTCAAGATCGTTTTGATCAAAGATCGCGATATTCATCAGCGATCGTGTATCGTTTGGTTTAAGTATCGTGTATCGTCTTTCAGAGATCGCGATACTTACCAAAGATCAAGTATCGTTTTGTTCAAGTATCGTCGATCGTTTGCTCGTCAAAGATCGTGTATCGTTTGGACCCAAGTATCAAGTATCGTTTCCAGCAAGTATCGTGTATCGTTTGGAGCCAAGTATCGTTTGTGCTCAAGATCGTTATGATCAAAGATCGCGATATTCATAAGCGATCGTATATCGTTTGGTTCGTAGGTCGTGTATCGTTTGTATACAGAGATCAAGTATCGTCTGTAGTCAGAGATCGTGGAATTTGGAGGTTAAGTATCGTGACTTGAAAAGTTATTTTCAGTCAATATTTAGCCAACATTCTTCCCAGAATTCTGACCTTTAGTGAAGAATCCCAGAGGCTAAAGGTTAGCAAAGACTGATCAGAGTTCAGAAGTGGATGAACCTGAGATCCGGAAGAACCCTAGGAAGCCGAAGAAGTGTAATCTCTTCTGTAGGTAGTGTAGCAGAGCCAAGTAACCGTTCACATTATTCAGAGACCTCCAGTGAGTCAGAGGAAGAAATTCCCATGGCTTCAGAGGATATGCAGAACACAGTATCCATGATTGGCACGATGTCAATCATTGAGGGAGAGTACAGGACCTCCTTGGAGTATGTGAACACCAACCAAAATGAGATCCCTATTTATTTGGATGGTCTAAACAGATCAGTGGCTAGGTTAAAGAAAGCGTCAGAGGCTTACATAGTGCCTAGACCAGCAGTCAAGTACGTAGGAGGATTTTACATGGACAAAAGAGATATCCAATATGTTGTCACAGAACACCCAGAAAACATTAATGAAATTGGTGAAGAAAATAATGCTTCAAACTTAAATGGAGGAGGGAATGAAGAGCAAGTAACTACACCTCGGGGAAGATCTACGGTTGCAAGGATATGGAGAGGAGACCTGATTCCCCAAGATGACACCTTAATGGATGTATATTTGATCAATGGGATAGAGCATCTTCTTAGAGCACATTCTTCAATTTGGGAAGCTGCTCCTAATCCAGTCACCATCTATGAGATACAAGATCCTGATTTCTCCACCATCATCACATATCTGGATAAGAATCAGAGAAGATATTGGCCCATAACAGAAGCGGAAAGAGCTGAGTCGAAATATCAGAATATCCCAGTGTTCCCCCCTAGGGACCAAGCCACTACTTCAAGAAACCCACTTGGAACGTCCCATAATGATTCACGTCAACAGTCGGGCCAAACACAACAAACACAACAAACTCAAATCCCAGTCAGACCACCTGTGCAGTTCACAATGCCTGCAAATAACCCTAATTACCGACCTCAACCAACTATTGACCCAAGACATGGAATTCATGCTCCAGTCAGACCGCCGGTAGCAAGAGGACCAGGCATACCAATAGGAAGACCAATTTTCCCAGTGATGCCTAGACCAACCGAAGCAGGAAGACGATTAAGGCTAATCCAAGTTGCCAAATGCATGAGAAACCACTATGATGGCTCTAGTGAACCTTACAATCATATAGCTGAATTTAAACAAGTAATCAGAGCCGAACAGGTAGAAGACTTTTTGATTCAATACGAGTCCTTTGGTCTTACTTTGTCAGACACAGCATTAGCATGGTTTCAGCCATTGGACCCTAATACTTTTCAAAACATGGAGCAAGTATACCAAGAAATGATTGAGGAATTCACTAAGTCGGGAATTAAAAACAATTCTTCATCATTGATCCATAGCTTCAAGCAAGCCCCTACCGAATCAGTGAGATTGGCTGCAAGAAGATTCAAGCAGTATGTAGACCGATGCCCAGTAGAAGAGAGACCTACCCAAAATAAAATGGTGTCATTATTTTTGGAAGGATTGTTGAACGGATCTTTGAGATCATTGGTATATGTAAAGAGAGTTCAGACTTTGCAAGAATGCATGAAGGAATGTATAGATCTAGAAGACAACCTAGCAGAGGACCTGAAAATACCTCAAGGTAGCTTGAAAAGTGAAGATTCGGCCAGTAACACATCAATTCCTAAAAACAATGTAGAGGAAATAGCCGATTTGGTAGCGAAGAAGTTGAACGTTCAAGGACAGAGGAACTACCCCAATAACCCTATGAGAGTACCCATGCTCAGAAGATGTATGCAGTGCGGAGGTGATCATCCTTCTCACTTGTGTACTAGGGGAGTAGTCCCACCACCTGCTTATGTTTATAATAGACCCACTGTCCCAGGATCTCTACAATATTGTAGTATAGAACAAAAATATACAAATCACAGTACAGAAAATTGCCCTTACAATAGGCAGGCGAGACCAGCACAGCCATACATGAGACCTTATGGATACCCTCAGAGAGATCAGGGAGGTGAAGCCTTTAGATATCCCACTTATCAGCCGCAAGCACCAGTGCCACGACCATATGTGTATCAAGGATACACCCAACCACAACCAGTACTAGGACAACAACCGCCCCATCCTCAGAACGTTGTCCCAGTCAAGATTGCTCAACTTGAAGAAAACCTAGAGAGAGCAATAGTTCCAACCACACCTTTGGTTGGTAATGAACCATATGACTCATCTTACGACCATAGTCAAGGAGCATATCCCAATTATGAAAGCTCAATGATGGAATATGGACAACTGTATGAACCATATGCCTACGGCATGGATGCATCAGATAGTTCATACGGATATGAGCAGGACTATGTGTCATTAATGTACACAACTCCTAGAGCAACCATACCACCCCGACCCATGAACAGACCGCTTGTACCCAGAGGACCATGTTACAGATGTGGAGGTGATCACTACATCAGAGAATGCACATTGCCAAACCCACCACCACCACAACGGGTCTGGGAAGGCTACTGTAGTGATTGTGGTAAGGAACACCTTTTCAGAGACTGCCCCAAGAATCCCAACAAGGTTACATCTAACGTGCAAATCAATGTAATAGAAGTAATTGAATCATCAGGGAGTGATAAGGAATACATTGTACCATTGAAAGCGATAACGAGAGCTAAAGCTAGAGAGATCCCAGAAAAAGCTGAAAAACACGATTAGAGTGACATAGCGACGAACACACCAATCCCTCAAAGAGTTGAAGACTCAGAAGAGCCGGAGAAAAGTATGGCAAGTAAAAGGTCCCAGAGATGGAAGCACCGAAGAGATAGGATAAAAGAAAAGAAGTTATTACAAAAAAAGGAAAAGGAGGAAAACGAACAAAAACCAAAAGAAGAACCGAAGAGGGAAGAAGGAAACAAAAGTGAACAGTATAAAAAAGAGGAGGTAGGATCAGTGTTAGCAGATCCTATGCCTGAAGAATTAGCCATGTGGATTCAGGCATACAAGGCACGAATAAGAGCAGGACCTACCATAGAGCAACACGAGAGAGAATATCCAAGAGGCGACTTAGAAAAAGAAAGACTGGAGATCTGCAAGAAATTGATAGAAGTTGCACAACAGACCTTAGAAAAACCGGCATCGCCTTTACCCAATACCCAAATTTCTGAAGGAGAATTTTAAGAGTGTGTAAACACTCATGAAAAGCCTGAAGTAAGTAGAACACAGAATGACGAACGTGGTATTGAGAGAAGGGAAGGATCCATAGTTCCCGAAGTAGAAGGAGAATGGACTAAAAATCTATGGGCACGAGTTCAAGAGGACAAATGGAAGAAAGTGGAAGGAATTGAACCACCCTTTGAAGAACTAGAAGCAGAAAACGAAATAGAGGGATCAATACCTGAACTAAATTCAGAAGAAATTTTTCCGATGGATGCAAGTGACCAAGGAGAGGAAGATGTAAAGGAACTGCCCAACTACACAGGGGAGTACGAACACAATTCAGAATTGTATCGCATTCCCTCAATGAGGAAACGAGAAACGAACCCATCAGTCCAAACATCTGAGATCATACAACGCCTTAGAGAGGTAAAAATCCCTTGTACCCTAACATTCGAAGAACTGTTGAAGGTAAAACCACATTTGAAGGAGAAATTAATCAATCAATGGGAAGTCAAGGAGGAAAAGAAGGAGATAGCAGACGAAGTAAACACGGTGAGAATTCCAGTGGATAAGGTAGGAGACTTTAGTGAGGGAGATGAAGGATACCTGCCTTCCAATTACTTATAGGGGTTACACTACCAAAGCCATCTTAGATTCGGGAGCGGGTGTTGGTATTGCTACCAAAGAAATTTGGGAGAAATGGGGAAAACCAGCGTTAAGACCAACACGCATGAAAATATAAATGGCAGACGGACATACAGAAAGACCCTTAGGATTGTTGGAACGAGTAGTTTTCACTACATGTGGAGTGGAATTCAAACACACTTTAGCAATATGTCACTTCGAAAGGCCAAGCAATTATGAAATGATCCTAGGAAGGCCTTTCATGAGACAGTTAAAGGTCGTACAAGATTGGGGAAAAGATGCGGTATACCTACAACATGCAGGAACCACCACTAGAATAAACCTACATACGTACACTTATCAAGATGTTCCACCTCTACAATGGAATCAAATTCATAAGGAGGAAGACGATCAATCAATTCATAGTGTAGGTTCTAGTGATCAATCTTGGATGAACGAGGACACTCATCTATGGATATGCCAGACGGCCAAAAAGGAAGAGGAGAGAAGAAAAGGATGGCAGCAAAAACAAGGAATAGCGAGGTCTGTACAAGATCCAGCTTACATGCCACAAGTATTTCCGGATGAAGAATTTGAACCACACGGTTGGATGGAAATTTTAGCGACCCTCGATGTCTGTGTAAACGAAGAAGTAGTGACCATGAACGAATGTATCGATGAGGAGGGTTATGATGTTAGCCTGTATGTGGTAGTCCTTCAGGAGGCGGAAGAAGGGGAAGTGATCGAGAAGGACTGGAAGGAGGACTACGAGAGCATTGAAATGGAGCCCGAACCAATGGATCTAGGGAATAGTACCACCAACATAAATATCACAGCCAATGAAAAACACCAGGAACTCACACAGAAGGAGGAATTAGAATTTGAAAGAGAATCAGAAGATGAAGAAAATAAACCCCAAGACCAATTTGAAGTACCAGCGCACTTTAAAAAATATGAAGTGGAGGAGAGAAAAATCGCTATTCAAATGCCGAAAAGAGAAGCACAGCCTGGAATAGCATATGATAATAAGGAACAAACCAAGAAGATAGTTGTAACTGTAGAAGAAGGAGAGGAACGATGTACCTTCATAGGACAGGATGTCTCATTAGAGGAAGAACAAGAGTTAATTCGTCTCATAAGAGAATATCGGGATGTCTTTGCTTGGACCTATAAGGACTTGAAGGGAGTAGATCCATCTATATGTGCGCATAGAATCCCCATGACATCCGAAGCCAAACCTTCTAAACAAAGACCATATACTTACAATGATGTGTATTCAGCCAAAATAAAGGAAGAAATAGACAAGTTACTAGATGCTGGATTCATCTACGAGATTGAGCACACGGAATGGGTGTCACCTTTGGTGGTTGTACCGAAAAAGAATGGAAAGTTAAGAGTGTGCATAAATTTGAAGAAAGTAAATGCCGCGACCATAAGGGATAGTTATCCTTTACCAATCACAGATCATCTCTTGGAAAGGGTAGCAGGGAAGGAAGTCTATAGCTTTCTGGATGGCTTTTCAGGGTATAATCAGGTAGCTATTGCTCCTGAGGACCAACATAAAACAGCGTTCGCAACTGAATGGGGAGTATACGCCTTTAGAGTCATGCCTTTTGGTCTGACCAATGCCCCAGCTACCTTCCAAAGATTGATGTGTCATGTATTCAAGGAATTTCTAAGAAAAAGTATGGAGGTCTACGTGGATTATCTTTGTACTTATTCAGCTATACGATCAGAACATATCCCTGAGCTAGAAAAGATCTTTGCTAAATGTCGACAATATCGAGTATGCCTTAACCTAGAAAAATGTGTCTTCATGGTTAGACAAGGGAAAATATTAGGACATATTGTCTCCAAAAATGGAATCTCAACTGATGAAGACAAAATTAAAGTAATTATGGATTTACCAAGACCAAAGACGGCTAAGGAAGTTCAAGCATTTATGGGACATTGTGGATACTATCGAAGATTTATACATATGTACGCCATAATTGCTAGACCTCTTTATACATTATTGACACAATTTAATTGGACCGAAGAATGTGAAAAAGCCTTCAATGAGTTAAAGAATCGATTGAGTTCAGCACCAATCCTTCGAGTACCTAACTGGAATAAGCCGTTTCACATTCATGTGGATGCTTCCAAGTTTTCCATTGGTTGCATCTTAGCTGAGCCTGCAGATACGGGAAAACTAGATCACCCTATAGCCTATGCTAGTAGACAATTAAATCAAGCAGAACGCAATTATACCACCACGGAGAGAGAAGGCCTAGGGATGGTGTACGCAATCAAAAAGTTCAGACATTACCTGCTGGCAAACAAATTCAAATTCTTCATTGATCATCAAGCCCTACTGTACCTAGTCAACAAGCCTTGTAATACAGGACGACTAGTACGATGGTTTTTATTGCTAATGGAATTTGATTTTGAGGTAGTAGTCAAGAAAGGAAATACCCACATAAGAGCAGACCACTTATCAAGAATGACCCATGGAGAACCACCCATAGGAGTACCAGATGATCTGCCAGATACGTACCTTTTTAACCTGGAAGTATGTCCTCAATGGGCAAAAAAGTTGATCCCTATACTTACACATGGACCTAAAGATGGGATCACACCAAACCAAACCCAAGACCTCTGGAAGACTAGAAACCTTCACATCATTGCGGGAAGTTTGTATCACCAGGATTCAAGTGGATTATTAATGAGATGCGTGGAAGAAGAGGAACAAGAAATGTGGCTTCAGAAAGCACATGTAAACCAATGGAAAACTCATTTGAATGCAGATGGACCGTGGCAAACACAAGAGATTTGGCATATATTGGCCAACCATGCAAAGAGATGCACATAACTATGTGTCAACCTGTCAAACCTGTCAAGAACAAATCCCAGATGAGAACTCTACCTTATGCTACTCTACCATAGCACCAAGATGGAGCATGCCTCTGGTAAAGTTCTTGAAAACTCAAGAATACCCCGAAGGAGCTACTTCAGCAAGGAAACGTGCACTTGAAGAACAAAGTAAGGATTATGCCATTATAGGAAAACAACTTTTTAAACGAGGGAAAGATAACCAATTACGAATGTGCATTCACGAAGACGAATATCTTTCTGTTTTAGAGATGGCTCATACAGGAGCTGCAGGAGGGCACTTCTCTGCAGATAAAACAGCAAAAATGATCCTCTTTGCTGGAATGTGGTGGCCAACTCTACACCAAGATGCCATGACATATGTGCAACGGTGTGATACTTGCCAACGAACCAAATATCCAATTAGGAGAGATGAAATGCCACTTAGACCCATGATGAGTGCCAGAGCTTTCACGAAATGGGGAATAGACTTCATAGGACCTATTAGCCCACCAGCGAAAGGATCCCATGCCGAATATATAATTGTAGCAACAGACTATCTGACCAAATGGGTTGAAGCAAAAGCAACCAAGAAAAATGACGCAAGAACCACAGCCAAGTTTCTCTTTGAGAACATTTTCACTAGATTTGGACTACCAATAGAAATTGTGAGTGATAGAGGTACACACTTTGTGAATGAAGTTATAGAAGCTTTATTGAATGAATTCTTGGTAATTCATAAGAAATCAGCCCCTTATCACCCACAAGCCAATGGACAAGCCGAAAGTTCGAATAAAATCTTGTGTACAGTTCTCACTAAAATCGTTAACAATGGTAGATCAGATTGGGATAAGCAGTTACATCATGCTTTATGGGCATTTCGAGTAGCCTATAAAACCGCCATAGGCACTACTCCTTTTAACTTAGTGTATGGACAAAATGCTATTTTGCCAATTGATTTCTTAATTCCCACTCTGAGAGTAGCAACTACTTATGAGTGGACAGGACATGAACTATCAGCTCAATTGGATCAAATAGAAAAGCTTCACGAAACTAGGTTACAAGCAGTAGCAGGCATTTATGCTGCTAAACGACGACAGAAAGCCTACTTTGATGCGCACATAAAGGACAAAAATTTGAAGGAAGGAGATTTAGTTTTGGTATACACCTTGAAACAGCACGCTAAGAAGTTGCAGAAGAGAGGATATGGTCCATTAATCATTAATCGTATATCTACAAGTGGAGCCATTAGCTTAGCAACCTTAGATGGAGACGTATTACCAAACTACATCAGTGGATGTAGAGTAAAACAATATCTAGAACCGTTGACCGAAGAAACAATGTCTCGATTAATCAAAGGTAAGAATAGACGCATAGAAGAGGAAAGGATACGAGAAGAAGCGAGACAGGAAGCCCTAGAACGAATAAAGAAACGGAAAGAGTGGATGAGAGAGCGAGATGAGAGATATCGACTAGGAGAAGAACTCATCCCAATGGCTAATTTTAGAGCCACTAAAAGCCTAGGTTCACAGAGAACGCAACCATATTTGAATTTGGGAGCAGGTAAAAAGGAGTACCACTTGGTGGATGCTCTCATTGACACAGGAGCTGCTGTAAGCTGTATCAAGCTTTCTTTGACCAAAAAACTCTAGGAGGAAGTACGCCCATTAATGGCACAGTTGATAGGAATAGGAGGAACAATTACTCAATGCATAGGTGAGATCACCTTACCTTTGCATCTTGGCAACAACACTATGGAACAAAAGCTATTAGTGTGTCATGATCAGGATTTACTTGAAGAGGTAGTGTTAGGTCAAGACTGGATTTACGAATATGAGGTGACCATTCAATTGGCTTTAGGCTACATCTTAGCCAGGATAGGACATCGTGAAGTATTCAGTCTGCTAGATGAACGACCAATCAAATCTGTGAGCATAGAGCAAAAAATTCATTCCAATGAACAAAGTCATGAATGTATGTTCACTAGCACTATAGAAACACCTTCATCAAGTACTATATGGGTGGACACATTGAATTCTGATTGCACACAATCTTCTAGTCTAGCAAGTCAGGAGAGTGTCAATCAAGCTGAAACTGACCTCAGTAAAGCACTATGCCTAAGAGAGACTAGTCCTCTGAGTAATTCAAAATCTGTACCTATTAAAATATACCCTATTCCATACTCTAACCAAGCGTGGATAAAGAAAGATCAAGTGGAGGAGTATCTTCGACGACAAAAGCACAACCGACATCAGAACAAACAATCAAATGAGAAACCAACTCAGTCTGAACAACGAAGTCATCGACGAATTGCTACAATATGGATTCCAAAGAAAGTAGCAGCCGCCCAACAGGATCGATCGCAAATTTGGATCCCTAAATCATGTGCTCCAAAGAAACTAAGCCGGAATAATGATCCTCAGCACAGGAAGAACCAATATAGTCCACAGGCAAAATGGCCACAAAAAAGGAGCTACTGGAGAAAGAAGGAGTTTGTAATGGAAACCCCAGCCATTCCGAGATTTACAAATCAGATAAAGCAGACATACAACAAGAAAAGAGCCACATTCATCAGAATTGGGCAACATACAACAAAGCCCAGCAAAATGAAGCAGATTTGGATACCGAAGGACAAAACAAACGGCATGCATCAACCAACTATTTCCAATTGCACACATATGGAGCCTTCGAGACCCAAAGTATGCATGTTAGGGCCACATTATAAGGCCAAGCATTCGGCACATCCTTCTTCTATTTCAGGATAGTCAAGCACATTTTCCTCTTGGGAAATAGGAGAGCACTTGTACATACATTAAGAAAATTACTCCAAAAAAATAATAATAATCGCTTCGGCTATAACCTAACTTTTCTGTTTTCCCTTTTAGATAAAAATATAAAAAATACTTAAATATGTGAAAAATCCAAGTATTACCTTTCTAACACACACGGGAAAGGAACGACACCATTCACTCGGAGCAATATCGAGCTTATCACAAACAAACAAAGGAGGATTTCTGATAATATATGGCAACTAATTCATGCTCTATATTGAGTGCAGATGGCGTCTACTAGTTCCGAAGCTACACAAGAGGAAGAGGTCCAACTTCTTCCATTGGAATCAGTCACAAAAGCAAGAGGTCACTGGTTTCGGGATGACCAACCAGTGTCAGATCTCATCTTCATGGCAACTATCAAAATTATGGATACAGATCACTATTTTCCTATCATGTCACAGGACTTCAAAACAATAATACAGGGGTTACCTCATATTGAAGATGTATGGACACAAGCAGGCATAGAGGCATTTCTCAAATTGCCAATCTATGTTCCAGATTTTTAGAGATGTGCACAAGTAATGAATACCATGCAAACTGCAGCTACAAAAATATCAGTTCCAGAAGCACGCGTCTTGGATAAAGTCGGAATTTGGAAGACCATCCAATTCACACACGAATTAATCAACAGAGCATTTGGATGGAAGCAAGAAGGCGTCACAAATGTCAAAGCAGAGTGCCATGATCCCAAGAAGAGATCATTTTTGGATATAAACAGAATTGACATAGAAGATGCTGTTCGATTGGTGCATCAACACTTTTGTTTCCCAAGCATGCACAGGTATACCGCTCCACAGAAGATAGTCGTACAATTACTATCGCATGCCATGAGACAAATTGGGAACAAAGTGAATATGACAGGCTATGTTCAAGAAAGATTATTTGAAGCCCAGAAGAAGTGGGGCCAGAAGAAATTTTTGAATGGTAGTTCGGCTCTCACATTACTAATATATGAAGCTTTAGATATGAAGAATTGTTTGAGAGAGATGCCAACTTCAGAAAATCTAGCTCAATATGCAAAACCCGCCATTGTCCCTAAGAAAAAGAAGGTTGACATCAGTGGGGAAGAAGCAGAAACCAGTTCTCAGCCGAGAATGCGAGGCACAAAAAGACTACGAGAAGTCAAGGAAGATGAAGAAGGAGAACCTATGACAAAAAGAGTCCATGTACTTCCCAAAGTAGCCATTGCAAGACCGAAACAAATCACGGAAGAAGAATTGACTAAAGCACTGGAAGAGATGCACAAATACACGGAGGGACAAATCAACTTACCAGTGCAAGGTCATCATTATCAGCGGTCACAACAGGGATTAAATACAAAAAGAAAACTCACTAAAGTTCACCGATACCGCGAAATAGGATTAGACAATTCCAGCTCGTCATCACAGGACAAAGAAGAAAAGGACACATCATTGTTGGATGTTGATATTCGAAGCGAATCGAAGGATGATGGGCAATGGACCGAATTAAATGAAGTTGACTATGGTGAAGAACCAGAAGGCCTCAAGCCAGTCGATCAAGAAATAAAAGTGAATCAGAAAACCACAAGCACAAAGACAGATGTGGAAATATAAAAAATGGAGAATGAAGATAATGATATAGAAATGGAAGAACCCTTCACACCAATCAGGGTGGTGGCAAAACCATCCCCAATGGACATCACGTTTCAGGGGAGTGCCACTAAAAATGATGAAGCAAAAGGAGATGATAAAGAACCCAGGATACAACTGCAAGTTAGACAACCGCATAATGAAACACTCCAGGTGGCAGAAGGCAAAGATGTGCAAACAGGAGAGACTCCAGGAATAGCAAAGACATGGCTGAATGTAGACATAGCTCAGCTCAAGCCTGTTGTGCAAGATATGATTAGAACAGCTCTGGACACACAACAATTAATGCTTGACGCTGATGAAGATTACGACCAAGCCATGCGAGACAAGAAAGAACTTGAAAGAGCAGGTCAAAACCTTTCCAAAGAATTATCCAAGGTAAGAGAACAAGCTCTGAATAAAGAAAAGGAACTTCAAGAGGTCAAAACACGAAACAACATGCTAGAGACAGAGCAGACAAAACTGAAAGACCAAGTCCAGGAACTAATAAAGAAATTAGAGATGAGTGAGACTGAGAAGACACGTATTCAAGCACGAAGTAAAATCTTAGAGTCTCAGCTTAAAGTCAGTATGGAGAAAGCTGACAATATACGACAACGAAATAAAGAGTTAATGACAGCTCTCATTAGTGATCAGCCAATTGCAGTTACTCACAACCCACAAGGCGATATCAAGAACTTGGAAGAACATATCACTAAACTAGAAGACCAGCTCAGATAGGAGCAAGCAGTCATTACAGATTGGGAAAAGAGATACATGGAGGACACAGCTGCCCTCAGAATGAAATGGAAAAAAGCAGAGAATAACTACCTGCGACAGTGTAAGGAGGACACAGAGCAAATGAATATTGTGGCCCAGGAACTAATTAAACACCAGGCAACTATTGCTAAGGCCGAAGAAGAAAACAAGAAAAAAGATGATTTAATCAAACAGCTTCAGGAGCAATTAGAGCAACGAGCAAAACAGGGGACACCAGTAGTTCCACAAGAGACCACGACTACTGTGGAGGAAGAGGTACGTCCTCTCTCTCCCCCCTCGTATCATTCACCAATAAGGGCGGAAAAGAAGGTTCCCATTGAACCTAACACTCGAGACATTGCAGAACTAAGCCGAGCAGACAGGGCACTACTGGTGTCCCAACTTACTGCGGAGTTTGAAGATCAAATCATCAAATTAATGAAAGAGGCTCAAATCGACAGCAAGCAACTCGAGCACCTACTCAATCCATTCAATGTACCATACGGGCTATTGAAGGAACAAACTCGGTCTTACATAAAGTATACGACAAATAAGGAACCGGATCACAATCTCCACTTTCGGTATGACACGTTTAACTATACTCAAGCAGAGTTTGAGGCAGCAGATCCAATATGGAGAAGGAAGCTCTTGGAAAAGAACCCTACACTACGGGTACAGTGGGAAGCATCCCCGTATGAGCTTCAAGTCAACCCATCATTTTGCCCACTACCCCGTAGAAGAGCCTGGATGCAATTTTGGGAAGATCAGCGACAAGGCAGCATTAATAATCAGTGGTTAAATTATCCACTGTTACCTAGTCCACCACATAACTACCTACCGACAGAGGAATACATGGTCAAAAGCATGGAATTTCGGCTTGCAAGATATGCTACCGTTCTAGATTTAGCAGTCAAAATGACAAATAAAATCTTTAGCATGTTCCTGACTGTAATAAAAGTGTTCCAACATGCACGATATACATTTTTGAATTTCATCGGCATTACGCAAGGATCGGAGGCATTAATTTTTGATTTATCTACTATTCCCAGCCGGTTAACTATTATGGCATATTTTTCTCGTCTCATGTTTTTGCCATCGACATATATGCAGACTTTTGAAGAAGCATCCTTTACAGGCTTCTTTGAAATGGATTCAGAGATTTTTGTTAAAATGACCTCCAATTTGAATGCAAGACTGGTGGCCTATGAGACAAGTTTCTTTGCTGATCATAGACAGGCGCCAGAGGACGGAGTAAAGTCTCAGCAATGGAAGGAGTTCATGCTATGTCACGCTAATCTGCTAAATCAAAGAGAGCAACAAGCCATCCAAACCTACACACGTCGCCACAAAAAGCCTGTCGGGGACGACAGAGTCCAAGAGGGGGGCAGTGTTGAGGGAGAGTCAAGCAAAAAGAAGAAAAGAAGAAGACAACGAAAGAAGTAGCTTCACTAAAAGGAAATATCTGAAGATATATCTCTGCAAGAAGCCCCGCACGGGTGCAACACCCATCTCTGCACAGAGCCCCGCAAGGGCGCACACACCAAGGAAAAGCACGCAGCTGGAAGGAGGAATCAGGGCCAACAAGTATCACATATGAGGGTGCTTCAACCTCTTGAGTTATAGAGGATTCAGATCAAGGCTTACGAGCTACATCCGCATATGTGCACTAATGGCGTGCGTGGCAAACCGAATCAACCGGCTTGGAGTAATGCAACCAGGTCCGATGTGTGCAACCAGGACAAATCAGAGCGCCTCTAAAACGTAATGCAAGATCAAGAATCAGGCAAAACTGGCCACGGGATGCGTGCGGACAACAAACTGAGGACAAGAAGCAAAGCCTGTCAAGGGACGACAGAGACGAAGAGGGGGAGAGTGTTGCAGAACTAAAGAAAGCACAAAGCAGAGAAAAAGACGGGCCCCAAAATTTTTTCGATTTGGACATCATATTTTTGTATCATAATCATTCTTGTAATATATTTCCCGTTGTAAATGCACTAGAGGAGTCCTCTAGATGCATCCCCACAGAAGATTAGAGATTTACCCATGTAAAATAGTAGGAAATTAGTCTTTTCGTGAATAAAGTGCCGGCCCCTTGTGTGAAAGGACCATTTTTAGGGCACTAGTATATAAGTCAAATGTGACTCTTTGTAAAGAACTTTTTGCCATTGTGAGAATAGAGAGCACAAAAATTCGAATTTGTGCCTTCTTCACTCTGTATCTTCTTCTCTGTGAGCTTGTATGCATGTGTATTGCTTGGAAAGAGTGCTTGTGAGTGTTGTCTATCCATGAAAGTGTTTATTTGCTGTAGGTAAGGTGTGTGCGAAGTGTAGGAAGTGCTGAAGTGTAGGAAAGTATTTCCTGCGACTCAGTATTTTGCTCATAACTTGAAGTAGGAGCGTCAGAATTGAGTGAAACTACTGCCATTGGATGCTTCTTCTCGGGAGCTTCGAAACGCATATGCTATTTGCTATATTTGGAGCTCGGAGCTGGGAGAAAAGTCCAAAATACTGACGGCTGCTGCACCAAGTATCGTTTCACCATGACCGACAGTTGGAGCTTGTTTGGATAAGTCTTTGCCTTATTTACACTCTTTGAGTAGTTCATTTGCATTGATCATTACATGATTGCATGTCCTCATACACTCGGCTAGGTTTGCATACTCTTGGATTGATAATTAAAAGCGTGTATCCCCACTATATGCACTTGAGAGGGGATTGAGGTATAGTCTCTTTCTCTGCAAGTCCCTAAGTTAATACTTAGGTCAACACAATAGACACTAGAGAGGGGGGAGTGTTGGCATACAAGTTATAAGAAGAGCATACAGGCACTAAAGAGCAGTCAAGCACAACCTCGCAATGAGGCCTAATCATTTTTTCTAAACTTACTCCGAATTAAGAGTGATTTTCATCACTACACCAACATTGTAAATCCCGTTTTCGGTAGAATAGACTCCATTTTGTTCAAGCCGAGGAATCCTCAAGCTTGAGAAGTATTAGAATTAGCGACATAACAATTTTCATAATTTTTAGATTCCTTTTGAGCCCTCAAAAAATCTCTAGAACCTCATTTTTAACTAGGCCAGACACTAGATTTGAACAGTGCCAAAGTTTATTCTTAAACTTGAGAAATTAACTCTCTTGAACTTAAGCCTTCCTATCATCGTTAATCCACAATGCTACCATTTAGCCTGAGCTAATAATTGACTGAGGGGGTTGAGTAATCTTCCAACCTCAATTCGACTACTTTGGTCGCTCTGATGCCCAAGAAGCCGCGCTTCCCAAGCCCTGTGTTCTTCACTGCCTTGCTTTGAGTGCCCTTGATTGCCCTTGCTAGACCTGAAAAAATCCAATATTAGACCAATTCCACAATGGATGATCAAGCACTTGAGTATATACACCCTTAAGGGTCCTTTCCCTTTTGCCCAAAATTTCAATGCCCCCTGGCTTTCTAGTCCCAACTATGTCAACCTCAAAAAGATATGAACGTTCAGGCCCTCGGGGGTAAAAACTGACAAACAGGTTTTTCTCCAAATATGAGCTAAGGGGTCTCCTATGAGTCTAATCACCCAAAAATTTTCCAAAAATAGTCCCAAAATTGGTCAAAACATCAAACCCTAAAGATGGTCTGAGATAATCGCGATGGTCAGGGACTGTCGCGATGGTCCAGGTGAACCGTCGCGATGGCGTGGCACAATCGCGATGGTCCGAAAGTGCGAACTGTCGCGATGGCGTGAATGTGAACTGTCGCGATGGTCTGAATATGAACGATCGCGATGGCCCAAAAATGAACCGTCGCGATGGCGTCAGTCAACGGTCAATGCGAACCGTCGCGATGGTCCGAGTGAACCGTCACGATGGTCATGGGTGCGATGACATGAGCCAATCGCGATGGTCTGATTTTGAGTTGTCGCGATGGCATGCCTGGGACAGTCACAATGGCATGACTAGCGAGCAATCGCAATGGTCTAGCTTGCCATGTGGCAGCGTCGGTGCGATGGCATGAGCCAATCGCGATGGTGTGGGGTCGACGGGATCGTCGCGATGGTCCAAGTGAACCGTCCCGATGGCTCAAGTGAGCCGTCGTGATGGTGTGAGACCGTCGCGATGGTCTGGCCGAGCCGTCGCGATGGCGTGAGCCAATCGTGATGGTGTGACACAATCGTGATGGTTTGAGCCAATCGCGATGGTCCACCAAAGTGAAAATTTTCAAGATGTAAGTATGGATTCCTATATACGCAAGGGTCGCCTACACGCTGGTGAACTTGCCTACCTCAAATTCCGAACTTGGCAACCATCGCGATGGTCTGATACAGTCGGCATTTTCTGACAGAAAGTGATTTTCTTACCTTTTTGCAGCCTTCCTGATGCTCTGAAGCATTGTACCTGCAAGAAAACTCAAAAACACAATAGCACATGCAAGCACAAAAGCTCTCTCTCTCTCTCTCGCACATGCACAAATGAGGGGAAATGAGGAGAATGGGTGGATATGGTGAATTTTCTGATTTTTTTGGAGTGGAAGATGATGATGCGGTGATGAAGATGGAGTGTGGGGGAGGTGAAAAACACTAAAAAATAAGTAAAAACAACAAGAAAAAACTGAAATTTTTACCTTCCAATGCCACTTCTTGCTATACTCTTACCATCACACATTCTTCCTAGACTCGATCCCCGGCAACGGCGCCAAATTTGGTGTTGCTCTAGCACAATGGTGAGAACCACGTTAAGAAGCTCCACCTCCTTAATGTCAATCCGTGGAAGAGATAGGAGTGATATGAAGATCGTGATTGTGAGATGAAGTGAGAGTGAAGGTGAGAAGCATAGAGATGCACACACACATACACACACACAACGAAGAGACAAACAAGACACAATGGAAGGTGAGAAATCAACTCTATTACTCAAGAACACTCTTACAAGCTCAAGATAGCTCTAAGCTCACACTAACCAACAAGCTAACCTCAAAAATGAGCTCTCTAGCTCTTTTTATAGATTCTAGACTAGTTTTGACCGGTTTCACATCTAGTGACCGGCATAGTTAAAAAATAGGTCCTATATGCTATTTGAAAGGGTAAACGGTGTCTAAAAATAACCAAAATTGGTACGCTCATTCTACCTAAGCTCCTCAAGCTCGAGGACTCCTCTGCTTGCACAAAATGGAGCTACCAATTAAGAAAAGGGTTTTTCTATGTTACATATGTTACAAAAGTGATGAAAATCACTGTTAGAGGTTTTGAAAAGTATTTATCAAACATAATTCTTTGAAAACATGATTCGACTGACTCCCTGCTCTACCTTTACATGCTTCCGCATCTTCTATGCCTCTAGCTACTGCCAACAATCTTTGTGCTTAGTTTTGAACCTTGCCTCTCCTTGACTTCTTTGTTGAGACTTTTCTCATGAGGGAGATCATTGGGTTTTGTGTATGTAAGAGTTCCTTGGGTACCCACATGTGTAATCGCCCTTGTTGAGCTGCAACTAATTCCTTAGGCACCCAAATTTGTATGTTATTGTGGTTGGCCTTCATCGACCACTTTTGTACTCAAATTTGGAGTACGCTTTGAGATAGATATCTTCATTGTTCTACTACTTGTTGCCTTGGATTTTTGCATTTCTTCTTTGATAATGAGTTTGACTGCAATGGTGTGATTGAATACTCTCTCTTTCGTAGCCAAATCTGCTCCATACCTAGAGTGGTTGTCTTGTACTGTTTTGCTTGCCTCTGTGGTTGAACTATTGCGGCTCCATTATTCGTTAAAAAAGAAGAGAGATCCACTCAAATTTGAGCCTATTTTTCCATGATTGAGTCCTTCTGTATCATAGGGCTTTTAACACATGCAGCATATTCTTCTCTAAGAATAGTCTTAGAAGAACTAAGAGAATCTGTGATATTTGGATTTATGATCATGCAATTATCTAATTCTACTGGAATGCATTGTTCATGTACCCAAACTTGAAGAACTTGACTTCTTAGGTTTAAGTTGATTGCATGGTCATAGATTCAATCTTCACCCAAGACAAGTGGTTCCGTAAGGTCCTCATCTTGACACACTAGCATTTTGACTATCATTGGGACATCTTGAAGGTAGATGTGAAGGTCCACCTTGCCCAAACAAGGGGTCTCCACACCTCCCAATCCTATGAGATAGGCTTCTATGGAATTGATGTTCAATTGCAGAGCTTGGTAGTATGAGACTCTATTTGCATTAGTTGCTGCCCTGACTCAATCAAGGCTCTCACATTCCTTAGACTCTTTCCTTGTCCTACCTCTATGGTCACAAAGGGACCTCAGTCAATTATTTGAGGAGCAATTACACCCAATTTTTGTCACATGGCCATGTGATATCTTGGGGCATTGAGATTGACATCTAGGCCTTGTCACCTTAATGTATTTTTCCTAATGTGCTCTCTAGCCTCTGCCTATGCTTCTTCTCTAACCCTTGACTCTTCTTCTTTTTGCTTCTTAGTAGTGTTGAGTCTTATGAGCATATCCTCTATAAGAAGTTCTTGATATAGCTTAACTTGACATCCACTAATATAGTTTGGCAAGATGTTACCTTCTAGAGTGGCCAATTGAATCGTGCCGCTAGTGGAAATTCTATTAATGACCATGGGTCCATATCCTCACTTTTCTAGTTTATGGGTATGCTACTCTAGTGTATAAAACAACACTAGGTCTCCCTCTTTCAATCCTTTATCCTTGATGTGTGCATCAATGTATGCCTTCGGTCTTTTCTTTGCAGTGTAGATGCCTGTTGCTGCTCGTAGCCTGGTCTCACCTAAGCGTTCTAGATCAAATATCCTGGAAGACAACTCGTGTCCATTCCACTCGTGCTCTTGTGTTACTTTTAAAGTCAGGATCAGGAAGTCTAATGCTAACACAACATTTTGTCCGAAGAACATTTGAAATGGGTTGGCATTGAGTACTATTTTTTAGCCAACTCGCTAAGCCCAAATAGCATGATGAAGTTGTTTATCCCAATCATAGCATTTATTATTTACCAATTTTGTCAATACATTACAATGGATCTTATTTGTGCTCTTCGTTTGTCCATTAGCTTGTGTATGATAAGGGGCAAACTTCTTATGTATCACCAAGAATTTTTGGAGAAGTTTTTCAATCACTTCGTTCAAGAAGTGTGTACCTTGATCACTTATTAACTCTATTAGTAACCCATATCTGGTGAACACATTCTTGAATAAGAACTTAGCCATCATTTGAGCATCATTCTTTGTCATGGCTTTTACTTTGATCCACTTTGTAAGTGTGTACCTAAGTCGTAGAGCCTTAGAGACTTGTGCCAACTAAGACCATACCTCAATTGCCCCACAAGTGCATATAGTGGTGGATTAATACACATTTAATTATCAATCCGTGAAATCAGACATATCAAGTGTATGAAGACATGTGCACACATGATGGTAAGTGAAGTGAAAACACTACAATGCATGCAACTGAGGTCAACTACCTCTCCTACTCTTTATTTCTCTAAAAATACATGTTATGATACTTGTAATAACAGTAAGCACAAATTCAAACTTTTCTCTCAGCTTCGAAATCCAAATATGGTCAATAGTGGGTTTGTTTTGAAGCAGAAAAAACATCTCTCAAGTTATGAGCAAAAGAGTGATTGGCAAAAAATACTACTTCAGCTCTATGACTCACCAAGCTTCACACATGCATTACAGTCATGAAAATAAGAGGAGATGGGGTAGACAACACTTCTAAAGACACATTTCAGGCATCAAACATACACAAAACTTCTTGGAGAAGAAGATACTCAGCAGAGAAGATGAAAATTTGAAATTTCAGCTTGATTACTCACAATGGCAAAAAGTTCTTACAAAGAGTCATCGAGTGACTTATATATATGTGCCCTAAAATTGGTCCTTTCACACTAGAGATAGGCTCTTTTATTGAAAAAACACTAAATTCTTACTATTTTACAAGGCTTATGTTACAACATTTGGGATTTATACATCTAGAGGACTCCTATAGTGCATTTACATGGATCATGATGTCTTTCATAGAAATTTGAAGAAGAAAAATTGTGCTTAAATTTGAAAATTTTTGGGTCTTGCTTTTCTTTGCTTCTTTCCTCTACAACACTCTCCCCCTCTTTGTCTCTATCATCCCTTGATAGGCGTTGCTTCTTGTCTTCCAATCTAGTTCCTGATTGTCCTAATGAAATATTTGTAATGGTCCACTACTAGCACCTGTGGAGGCCTTAAAGGCTCAAAGGTAGTGTATACTTCTTTAATTATTTTCCATCAAGGAATTGATCATAAATCGGGGCCTGATGTATTATGTTTAGATTGTTAATTTCTATCCACTGCGTGCACCCAGTGGCTAGAGTGACATTGATATTGGTCACCCTTTGCTATTATGCTTTGGCCTCTGATTGTTGCAAGGACCTTATGCTTTTTTTAACTTCTTGTTCCCACTCGTTGGGTCCTATTGCTTTATTCTTAGCCTGTTTATTCTTTTTCCCACATGCACCTAGTGACTTAGCCATAGTATTTATTTGTCACTCTTTGTTGTGCATCATCATCCAGTTGGACTGAGCCTTTATTTCTTTATTCAATACCTTCCGTTCCTCCCTATTCCATGTTGAAGCTTGATGTGTGCCCCTGTGGGGCTTTGTCTAGAGGGTGAGTCTTTATTGAACTTCTTTGTGTTTTGATTTTCTTCTTCTTATTTCTTTACTCGGTTCTCCCTCCACATGTCCCTCCTCCTGAACTCTGCCATCCCTGATAGGCTTTGAATAGCGACATGAGTAGGTATGGATAACTGTTTGCTCTTTTTGATTCAACACATTGGCTTCACATATCATTAAATCTTTCCATTGAGCCAATTTAACACCATCATTTGGTGCCTATCTATGATCTATGAAAAAGCTTAGCATGTATGCTAAGAATCAAGCATTTAAGTTTGAAGAAATTTTAAAAAAGATTTCAGAATCCATTTCAAAAAGCTTGTAAAGAATGCTTCTTCAAACGTTTGCATGTAGGGGGCTTGGTAGAAACATTAATCTCGAATATATTGCCATTATCGTAAGTCAACTAGGCATAACATAAAATAAAAAATCAAAGCATTTGTGCCTTGGTTAATGCCGATATAATTAAAAAATGGGTATGCAACATGCTTGAAAACTTCAAAACTATAAGAAGCATGCTGAACACTTTATTTGTCATCTTAATGCTGCTCGGCAAAAGTGTAATTCAACCACTTATTATTAATGGTGCCATGTCACTATGCCTCCCAAAATTGCACCCATGGTCTTTTGCATGGTACCGGACAAAAAGAAGGATTAACTTAAAGTAAATATGGTGCATCCTCCCAATGCACCCACAAAGTAGGATTTTTCTCCAAAAATTTCTGCCTTCGAATTGGATCAGCTTGATCAAATTCCACTTGTGTATATGAAAAAGCATTAGCTCTAAAGTCTAATTGTTGATCTAGTTCTTCCTGCATTGTTCATTTGATGTATTGCTTGGTTTCGAGAAACCCCTACGATATATTGAATGGATTTAGAATTTGTTCTAAATTTTTGCTTTTAATTTTTGCTTCTTTCATCAATTTTATTATGATATCTTCAAATTGTGCAGTAAGTTGGGACACCAGTAGAGTTCGCTCATTTTGGCTTTGTTCTGCAATATTTTGTGTATCTTGATCAGCATGTGACCATATGTATGGGTGAGTTATTGATGGGGGGAGAAGGAGGGCCTACCTCATTCTCCACAATAGTCGTTTGCGAGATTGGAGCTATTGGTGTCCCCATATTTCCATTCTTTGCAATCTGATCCTGTAAACTTTTAATGAGTTCATCTTTGTCTTTTATTTGTTCTTTGGCTACCTTTAGGTCTTCGTTATTTTGCACGAGTCATTCCATTTATTCTGTAATTCATTGATGTCATGCATGTATTTTTGATTTTGCCGCCTTCCATTTATCCTGTAATTCATTGGTGTCATGCATGTATTTTCTTTCCCATTGTTCATGTAAGTCTTGCTCTCTACTTGAGTTGGTATGCATACTTTTCAAGTTGAGCTTTGAGTTCCGCAGTATCTAGTTGGGTATTCATAGGTACTTTGATAGGTTGGTTGAGCAGGATTGAAGTCATTCATTCTTTATTTTTGCCTCTAAGCGTATCTGCTTCATCCATATATATCTAGATTTGTGTTTCTAGAATTTTTCTATGGCTTAGCAAGTGTACCTTTTCTACTTCATTTGCCTCGTACTTTTGTGTGATTTCTTGGAGTTGCTGCTTCAGTTGCTCGTTTTCCTCATTGAGCTTGTTGCACTTCTCCTTGGTTTCTTTAAGCTCATCCTCTTCCTTTGCGACTACCTATTGGGATTGGATGACTTGTGCAAATAGCTCCTCGCTTAACATCTTGAATCTGTTTCTATTGATAAGTGCTTGATCATATTCCTTTTCTGCTTCCACTAAATGTTTATGTGTGTCCATGGCCATTTGTATCATTTGTTTCACCATCGGTTTTAGTTGGGCCACATCCACGTTCAACCATGTTTGTGGCATAATCGGTTCTTCCCCTGTTTTTACATCCTTGCTTTTTTCAATATGCAATACTTCATTAAGAGGTTGTTGGAGGTGTAGATGGACCTCAAGTTCATCTTCCTTTGCTTTTATGCTCTTTGTTCTGCTTACTTGAAAAGTGACATCCATAGGTGACATATCTGCCACCACTCGGATGGGCGTAATTGGTTCTTGTTCAATAATTTCTTCTTCGGCATGCTCTTCCTTGGGATGCTTCATAATCGGTTGAATTTCAATATGAGCTTCTGTGAGTTGATTCTTTGTGATTTCATTGATTTGAACTGTGTATACTCCTTCTTTTTGTGGTTCTTCATAGTGTGTCGTTCTTGATTTTGTTCTTTGCTCTCCACTTCGTGTTGGTCCATAACTTGATTTAATTCTTCCCATCCACCTTCATTGTTTGTTTTGGTGTGAATATCCATGTTAATGGTTGAGTGGTCATTTTCTTTTGGGGATTCGGATGATTGCTTGGAGGTAATGATGACCCTGTACTGGCAAATTAACTTGTCCATCCATGAGTTCATGGGTCCTTTCCATAGCTTCCTATAACTCTATCTCTGTGATTGGTGTAGGCTTGTCGATTTGGGTTATTGGGAGGATGTGTATTCTCTTCGCACGTGGAGTTATTTCTTCTTCAATAGTTGTTTCCGTAAATTTTTTTGCTCCTTCCATCAAAGGTTGTGAGCTTGTACCAGTTTCTTCTGTAATGTTCACATTTTTTGTCTTCTTAGGTACTGTAGCAGTTTTTGCATATTTTTCCATCTCCATTAAAGAAGGCATTTCCCGGAGATACTCCTTGATTTTCAATACATGGTAGATCAGTACCATCAATGCCACACTTCCATTGAGAATTTGTTTTGTGGCCCCATTGTTTCTTGGCTGCAAATAATCATTCTTGAATATAGGGCATTAAGTTTATTTGGTTGTCGACTTGCTTGATCGCGTGAGACAAAAGTTGGACTACAATTTTTTGAGGTGCAATATATTGATGCATTTTTGGAAAGCAAACGTGTTGATGTTCCAAATGAGCTACTTCTTCAATATCAATGCAATTGATGTCCAAAAATGTCTGCCTCCTAGCTACATGGCTTTCTTCCTTCAGGTTAGTGATACCATCGTTGTTCCATCCAAACACTTCTTTTATCAATTTGTGTGTAAAATTGATTGTGGTCCATTCTCCTTCTACATTGAGGACTCGTGCTTCAAGCAATGATGGCATGTCTAGTGCCGGATGCAATGTGTTCATCACTTGTGTACACCTTTGGAAGTCAGGTTTGTAAATAGGAAGCTCAAAATATTGATGAATTTCGGCCTTTTTTAGGACATCCAGTGTTGAAGGAATTTCATGCAAGATTCTGAAATTCTGTGACATAACCGGGAATTGGTGGTCTTTGTCCATGATCTTGATGTTAACTAAGAACAAGTGTTCACCCACCAATCCTCTCAGAACGAGTGTCCTTTTGCTCTTGTTACACTCTTCAATGGGAATTCCATCACTTCTTCTTGTATTGTCGCTTCAGAGTCTTTGGAAGCCATCTATACTTACGATGTAATCAAGAAGTAGTCTTGAAAATAAACCAATTCTATCCATTCTAGGTGTGTGCAGTGACATGTCATTTCCTGTGAAGTGGTATCCCCCTTGCTAGTTTAAGCAGAGCATGATACTTGACCATATTTATTTTTATTGTCATATTTTCATGTATAGTTGAAGTAATTATTGATGTTTATCAATTTTTGTTTGGTCTACTATGATACAAGCTAAGTCCTATTTGCATCACTATGATTATTGCAAAAGTTGCGTGCCAAATGCATGGCCTTGTAAGATGGCCCTATCATGGATACTCTTGATGCAATGAAGTCCTTATGAGTGCAAGAACGGTCTATCTAGTTATCCTGGCACACTCCTTATTGCTTCTTTGGTCTCCACTTTAATGTCATTCTCTGTTTTCTTGGTGTTCTATTTTTTTTCACTGATTTCCCCACATTTTTAGATGTAGTTCTCGACTTTCTTCTGTCCTTTAGTCAAGATTCCTATGCTATAACTGACTGGGGTTGTCTTTTATCCTTGATTGTTGGTTTGATTGCTTGAATACACCGATATGTTACTTCGTTTAGTTTCTTCATTTCTTGATTGGCTTGTTGCTTAATTGCTTTTGGAATCCAGATGTGCTGTTGCAATCATTGAGCCCCACCAATGGCTTACGAAGCCATATGCATAGAATCCTAGATTTGTTCCACGACAAGTCAAGATAGTTGCCATCTTTTCATATCTCTAGTTGTTGATTGGTATGTTCCTTCCTCTTCTTTTCATCTTGTGGAAATTGATTCTTCCAGATCCATTGTAGCCACATGTTTAGTTGTTGCTGTGTTCTTGTTGTGGATGTCGATGTAGGGGTTTTAATCTGCTTGCTGATTCTGTTGGATGAAATGTCCTCGCTCACTCTTTCAAGCTCACTTCTTAAGGAAGAATTTGGTAATGGATCATGCAATAAGTGACATGGTATAGATGAATTGGGATTAGGACAATCGTGATTCAGAGTTTGTAATTTCTTCCATTGACATCTTTTGACTCGCTGTCCTAGGTACTCTTTCGTTGGTGGTTTGTGATGGTCTTGCTTCTAGAAGATTAAAGACTTCTTTGTGCCCTAATTTAGCTGATATGTATCCCTGGGCTAGATATTTCCTAGATGTAGGGACATTGAAATCTCTCCTTGACATTCAACAGTGTTTCCTCCAATTCCTATCATGTATGTTGTTCTTGGATTTATTCTTGCCTTCAACTCCTTTGCTAGAGATGTTCTTATGCAACTCAATGCAACTTCTATGTCTAGGTGGGTTTTTTGAGTGCATTTGAGATGCAATATTGGTTAACTTGGCTTTTTTTTTTCTTAGGCTTTCTTGAAGTTCACTCATCTTCTTCGACCATTGCCTTTTCATTCTCTCACGACTATCTTTCCATGCTTGTGTTCTTTTCTTACTTATGCTCTCTATCTCACTAACTTCAAGAATTTTTTCCAGACCTAAGCTCTGGCTTTTTTGTAATGTCTGAGCTTGAGTAACTACTTGCATTGGAGTAGTGGAAGTTACACTTCTAGTAGAATCTATCACTAACCCAATGACATTGATTGGGATGATCTTTGGCCAATTGTTTGGGTTCTTAGGAAAGTCTCGTAGAAGATGCTCCGTCCCACAATCTGGAAAAAAATCTTCAATTATCATTGATTGGGGTTGCATAGGTGCAGATATAGGGCAATCATGAATGAAGTGATCTCCTTGGAATCTATAGCATGGTCCTCTAGGTGTTGGGGTTCTTATCTGTCTAGGTTGGGGCCTAGGATAAGGATTAGTATACATGACATTTGAGTATTTTGGCTCCCACTTTGGTTCCATAGGTAGTGCCTCATATTTATACCGATAAGTCTCACTATCCTCAGGGGACTCTACGTAATAAGCTCATGGACTATCTTCATGGGTGTAGTCAGAACTCTAAGCATGAGGGTCATTTTCTAAGACCAAAGGGCCATCCATACCAATAGTCTATCACGGTTCTCTTGTGCCATTGCATACTTTTTGGGATCACATTGGCAGGAGGGGGTGGTTGGTTTCCAAGACTGGTTGTGGCCTATATGGTGCCTAGTATTGTTGTTGGTATTGAGGTTGATATTGTTGTTGTGGCCTATGATACGGTTGTTGGTATTGGTTTTGATACCTACCCTATTGGTAAGGTTGCTGATAACTTTTTCTGATAGCCTGCATATTGTACAAACAAACTTGAGTTGTATGGTTGGTGTATTTTCTCTCAATATTGCAATATGGAGCGTTCCATTCTCTCACGTTCTGGTTTTGCAATGGGCATACATTAGCCATGTGGTACCCCCCACAAGTATAACATGGCTTCAATGATGTGACCCTTGGTGTTTTTCTACTTTGAACTCCTAGCTTCTTGGTATCTTGCTCAGCTAGCTCATCTATCACCGTGGAGGGTCTAGAATTATGACTCGTAGAATTGTCAAAATCTTATAGATTTTGGACAATTCTAACTCCTCACCCAAGTTTTCTTCTATGTCAATACACATTCTCAAGCATTGATCTAGTGTGGTTGGATCCTTGAGATATACATATGATCTAAGTTTCCCGCTTAGAATTCCATCTAGAAACAAGGAAACTTGTTTTGCTTGTGTAGGTAATTCAGGTGTGGGACATCTCTCCACATATTGTTTAGATCTATGTCTGATTAGTTGAAGTCATCTATGAATTACACATAGTGCCTTGACCTTGAGATTGATGGCTCTCTGCTAGGTCCCCACACATCTGTGTGCACAAGCTCCAAGTAGTCTTCATACATGTATCCCTTTTTGTTGAATGGTTGCCTATGTGATTTGCCAAATTGGCATGCTCCACATTTATAAATCATGTGTTGCTTTGACACATTTGGAATGCCAAGCACACTCTGATCCCTGCATATTTGCTTCAATGTTCTTTCACCTATATGACCTAGTCTCTTATGCCATATCTCCAACTCAGATAGGGTTTGATCTTTGTAATTGAAGAGAACAATATTCCTTGCATCTTCAACTTCAAATGTAAAATTCTACTAGATTTCTCACCTTTTGCAATCCTCTTGAAGCCTTTTTGAGGGTCCTCCACATATGCTCCATGCCTTGTGAATCTAACATGTAAACCCTCTCAACAATCTATCCAACACTCATTAGGTTTTTTGTTATTTTTGGCACGTACAATACCTTACTTACGAGGTTAATGTTACCATGAGATGCTTTAACATTTCCAATCTTCTTTACAAAGTGCCTAGTGTCATCACCTGTCTGGACTTCATGCTATCCTTTAGGTTCTTTAAGATCAACAACAATGCTACATTGCCTGCTACATGATTGGAGCAACCAGAATCAATATAGAATAGATACTCATCATCATTACCTTGCTTGGCTATCATATTCATGAGTAGTATGGAATCCTCTTGATCATATGTATAGTTTTTGTAGTCTCTTCTACCTTTGAAGCCTCCTTAATAGTTGTTGTTGTAGCCTTGGTTGTAATTGTGATGGTAGTTGTTTCCCCCATTATTGAACCTGCCTCTTGATTGTCCATAGACTCCTCTATGGAAGCCTCTTCCTCTCTAATTTTTTGTGTTCTTGAAGCATTCATCTATGGTATGATTGGTCGAGCCAAAAATGTTGCAAGGTGAAGAGTTGTATGGTCTCCCCCTGCCTTGCTTTCCTCCTCTGCCCCTTCCTCTAGTACCTCTTCCTCTACCTGTGAAGTCACTTGAGAGGTACTTTCCTATTCTTCATTCCTTTCGCCTTTGACTTTATCGTTACTCTTATTTTTATCTCTGTAAAGGGCAAAATATTGATTACCTTTAGAAGTATCTCCATTTTTGTTGAGATTTGTCTCATGTGTGAAGAGTTGCCCCATCAATGTGTTGAGGTCAAGTATTTGCATGTCCATGTATAGGTCCATTTTTGTGGTAAAGGACTCCCATTTGTCATCAGCGTTGATGCCATTTATGATTTTCCTTACTATCTACTCTTCTTCTATTTCTTCTCCAATCTTCCCAAGTTGATGATCTACATCCTTCATCTTGGTCACATAGTCAGCTACACTTTGCTTTGGTTGCTTTTTTAGGGTTGTGAATTCCATCCAGAGCTAGTTCTTTCTAGCCCTTGTGTTTGATGAGAAGTATGAAGAACGTGCTTCCTAAGTCTCTCGGGAGGTCTCAAAATTCCTAATGTGAGGTAATAAGAAATAAAAATTTGAGTTAAGTATATAAGACCTGTCTAGAGCATCCTTTGCACACCATACAACTAGTGTCTCTTGTTCTTCTCTTGTAGGTTGATGTTTGCTTCTAAATATTGGGATTTCTTCATCTCTAGAGATGTATCCATACAAGCTTCTTCCTTGCAGGTAAGCCTTCATCCTTAGGTACCATGCTGAATAATTGCTCGTGTCCAATTTGTCAATGAATGTTGGAAATCTATCTCCCATTTTACCTTGATGTTGCTTTGATACCATTGTTGGAGGAGATCATGGACACTTTCTAGAGATGAGATGTGCTACAAACTCCTACTTCACACCTGTTTGTTATTGACTTTGGAGTTGTCCTCTCCAATCATGAAGTACAAAAGAATCAACAAATCATCTTTATTTTGTCAATCCTGGGAATATCCATAAGACCACAGCCCCTTCTAGATGATAGATTCATAGAAATAAGAGATTGATGGCTGGAATTCTGAGAAAATGAAAATGAAGAGGAAATATCTAGGGTTTACCTTATCTAGAGCAAATCTTCATCATTTTCTATGATCTTTGTGTCTAATTCATGTTATTTTCTCATCAGAATACAAATATGAAATCAGAATTGGAAAATATCACCTGTATCACAGAGACGAGACAATCGCGATTCTGTACCAGTAGACGATTTTCACATTTCTCCAACATTCTTCAATCCTTCTTCACTCAATACATCAGTAATCATCTCTCTTCATACATCTTACTCAGTATTACACAAATGAACTCACAAATCTCCATGATAAAGCAAGAAACAAGCTCTCACATCAAAGGAAACACACATAATAAGAGAAAACACGATTTCAGCAGAAACTCTCTCTTCTCTATTGATAGCATGTACAAATGACTAACCAACCTCTCAAAAATAGAGAAAATTGACTTATATACATTTTCAAGTGTCCTCTTTCACACTTGAATTTTGGTCCTTTCCTCTATTATTCTAAAAATATGCTATCTAAGAGTTTCCAAAAATTCTAAAAAAAATACATAAGATTCTATCCTTCATAAGGAAGACTCTTCCTTATTTTTACAACAATTGCATAAATATTTCTACAAATTTTTATCATTTTACAATATTTTTCCTTCAAAAAAGGTTTCCAAAAATGCATCTTCCAACATCCTTCCCCTCCTAAGCCTTTCGGCTCCTGACGAAAGATTTTCCTGCTTCTCTGCACTGATCACTTCTCTTCATTTCTTCTTTCTTTGATATACTTGTGACAGCAAATCATGACTTTTTCTTTCTGTTACATTTAGATTGTTGACCATCTCGAATAAAGCCTTTCTCCACTGTACTGCAGCTTCAGGTTTATCTATGACATCCTTTTTCAAATACTCTGTGTAAGCAGCTTCATATGCTGTAAGTCTAGACTTGGTAACGACTGATAGGTTTCCAAAAATCTCTGACTCCCTCTCAAAAAATCCATAATCGAAGGCATCCTCAAAAATCTGTAAATAATGGCTACCCAAAAATATAATTCTGCTGTAGTAGGCCATCAGACAGATTCTATCAGGTGTCTCACTTAGATCAAACAATAAGGCATCTGTAGGAGAATTGAAACCAATGTAATTCAAAACTCTAACATCTGTATCTGTATATGTTTCTATACAAGCTAGAAGTAATCTCATTATTCGTACAAGTAGTATACAAGCAGGGTCATTGACATCTTTGTATGTAGTTATTACAGACTCAGCAGTATTCACCATATAACTCTTGGTAGGCCATGTGCCTGCCTTCGGACCTGCTACTTTCGGGAAATTCATCCACTTTGGTGGAATTTGACCTTCTCTTCTTTTATCCCAAAAAGTTGTCCATTCTCTTCGTCGTGATACTGGACAATAGGCTGGATTGATCTTTAAATGAAGAGGTGCCTGTTTCCAGATTTTCCTACATTCTTTGTTGGCATCCAACCATTTATTTCTCCACTTAGGGTTGGCTCTCTCAAATAGTTCTTTGGTGACATTGATGTCCTCTTCATACTCAAAGTATTTGTTTGGAGGTAGCCCAACTCTGGCCATCTGGTAGTTCTTTACACTCTCCAAAATTATACAAAATGGTATCCCCAATCCATCTGCTGCCCAGTGATGCTGATCTGGATTGATTCCCTTATTCAATGCGAATGTGACAATTTGTTCTTCGTACTCATCATGCATCTTTCTGATGAACTCCATTCTAGAATCTCTACTTGTCAGCAGTTTCTTTACAAAATCCTCTGAATATTCTTCTTCTGATTTTCTGTCTGCTGGTTCATTGTCATGTTGTACTCCCTCAATATTGTCTACCCCATGTTCTTCTGCATGTGTAGTTTCCACATGTGTCTCTTCCTGGATTTGTGGCTTATTCAACTTCTTTTGCAATTCTTCTATAGTCAACATCAGACTCCCATTCTGTTGTGCCCATAATTCTCTTTCTTTTTCCCACTCATTCCATTCCTTTTCCCTCTTTGTCTGCCACTCATTTCTTTCCTTTTCCATATCCAGGTGTAGCTTATTATAGCCTCTCATAGATGTAGCAGCATGGGTACTAGCCTGCCTTTCTAATTCTTTGGCTTCTTTCAATTCTCTTTGTAATTCCTGAATCTCATTGAGTAATCCTTCCTTTTCTCCCTCTGTCATCTGGACTGTCTGACTTTCCTCCTTCAATTGCCCTTCCTCCAATAGTAGCTTATTGATTTCTTCATTAGCTTTAGTCAGAATCTGATAGGAAGTTTGTAGAGTTCTATATCTCCCCTTAATCGTTCTTAATTCCTTTTCCAATTTATCGTTCTGCTCTATTAGTTGCATACTCTTCTCTTCCAAGTATTGAATCTTGTTTTGCTTATGTACTTCTAGCTCTTCCAAAGCAATTATTTTACTGGAAAACTCCTCATTCTTCTCTTGCACCTTCCTTAGTTGCTCTGCCATATGCTCCTTTTCCCTTTTATGCTCTTTAATAATCATACTGCCTTTTTCAAATTCTGACTCTACTACCATTCCTGAAATGATCATATTTCGGCTTGAGGGTCTGAACTGTTCAATATTATTCATAATGAGTTGACATGCTGATCTAATACTCTTTGGGATTCTTTCCAGTCCTCCTTCTATTGCTATTTGTTTGGTTTCTAGCTGTTTGTCCTCTTTGCATTCACTCTCCTCTTTCTCTTCTCCTTCATATTCTATAATTTCAGCCTTCTTTTCTTCATGGCTTGGCTGAGTGTCCAATATTTTTAATTCTGCCATGTCTTCTTGAACACCTGAACTCTTTTGCTCCAAAACATCTGAGATTAGTTTTATTTCTTGTACCTTTTCTTTCTCCAACACCTGTTGAGTCTCTTTAGAAAGATGTCCTTCCTTTGTTTGCATCTCCTTCTCCTGGCTTAGAGTTTCCTGGACCAAATTGTATTCAGTTTCTTCACCAAAATTTCCCTGACATTCACTTGCTTGTTCCTCCTGTCTCTCCTTTTCCTGTGCTAAAACTATTTCAGCTATTTCTAAATTTTTGACCTGATCATTGCCTCTATCTTCTTTGTATCCTTCCTCCTGTTCATCAATGTCCATGATGTCTGCTCCTTCCTCTTGTTCTTGATCATCCTTAGTTGTAAATTCCTCACTACTTTTTATATCATGTAATACATCCTTTATACTTTGAATGATCTCTTCTTCCACAACTCTCCCTGTGACCTTTGGAGCACTCTTTCCCCTTTCTATCTTCTTTATTTCTTGATCCTTATTCACATCCTTCTGTTCTTTAAATGAACTACTCTTCTGTATCTCCTTTGTCAACTCTTCTAGTTTTTCATCCAATTTGAAGTGTGATGGTTTTGTCCATATGGGTTTTATTCCTGTATGCACCCTCCCATAACTGACTTCTTCTCTTATTTCACTTGCTTGTTCTATCATTACTGCTTTTCCCTTCATTATCCTTCTTTCATCTTCCAGACTGAGCTATTTTTCTGCCTGTTCCTGAATTGGTTCCTCTTGAGACTTCTTCTTCAATTCCTCAGGTGTCTTTTGTTTCTCAGAGGTCTGTATGATGATATTAGGAGTATTTGGTATTGATAAATTTAAACTCTTTAACAGGAAACTCTCAATATCACTCTCAGAATCAGATGAGAAGTGTGAAGGTCCTCCTTTTTCTGGTTCTGTGGGTTTTGATACTTCTTCCACAATGGATGGCTTCTGTGTTTCTTCCAAGACTACTTCCTCCCTCTCTTTGATAATAGTTTCAGCTATGGATTTACCCCTTCCCTTCTTGGTCAATTTCTTCTTTTGTACTGGTTTCCTTGGAACCTTCCTTTTTACCACAACAGTAGTTCTGGTTTCTGGAGGTCCTTGTAATTCCTTAAAATAAGCTAACAAGTCCACTTCTTTCCTGACAAACACCTCCTCAGTTTCCGCTGTCATCATTTGATCATGGAGTGCTTCATAGTGCTCCACCTCCTCCTGAACCCAGTCTGTAGCTTTGCATGAATAGTCTTCCAGCATTTTCTGGTATTGTGCTTCATACATAGCTCTCTTGTTATTCCCTTGGGTTAGATAGGTGTATAATTGCTCTTTGCTTGTTTGGGGTGGATGTGGTTCACTAGAGGCTTGAACCTGCTTCTGTGCCTCCTCATGTTCCTCTTTTGTGGCTTCCTCCATTTCTAGTTCCACCTTTCTTGGGTCCAACCTTCTTTTCTTTACAGGAATTACTTCCTCAGATATCATCTTCCTTTTCATACCTGTTCCCCTCATGCGGGTTTGTCCTTCTGTTTCTCTTTCAGTCATTTTCCTTGGAGAACTCGATTCCAGCCATAAGATTCCTGAAATACTGTGCTTCTGGAGCCAATTTCAGTTGATCTTCCATCCCTAGAACATGATAAATGATTCTTGTTAAGAACTGGGCCCCATTCATGAACTTCTTCTGTTCCCAGTGTTTTGCTGCTTCCTTTAGCTGTTCATGGATGTATGGTGAGACATCCATTACTTCCAAAAGGTTTGGTTCTGTCCTTGTTGTTGAACATTAATAATGTCACTGACTTATGTGGTATTGTGTATCTTGGTAGTTTTGGAAAACAAAAATATTGTAAAAACATCCTTACAGCATATTCCTCATTCTCCCTTCCTTTGAAATCAGTAAATTTTACATATCCTGTGTAAGTTTCCTTATTCTTTTTTACAAAACTCGGGTCAAGTTTGGTTCCCATTGTGTAGAATTGCAGTGCTGCTCTGATATGTTCTCCCTTGATAGTGATACCTACTTCCTGGTTATCCTTGTTTTTGACTTTGCATCTGAAATAGGCATCATTTCCTCTTCCTATTTCTGTCAAACTGTTCATTACCTGTGATACCCTCTCAAAGTCAATGAAAAAGATAGGCTCTTCCAATATTCTGTGCAGCCCTACTGCCTTCCATCTTTTCATATTAACTGCCACTCTTTGAAACCTATAGAACTCCTGGCACAACATTGTATACTTGTATCCTCCTACTCCCACTGTAAATATGTGTTGGCCAATGATGTTTAGGGTCTCCTTAAGTTCCTTCACCACCTTCTCAACCTCTGGAATTTCTGGCTCATCATCTGACTCCAGGTCCACTTGTTCCTCCACAGTTTCACTGTCCAGAAACCAATGTCCTCTTGATAGCATAATTGATTCTGCCTTGAAGTCATGAATTGGCAACTCCTTTGTATTCACCATTTTCTGAGGAAAATAAAATACACAAAAAAAAACTCTACCCACATAAGTCACAAAAATCCAGAAAAATTAATGTTTTCTTTTGAAATATTCTTGCCATGAGAATAAAGAAAGAAAGTCTTCCAAATAAATTTTGCTTCTTCAAAAGACTCAATTAAAGTGATCATTACAGGTGTAGCAAGATGTCTAATGTGCTTGAAGAAAGAAATGATGGAAACAATGATTAATGAAAAAAACAACTTCAGAAAAAATAGAAATCAAAAGATGATCATAGAAAATTGAAACAAAATAATACAAATTTTCCATAATAATTTACTTTCCTCCTCCCTATATCTTGCTTTGTGCTTTATAAATTTAAAAACAAAATAAAATACACACTGTGTCCAGTTTTTCTGTTTTTTTTTTTTTTTTTTTTTGATATTTTGTTCTGAAATTCTGAAGATAGGTCAAATGTGGATGATCTTTTTGCCATTGACATAATTCTGATTTTTTTACCCAATAATGTTTAACTGCACTTGTCCTTATGTCATCCAAACATCCATGCTTCCCAGACCAACATTTTGAAGCATTTTTTGGTCTCCATACCCATTTTGCTCTAACTTCCTGTTTTAATGAGTAATATCGGTGTATGCCTTCTTTCCATGTCCCTCTTGTTCTGATTTGTTGATGTTTCAAATTAGGCAATAAGTGTCTTCCTCGTTTTGTCTCACCATTCTTCTTTACTCCTGAATTTTCTTGCTGGTTTTGATTGTTAGAAGCTTGATCATTTTGTAGTGGCAATATGTTCCTGTCCTTCATTGAGAAAGTAAATCCTTCCATATCTGGGTCATGAATATCTAGATGAACTTCCTGTTTTTCATTACTCAGAAAAAACATTAAAAATTTTTTGTCATTTATGGTCAAACTGAGCTTCATTTTTTCAAAGCTCAAAATAACTTTACCTTGTTTGAGCCAGGGTTGTCCCAAAATCAAATTTTCAGTCATCAAATGATCTGGCCACTCTTCACAATCTATCTTCATATATTCACTATTAAATTTAACTTTAATAACAAGTGAAGACAAACTCTGAATCATTTTTCCTTCTAATGTTTTAATCAACATTCTGCTTTTATTCTTCTTTATGCTAAATTTCTTTACCAAGGCTGAACTGATCAAGTTTACTTGAGCTCCTGAATCTATCAAAACCCTTATGTTTTCATTTTGATGATCCATTTCTATCACAGGCAAATGTTCTCTTTGTTTTAGAGTGCTTTCACATAAACACACCTCCTTAAGTTCTTTCATTTTTCTTATTCTCTCCTTTGCTTCTTGTTGAGCCTCCTTTCTGATGTTTTCTTCTTCTTTTTTCCTATTTTGAGCCTTTTGCAGTCTTCTCCATTCCTTAGTAGTTAATGGACACTCATACCTCTTAACTCTACATCCACTTATAAAATTTGGCATGATTTCTCCATCAATGTTAGCTAATTGAATGGCTCCACTCTTGCTTATCTTATGTATGATGTATGGCCCATGACCTTTCTTCTGAAATTTTTTCTGATGCTCCTTGACTGTGTATGCCAGAACCAAGTCTCCTTCTTGGAGATCTTTTTCTTTTATATGCACATCATGGTAGGCTTTTTGTCTTCTCTTGTCTGTATATATACTCATTACTGCTTGAAGTCGAGAAGCTCCCAGTTTTTCTAAATCTATGACCCACTCAGATAGTTCATGTCCTATCCAATTGTATTGACTACCCACTTTTAATGTTGGAATAAGAAATTCCATGGGTAAAACTGCATTTTGTCCATATACCAAATTGAATGGAGTAGTCCCTAAAGCAGTTTTGTATGCCACTCTATAAGCCCAGAGAACATGATTAAGTTGAGAATCCCAATCATTTCTGTTTGTGTTGACTAATTTGGACAATACAGCGCAAAGTACTTTATTAGTACTTTCTGCTAACCCATTAGCTTGTGGGTGATATGGGGCTGACTTACTATGACGAATCATGAAATATTTGGTCATGTTTTCTATGATCTGGTTCAAAAAATGAGTTCCCCTATCACTTACTAATTCAATTGGAAGTCCAAATCTAGTAACAATATTTTCATACAAAAATTTTGCAGTTGTATGAGCATTATTTCTTTTAGTGGCTTTGGCCTCAGCCCATTTTGTCAAATAATCAGTAGCCACTAATATGTATTCTGCATGAGATTGTCTAGCTGGAGGATGTATAGGTCCAATAAAGTCCAATCCCCATTTGCTAAAAGCTCTGGCTGAAATTAATGGGATTAATGGCATGTTATCTCTTTTATTTGGTTGACTCACTCTTTGACAGATGTCACATCTTTTTACATAAGTTCTTGCATCAAGAAATAGAGTTGGCCACCAAAAGCCAGAATACAAAATGAGTTTGGCTGTTCTATCACTAGAAAAGTGTCCTCCTGCCACTCCACAGTGTGCCATTTCCAACATCTCCAAATACTTCTCTTCAGGAACACATATTCTTAAATAACCATCCATTCCTTTTTTGTATAATTGTTCTCCTATGAGTTGATATTCTTCAGAGATTTCTTGTAAATTTCTTGAATCTGTACCAGCTATAAGTTGCTTCCCTCTCTCCTTTTTCTTTAATTCTTCCACAATGTTCTCACTCCATTCAGGGTTTTTTTAAACCAATATAGGGTTATTAATTCTGAATTCTGCAAATCTTGACATTCTTGACATTTAGCAACATATCTTTCCACATCTTGAATTTTATTTGGCCAGTGTACTCCCATCCTAGCAAGATTGCTTAAAGTGACTATTTTGGAAGCATGAGTACATGGGTTCCAGCAATGAGCTCTTCTTACATATTCATGTTGCTCTTCTTTTGGAGTATAGTATTCCAATATACCTGACTGATTGAGGTGATACAAATGCCCAGCTAGCAACATAAAATTCCTGCTTTGTAACACCAAATGTGTGTTATTTGCTAATGACTTACAAGGTCCCATGGTTAACAAAGGAACTAATGATATGGACCATTCAGGAACACTTTCTACTTTGAATAGGTATGTATCTGGCAGGTCATCGTCTAAGGGTGAACTAGGTTCTTTGGACTGAATTCTAGACAAATGATCTGCTCTTAAGTGTGTTTTGCCTTGTCTAACCACCACCTCAAATTCAAATTCCATTAGTAAAAGAAACCATCTAACTATTCTTCCTGTATGACATGGTTTATTTACTAAATAAAGTAGAGCTTGGTGATCCACAAAGAATTTAAACTTGTTGGCCAATAGGTAATGTCTGTATTTTTTAACAGCAAATATCATTCCCAACCCTTCTCTCTCAGTGGTTGTATAGTTCTTTTCTGCAATGTTCAATTGTCTACTAGCATATGCTACTGGGAAATCTAATTTACTTCCTTCTATAGGTTGTGCCAACACACATCCCAAAGCATAATTTGAAGCATCTACATGCACATGAAATATTTTATCCCACTGAGGTGTTTTTAAAATTGGTGCTGTCACCAAACAAGTTTTCAATGTTTCAAAGGCTTGGTCACATTCTTTATTCCACTCAAACTTTGTGATGAGGGCATATAAGGGTTTAGCTATATCTGCAAATTTGTGAACAAATTTCCTATAGTACCCACAATGTCCCATAAAAGTTTGGAGTTCCTTCACATTTGTAGGTCTTGGAAGCTCTATTATAGCTTTTATCTTCTTCTCATCAGTAGAAATTCCATTTTTTGAAACTATGTGACCCAACATTCTTCCTTGTCTTACATAGAATACACACTTTTTAGGATTTAAGCATACTCTGTATGTCCTGCATTTCCTGAATATTCTTTCTAAATCTTGTAAATGATCCTGCCTTTTTAAAGAGAAAGTGCACAGATCATCTACATAGATTTCCATCACATTTCTCAGGAATTCTTTGAAGATATGACACATCAATCTTTGAAAAGTTGCAAGGGCATTGGTCAATCCAAAGGGCATAACCCTAAAAGCATAAATCCCCCATTCTGTAGAAAAGGCAGTCTTATGTTGGTCTTCCAAGGCTATAGGTACTTGATTGTATCCTGAGAAACCATCTAGAAAGCTATAAACTTCCTTTCCTGCAACTCTCTCAAGAAGATGATCTGTTATTGGCAATGGATAATTATCCCTTATAGTTGCTGCATTTACTTTTTTCAAGTTAATGCATACCCTAAGTTTTCCATTCTTTTTTGGTACCACAACTATAGGTGATATCCATTCAGTATACTCAATTTCATAAATGAAGTTAGCAGCCAACAACTTGTCAATTTCTTCCTTTATCTTGGCAGAGTATTTATCATTGAATGTATAATGTCTCTGTTTACTAGGTTTTGCATCTGGAGTCATAGGAATTTTGTGCTCACAGATTCTTGGATCAATTCCTTTTAAATCTTTATAACTGTAAGCAAATACATCCCTAAAATTCTTTGCTAGGTTCTTTAGTGCTTCTTCTTCCTCTATGGTCATATCATCAGCTATTACAATATGTCTTTCCTCTCCTTTTTCCTGAGTAATCATGATCTTTTTAGTTTGTTCTTCATTATCATAAGCTTCTCCTTTCTTTTTTTCTCTCTTTGGTTTCATTTTTAGAAGTAGTCTGTCTTCCACTTCATAGGTTTTAAAATTTGCTGGTACATCAAAGTATTGATCCTTGTTTATTTCCTTCTCTTTCTTCTCAATTTCTTGTTCCTTTTCCATTTCTTTGTGTTTATGTCCCTTGTATTTGCCTGAGATTTTATCTTTGATTGCATCTTCAGCTTTTACTATCTCCAAATATTTTGTTTTTCCTTTTTTTAATACCATTTCTGAATCTTGATCCTCCTCTGTTTTTTATACACTCATCATGTTTATACTAATGTGAAAAATATCAAACCCTTCTTCATTTTGAAATTCCACTACTACATACTCCTCCCTAGCTATGTCCATGGTAGCCAAAATTTGGTTCCAGCCGTAGGGCTCAAACTCTTCATCCTTAAATTGTTGTGGCACATAACTTTCATCTTGCACTTTTCTTCCTTCCACACAATCTTCTCTTTTCAGTCTCCTTTTTCTATTGGTGAGGTTTCTTATTATGTTACACTTCCATATTGCTGATTCACTCTCTTCCTGATCCTCCAACTCCGATTCCTCACTTTCTTCTTGATTTTGATGTATTTTGTACCATTCTTGAGGAGATATATCACAGTAGTGCCCATTTCTTAAGTTCACTCTTGTTATTCTTCCTTTGCTTTGGAGATATAAACAATCATTACCCCAATCCTGCACAATTTGCATTTGTCTCATGAAAGGCCTTCCTAGGATGATTTCATATGAAGTGGATTGTGGAAATTCTACTATGGCAAAAGTATGTTCTATTTCTGTTCCACATATGTCCACAATTACTTTTTCCCAAATACCTAGAGGTTTTTCTATATGCCCATCTGCAAGTTGCAATCTCATCTTAGTGGGTAGTAATTCATTGCTTCCCCATTTCTCCCAAGTTTGTTTAGTCATTATGGCCACTCCTGATCCACTGTTCAAAATGGCTTTAGCAAAGTTTTTTCCATATTGTATTTTTAGGGTTGAATTTCCTTCTTCCCCTTCACAATACCCTCCTATTTTATCAATAGGAATATACCATAATTCCTCTAATTCTTGTAATGGTGAATGAAGGTTTCCAGGTATTGTTTCCCCTTTGTTCATTTTGTTTTGTAAGTGAGGATTTTGTTTCAACAGTTCTTCCCATGTTGTGTGACATGTAATGCTACATTGTTCATCTATATCATCTGGAATGTTATTTGTGGATTTTCTTTTTTGTTAGCATTTTCCCGTGTTTTCGTTTTCTCAAGTTGTTCAACTGTTCTCTGTGAGCTACCTCCTTCCCCCATTCTGAGTTGTACTTCCTGAATGATTTGTTTGCACTTTTGCATCCTTTCATGCTCTAATTCTGGTATGGGATAAGCCACTGCATGATTTGTAGGGCTTGGTCCTTCTTGAATCCTTCCCTTATATGCTTTGATTAGGGTGTCTAGACTCTGAGAACTTCCTATTTCAGACTGATTTTGTGTCTTTTGAGAAGAAGTACTTTTGGACTGATCCTGATTGTCTTCTTCCAAATTTTTGCCCATCCTTCTCTTCTTTTCCCATTTTCCTTTTTGTCTATTTCTCTTCACCTTTGAGGCTGAACCTTCATTTTGTTCCTTAATTGTTCCTTGTTGCTTGGCTTGAGCCCTTGTTATAATATTCATTCCCACTTGGTCATTTTCACTCAATTCTTCCTGTTTCATAATGTTAACTGTTTTTAAAGGTATGTTATTAGGTGTGTTCTGTTGTTTTTGGGGATTCTTTGGGCAATCTTTTATCAAATGTTCTCTGCCACAATCCTTACAGTAGGCTCCCTCTATTCTCAATGTAGGAGGTTGCGGACAATCTCTAATGAAATGCTCTCCCCCACACCTATAACAAGTTATCTTTGGTCCCCCTTTGAATTGAGGTTTTTGGTTGGACATGTAATTGTTGGTAATATACATGAATGTTGCTGTGTCCATTTCAATTTTCCCATTTCCCAAGTCTAGTGCTTTTAACTCAGGTTCTCTTATTTCATATTCTTCCCAATCTTCTTGATATCCCTCACTCCATTGATATTCTTCCTTATATGGTGATCTTAGTCTTGAATTCCCCTCCTCTATTGGTGTATACTTGATAGGTACCACATTAGTTGGTATAGGAGGTTGTTGTCCAAGCACAGGTCTTGGTTGTTCAGTATAGCCTGATTCCCTTTGAGCCATATAATCTCTTTCCTTAATGGGTTGTTTGTTATAGAAGCATTCCTCCCTGGTATGGTTTGTCCATTTCCTCTCTAGTGTACAGTATTTAAGTGTCTTCCTATCTTGTAAGTGTGGTGGCTTCTGATATGGGCATTGTTGTGCCAGATGATTTTCTCCACAAATGTAACATTTTTTATTTGTGTTTATCCTAGAGTTTATCAGATTAGTTTTAGTGCTTACCTCTAGGGCTTTAGCAATAGCCTGAGCCAACTCTTCTGCTGAGGAATTTTGTCTTCATATGATCTAGGTTGATCAAATGCTAGCAGATCTTGACCTCTGTTGTCCTCCAAATCTATTGCTTCCTTTACACAGGCTGCTAAATCAGGACATCTTCTATAATACACTAGGGTTCTTAGTTGGCACTTCTCAAACCCTCAATGAATAAGGATACTTGTTTTTCCATGGAAGGTACTTCCTCTCTTGGGCATCTATCAATGTATTGTTTAAATCTTCTGGCTGCTTCTCTAACATTTTCATCCTTTTGTTGTTTGAAACTATGTATCAATGTGGCTGTACTATGTTTTATCCCGGTCTTAGAGAATTCCCCAATGAAGGCTTCTAAGAAAGATTCAATATCCTGGTACATTTCCTTTCTCAGGGGAATGAACCAAGATAAGGCTGGTCCTGTTAGGGTTAAACCAAATGCCTCAAATTGTACTTTGTAATCTTCTACTTCTTCAGCTCTAATCAATTGCCTAAATTCTACAGCATGAGCATGAGGATCTGAATAACCCTCATATTGATTCTTCATACATTTGGCAACTTGATATGGTCTAAGCATTCTACCCTGAGGCTGCCAATGGAATCTTCTTCTGAGTGGGAAGTCATTATATCCTTCTGGTTCCTTGTCAAAGGGATTAGGGGAAATCTGTGTCCTCCTCCCATGTTGTTGTTCATTACCGGTATAGTTTTCATTTGGACTAGGTAAATTTGTCTGTTCCATGTTATGTTCCCAAGGTCCTTTGTCAGTACATTGCCCTAGATCATTTGAATTTTCTGGGTCTTGAGAGAATATGTACACACATCCTTGCCTATCTTCATATCTCCCATCTTTGAATTGAGCTACAGGAGTTATATTCAGGGGAACTTCTAAATTTCTCAATCTAATGAGAAATTTATGCATTCCATCCTGATATACATAGGTTCCAAACCTATTTGTATACATGTACTTGAGGATATTTCTAAAATCCCCAGTTTCCATAGGCTCATTTGTTTCATTTATGTTTTCCATATTGTTTTCTTGCCCTAAACTTCTCTCTTGCCCTTTGCCTTTTACTGTTTCTGTCTCCTTCCTTGTTAGGTCTTGTTTAAAAAGTTTGTTTCCAGATCTAAGTATCATTCAATTAATTTTCTCAATCTCAAACTCAACAGAGTGTTTGACACAATTTCCTAACTAAGGTATTACTTTTTCACGATTTTCTGACTTTTTTTGTATTTTTCACGATTTTGTGATCAAAACCATGTTTTTCCACAATTTTCTGCCTAAAGTATTGATTTTCCACGATTTTATGATCAAAATCGTGTTTTCTGATTATCTCTATGTTTTTCGTGATTTTGTGATAAAAATCGTGTTTTTCATGATTTTATGATCAGAATCATGTTTCCCAAAATTTTATGATTATTTCTGTGTTTTTTCACGATTTTGTAGTCAAAATGGTGTTTTTCACGATTTTGGGTGGAAATCGTGTTTCTCACAATTTTGTGTGAAAATCGTGTTTTTTCACGATTTTGTGATCAAAATCGTGTTTTTCACGATTTTGGGTGAAAATAGTGTTTTTCACGATTTTGTGATGAAAATCGTGTTTTTCACGATTATGTGATGAAAATCGTGTTTTTCATGATTATGTGATGAAAATCGTGTTTTTCACGATTTTGTGATGAAAATCGTGATTTTCACGATTTTGGATCAAAATCGTGTTTTTCACGATTTTGTGATCAAAATCGTGTTTTTCACGATTTTGTGATGAAAATCGTGATTTTCACGATTTTGGATGAAAATCGTGTTTTTCACGATTTTGTGATCAAAATCGTGTTTTTCATGATTTTGTGATGAAAATCGTGATTTTCACGATTTTGGATGAAAATCGTGTTTTTCACGATTTTGTGTGAAAATCGTGTTTTTCACGATTTTGTGATGAAAATCGTGTTTTTCACGATTTTGTGATGAAAATCGTGTTTTTCACAATTTTGTGATGAAAATCGTGTTTTTCACGATTATGTGATGAAAATCGTGTTTTTCACGATTTTGTGATGAAAATCGTGATTTTCACGATTTTGTGATCAAAATCGTGTTTTTCACGATTTTGTGATGAAAATCGTGATTTTCACGATTTTGGATGAAAATCGTGTTTTTCACGATTTTGTGATGAAAATCGTGTTTTTCACGATTTTGTGATCAAAATCGTGTTTTTCACGATTTTGTGATGAAAATCGTGATTTTCACGATTTTGATCCCAGACAATCATGATTGCTCACAAATTGTAAAAACACGATTTTCTTAAGAAAATCGCGTTCTGGTATTCACAATGTTGTCCCCTAATCGTTCAAAATCGCGATTTTGTGTGTGATTTACAGAATCACGATTCTGAATGATTTTTAGAATTTTACAAGTTTTGATTTTTCAAAATTTTCTTTCTCCACTAGAATCGCCTTACTGAAATTTTGACATGCAATGAAACATTTAAATGCAAATTTAAGGTTTTCCTAGAAAAAAAACTCAAAATATAGAAAATCGCGATTCCGTGATTTTTAGTTATTTTCTCATTTCTTGGTGCTATGTGATCACTTAATGCAAAAATGTGTATTCCAAATTAATGATAAAGTCTTTACCTTGCTTGCTTAGTAGAGAAATCCTCAAAAATCCACTGGTTGCTGGAAGTCGCGATTTTGCTCTCTCTCTCTCTCACTCACTCTCACTCAAATGAATTTTTCTTTGAATTTCAAGTTTTTATAGTGTCCAGAAAATCGCGATTTTGTATGATTTCCACTATTCCTCACTCTTTCACTTGTTCAACTTCACTTACTCAATCTTAATGACCTCCTCTACCCTTTCTTATCTCAAAGTACCCAAGTATACTATGATTTCCAAAAATTTTCTTTTGCAGAAAATCGCGATTTTGTGTAGAGAATCGTGTTATGCAATTTTGAGTATTCTTTGTCCTTGTTTTCTTTCAATACCTTCTCTTTTTTGTAATCCACCCAAATCCTGAACTATTACACCAAAACCACAACCTTGCTCAGAAAGTCGCGATTTTGTACAGAAAATCGTGTTTTTGCATACTTTTAATTTTATGCCAATTTGAGTAGTTTCTTCTTCTTAATTCCCTTCAATACCTTTTAACAACTTCAATTCAACAATCTTTTGTAATGTTGCTCCAGAATCAACACTTTTTTCAGAAAATCGCGATTCTGTGCAGAGAATCGTGTTTTCTAATTTTCTGGTTTTTTGACCTTTTTTTTTTTCCTTTTCCACTTTTTCACAATCACTCTTGTCCACAACACCTCACTTCAACTTCCTAACAAGAAAAGAAATTTGTTTGATTGTTTTTGATGAATTTTATGAATTTGTTTGGTATTTTTGCCCTAAAAATAAAGGTGAACACTTTACTTAGGGTTTCTGGTTTTGGTGATCCACTGATCCCATGTTTCTTGATTGGTTATGAGTTTCTATGTCCTTAGCTATCACTAAAATGCCAAAGAAAATTTCTCAAATGAAAATGTGTTATGGAAGGCAAACAATTTTTGCAAAGATAAACTCAATCACATCTTTCTTTTCAAAATGCAGGACAACTCAAGATTGATGCTTAGATTTGGTCAACAACTGAATCCTTTATACTTACCTCTAGCTACTTTAACTGTCCTTTCCTTAGTATCACCATGTTATCTTCCCAAGATCACCCATGGTGCATAGTACTTGGGCAAAAAGAAATCTAGAAATGCAAGAATAGACTCAAGTTACCTCATCTTCAGCTTTCTTGGCTCAAATCTTCCATACACCTGCACTTTTACTTCAACAATATGATGAGCAACTATCAATTTACAAAGATTTCAGCACTTCCAATTCTACAAGATATCAATTGCTTTCTTTTTTTTCCCCAAAGACAAACAATGACATCTACCTATTCATGTGCACATTTCTTGATTGATGAGTTTTACCTTTTTCTTGTGTTGGTTACTATCATCAACAGAAGATCCAGCAAAGGTCCAACTTCAATGAAGTTCTTGGAATTTTCCCCGGCAACGGCGCCAAAAAATGTTTGTTATTGACTTTGGAGTTGTCCTCTCCAATCATGAAGTACAAAAGAATCAACAAATCATCTTTATTTTGTCAATCCTGGGAATATCCATAAGACCACAGCCCCTTCTAGATGATAGATTCATAGAAATAAGAGATTGATGGCTGGAATTCTGAGAAAATGAAAATGAAGAGGAAATATCTAGGGTTTACCTTATCTAGAGCAAATCTTCATCATTTTCTATGATCTTTGTGTCTAATTCATGTTATTTTCTCATCAGAATACAAATATGAAATCAGAATTGGAAAATATCACCTATATCACAGAGACGAGACAATCGCGATTCTGTACCAGTAGACGATTTTCACATTTCTGCAACATTCTTCAATCCTTCTTCACTCAATACATCAGTAATCAGCTCTCTTCATACATCTTACTCAGTATTACACAAATGAACTCACAAATCTCCATGATAAAGCAAGAAACAAGCTCTCACATCAAAGGAAACACACATAATAAGAGAAAACACGATTTCAGCAGAAACTCTCTCTTCTCTATTGATAGCATGTACAAATGACTAACCAACCTCTCAAAAATAGAGAAAATTGACTTATATACATTTTCAAGTGTCCTCTTTCACACTTGAATTTTGGTCCTTTCCTCTATTATTCTAAAAATATGCTATCTAAGAGTTTCCAAAAATTCTAGAAAAAATACATAAGATTCTATCCTTCATAAGGAAGACTCTTCCTTATTTTTACAACAATTGCATAAATATTTCTACAAATTTTTATCATTTTACAATATTTTTCCTTCAAAAAAGGTTTCCAAAAATGCATCTTCCAACAACACCAGACAAAATTGAGTTGAGAAGTGCAAAGTAGACCTCTTGAGCCTTCCATGAAGCACAAATAATCACCCAAGTACTTTGGAGTATGATCCTCAAATCATTGGATCAAAACAGATGAGCAAGAGTTTCAAGTATGAACAAAACTTGCTATTTTGGTCACTACACATGCTCAAAGAAATGAATAGTACTCCCTTCCTACTACCAATTGGATAAAATTCTTTTCGGCATATCTGATTAACTAGGATAGCTATTTTTTTCAAGTAATCTCACTTGGAATGATAGAACATTCTTAAAGAATGATGCTTAGCAAGTTCGAGGTGCTCCCTGACATTTTTGGGCTTCAACAATATGCAAACAAGTGAGCAGTGTTTTGAAGGTATCTAGAGATCGGTTAAGGCAATGAAAATGAAACTTTATAGCAAGAAAATAGACAATATGCTGAATGTATATCAAAGTTCATCACATAAAATGATCAAGTATACAGTGAGAACAAAGTCAGAGAAGTTCAGTGTTCTGAGTGGTACATGACAGAGAAGAGAGACTGAAGTATAGTCAACATGTGTATATTAATGCACATAGATTACAATGTCATTGGCAATGAAACACTGCACAATATGAGGGCACTGATAGAGCTATGATATGAGTTCAATATCAACATAATATTCCTCTAAAAACTCTTCCAATTAGGCTCACATTACACGACTTTTAATGTCTTCTTTTATAGCTCGAATTGGAGCTCTTTTGAATTTGAAATTCAAATCTTATACCAAAAAGTGTTACTAGATTTTAGGATCTCAATCTTTAGCTAACTCACCAACTGGTTCGTGAAAAGATTGTTCCTAAGAACTCATGATTAGGAGTGATTCCTTCTATGCTTTTTTAGAATGAGTAAAAACTCAATCATTTACAAGAGGTCATCCATGTGATGATACATGAATGTGCCTAGTGTTGATATATTTAGGTAGTGATGTGTGTGAACACTCTAGGACCACCGGGGCACTTTTTTCCCTCTTTAGGAGGTTTTTTCCCCCCGGCTTGTATATATGTCTATTGCCCTAATGGGCTGCTTATCTTTGTACATTCTCCAGTAATACATTCAGTATTGTGTGTTGTGCTCCAAGCTTCTTCTTCTTCCTTGTGCTGTTCGTGTGCTTCCACAGATGTCTAACTCCAACAATTGGTATTAGAGTAGGTCGCTGCTTCATCTAGGGCATTGTCGACACCTCTCCGATTGCAGTCTCAGAATCGGACGAATTTTGGTGAGCATGCTCAGCTCGTTTCGGCCTTTGAACGCACTATCGCAATGCTTGTGCAAGCTATTTTCTCTTTTTTGTGCCAAAGGTATATACATGTTTTGGTTTGCCAATATAAGCGTCTTGAAGTCTGCTACAGGTTTAGTAGAACTCGTCTGGGCAGTTCCGTTCAACTTTTTGAGATACAGTTAATTTTCTGCATCAAGGTATTTTAGTCATCGGCCATGGCTGAAAGTAGTGATGTATTTCGTATGTTGGTTGTTGAGGATAATTTGGATGCTACCAACTACCCGTTGTGGGCTTATATGATGCGACATGTATTGGTTGCAAAAGGAGTATGGAACATTGTGCAGGATGTTGACAAACGTCCTATCACACTTGCAACTGTTACAATTGCAAGTACTGAAGCTGATGTAGAAGGTGTCGAAGATGATGATATTATACATATTCTTGTTCGTGCTCTAGTTTCTACTACACCTACTGCAGAACAAATTTGTTGGGATGGCCGAGATGCCCAGGCACATGCATTGATAGCTTTAACTGTCAAACATGCCATTATTCCTCACATACACTTTTGCAGAATAGCTAAGGATGCTTGGGATACACTTAGCACATTGTACCAAGCTAGGAATGAGGCTCATGTTGCTTACCTCCAAAAACAGTTGGAGAGTGATCATATGAATGAAGGTGATTCTATGGACAATTTTCTAACAAAGATCAAAGACTTGAAGGAACATTTGATTTTTGCTGATGAGGTTATGCCAGATAGCTCACTTGTGCAGACCGTTTTGAATGGTCTTCTGGATTCATATCAGAGTTTTGCTTCTACTCTTTGGTTGATGATGAAAGGCAATCCAAATGCCTTGTCATTTGAGGAGTTAGTCTCTGTTTTGTTGCAAGAAGATCAGTCTAGGCAAAACAAGTCCATTATGCGAGTTGCAAATCAAGCATTCCTGGCTAGTCAGAAGGGCAAAGAAAAGTGGAGCTCTTCAAGTAGTAAGCAGAAATCTGCTAATTTTGCACAATCGAAGAGGGAAGACAAAGATGAAAAGAAATCAGAAAAGCAGAAATTGTTTTGCAAGTACTGTAAAGGAAATGATCATATCATAAAGAACTATCCAAAATTGGTTGCTAAAGAGGCAAAGAAGAAAGAGGCTGGAATGGTTGTTGCAAAAGCCTCTACACCAAAAATAGAGTCTCCTAATCTTGTGTAGGAAGAAGAATGGGCATTTACTACTGTTTGCAGTTTTGACCCATCTTCTCATGAGCATTGCATGCCTGCTGTAGACTCAGATGTTTGGTACTCTTATAGCAGAGCGACCAAACATATTACCTCACAGCGTAGTTTTCTCTCTTCACTCGAGCCTACCCCTATAGGGAATACTGTTACATGCGCCAACAACTCCTCTTATCCTGTTATGGGAGTTGGTAAGATCATTTTGACTACTAATGATGGTAGTTCTTTGACTTTGTGAGATGTTTTATTTGTGCCAGGGATCAAGAAGAACCTGTTATCAGTTTTTGCATTAGCCAAGATTGGCTTGGTTGTGAAATTTATTGATGACAGGTATACAATTCATGATCTTTCAAATGGCAATGTGATTATTGCTTTTGGCATTTTATGTCATGGGCTCTATAAGATCATAGACTATGAAAGATCTATGAATGATTCGGCATGTGCAGTACATGATTCTCAGGCTATATTAGATGCAAAGCTTTGGCATGCACGCTTTGGTCATTTGAATTTCGCTAGTTTGCTATGCCTGCAGAAATCTGAAATGGTGTCCTCTTTGCCCAAACTTGAGGCACCTAGAAAACATGTTTGTGAAGGATGTATTTTGGGCAAAATGTAGCATTCCTCATTTCCAAAAGATGGTTGAGTTCGGGCTACTCAGAAATTGCATCTTGTACATAGTGATGTCTGTGGTCCTATGCACACACCTTCTTTTGGAAATTATCTTTACTTCATGACTTTCATTGATGATTTTTCTAGGCATGCATGGGTATATCCATTGAAGGCAAAATCCGAAGTGTTCATGTGCTTCAAACAGTTTTTGGTTTTGGCTGAAAATCTGTCAGCATGTAAAATGGGCACCCTCCATTCTGATCGAAGGGGGGAATATATGTCTTCTGCTTTTAATGCATTTCTGACTGAACGTGGGATAAAACACCAATGTATAGTGCTATATACACCTCAACAGAAATGGAGTTGCTGAACAAAAGAACAGGTCACTCATGGAGATGACGAGGTGTATGGTCAAGAGTCAAGCTTTACCACATAGTTTCTGGCTTGAGGCTATCATGTGTGCAACATATGTACTTAATAGGTGTCCCACTAAAGCACTGTAAAGGCCTATTCAAGAAATTTGGGAATTATTCAAGTCCCATTTATGTTACATATTCTGTTAAATTCTTAAGTTTGAGCCCAACCTTGATACCCCATTCATAATAAAATTATCCTTGATATTAAAGTGTGAATTTAATATACTCAAATCAAGAGATAATAACATGTTGTAGTGTGTGAATGACTCAAAAACTAAAACATTGGGACACAAAGAAATGTCTCAAAATCTTGTTTGATTCCCATTTTTCTTGAATAGGCCTTTGTAGTCTATCATTCCATATGAGGCTTGGCATGATTGCAAGCCATCTGTTGCTCATATGCGTGTTTTTGGTTGTTTGGCATATGCATTAGTGCCTGAACAACATCGTAGGAAATTGGATGATAAAGCAGTAAAATGTATTTTTGTTGGGTACAGTTCCGAAAGTAAAGGCTATCGTCTATATCATCCACAAACTAAACGCATTCTGGTTAGCCATGATGTTGTTTTTGTGGAAGATGCTATTCAACCATTGCTTTCATGTACTAAGGAGACATCTGTTAGCTCCAAAGACATGTATGATACTTTGTTGCCTCTTTTTACAAGTGGATAATCTAGTGTTGGTCCTAATGAGGCAACTTCTCAACCTTTGCAAGTTTCAACTCATGATGCAGATCATTCCATTTTTGATGCAGATCTACATGATGCACTTGTTGATGAGAGAGCTCATATTGAACAAGCAAAAACTATGCCAAAATGGCTGGTGCAGACTTTACGTGACTGCAAATTAGATGCAGCTCTATCATATCATACTCGATGAGGCTCTCATAGTGCCTCTTTTGCATCAGATTGCTATGCTATGGCTACATCTAGTCTCTGTGATGAGAATGAGCATGTTTCGTTTGATGAAGCACAAAATTCAGAAAATTGGATGGCTGCTATGCAATCTGAATATGATGGTATAATGAAGAATGGTACTTGGCCTTTGTGTGACCTTCCTCCTTGCAAGAGGGCCATTGGCACTAAGTGGGTTTACAAGTTGAAGCATAAGCCTGATGGAACAATTGACAGGTATAAGGCTAGGCTTGCTGCAAAGGGTTATGCGTAGGAAAGAGGCATTGATTTTGATGAGAGCTTTGCAGCTACATGTCATATGACTACTGCTCAGAGCATCTGTGCACTTGCAACCCATCATTGGAATGTACATCAGATGGACATTAAAACAATCATTTCTCAATGGTGACTTGCATGAAGAAGTGTATGTTTTTCAGCCTCGTGGCTTTGTGCAGAAAGGGCATGAAAACCAGGTGTACAGGTTAAAGAAGGCATTATTTCTGATCATTGTTGTCTATGTTGATGACATGCTGCTCACTAGTCTATTGAGAAGCATATTGTTAATTTTAAGGCTGATTTGCATGCCTCATTTGAGATGTCTGTTTTGGGGCATTCACATCATTATTTGGGGACTGACTTTATGCATGTTGATGGTGGAATGGATTTGTGTCAAACGAAATATATTGACACATTATTGCATCGTTTTGGCCTTGAAGACTGTAAACCTATTGCCACTCCTATGGAAATAGGTTTACGACTGAGTCTTCATGATGTTGGAGGTGCATTTGATGTTGTTCTCTATCAGCAGGCTATTGGATGCTTGATTTACTTATGCATTACTTGGCCAGATATTCAGTTTGCTGTCTCACAGATGAGCAGGTTTATGCATTACCCAGAAGTCAAGCATTGGTGGGCGGTTAAGCACATCTTTTGCTATTTGAGTGGTACTCCACTACTTGGGTTGTTTTATCCCAAGGGGGGATCACTACCGCCAGATTTGCATGCTTTTTGTGACTCTGATTGGGATAGTTGCTATGACACTCGTGTGTCCACTAGTGGCTTTTGCTTCATGCTTGGTAGCTCATGTATATCTTGGTTGAGCAAGAAGCAGCCTACTATGGCCATTTCCAGTTGTGAGGCTGAGTATACGGCAGCTTTCACAGTGACTGTTGAGTGTGTGTGGCTCAGACACCTTATGGATGATTTGGATGTTGGTCTCTCTTTTGCCACCACCATCTTCACTGACAGTCAGAGCGCATTGGAAGAGGTTCTCTGCTGGGGAGATCGGCTTGGCATATGTGCCCATGCAGGAGAACATTGTAGACCTTTTCACGAAGGCTCTGCCTAGGGAGAAGTTTGAAGCTTTTCGCAAAGTTTTGGGCTTACTTCCTTTTGTGGAGTGATTTCCACATAGCATGGGACTTCCTAATACATGAGTGCCAGCTACTTGTTCACCGCATCACTCCCAAGGGGATTTGTTGATATATTTAGGTAATGTGTGTGAACACTCTAGGACCACCGAGGCAGTTTTTTCCCTCTTTAGGAGGTTTTTTTCCCCCAGCTCGTATACGCCTATTGCCCTAATGGGCTACTTATAACTTTGTACATTCTCTAGTAATACATTCAATATTGTGTGTTGTGCTCCAAGCTTCTTCTTCTTCCTTGTGCTCTTCGCGTGCTTCCGCAGACGTCTAACTCCAACACCTAGCATCCTTTGAATAAGTGATCAAGCATTTAGACTTGGTGTATTTGCACCAACAACTCTTAATGGCATGCTCCCACTTGACATGATCCTCTGTCTGCAAAGCCTCTTTGTAGCAAGAAGGCTCACTGACATCTGTTAGCATAACAAAATATAAACTTGGAACATATATATTAGGTGGATGTAAGATAGCTGCAGAGTGTCTCAATGGTTGTTGAATGCTGAAGAGGAACATTTGCTGACTGATCTAATCAGACATTCTCTTGAGTGTCCCTATGTGCAACATTTTTATGCATGCTAAGTGCAAGACTACTATCCTCAAACACCACTCTCCTCACTTCAACCTCCTTAATGGGTTGTTTATGCATCTTAGTGAAAGGCTTTGGTGTGTAGAACATGTTGGAAAACAATGTCCCATTGGTCAAATATTGGTCCATTTTGTCCAGAATCTACAACATAAGTAGTTTATTTTACTACTCCCTCTAACAACAAAACGCGTGGGCACTATGGCTATACTATTACACTCTCATGTCACCCACCAGGGTTCGAAACCCGTCACCTGCAGCTAAAAGCACGAAGGAAAATTTTGTCATGCTTTTCAAAATAAAGCAAAGCCATGGATGAAGGATTTAGCGGATGATGTTTTCGTAAGCTTTTTTCCTTCGGATAGCGATCATAGATTTTACGATCTTATGCTTTTGAGAGCTTTATTATTGCTTTTGGAAGAGACACAATACTATATAAGAAGAGCCTCATGCTCATTGTATTCATCCTTCACCTAACTTTCAACACAAGCCTTGAGCTTGGACCTCAATAGAGGTGGTGTTTCTTCTAGCACATGGGGCAGCCATGGTGCTAACTTGAAGCATGTTGAGGAGAGGCTATGGAGTTCTTCTTGGAGATGAAGTAGAGTGTGCTCACACTCTTGCTCATGAAGAGGAGGTCATCTCTTGTTCATGGAAAGAAGACTTGGTCATTAGCATCTTGATGGTGAGGATCAGCCATCTACTTGTTGTAGTTGAAGATTGTCTTCTACATGAAGATTTCGGGCTACTTCAAAGACATTGGATGGTGTTTAACATAAGATGTACATCTTATGTTAAGTATTTAGGTACATATTCTCTTTATGCACACAGGTACTACTTGAATTTTATGGAGGCAGTAGCATCCATATCAGGAGGAGTCCTATTCGGCATAGGTACAAGAGAAACAATACATATATGCTTTATGCATATTTGGATGAGGTGTTTGAGAAGGTGTGTTCACATGAGTTTGAGGATTTATGGCAGCAAACTTGTTATCATTCTTTGCTACTTTTGAAGTATGTGATCTTTTCACAGATGTATCTGACTTAGGGTCTTCCATAACTTCAGGTTAGATGAGGGTTTGTTTATTATCATTTTCACACTGATCCTTCCTCTTTCTATCACTCATATTCACTCTTCTATAACCTATTAGGTCACACATCTCATGTATATTCAGATTTCTGCCCATACATCTGAATATGTTTGTTACATTTGTACATTTGTACATTCACTCATTCATCTATTTCTCATCACATAGAGTGGTTGAGAGTTTTGATCCCACATTGTACATTGAACATTGGTATATATGATATTATGAGTAAGCGATGGCTTACATAACACCTTACACATGTCTTCTATTCTTTCTCTATCTTTGTCTCATCATCTGTATGATTAAATGTGGTATGTTCATGTTTTGTCAATATTGGAAGATTGCTAGATTCTATGTTGTATATGCTGGACCTATGGAATCGTGGACCTGTGACATGAGCTAAGGGCCTACCTCATTTCCAACAGAACAAGAGGAGGAAGGAGGAGATGGAGGGAGAGAGAAGAGAGGAAAGACGCACAGAGATGCATGGGACGCTCGAAACCCATATAATGATCTCTCTTGAGGCAATGCTCTATATATAATGTATATATATGAATATGGGGGTAAGGTCACATGACCCTTACATCCCCAACAGTCTCCCACTTAAGGGTCAATGTGACCATAAGTGGTAACATATACAAAGAATGATGTAGGACTATACAATAATGTGCAGGAAGAGTCCAAATCTCAACCCATACTCATCATCCTACACCAACTGCCTTGAACAAGATGTATCCATGCCCTCATAATTGCTCTAGACTCATATCGATAAGAGTCGGGTTCACATATGATTGATGCAAGAACTGATGAAGTTCCTGCAAAGCTCCCACTCGCTCTATGCCTGTGTCAATCATCAAATGACTGACAACTCCAAGTGCAAATGCTCCAATAGCAAGTGCAACATCTGGTCTCGAGCATAATAAGTCGTACATCAGACTCCCGAATGCTGATGAAACATGTGCTATCCAGGCTAACCTAAGCATGTCAGCCATGCCTATATCCAAGGCATCCAAAGCACCATCATCAAGACCGACATGTCCTGACATATTTGTGTCAACATTTGGCATAAGTGAATCCAAGAATGACTGCATCATCACTGACTCATCAACATCTAAATCAATGATCCTCTCAACCAAGGACGTGTCTAGTTGTGCACCCTGAGAGCTAGTATGCTCTGGCATACACTCTGTATCATACGAGCTATCATGCTCTACCACACCAAGTGTATGATCATGCTCCATATGATCTAACTGCACAACATCAACACCAAGATCCATATGATGATCTAACTCTAAGTGAGTATCATCACAATGCTCTACATGAGCACCCACATCATGATCTAAAGTGTCGAGTTGATCATTTGAAGTGTGCTATGTAAGAGCATCTACATGATCAATAGAATCATGAGCATCCAAAACATGCTCTATATGTGCATCCATCTGAGCATCTGAATCCTGCATACATGTGCATCAAGAATGTCAATAGATCTATCTGTACGTAGAAAAAATGAGACATGACGAGTCTCACATCACACATAAGGCTGAACTCCCACTGAGATGAGGCTGTCTCTCACATGAAGTACCTGCAGTGAATACTTGTGCCCAATCCTAGAACCTCTGACAAGCATAAGCTGTCCCAACTGCAACTAAAAATGATGCTCACCAAAGAATGCATAACATCAACTCTCTTGTAACCGGCTAATTGAAATCAAGCCCATAGGGAATGAAGGCACATAGCATACATGTTTGAGCCTAAGTGATGCTCCACTAGGTAGCATAAGGCATACGTCTCCTGCACCCTCAATGTCATATGTCGTATCATCAGGCAAGTGCACACATCCATGACTCTCACCTGAGAATCGAAAAAACCACTCACGGTGTGGAGTAACATGAAAAGTGGCTAATGCATCAAGCAACCAAGCCATATGTGTGCTATCCAATGAACAAGAGGAATCCTAAGATGAACCATAGGAGAAAGTGATATCACCATCACTAGCATAATCAACTGCCATAGACTCTCCTAAAATGACTCCCTAACCTACATCATGTGCATATCTTTGATGCCATCATCGCATCCACCTAAAGCAACATCGATGAATATGGCCCTCATGACCACAATACCAACATCAAAGCTGTTGATGTGATCTATGTCTCACATGAGTCAATGGACTGGCATACATATCATGTAGTCTCTACCATAACACATTACTTGTCTCCTCATAGATAACATACTCATATATAGAATCCACAAGCTGTAACCGAATAGTGGAGCTGGCCAATGCATCCATATCCATCCATACATGGTTGGGCATGTCACGAGGCCTCTGTGCATCTCTATACACATACATGTGTAACCCTGCACGAACCAATGTATGCCACATTTGAGATTTCCATCTCAGAAAGTCAGTGCCATCAAACTGAGAAGAAACCATGCTGGCAATCCAAGAGACTAACAATGTAACAAGAGACTAGAAATAATACTCTATTACCAATAGGATCACACCTGCATATCCATATGCATAACTCACATCATACATATCTCGCTAGAGAAGAAACCATGTGAACAATCTATCACATAACCATGCATCTATCATGTATATAAAAGCATGATCATAAACCTGCTCACCAAGTCTCCAAAGTGACTAAGTAGATGTGAAAGAATCCTTGGATACGTTCAATAGAGTATCCCCTATAAACTAAGCAATCAAACAAGATAACCAATAGCAAAAGAACAATGAGTAACTTGTCACCACCTGTCACTGATCCAATCAAGGATAATGGCAAATACATATGCCAAAAAACTAATGGGAATACATGCCAATATAATGGGAATACATGCCAATATAATGGCAATACACCTCCCACTCAAGAATGAATCCTGCAAGATGATCCAACTTGTCACGAGTAACCTGTGACCAAGTCGAAGTAAATGGAGATCAACAATGATCCAAAGCTATCACACAAGCTTCAAGATCCACTAGAGCTCTCTTCTAGCATAAAAGCTCTCGAAATTTCGGTGGCATCTCCTCTGTAAAATGGACTCTCAACCAAATAAACCATGTGGGAATCACCATCCGCATATGCCAAGAATCACACTCGCAAATACATATCAATCAATGACCAAATGCTAATAACAGTGACAAACGAATGTGTAACTAAGGCTCCAATCTGGATCATGTACCTGCAGAGCAAATAAAAGATACAAGTACCAACAAATATCAAAAACCAACTCTCATAAAATTATGTGAAACTGGCAAGTAAATCCATAACCAAGTGGCATAAGCAAGATATAAACCACAATGCCACTATACATCCATGACGGAAATCATGATGACATAAACCTCGAAAAGATGGTATACCACAATGTCATCTCACATACCAAACACATGACAAGATCATGCTCTACTCTCATATGGAGGAGCTACCGCAGTAATCATACATGTACAATGCCTTGAAGCTCTGAAAATAAGAGCATGCACATCAAAAATTCTCTCTCAAAGAAGTTCCAAAGAAAATTCAACCTCCAAGAGCAATTACGGTTCTTATGGCAAAAATATGTTGCTCTATGTTTTGCTGTTTCAGAGGTGATAGCCTCTGAAACTAAAATTTTTCTCTTCAACAAACTTCAAGAACTTTTTCTTGGCTACGTAACACGATAAAGAACACCTCAATCAAGGGTGCATAGCTCAAGATATGCACAATACAAGCACTTGCTGTTAATGTCAATTTCACCTGCAACACTACTGCTCTGTATTTTGTAGCTTCGGCAACCTTGCACTTAGAATTTGGATCTGTGTTCTTCTACCCATACCAAGTTAAATCATCACAATCCAATTTGTAAAACTCAACTTATAGCCAAAACACTAACCTGTTGTCCAAGTGATTGTAGACTTGTCTTCTACATCAGTCTGTGTTTTTCGAATTTTTGGCACTCTAGAAGTTCAAACCAAGTTCTATGCCCCACTACAAAGTTATAATGCACAAAACTTTAGAATGCATCAATCCGACCTTCCTAGCTTGAGTTATGGTCAAACTATTGAATTGCTATTGAGAGATGCCGACTTGCACTTTCACCTCTTATGACTTAAGCTTCCATTGAGCACATCATTTGCATGCATAAGATATAAGGTGCTATGAGGTGGATTGTTCTCAAAACCATGCATAATCAACTAGGCATGTATCTTTTCATACCAAGCACGTGGTGCTTGCTTCAAACCATATAATGCCTTTTTTCAACCTGCACACCCCTTTTTCATGCTCTTTGTATACAAAGCCATGCGGCTGAAAAACATACACTTCTTCATGTAACTCACCACTGATGTACATTCCAAGCATGATGGGCTGCAAGTGCAGAGATGCTACAAATGATAGTCATTTGACATGTGGGTGCAAAGGTCTCATCAAAATCAATGCCTCTTTCTTGAGCATAACCTTTTGTAACAAGCCTAGCTTTGTACATATCAACAGTTCCATCAGGTTTACATTTCAACTTGTATACCCATTTAGTGCCAATGGCCTTTTTTAGAGGAGGCAAATCCCGTAAAGACCAAGTACCATTCATCATAATAACATATTCTGATAGCATAGAAGCCACCCAATTTTCTAAATTTTGTGCTTCATCAAGTGAAACATGTTCATTCTCATCATAAAGACTAGAGGCAGCCATAACATAATAATATGATGCAAACGAAGCACTATGAGAGCCTGAACGAGTACGATATGAAAGACGTGCATCTAATTTGCTATCTCGCAAAGTTTGCACCAACCATTTTGGCATAGATTTTGCCTCTTCTATATCAACCCTCTCATCAGCAAGTGCATCATGTAAATCTACATAAAAAATGGAATGATCTCCATCAGAAATAGAATGACTTGCATCATTAGATGAACCTTGTGAAGGTTGAGAAATTGCCTCATTTGGACCCACACTTGACTATCCACCTATAAAATTAGGCAACAAAGTCTTATAAACATCTCTAGAGCTAACAAAAGTCTCCTTGTTAAATGAAAGTAATGGTTGAATTACATCTTCCGCAAAAACAACATCATGGCTGACCAAAATGTGTTTAGTCTATGGATGATATAGATTATAGTCTTTGCTTTCATGAGTGTACCCAAACAAATACATTTCACTACTTTATCATCCAATTTCTTGCATTGTTCAAGCACAAATGCATATGCCAAGCCTCAAATGGAGTGATAGATTGCAGTGCTTTGGTGGGACACCTGTTAAGTACATATGTTGCACACATAACAACCTCAAGCTAGAAGCTATGTAGTAAAGCTTGACTTTTGACCATACACCTCACCGTCTCCATTGGAGATTTGTTCTTTCTTTCAGCAAATCCATTATGTTGAGGTGTATATGACATTGTACACTCATTTTTTTCCTACTTTCAGACATAAATGCATTAAGACAAGAAGACATGTACTCCCCCCTCACCCCTCAATCAGAACGGAGGGTCCCCATTTTACATGCTGATACATTTTCAACAAAAACTAGAAACTGTTTGAGCTACATAAACACTTTGGACTTTTCTTTCATTGGATACAACCATGCATTCCAAGAAAATTCATCAATAAAATTCATGAAGCAAAGGTAGTTCCCAAAAGAGGATGTCTGCATAGGAACACAAACATCACTGTGAACAAACTCCAATTTCTGATAAGCTCAAAGTGAACCATATTTTGGGAAGGAGTAATGCTGCATTTTGCCAAAAATATATTCCTCACAATCATGTTTACAAGGTGCCTTAAGTTTGGGCAGAGAAGACACCATTTCATATTTTTGCAAGCGTAGAAAACTAGTATAATTCAGATGACCAAAGCGTGCATGCCAAAGCGTGCATGCCAAAGCTTTGTATAGGACATAGCTTGCGAATCTTGAAGTGCACACGCTGAATCATTCATAGATTTTGCATAATCTATGAGCTTAAATAGTGCATGACATAAAATGCCAGAAGCAATAATAACATCACCATTTGACAGGTCATGAATTGTACATTTCTCATCATCAAATTTCACAACAAAGCCGATCTTAGCTAATGTTGATACTGATAAAATATTTTTTTTATCCATGGCATAAAAAAATTATCTGACAATGTAAAAGAACTACCATCAAGAGTAGTCAGAATGATCTTACCAACTCTCATGATAGGATAAGAAGAGTTTTTGGCACATGTGACAGTATTCCCTCTAGGGGCAAGCTCAAGTGAAGTGAATAAACTAGACTACAAGGTAATATGTTTGGTTGCCCAATTATCAAAGTTCCAAACATCTGAGTCTACTGCAACATACACTACTCATGAGAACATGGATCATAATTGCAAACAATAGTAGACACCCATTCTTCATTCTACACAAGATTAGTAGACTTTGTTTTAGGTGTCGAGGCCTCTACAAAAACCATTCTAACCTCTTTCTTCTTTGCCTCTTTTGTAGGTAGTTTTGGACAACTCTTTATTACATGATCATTTCATTTAGTGTATTTGTAAAAAAATTTCTACTTTTCTATGTTCTTCTCATCTTTTTCATCCTTCTTTGATTGTGAAAAAGTAGCACATTGCTACTTACTAGTAGATGAGATCCATTTACCTTTTTCCTTTTGACTAGCTAGGAAATCTTGATCTGCAACACGCATAATGGACCTCCAACGAAACAAAGACTAACTCCTCAAATGTTAAGGCATTAGGATTTCCTTTCATCATCAATTGAAGAGTAGAAGCAAAACTATGATATGAATTTAGAAGAACATTTAGAAAAGTGTGCCTAGACTAATCTTCCTGCAACAAACAAATACTAACTCCTTAAATGTTAAGGCATTTGGATTTCCTTTCATCCTCAATTCAAGAGTAGCAAAACTATGATATGAATCTAGGAGAACATTAAAAAAATTCTGCATAAATGTATTGTTTGGCAAGTATTGTTCTAAACTCCTTTTCCTCGCCAGAGTCATGTCTGGAGGGAATGTTTTTGTTCTCAGGAAGGATACTAGTGGTTCACTCCAATCTGGCACAATGGACACTCGATAAAGAGTGGCGTGTTCCACAGGTGGTTTAGTGCAACAGATTGGGCATTCTTTGCACAACCTTTGGACATCAGCTTCCATAGTTGGCCAATGTACTCCGAGTCTCCTTAGTGTCTGTAAGGTTCGTTGCTTTGAGTAGTGTTGCTCTAACGCACCTACATGTGCTAAATGCAACCATTTATTGTACTCGTCCTCTTCCACACAACAAGCCAAGATCCCTTGATCTGTGTGCTTGTACATGCTTCCTGCCATGATGTGGTACTTTTGGGCTTTCACAACCTCCCTATTCTGTGTGTTTACTACAGGATGGTTAGGCCCGTATGTCAAAACTGGCACCAATGGCTTAGCCCACTGCGGCACCACTTCCAAATTAAACAAGTAAGCATCGGGAAGATCATCTGATACTCCTTGTGGGGCTTCTCCCGATGTGAGCCTAGAAAGGTGATCAGCCCTCAAATGAGTCCTACCTTTCCTTACCACCACCTCAAAATCATATTCCATTAGCAAGAGAAACCATCTTACTAATCTTCTTGTATTGCATGGCTTGTTTACGAGGTATAACAATGCTTGATGGTTTGTAAAAAATTTAAACTTGTTTGCAAGAAAATAGTGTCTAAATTTCTTAACTGCATATACCATGCCTAAGCCTTCTCTCTCCGTAGTGGTGTAATTTCGTTCAGCTGCATTCAATTGTCTACTAGTGTAGGCAATTGGAAGATCCATATTACCTTCACCAGTAGGTTGTGCCAGTACACATCCAATAGCATAATTGGATGCATCCACGTGAACATGGAATGGCTTATTCCAATCTGGTGTGGTCAAGATTGGTGCTGAACATAATCTTCGTTTAAGCTCTTGGAAGGAATTCTCACATTCGTCCGTCCACTCGAAGTTAGTCAAAAGTCCATACAGAGGCCTTGCTATGATGGCATACATGTGTATAAACCGTCGGTAATATCCACAATGCCCCATGAAAGCTTGTACTTCCTTGACATTCTTTGGCCTGGATAGCTCTGCTATGGCTCTCACTTTCTCTTCGTCAGTAGATATGCCATTCTTTGACACTATGTGCCCTAGAATCTTGCCTTGCTTGACCATAAAAACACACTTTTCTGGGTTCAGGCAGACTTGATATTCTCTACATTTGTCAAAGATTTGTCTGAGTTCAGGAATATGGGTTTGTCTAATGTTGGAATGAGCACAAAGATCATCAACATAGACTTCTAAGTTCTTCCTCAGGAACTCCTTAAATACATGGCACATCAGCCTCTGGAAGGTTGGTGGTGCATTGGTAAGCCCAAATGGCATTACACGAAAGGCAAATATACCCCATTCTGTGGCAAAAGCTGTCTTATGCTGATCTTCTGGAGCTATGGCTACTTGATTGTAGCCCGAAAATCCATCGAGGAAGCTGTACACTTCCTTGCCTGCTACTCTTTCTAAGAGATGTTCTGTGATGGGAAGCGGATAGTTATCTCGAATCGTGGCTGCATTAACCTTCTTCAAGTTAATGCATACACGCAGCTTTCCATTTTTCTTGGGCACCACTACGATGGGGGATACCCACTCAGTGTGCTCAATTTCATAGATAAATCCAGCTTCAACCAGTCTATCTATCTCCTCTTTTATCTTGGCAGCGTAATTATCGTTATATGTATAGGGCTTTTGCTTAGAGGGTTTAGCATCTGAGGTCATGGGGATAGTGTGTGAGCATATATCAGGGTCAACACCTTTCAAATCCTCGTAACTCCAAGCGAATACATCTCTGTATTCTCTTAACAAGGCTATTAATGCATGCTCTTCTTCCTCTGTTAGGTCATGGCCTATGTACGTGCATCTCTCCTCTCCTTCTTCTAGAGCCACGACTATTTTCTTGGTGGTTTCTTTGTTATCATAGGCCTCTCCTACTTGTGCCTCTCGTTTAGGCATTCTTATCATGACTCGCCTGTCGTCTATCTCATACTTCTTAAAATTTTCCGGGACCTCAAACAACGATTCTTCCTCTTCTGGTGAGAATTCTCTTTTCTTTCGTTTCTTCCCTTCTTCCTTCGGGGTCACATGTGTTGCTAATCTTACATCATTTGTAATCTCTCCATGCCTCTGGGGTTGAAATTCTACTTCATGGAAGTATTCTTCATCTGATGCAAAAGGTGGGTCCATAATGATTGACTCTAACTCGGAGTCACTTGCATCCTCAAATGCATCAGGGCTAGGTTCGCATTCTTCTAGAACTGCCTCTCCCATGATTGGCTCTATGGAGAAGACTGAAATGTCATAGCCCTCCTCATCACAGTGAGGTGTCCATTGTTCCTCGTTGATGGCTACATCCATGGTGGCTAAAATTTCTGCCCAGCCGTGAGGTTCAAATTCTTCGTCTGGAAAAACTACCGGTACATAGGCTGGGTCTTGAATAGATCTATGGTTTTCTTTTGCACCTACCTCTCTGGCTTTCTCTCTCTTCTCTTCGTCTACTGCTACTTTGCACATCCATAAGTGGGTGTCTTCATGCATCCAAGAGGATCCTGACCCTATGGAATGCACCGATTCCGTATCATCTTTGGCTCTGTGGATGGGATTCCATTGGATAGGGGGAACAGCTCTATGGAGTAATCTTTGAGATTCACTTTGGTCGTAACTCCCAAGTGTTGCAGGTACAAAGAATTGGTTCCCCAATCCTGTACCACTTGCAACTGTCGCATAAAAGGGCGTCCCAAGATCATCTCATAGGCATGATTTTTGTTGAAGTCGCATATGGCAAATGTGTGCTCGAGCTCGACACCACAGGTGGTGAGAGTTATTCCTTCTAGCAATCCTAAGGGTCTCTCAATATGACCATCGTCCATCTGCAATTTCATTCTCGTTGGCCTGAGTGCTGGCTTGCCCCAACGCTTCCATAGGGAAGTGGTGGCAATTGCAACTCCTGCACCTGAGTCTAAAATTGCCTTGGTAGTGTACTCCTGGTAGGTAATGGGAAGATAGGTGTTCCCTTCTTCACCTTCACACATATCTCCTATCTTATCCAAGGGTATCTCTGGCACTGTCCTATGTGATCCTACCTGGGAACGAGGTTTTGCTATCTCTGGTACTTGTTTGGCTACATGTTCCCATAATTCAGGTCTAACCTTGAGTAGCTCTTCTAACTTGAGATTGCACTGCACTTTAGTGTTTTTCACTACCTCTGTGTTCCTAGGTATGATTGAATCTTCGTTTCTTACCATGATTGTAGGTGCTCTCAGACAGGTGGACTTTGCTTCCCATGGGCCTGTGAAATGGGGTAGTTCTTGTAAAGAATTAGACTCGAAGTCTAATCTTTCTTGAGATTGGGTACTCTCCTGCTCCCCATAAATGGATGGGATATCTTGTGGGAATTGGTCATGTGCATCGTCCACAAGTTCAATAGGAGGAGGGACTTCACTCTCTTTAGCCCATTTGTCTTCTTGAATCTCGCCTAGGAATTCTGGTGTGAACCGATTCATAGAAGATGATGTGTCTGGCTCCGTAGAGTTAGGCACATAGGCTTCAGGCACATAGGCTTTCTGGGCAGGAAGACTTGCTCTTTCACTTGCCTTGTCCTTATGTTGAGAGGTGGGTTCCTTTTCTGATTGTGCAATCAGCTTCTCTATTCTTTCTAACAGTCCATCAAAGTGAAACTGTGTCTTCGCTGAACTAGAGATGTTAAATAGGCGACTGGCTTCAAACATGGTCTGAGCCAATTCCACCATTTTAGCACAAATTTTGGTTCGTTCTAGCTCTAATTCTGCTCTTGGGTAACACTTTTCATGATCAGTTACGTTTGGCCCTTCTTGGATTCTGGCCTGATATGCTTTAAGCATCATATTAAGGTCTTCGGGAGTGGGATCAGCTAATACTGATCCTGCTTGGGGTGGTGGGTGGGTTACGTGGGGTGTCTTAGCGGATGGAGGGATGGAGGGTGATGGGGATGGTAGCGGTGGGAATGTGTGAGAGTGCGGTTGAGATGTGATCTCTATGATTTTGGCCTTGGTTTCTCGTAGACTTTCCTCAAGTTCACTCATCTTCTTTGCCCATTGTCTTTTCATTCTTTCCCGACTATCTCTCCACGCTCTAGTCCTTTTCTTTGTCACGCTCTCAGTTTCACTAGCCTCTGGGTTCTTATCCTGGTTTACCCCTTGGTTCTGCTGCAATGCCTGAGCTCTAGTCACTACCTGTACTGGTGCGGTGGATGTCACACTTCGTGTGGAGTCTACCACTAATCCAATAACGTTAATAGGAGTGATTTTTGGCATATTACTAGGATTCCTGGGGCAGTCTCGTAAGAGATGTTCTTTTCCACAGTCTTGGCAAAAACCCTGGATCGTTACTGACTGGGGCTGTGTCGGTGGAGGCACAGGGCAATCACGAATGAGATGATCTCCTTGACATTTGTAGCATGGTCCTCTAGGGAATGGGGGTCTTACCTGCCTAGATTGAGGCCTAGGATTGGGGTTTGTATACATGAGGTTTGTGTGATCTGACTCCCAACTAGGTTCATTTGGCTCTTCACTATAGTAGGACTCACCATGTTCAGGAGATTGCATGTAGTAAGCCTGGGGACTATCAACGTGTGTAGAATCAAAGCTATGGTCACTGGGATCACTTTCGGAGAGCACTGGTGTTACAGGGACTATAACTCTATTCAGGTTTTCTTCTGCAACTGCATATTTTACTGGGATTACATTAGCTGGGGCAGGGGGTTGTTGTGCTAGCACAGGCTGAGGCCTTTGTTGGTTTTGGTAGGGTTGGTAGGTTTGTTGAGGCCTAGCATACTGCTGAGGTGGGTACTGGTTCTGGTATCTTCCTTGATGAGGGTATGGCTGTGGGTACGTCTGCCTAACGGCTTGCTTATTGTAGGGGCAATCTTGCGCGGTGTGATTGGTGTACCTTCGTTCTATAGTGCAATACTGGCTACCAGGATTAACTTGGGGTTGGGCCATAATGGGACACACATTCGCCAGGTGGTCGCCACCACAAGTATAGCACCTTTTCACAGGGGCGAACCTTGGGGTTTGTTTGTTAATGACACCTAATTTCTGAGCTACTTTCTCTGCAAGCTCCTCGATTGATGTGGATTGCGTGGAAGAGAGGTTAGAGGCACTATCCGCATCTTTGTATATCTTAGAAAGCTCTAACTCCTCCCCTAGGTTATCCTCGATGTCAATGCACATGCGCACACACTCTTCTATGGTCCTAGGATCCTTCAAGTACACATAAGATCTCAATTTAGTACTTAGCAATCCATCCAAAAATAAAGCCACTTGCTTAGCTGGTGTGGGTAGCTCCGAAACAGGGCATCTTTCTAAGTATTGTCTAAATCTTCTTCCTGCAAGTCTCACGGTTTCTTGAGGGGTTTGCTTGAAGCTGTGAATCAGCGAGGAGGTATTATGCCTTATGCCACTCTTAGAGAATTCAATAATGAAAGCCTCTAGGAGTTGATCTATGCACCTGAACTGCCTCTCATTTAGTGGCTGAAACCATGTTAGGGCAGTGTTCCTAAGGGTTAGACCAAAGGCATTGTACTGCGTGAATAGATCCTCCACTTGTTCAGCTCTCAGGACTTATCTAAACTCAGCCACATGATCGTATGGATCTCCAGTGCCATCGAAGTAGTTCTTCATGGACTTAACTAACTGAGTTGGTCTCAAAGTTCTTGTGTGCTCTCTAGGTCGTGGTAGAAGGAATTCATCTGCATTTCTTTGATTCCTGTGAGCTCTAAGCATCTCAGGTTCTACTCTATTCGTTTCCATTCTCGTTCTTTCTCTGCTCCCTGGGGTGGCAAAGCTTACTTCTGGCCTATCTCTATGTCTGTCTCTTTGGGCTCCATGAGCTTGGGATGTTCCGGCACCAGGGTGACCATAGGACACATTCGATCTTGGTTGGGGGAAAATAAATTCACCCTTCCAAGTGTAAGCATGTCTATTGTTTTCTGTCACCACAAAGATCCTCTCCGAAGCGTGATCTAAGTAGGTCACTCTACCTGGGCTATCAGGATCTTTAAACTCATAGATCATGATTGCTCCTATATCAGTTGGCCGATCAGGTTTGTACCTCCAAAAGGCTTCGTCAGTCTCTCGATTGAGGAGCAACTCTATGCTCTTATTATCCTGGGGAATCCACTCCGGTGTGATAATCCTAGTGAGAACCGATTTTCCTCGAGGGGTTCTAGGTTCTGCACCCATGTTTCCTTGTTCTAGGTCACCTAAGTCTGCTTCGGGGATCACATTTCCAAATTCGTCCGTCCTATCTGGGTGACTGGTGACTACGTATATGGTTCCTTCTTTGTCCAAGTATGCTCCGTTTTCAAACTTGACAGCTGGGTGCTCTAATCCAATGGATTGATCAGGATTCTTAATCTGTACCACAGATCTTCCTAGGCCGTCCTCATAGATGCTGGCACCTAATCGGTTGGTTCTAAGGTATTCCAACTGCGTTTTGTAAGGGCCTTCTACCCTGTGCAAGTATGGCACTCCTGAACTTCCTGTAGGCCTCTCCATACCTTGAGACATCTCGGACTCACTAGTCTCAGAACTTGGGTAGTATGAGTGGTGGCTCAACGGCTGGGCCCACGACCTAGCAGTGTGGTTGACACTAGCCTCTGAAGACCTAAGGCTTTGTCTATCCCTTACTAGATGTCGTCCTGATCTAAGGTTCATATGCCTATTTAAGTAGCCCAATTTTTGTCCAAGTACAACCTCGTTGCAGAGTCCTTTTGTATCCGTTACTTGATTCTTTTTAGTTGATTCCTATGTTAAAATTCTTGTTTGATATCACGTCGCAAGGTATATTTGAGTGTAGTTCCACACTTACAGTTGATCGTTCCACGTTAAGTTCTTTTCCTTTAAAGTTCTCGACAGTACAAAGATTATGTCCTTAGCTTGAACTTGAGAGTTTAGGTCTGCTTCAACTTGATAATTGCCTATCGTCGCCCTGACTTACTCCTACCTCTAGTCGTTCTTAGCCTAAGCTAGGAATTGACAGAGGGGGTTGAAAGTTTCCAACCTTTTGTTTCCTGCTCGGTTGCCCTTGAATGCCCAGGAAGTGTGTTCCCAAGTTTGCACTTACACTTGCTTAGAACGCCTTTCGATGCTCACAATAGATTCGTAGAGTTCCAAAGTTAGCTTTAAGATTTAAATTCTAAAGACAGAACCAATGATTTTCATTCCTGTAGCACAAACACAAACTTGCATAGTGATTTTTAGGAAAACAATTCTAAAGACCCCTGACTTTGATCCCCCTGGGTATAGTCAACTTCAAAATACCCTATCTGAAAATCAACGCATTATCTTTATAAAAACAGTTGAGGGCGTGTAGTATATGCCACGAGCTTTCCAACAAGCCCTAGAGCTCAAAAAATGGATTTCGTATGAAAAAGTTATGACTGTTCAGGGTTTAGGGGGTTAAAATAGGATTCAATCTGGCTGACAGATCCTAGGATTTTCTCCCAAATCTCAAGTGTAGGAACCTCCAAAAATGCTAATAGATTGACTATTTTGCCCCAAAATTATCCCAAATTTTGAACAAAAGCCAACCCTAATTTTTGGCCGAAAAGCTTGTCAATCGCGATCGACACGTCTGTCAATCGCGATTGACAGAGGTGTCCGTCGGGCCTGTCAGTCGCGATCGACAGTGTCAATCGCGATCGACAGAGTCGATCGTGGCTGTCAATCGCGATCGACGGTATCAATCGCGATCGACACGTTTTCCGGTTTTTTCGCCAAAATTTCAGTCAATCGGGGACCTATCAGTCACGATGGACACGTGGCTACGCGTAAAAGTCAATCAATCGTTGAATTTCAGTCGGTCGCGATCGACGGTGTCAATCGCGACTGACAGAGGTGTCGGTCGTGGCTGTCGATCGCGATCGACGGTGTCAATCACGATTGACAGGGTCCTACGTGGCAGTCTGTCGGTCGAGAAGTCTGTCGATTGCGATTGACAAGGTCTGTCGGTCGCGATTGACAGAGGCTGTCGGTCGCGATTGACAGAGGCTGTCGGTCGCGATTGACAGAAAAACACGGAATTTTTCTACTGTTTTAGGTGATTTGGGATGTGCTCATCATGCTTGTGCTAGTGGTGAACTTTGTTTCACCAAATGATCGAATTTTCTGTCGATCGCGATCGACAGAGGCTGGCGACTGCGAGACAGATTCGACGAATTTCGTACCTGCGCAGAGAGCTGGGGATGATGATTCAGCAAGAACCTGCAAAATGCTCAAGAAACATGCAAAAACCACACACGCAATATCGCTCTCTCGCTCTCTCTCACAAGTAGAATGAGGGAAATGAGGTGGAGATGGGGATATGATAAAAAAACTGAAATTTTCGCGATGATGGAGATGGAGGTGGGAGATGGTGATGATGGTGATGGTGATGAAGATAGTGTAGAAAAAACAAGAAAATGGATGAAAGTGAAGAAATTACCTACAACTCCAACGCGTCAACTCTACGTCTTACCATCACACGCTCGTCCTCAAAGCTCGATCCCCGGCAACGGCGCCAAAATTTGGTGTAGCGCGATGATGAGTAGCACCTCCTTTAATGTCAATCCGGGAAGACGTGAGGATGGTATGAAGACCTCGAGCAAGTGGAGGCACAAGTGCGTGAGTGAGAAGCACACAAACATGCACACACATACACACACACGCGCATACACGGCAAGACAAAGAGTGAGAAGCAATGGAGTTCTTAGATTACTTTCAGAAAGCTCTTACAAGTTCTTTTCAATTACAATCTACCCCCAAAAATGAGCTCTCTAGCTCCTTTTATAGTTTTTGACTAGCTTTGGCCCTGTCCAGACCTAGTGTCCGGCCTAGTTAAAAATTAGGTTCCAGGGCCAATTTGAGGGCTTAAACGGAGTCTAAAAAATACGAAAATTGATATGTAGGTACTTCTAAGGCTCCTCAAGCTCGAGGACTCCTCGGCTTGCACAAAATGGAGCCACAAAAAGGTGAACATGGTATTTACAAGGGTTGTTAGTGATGAGAATCACTTTTAATTGGTGTAAGGGTTTGAAAAATTAAAGGTTGCCTTAGTGCTAGATCTGCGTGAATGCTCATACTTGCTTCTCCATGAAGAAAATTATTGGCCTACTTGCCAGATCGTCGTTGACTCCCTTGTCTGCTGCTAACAGAGTGTGAGGTATGTGATAGCATGCAAACAACACAAGGAAGAAGAAGAAGAAGAAGAAGAAGAAGAAGAAGAAGAAGAAGAAGAAGAAGAAGAAGAAGAAGAAGAAGAAGCTTGGAGCACAACGCACAATACTCAATGTTACCAAGTGAATGTCCAAAGATAAGTAACCCATTAGGTTTATAGGCATATATACAATTAGGGGGAAAAACCTCCTAAATAGGGAAAAACGTGTGCCAACAGTCCTAGTATGTTCACACATATCACTACCAAAATATATCAATAGCCAATACACTCTTTGATGAACTTATTTGCACTAAATGGTCTATTAGTGAATACTAACTTTCTCATCTCCTAATTAGTTAGTTCGTCTATAGATAGAGATACCATCTTTTCCTCTAAAAGAAATTCCCATGCAGGACATCTTGAGATGTATCGCTTGAAATGTCTTGCAACCGATCTCACTAATTTAAAATGCAATTGTTTGGACTAATGAAGAGGTGCCATCCCTAAATCCTTGCTTAGAATATTTTCCAGTGAATTCCTCTATCAAAAGATTTAAATTCACAAAGGATTCAATCCATAAGGGTTGAAGAAGGTTAGAGTATAACCTTTGAGTGTAAGCCCAAAGGCTTCATATTGAATGATCAAGTCTTAAAGTTTCTCTACACAAACAATTTGCTTAAATTTGTGATGTGATCATGAGGATCTTAATGTCTGTCATATAGGTATCTCCTGTAGTTGGCTACCTGCATTAATTGATTAGTTACATAATTTATGTAACTTCTCAAGCATCCCAAGATTGGATGATAACTTCAACTATATTTCCAAGATCCATGAGCACTCTTCAATTCCATGGAACTCAACAACCAAATTGATGAACTTAAATACAAATTGAACTTTGAAGTTCAATAGATTTGTGTTTTGTTCATGTTTTGCATCCCTAGTAATAAAGCATAGGGCCATGAAAACATGGAAACTTTGGAAGCACTCTTCTATTTAGAAGATTTCAAAAGCTCTAAGAAGTTTCTTTGAGGTTTCAAGATTTGTATCTCACGAAGAAACTTCGGTAAGTGACTTTTAGGAATTGAGATATTTCCTAAAAGAGAAACACTAAAATGAAATAGTCAAGCCTTCTATTCCACACGTAAGATCATTCTCCTACCATGTTCGAGATGAATTTATTTTAGGGAAGGTAGACGTTCCAAGTAGACGATCTTAGTTGATTCATGAACTCTTCCCAAAATACACATAAATTCATAATATATGATAGGACCAAGGAATGATAAAAGGTGTATAAAGAGATAAGAGCAAAACATCTACTAGTTATGGATGTTTTGACGAAAGATGAAGGAGGCAAAACCTCTTTAGGATATAGATGGTTTGCCAAAAAATAAAGTATGCTTGATTTCGTTTAAGCTAATTCGAGCTTAAATAAGAAACCCAAGTAATCTTTAGGAATCAAGATATTTTCCTAAAAGATATATCAAAGTAATCTTTAGGAATTAAGCTACTTCCTTAAGATAAGCCAACAAAGAAAAAAGTCTGCTTAGCTTTATCCTTAGATTAAAAAGAAATATCTTTTGGACAGGCAATAAAGCCTTAAGTCTTGTTCTTGTTGAATAGTCAATATTTCTTTTAGAGAGAAGAATCCAATAAAACTAAGGATTTTAAGATGAATCATTGGACTGGAAATCAAAAGATTCCAAGATGAATCATTGGCTTAGTGTTACTGATTCCTTGACAGGAATCTAAAGTTCTTGAAAGAAAAATCTCCCTAGATGTGAGAATAGAATCTTTCAAGAAAATTTTAATAGCAAGTAGTTTCCGGTGCTTCCCAAACCACTAGTATTGGTAATTAAGTCCAAATATTGATATAACCTAAAGGAATATCAAAGATTCTTAGCTTTGGAATCTAAGAGGCATCAGTGTTCGATCGCCTAGACTTAAGTTGGGGAAAGATCTCTAAGAAACTCCCATGGGTAAGCAAAGAAGCTTTTTGATAGCTTCGGAGATCATAAAAATAAAGACTAAGTCTTTATTTTAGTCGCAAGATCAACTAAACTTGATCAAGCTTGGCCATGATTGTCCAAGAACATGTGATTGGAACTACTTTGTAGATTTCCCAAGTATTGGCAATAAAATTCCTTTTGGGAATTATTCACTCAGGTTCCATTTATCCAATGGAAAGTTGTGAAAAGAGTAAGCTGTTCCAAGTCTGAACAGAGTGAAGAAATTCCAAGAATGTAGTTTGCAACGGTGTCGATGGTAATTAAGTCTGTGGAAGGTAAAACATAAAGTTTGCATATCCTTAAAGGGATTTTGGTACAAATCTAAAGAGCATGAGCGGATGCTTAAGACTTAAGCAGTAGAGAGATTCCTATAAAGTCCCGACTGGGGTAGGTACCTTAAGCTTTAGTAAGAAAGGAATCTAAAGAAAAAAAGTCAAAAGCTTTTGTCACTACAAATCAGTCAAGGATAAACCAATTGAACTTGAATCTATGAAAATTCAAGTACTTGGAATTCTGATTGGTTTTCATTTGAAAACCCTAGCAAAGAAGGATGGATGCTCCATCAAAAGGTTTTTTAAGTTCCTCAAGAAAAGCACAAGATCGTGACAGGATCATATGAAGGGATAAAAAACCTAGAGAATCTAGTTAGAGGTAATGCTTGAAAACTTCAGGATTCTTGTAAAGAATTGAAGCAAGAAGGTACTCTATCAAGAGATGTTTAGACTTTAGCATAAGTATCACCCACACATTAATGTGAATATAAGATAGGGTGGTATGGGACACCAGATTTTATACTCAGATCGATGTAGGAAAGATGGTATGGGACATCAGACTGTGGATGATAATTATCTTTTAGTTCTACATTGGATCTTGAACACTTAGCTTTGATCCTCAAGGGAATTAAGACTTCAAAGAAGGAGTTTAATTCAAGAAGGATAAAAGTAGTATCTCAAGATAATTCAAGATACTTCAAGATAGCTTCAAGGTCAAGGAAACAAAAGATATGAAGTAAGTAACTTCCAAGATCTTCTTGAAACACTTCAAGATAAAGTGTTGTTAATTCGGAAATATTTTATAATTTCGGAAAAAAGTTGGACTTTGATTTTGAGTTGGTCTTTTCAACTAAGGATTTGATTGACTAAGTCAAACATCAAGTTCCTAGTGTAATTTGGTAAATTCACTCTTTTGAATCAAAGAAATGCACAAGAATTGCATCCCCAGTAAGGAGTCAGAAAGACTGAATGTGACCTGAATTTAGTCTCAAGTGAAGCATTATTTGAATACAAAACTCATCAACAAAACCTCAATGGGTCGACACACTGATGTTGGTTACCACACTAGTAACTTGTGGTTGGATGATGTTTTTGGATTTTCTTTGAATCTTTTTAAGAATCTAGCTTATTTCTCTTAAAAATAGAGAAAATGCTTCAATACCCTATTGAAACAGATCTTTGAGAAGTTAAAGTCCTGAGTCATCTAGACTTTGACTCATAGCGAGCTTACGTATCTTTGAAGTTTGAATTGGTTGTAATGAGTTTCAATTATTTCTTTCCGCTTTTCAAATCTTTTGGAATTGGCTCCGAAATCGTATATGGTTCCTTTTGCAAAAGACCAGGGTTAGTTGGTTAGAACTAGATAACTAAATTAAAACATCCTAGATAGATGTTATGTACAAGGAACTTTTCAATCTTCAAAAGATAATAAGTCTAAGTGGACTTATTTATTTGAGTTTACTTCAAGTTATAGCATAAATGATTTCGTAGATTCCAGCACACATGCAGTTACATGGCCAACACTTGGTTGGCTAGTATCCACCTACCCAAGAAGGCATTCCCTTGGAGAGAGCTATATATAGAGGCATTTGGTTGGGAGGAGAGTCATCTCTATAGCACGTGGTGGTTGTAATCATGAGTTTCTTGCACTTCATTTCCTATACTTAACTCCACCAGGCTAGACATGACTTGGGAGACTCTTTCAAAGTCTATAAAAAAGATGGGTTCTTCCAAAATTTTATGGAGTCCAACTACCTTCCACCTTTTATAATTAGCGGTCACCCTCAGGAATTTATAGAACTCTTGGCATAACATTGTATATTTATTGCCTCCAACGTTCACTATAAAAATATGTTGACCAATATGTTGATTTTTTTCATAAATTTTTCCTTCATATATTTTTTCCATTTTTTCTATATTTTTTCTATATTTTTTCCAATATTCTAGGATCCTTTGCCTTCTGTTTCTGTTGCCTAGGTCATTCCATTGCATAGTCAATTACTTGGGGGAACTCTCTTCCCCTCCTACATTTTTTCCTAGAAGAAGAGTTGTGCAAAGTGCATGCGAACAAACTCAGGTGCCTAGTGAATACACGGCATTGTAATGTTGCCCTATTGATGCATACTTTGAAAATGCAATTTTGAACAAAATGCCAAATTTGAGGTCTTAGGTAAAAAACCCAAGTGGTTATCTGAGGATGAGGCTTTCCTATCCCTAATCTCTGAATCTTCATGTTTCTGCAATTTTATGATGTCTTTGTCTTTGTTTTTTGTCACTTGTAACAGATCTAGCAAGTTCTTTGTAGTGCACTGTTTTTTCTTTGATTCAAAGAGACTTCTTTCATTGAATATTGTTTTGATACTTTGGGTCTCCATATCCACTTTGTCCTTAGATATGAGCTTTTCTGGATGGTTTTAGGTCTCCATACCCAAGCTTGTTTCCAGCAAGATTGCTTTCTCTCAACTTTCTTCTACTTACCATTGAATTCTTTTTTGGCATGGAAGAGATTTTTCTGCAATTTCTCTGTATCTTCTAATGGAAAGATAAATCTTTCCAATTCTGTGCTATGAATTTCCTTTTGAACTCCCTGCTCTTCATTTCTCAAAAAAAACATTAAAAATTTCTTGGCATTCAATTTCAATTTAAGAGTCATCTTTTCAAAATTCATAGCTACTTTACCTTGTTTCATCCAGGGTTGTCCTAAAATCATCTTCTCAATCATGATGTGATCAGGTCATTCCTCACAATCTATTTTCATTTTTTCCTGATTAAACCTAACTGTGATTGATTGTGAAGATAAAGTTTGAACTACTTTTCCATATAGTGTTTTGATTAGGGTTTTACTTATTTTCCTTTTGGCATTCAGTCTATTTAGTAATTCAGTACTGATCAAATTGACTTGTGCACTAGAACCTATCAAAACCCTAATTTATTCATCATAGAAATTCATGGTAATCACAGGCAAGTGTTCTCTTGTTTTACCAGAAGGTTTCTCACACATGAAAACTTCCCCTATTTCTTTGGACTTCCTTATTCTTTCCCTGGCTTCTTGTTGAGCTTCATACCTAATTTTTCTTCTTTCTTTCTATTTTGAGCTTCATGTATTCTTCTCCATTCTTGAGCTGTCAATGGAAGGTTATATCTCTGTATTCTACATCCACTTATGAAATTTGGCATGATTTCCTCATCTATATTGGCTAATTGGATAGCTCCATTGTTACTTATCTGATTGATAATGTAAGGTCCATGTCCTCTTTTCTGAAGTTTCCTCTGGTATTCTTTCAAGGTATATGATAAAACTAAGTCTTCAACTTGCAAGTCCTTATCTTTAATATGAATATCATGATATGCTTTTTATCTCTTTTTATCTGTATAGATGCTCATTACAACTTGAAGTCTTGAAGCTCCAAGTTTCTCTAACTCCAGCACTTTTTCATATAGTTCATGTCTAATTGATTTCCCATGTTCAATGTAGGTATAAGAAATTCTAATGGTAAAACTACATTTTTTCCATATACTAAGTTAAATGGTGTTGCACCAATAGCAGTCTTATATGCCACTCTATATTCCCATATGTGTACTTAAGTCAAGAAGACTCAAGGACTTGTGCGAAAGAGACTAAACCTCATTTGCAACACAAGTGCGTATAGTGGGAAATTAACACACATTTAAATGTCAATCCGATCGAACGACCTAACCAAGTGTATGAAGACATGTGCACACATGATGGAAAATGAAGTGGTTCAGCTGATATGTATGAGAAAAGACTAAACCACCACTCAATCTCACTGAAAGACTAAAAAAGTCTGCCACGATACCTCTTACAACAATTTTCAGTAAATCAAGGATTTCTCCCAACTCTGAACTCCGAATATAGTCAATAGGGTACTCATTTCGAAGCTCTCGACGAGACGTATTTATTGGAAGTTGAAACTCAATTCTAACAACCTTGCTTCAAGTTATGACTAAAATAGTGAATGGCGGGAAATACCCACACTCACGCCACAACTCCTACAAGCTCACACACACACTGGCTTTGGGCAGAGGGTGGTTCTTCTGTATTATGATCTTCATTCTTTATTGGGTAGTTTTTGACTTTGATCTTCTTCTTCTTCTCTTCTTGCTCGATTTCCCTGCCACACGTCCCTCCTGCTGAACTCTGTCGTCCTCGACAAGCTTTTTGTGTCGATGTGTATATGTCTGTATGGCTGCTTGCTCTCGTTGATTCAGCAGATTCGCGTGACATAGCATAAATTCTTTTCACTGTTGGGACTTCACTCCATCCTCTGGTGCTTGTCGATGATCCGCAAAAGAACTTGTTTCATAAGCCACCAGACGTGCATTAAGGTTTGAAGTCATTTTTACAAAAATTTCTGAGTCGATTTCGAAGAAGCCGGTGAAAAACGCTTCTTCGAATGTCTGCATGTATGTTGACAGCAAAAACATAAGTCGAGAATAATACGCCATTAGTGTTAAGCGGCTTGGGATCGTGGATAGGTAAAAAACAAGCACTTCAGAGCCTTGTGTAATGCCGATGAAATTCAAAAAGGTATATTTGGCATGTTGGAAGACTTTGATTACAGTAAGTAGCATACTGAATATCTTATTGGTCATTTTAACTGCTAAGTCCGGAACTGTAGCATATCTGTCAATCCAAAATTCCATTGTTTTTACCATATATTCTTCCGTTGGTAGGTAATTATGCGGCGGACTAGGTAACACTGGGTAATTCAGCCATTGATTATTGATGCTTCCTTGTCCCTATCCTTCCCAAAATTGCGACCAGGAGCGTCTGCGGGGTATTGGGCAAAAAGATGGGTTTACCTGAAGCACATATGGTGATGCTTCCCACTGTACCCGCAGTGTAGGATTATTTTCCAAAAGCTTCCTTCTCCAGACAGGATCTGCCTTCTCGAACTCCTCTTGAGTGTAACTGAAAGTATTCTGGTCGAACTGGAGGTTGCTATCAGGTTCTTGATTAGTTGTTGTTCTTATATAATGCCGCATTTGTTCTTTTATGAGACCATATGGTACATTGAAGGGCTTCAAAATTTGCTCCAATTGTTTGCTTTCTATTTGAGCTTCCTTCATGATTTGTATTATTTGATCTTCAAATTCAGCGGTGAGCTAGGACACCAGTAGTGCCCTTTCTGGTCGATTCAGTTCTGCAATGTCCCGATTATTATGTTCAATGTGGACCTCCTGTGCCTCCCGTATCGGTGAATGATATGAGGGGGGAGAGAGAAGACGTACCTCAGTCTCCACAGTAGCCTCTGTGGATTTTGGAACTACTAGTGTCCCCTCGATTTCCCTGTGTGCCAATTGATCCTGAAGTTGTTTGATCATTTCTTTCTTTTGCTTAATCTCTTCTTGTGCTTGCAAAATTGTTTCTTTATTCTTTTGAATTTCCTCAGCTACTATCGCGAGTTGATCTGTATCTTCTTTACAATGTAGTAGGTATCTATTTTCCGCTTTCTTCCATTTGGCTCTCAACACCGTTGTGCCTTCCATGTACCTCCTTTCCCATTCGACAATGGTGGCCTGCTCCATTTTGAGCTGATCTTCATACTTAGCTAACTATTCTTCTAATTCATTGATATTCTTCGCTGGTTTTGTGTGCACTTCAACGAGCTGATCACTTAGAATAGCTGTCATGAGTTCTTTATTGCGATTTCTTAAGTTTTCTGCCTCTTCCATGTATACCTTTATTTGTGATTCTAATATTTTACTCCAGGCAGTGATTCGTGCCTTCTCAGCCTCGCTAGCTTCATATTTTGTTTGTACTTCTTGCAGTTGTGCTTTTAATCTTTCGTTTTCTGACATTAAATCATTGCATTGCTTTTTGCTTCGTGGACTTCTTTTTCTTTGTTTCTGATGTGCTCTCTTTCTAATTGTAATTTTGCTGCAAGATTCTTACTCTTTTCTTGAAGTTCGTGCTTGTCCTGCATCGCTTGATCATAGTCTTCATCCGCCTCAAGCATTAGTTGTTGCGTGTCCAGTGTGGTTCTAATCATGTCTTGTACGACAGGCTTGAGTTGGGCAATGTCGACATTCAACCAAGTCTTTGGTATGCTGGGAGCTTCTCCGGTTTGCACCTCTTTTCCCTGCTCCACATGGATGGTTTCGTTGTGTGGTTTTCTAATTTGTAATTATATGTCTTGTACTTTTTCTTGTTCATCCAAATCAATAGCTTTTGTGGCACTCCCTTAAAATGTGATATCCATGGGGGAGGGTTCTACCATGACCCTTATCGGTGTGAAGGGTTCATCTTCTTTGACTGTCTCGTCTTGAGAGTCTTTCTTTGGCATCTTTATGGATTTCTCACGTGGGGATGTTGCCTCCTTGATATGAATAGTGGAAGTTTCATTAATTTTTATCACATGCGTACCTTCTTGGTTTGCTTCCTTACTTGCGGTGTCCTAATCAGGGTGCGTAGTGTAGTCGTTCGTCTTCATGTCCTCTTCTTCTTCATTGTAGTTGAATGCATTTAATTACACCCATTGTCCATCATCCTTTGACTCACTTTGAATATCCACATTCAATAATGAAGTGTTGGGTTCTTCTTGTGCAGCCGAGGATGAGCTTGAATTATCCAACCCGATTTCTCTGTATCAGTGTACTTTGGTGAGCTTCCTTTTGGCCTCTATTTTATGTTGAGTTTGTTGACAATGATGCCCTTGTATAGGTAAATTGACTTGCCCTTCTGTATATTGATGCGTTGCTTCTAGTGCTCTAGTCAAGTCTTCCTGTGTAATTGGCCTTTGCTCTTCAATCATTGTCTTCAGAAGTACATGTGTCCTTTTGGTGGTTGGAACTTCCTCTTCTCCGTGCTTGACTTCCCTGAGTCTCTTCGTGCCTCTCATTCTGGGTTGAGAGCTAGGTTCTGCTTCTTCAACAAGTTTGACTGCTCTTTTCTTCTTTGGCACTGTGGCGATTTTGACATATTTTGCCATAGAAGCTGCTGATGGAATTTCTTGCGGGTGTTCTCTGATGCCTAAAGCATGGTAAATTAAGATAGTCAGAGCCACGTTGCCATTGAGGAACTTCTTGTTGTTCCATTGCTTCTTTGCCTCGAATAGTCTTTCCTGTATGTAAGGAGTCAGGTTGATTTGATTTCCAATCTGCTTGATGGCATGTGATATGAGTTGAACTATAATTTTTTGAGGAGCCATGTATCTATGCATATTTGGGAAGCAGAAGTTGTGGTGAATAAGTCTGACTTCCTCTTCTATATCGGCTCTGTTAATGTCAATGAATGTTCTGGTCTTGGCCCCGCGACTCTCTTCCTTTATGATAGTGATACCGTCCTTCTCCCATCCGAATGCTTCCTTAATCAAATCATGTGTGAATTGAATGACAACCCATTCGCCCACTTTATCCATCACTCTAGCCTCGGGCACCAATGGATCATGCAATGCTGGCTGTAATGTGTTCATGACCTGTATGCACCTTTGAAAGTCGGGCTTATAGATTGGTGATTCAAAATATTTATGAAGGCCTGATTTCTTCATAATGGCAATGGTAGATGGAAGTTCATGCAAAATTCTGAAGTCTTGGGACATGATCGGAAATTGATGATCTGTATCCCTTATTTTTATATTTGCCAGGAAAAGATATTCCCCAGCCGGTTGATCTTCTCTGAACCAATGTCCCTTTGCTTTGGTGATACTCTGGAGTGGAAATTCCAATACTTCCTCTTGTACTGTTGCTTCAGAATCTTCAGAAGCCATATGCACTTGTAAGGAAAAGTGCATTCGCTTCAATGGAAAGTATAGCAACTTGTATAGTGCATTGCAGTGAGTTGTGGTCGTTTCATCACTCAGTTTCCCTTGGTTTTTTACAAGTGAGATCTCTTACCGCCTCCTTTTATTTCTTTTCCTGAAAGAAAACAAATATTAGTGTAGCCGAAGCATTGATTTATTTACATAGTATGTCCATTCCTAAGAGAGTTGAAGCTATGACCTAATCTCAATTGGAGAATGTGCACCACTAATTTTATCATGTACATCATGTGCCGAATGCTTGGCCTCGTACTGTGGCCCTATTATGCATACTTTAGGTGCATTTGACACTTCATGAGTGCAATTGGAATCTTTGTCGTCTCGATGGTCCATTCCCTGCAATTGCTTGGGTGTCCAAATCCGTTTTGTTGTTATGGTGTCCCGAGGTTTTTCTCTGGGCAGTCGATCTCCTAGTGTTCTCTTCGTTTCTCTGGGTAGTTGAGCAATAGAATTGTTGCCCTTCCTGTCTTTAGGATGAGTCTGTCTTTGCTTGGTCGTTCGACTGTTTCGAAATAGTGTAGTCTCCAAATTGCTTATCTCCTGCCTAGCTACCTGTGTGACCTTCTTGGGAATCCATATCTGATGTCGTGCTCTCTGAGCTTCAATCAAAGGCTTGGGGACCCATACTTGCAATAATCCTTTTGGTTTGGACTTCGGTGAAGCTGGCTTTGTGATTTCCATTTTCTCCTTATGAGTGGATGCTGACGTCTCCTCTTTCTGCACCTTATCCTTGCGTACCCATTTGTATTTGACCTTCCCTTCATGTAATTGTCTGAATGTTGTTCTCCACGTTTGGGATCCTTTGGCTGGGTGAGAAGCTCCATGAGAGTTGGTTTCCTTGGTGTCTGACTGTTCATCAACTGAAGGAGGTGATGTCACCTCTTCCTTGAGTCTTTTAGGGTTTAAACTTTCTGCTTCTTCTAGTTTGGTTTTTGAGGTATTAGGACTGGGATCAGGTTCCAGTAGCTTTTCTTTGCATCCTTCCGCACTCTCGATGGTTGTTGGCTGGAGTAAGGGTTTCTCTCCTAATACACTAAAAATTTCCTTGTGCCCTATTTTGGCTGAAATATAGCCTTGAGCTAGGTTGATGCTGACTTCATTCTCAATGATACAGTCCTGTCCTATGATCAAATCTTCTATTAAATCCTCATCTCTGCACACTAAAACTCGTTGTTCCATGGAAGAATTTCCTAGGTGGAGGGATACATTAGTAGTTCCCATGCATTCTATGATTTGACCTCCAATTCCTATCATCCGAGCTTTTGTGGGAGTCATTATCAGTTGAAGATCTTTTATGACCGTATTACGTATGCAACTAAGTCCTGCTCCTGAATCTATCAATGCATCTATTAATTTGTACTCCGTCTTCCCAATTCCTAGGTTTAGGTAAGGTTGTGACCTACAAGCTCTATTCGCATCAGATGTATGGACTTGGTAGTTAGCCATAAGGAGAGGTTCTTCTCCTTGGAGATACCGTTCGTCTCTCTGTCTAATCCATTCTTTCCGTTTCCTAATGCGTTCTAGGGCTTCTTGTCGAGCCTCCTCTCTAATCCGTTCTTCCTCTCTCTTCCTATTTTGAGCGCCTACTAATCGTGTCAACATTTGATCAGTCAGGGGCTCCATGAATCGTTTAACTCTGCATCCACTTATTTAGTTAGGAAGAATGTCTCCATCTAGAGTGGCTAGATTAACTGCTCCACTAGTAGAGATTCTGTTGATTATCAAAGGTCCATATCTACGCTTTTGTAACTTCTTGGCATGTTGTTTTAAGGTGTAAACGAGGACTAGGTCTCCTTCTTTAATTCCTTTGTCCTTTACGTGAGCGTCGTAATATGCCTTTTGCCTTCTCTTGGCTGCGTAGATTCCTGCTACTGCTTGTAACCTAGTTTCATGTAACTTCTTGATTTGGTCTAGTTGTTGGGATAATTCATGTCCGTTCCATTCATACTGTTGGGCCACTTTCAATGTTGGGACTAAAAAGTCAATTGGAAAAATTGCGTTCTGCCCATATACTAAATTGAACAGGGTAGTTCCAATAGCCGTTTTATATGCTACTCGGAAGGCCCAAATTGCATGATGCAATTGCTTGTCCTAGTCAGACCTCCCATTATTGACAATCTTTGTCAATACTGTACATAATACCTTATTGGAACTTTTCGCTTTAATGCTTGCACCTCTTTCGTGTTTTTTGGTCTAGGAAGTTCTAATATGCCCTTAATCTTGTTCTCATCCATGGATATTCCATTTCTGGAGACTATGTGTCCTAGGATCTTTCCTTGTCTCACCATGAAGACACATTTTTCTGGGTTTAGGCAAACTCGATACTGGCGTCACTTATTAAATATTTTTCTCAACTCGAGAATATAATCTCGTCTTTGATTCGAGTATGTACATAGGTCATGTACGTATACTTCCATGCTTTTTTTCATAAATTCCTTGAAAACATGACACATCAATCGTTCGAAAGTAGCAAGTGCATTAGTGAGTCCAAAAGGCATCACTCTGAAAGCATAAACTCCCCATTCAGTCGTGAATGCGGTCTTATGTTGGTCCCTAGGAGCTATGGCTACTTGATTGTATCCGGAGAATCCATCTAAGAAGCTATAGACTTCCTTTCTTGCTATTCTTTCCAAGAGATGGTCCGTAATGGGTAATGGGTAGCTATCACGTATGGTGGCTGCATTGAATTTCTTCAAGTTAATGCACACCCTCAATTTCCCATTTTTCTTAGGCACAACTACTAATGGCGATACCCACTCGGTGTGTTCTATCTCGTATATCAATCCTACTGCTAATAATTTGTCTATTTCTTCCTCAATTTTAACGGCGTAGACCTCGTTATATGTATATGGGCGTTGTTTTGATGGTTTTGCATCTGCTGTCATTGGTATCCTATGAGAACAAATTGAAGGCTCCACGCCCTTAAGATCCTTATATGTCCATGTGAACACGTCTCGATATTCTTGGATCAGTTGTATGAGTTCCACTTCCTCCTATACTCATACATCTTTGCCTATGTATGTGCATCTTTCTTCTCCGTCTTCCACTGTTATTATAATCTTTTTTGTTTTTTCTTTATTGTTGTATGCTTCTCCGTCTCGAGCCTCTCGTTTAGGCATTTGAATGGCTACCTTTCTCTCTTCTACCTCATATCTTTTGAAATGTTTAGGGACTTCGAAAAGATCTTGGTCCGGTTCTGTCTTGCTCATGTCTTCCACCTGCTTTTGTACCATGGAAGAAGCTTTGATTGCTAAGACCTTTGTTGGTTCTTGTCCCTCTTTACTTTGAATGGTGTCTAAATAAATCTCTTCGGAGTCGAATTCTGCTTCCATTTCTATACTCTCATATTCCTCTTTCCATTCTTTTTCCAAGATTTCCCCTTCTTCTACTTCTTGAAGGACAACCATATAAAGATTTACATCATAGCCTTCCTCATCTATGTATTCGTTCATCGTCAGAACTTCCTCATTCACGCACACATCTAAGGTTGCTAGGATTTCCATCCATCCATGCGGTTCAAAGGTCTCATCCAGAAAGATTTGAGGCATGTACCTTGGGTCCTCTACTAGTCGGTAGTTAGGATGTCCTATTGGCCACAATTGTCTCTTACTCTCCTCTATCTTGGCTTCCTTGCACATCCATAACTGAGCGTCCTCATGCATCCATGATTGATCACTGGATCCAGCATTGTGAATGGATAGGTCATCTTCCTCCTTGTGTATGGGATTCCATTGTAGTGGGGGGACGTCTCTGTAGGAAAACGTATGCAAGTTTATCTTGGTTGTATTTCCTTGATGTTGTAGGTATAACGAATCTCTTCCCCAATCTTGCACTACCCGCATTTGTCTCATGAAGGGTCATCCTAATATCATTTCGTAGTTGTTAGCTTTCTCGAACTTACAAATGGCTAATGTATGTTCAAATTCTACTCCACAGGTGGTTAATTTGATTCTTTCCAATATTCCTAGGGGTTTCTCCACATGACCGTCTGCTAATTGGAGCTTCATGCGTGTGGGTCGTAAGGCAAGTTTACCCCATTTCTCCCAAATCTCCTTGGTGGCAATTCCTACCCCGGCTCCCGTGTCTAGGATAGCCTTGGTCATGTACCCATTGTAAGTGACAGGTAGACATGTATTACCTTTGTCTCCTTCACTAAACTCTCCCACTTTATCAACTGGGATTTGTATTTTAGTTGAGTTTCCTTTTCCCTTTCCTTCCTTTTCTTCCTTCTCTGGCTCTAATTCTAATTGGCTCGCTAATTGTCTCCATAATTGTGGCTTAAGTTCAAGTAACTCTTCCACAGTCAATTTGCATTGTACTTTTGTTTTCTTTAGTTCCGTTAGATTGTGTGAACTCTTTTCTGAGTTTCCTTTTCCTTTTCCATGTACTCTGGGTGCTCGTATTATTATAGACTCTTTTTCGTATTCTCCCATGTAATTAGGTAAGGTTGAAACACTCAGGGTTTCCTCTCTATTTCTATCGAGTCTTGATACTTCCTCATACATTTCCTCTAGGTTGGGATTTGGTGGATAAACTTCCACATCTATTTCCTCAAAGGGAGGCTTCGATACTCCACTTTTCTTCAATTGCTCTTCTCGAAGTCTATTCCATAATTCCTTCGGCCATTCTGCCTCTAAGTCTGGTACTATTGACACAGGTTCATCTTGAATTTTCATTCGTTCACCTTTGTCATCCTTTCTTTTAAGTCCTTTACTTTTGGATTTAACACATTCTTCGTATTGTTCATCTACCATCCTTGTCTTTGGTAGAGCTGGATAACCTTTTCTAAGGTTGCTTGTGCCACCTCTATAAGCTTTCGACATATCGCTAGTCTTTCTTTTTCTAATCCCCCTTGTGGGTAAAGTTTTTCATGTTGCTCTACATTCGGACCCATCTTAATTCTAGCTTGGTAAGCTTTCAGCCACATGTCTAAGTCGTCTGGTTTTGGGTCAGCTAGAATTGATCCTGGTTTCTCTGTCTCTTGGATAAGTGGTGGCACTGGAATCTCATCCCCAGTCCTTTGTTCTTTATGCTCATTCTTGTTTCGGATTTGTTTTTTATTTTTTTGACTCTCATTTTTTGCCCATTTATCTTTGAGTTTTTCTCTTCTCTCCTTCCATTTTTGTGCTTTTGTGTTCTGGGTACTTTCATTCGGGTCCTCAGAATCCTCAACTACCTGCACTTTAGGGCTTACTATTTTATCGCTCTCTTGTTCCTGTTCTGATTGTTTTCCTTTTTGTTGCCTTGTCTGAGCTCTTGTAATGGCTTTTAATGGCACAGTATATTCCTTATCACTTCCAGATCCTTCTATTACTTCAATTACGTTGATTGGTGCAGTATCTTGGACCTTTGTTGGATTCTTAGGACAGTCTCTGAAAAGATGTTCCTTTCTGCAATCATTGCAATATCCTTCCCAAGTCCTAGGTGGTGGTGGGTGGTAAGGTCGAGGGCACTCTCTAATAAAAAGGTCTCCTCCGCATCTATAACATGGTCCTCGTGGTACAGGTGGTTTAATGGGTGGTCTCATGGGTGGTTGTGCTTTAGGAGCGGTATACATTAGAGTTGCAACCTCAGTTCCATAGCTCGGATCATAGTTTTCATATCCATAATAAGCCGAATCATAGGTTGGTTCGTAATCTAACATGTTGGCTTCATAGGGATAGTAATCTCCTAGTGGTAGCTCATATCCAAGGTTAGCTAATTCCACATTGATTGTTGACGATGCTGACACTATGGCTCTTTCCAAGTTTTCTTCTAGGTGGGCATACTTCACAGGTACTACCTGTTGAGGTTGTGATAGTTGAGGTCCTGACACTGGTTGTGGTGGTGGATACGGTGCCTGCTCATATGGTCTTGGTGCTCCTGCTGGTGTTGGATAGGGATTGTATATGGGCATCTCTCTGCCTTGCTCTCTAGGTGGATATCCATAGGGTTGGTACTGTGGTGGTTGGAAGGGTCGTGCTTGCCTATTGAACAAACAATTTTTTGTGGTGTGATTAGCGTACTTTTGTTCTATGTGGCAATACAAAGCGGTTCCTTGTTGGTGTTGTCTGTTGTATGGATAGGTTTGATGTGCACCGGTCCCTCCTCGCACACACATGTGTGTGGGGTGATCTCCTCCACATAGACTACATCTTCGTAGCATGGGCACTCTTTGGGTTGGGTGTTGATAAGTTCTCTATCCCTGAACTCCTAGTTTCTTTGCTAATAGCTCCGCTAATTCTTCCAGGTTACTGGAGTTGGAAGTAGTGGTACTTCGCGAGTCTTCTGATTTAGTGGGGCTGGGTGTGCTCTTGAGGTCCTCAGCTAGGTTATCTTCTAAATCAATGCATTCCTGGAGACATTCACTTAGGGTTTGTACCCTCTTCACGTACACTAGCGTTCTTAGGGTTCCATTTGTGAGTCCATCCAAAAATAATGAAATCATTTTTTGCTGAGTGGGTCTCTCAGCAACTGGGCATCTATCCAGATACTGATTCAATCTCCTAGCCGCTGTTTTCACTGTTTCATTAGGGTTTTGTTTAAAACTATGGATTAAAGATGCAGAATTGTGTTTAATCGCTCTCTTCATGAATTCCCCAATGAACTCTTGAAAGAATTGCTCCATGTTTCCAAATTGATTAGGATCTAATGGCTGGAACTAGGTTAGAGCCGTTCCTGTGAGGGTGAGTCCAAAAGACTCATAGTGCACAAAGAAGTCTTCTACTTGTTCTGCCCTTAGTACTTGTTTAAATGTAGCAATGTGATCGTAGCGTTCTCCCAATCCGTCGTAATGATTTCTTACACATTTGGCAACTTGGATAGGTCTCAGTCTTCTCATTGGTTCTGGCGGTCTAGGCATTACAGGAAAGGCCAAAATTGCTGGTCTAACTGGAGGTATTCCATGCTGCACTCCGACTGGTGGTCGAGGTCTTACTGGTGGTCGGTATTGACTCCCTACTCGTGGGTGGGTCTTGGAAGAAGTAATTTTTGAAGCATTTTTTATGGAAAACAATTGTAAAATATCAAAAATTTGTAAACTTATTTAGGCAACCGATGTAAAAATAAGGAAGAGTCTTCCTTATGTAGAGTAGAATCTTATGTAATTTCTAGAATTTTCGGAAACTCCTAGATAGCATAATTTTAGAATAATAGAGGAAAGGACCAAAGTTCAAGTGTGAAAAGGGACACTTGAAAATGTATAAAAGACAATTTCCTCTATTATGAGAGGGTTGGTTATTTGTTTACATGCTATCTAAGTGAAGAGAGAAGTTTCCTGCTGAAAATCATGTTTCTCCTATTTGTGTGGTTTCTTTGATTTGTTGAGTCTATTCTTTGTGTATCCATGGAGATTTGTGAGCTTCTATTGTGTACTTCTGATGATTGTGTATGAAGAGAGTTGATTGCTGATGTGTTGAGTGAGAATTTGATGAAGAATGGTGCTGGAGATGAAAATCGTCTGTTTTCACAGAATTGTGATTGTCTCGTCTGGATGGTACAGGTAACATTTTTGAGTTTTGACTTTATGATTATATTCTGCTGAGAAAATAACATGTTTTAGACACCAAGATTGTGGAAAATGATGGAGATTTGCTCAAGATAATCCAAACCCTAGAAATTCCTCTTCATTTTCACTATTCTCAAAAATCCAGCCATTATTCTCTTATTTCTTGGATTCTATCATCTAGAAGGGGATGTGGTCTCTTGTATACTTCCAGGATTGACAAAATAAAGATGTATTGTTAATTCTTTATGCTAAATGATTGGAGCGGACAACTCCAAAGGTTGACAATAAACATTTTTTGGCGTCGTTGCCGTGGAGTATATCAAAAGCTTCATTGAAGTTGGACCTTGCTGGATCTTCTATTGTTGATGGTATTGAACACATGGAAAAGGTAATAATCTTTAATCAAGAAACGTAAACATGAAAAGGTAGATTTCTTTGTTTGTCTTTTGGGAAAAGAAAGGAATAGATAATCTTTTGAGAAAAAGAAGTGTTGAAATTTTTGCAAATTGATAGTTGCTCATATCATTTTTTGGAAGTAAAGTGCAGGTGTGTGAAAAATTGAATCAAGGAAGCTGATGATAAGGTAAAATGTGTCTATTCTTGCAATTGTAGAGTGCTTTTTGACCAAGTACTAAGCAAAATTGTTGATCTTGGGAAGATGACAAGATTGCATTAAGGAAAAGTCAAGTTAAGTAGCTAAATGCAAGTAGATAAGATCCATTTGTAGCCAAGTCAAAGTAATTATCTTGAGAAAAGCTGAATTGCATCTTGAAAAGAAAAATGTTTGAGTTTATCTTTGCAAAAATTGACATTTGCATTTCTTAGCACATTTTTCTTTGGGAAGTTTTGCTCATGAACTGTTTTGATAGCAAAAGTATAAGAGAGTATAACCAATCAAGCAACACAGGATCAATAGATCACCAAACAAGAAACCCTAAGTGAAGTGTTTACCTTAATTTAGGGCCAAATACCAAAAAAATTCAAAAAATTCATTAAAACAATCAAACAAATTTCTTTTATCTTTAGGACTGAAGTTTTGATTGACAAGAGTGGAAGAGACCAGGTGGTAGGAAAGCAAAAAAAATGCCAAAAAGTGGAAAATCTGAAAAAACACGATTCTCTTAACAGCATCACGATTCTCTGGATAAATTCTTGTTAATGATGAAAAATTGTATGTGACAGTTGAATTAGAATTGGTAAAGGGTTCTAAAGGGGAACAAGAGGAAAGAATACTCAAAATTGCAAAAAAATAGGAAGTACAGAAAAAATATGATTCTCTGCACAAAATCGCGATTTTCTATAAGAGAAAATTTTTTGGGAAGTTTGAGTACAATTGGGTTTATGGAGAAAGGTAATTGCAAGAGATTTCATTAATATTGAGAAAGTGAAGGAAGTTAAATTCCAAAGAATCAGGAAAGATAAAGTGAGAGAAGTGGAAAAGTACAAAATCGCGATTTTCACCAATAGCTAATGAGAGTGATTAATCATGGAAAATTAAGAATTGAGGATTAAAACCATAAAGTTGTTGAATATTGAAATTGGATAACTGAAAAAGTGAAAATCAGTGCAAATTGCACAGAATCGCGATTGTGTGGACACTATAAAAGTGTGGAATTTCAGAAAAAACTCATTTTCTGACTGAGAGAGAGAGGGAGAGAGCAAGACAGAGTCGCGATTTTCTGCAAAACACAAGCCTTGGACATTTTTTGCTCAAACAAGCAAGGTAAGAAGTCCCTAATATAATTTCTTGGTATTTCTTACAGTTAACATGATGTTTAAACACAAATAGGCACAAAATAACTAAAATCACGGAATCGCAATATTCATTTGAATTTTATGTGAAAAAAATATTATTTTGAGTAAACTTTTTTCATTGCATGTTAAAAAATAGTTAAGGCGATTATATAGAAGAAATAAGAATTTGAAAATCAATACCTGGAAAATTTCTCAAAAAATTGAACAGAATCGCGATTCTGTAGTCAGACACAAAATCGCGATTCTCTTAAATAAAGAACAAAATCGCGATTCCTAGAGCACGATTTTCATAAGAAAATCGTGTTTTTTACGATTGTGAGCAATCACGATTGTCTGGGAAAAATATCGTGATAAACACGATTTTCATCACAAAATCGTGAAAAACATGATTTTGACCACAGAATCGTAATAAATACGATTTTCACTACAAAATCGTGAAAAACATGATTTTGACCACTGAATCGTGATAAACACGATTGTCACCGCAAAATCGTGAAAAACACGATTTTGACCACAGAATCGTGATAAACACGATTTTCACCACAAAATCGTGAAAAACCACGATTTTGACCACAGAATCGTGATAAACACGATTTTCACCACAAAATCATGAAAAACACGATTTTGACCACAGAATCCTGATAAACACGATTTTCACTACAAAATCGTGAAAAACACGATTTTGACCACATAATCGTGATAAACACGATTTTCATCGCAAAATCATAAAAAACACGATTTTGACCACAGAATCATGATAAACACGATTTTCACCACAAAATCGTGAAAAACATGATTTTGACCACAGAATCGTGATAAACACGATTTTCACCACAAAATCATGAAAAACACAATTTTGACCACAGAATCGTGATAAACAGGATTTTCACCACAAAATCGTGAAAAACACGATTTTGACCATAGAATTGTGATAAACACGATTTTCACCACAAAATCATGAAAAACACGATTTTGACCACAGAATCGTGATAAACACGATTTTCACCACAAAATCGTGAAAAACACGATTTTCATCATGAAATCGTGGAAAACATGATTTTGGTCAAAAGATTATGAAAATCACGATTCACACCACAAAATCGTGGAAAACACGATTCTAGTCACAGAATCGTGGAAACTAATTGAATGATCCTTAGGTCTGGTAATAAATTGTACACACATTCCCAAAAAGAACTGGGAAGGAAAGAAATAGAGCCAATGGTAGGGGATTTGCAAGAAAGAGATTTAGGGCAAGAAAACAACATGGAAAATTTAAATGAAACAAATGAGTCCAATGAAACTGGGGATTACAGAAACATCCTCAAATATATGTATACAAATAGGTTTGGAACCTATGTATATCAGGATGGAATGCATAAGTTTCTCATTAGATTGAGAAACTTAGAAGTTCCCCTAAACATAACACTAGTAGCTCAATTCAAAGATGGTAGATATGAGGATAGGCAAGGAGGTGTATACATCTTCTCACAAGACCCAGAAAATTCAAATGACTTAGGGAAATGTGCTGACAAGAGACCTTGGGAACATAACCTAGGGCAATCAGACTTGCCAAGACCACATGAAATTCACAGTAATAGTGAGCAACAACAAGGTAGGAGAACACATACTTCCCCAAATCCTTTTGAGAAGGAACCAAAAGGATTTAATGAATTTCCACTAAGAAGAAGACATTATTGGCAAAACCAGGGTAGAATGCTTAGACCATATCAGGTAGCCAAATGCATGAAAAATCAATATGAAGGATATTCTGATCCTCATGCTCACACTGCAAAGTTTAGGCAATTAATTAGAGCTGAAGAAGTAGAGGATTACAAAGTCCAGTTTGAAGCATTTGGTCTAACCCTAACAGGACCAGCATTGTCTTGGTTCATTCCCTTGAGAAAGGAAATGTATCTAGACATTAAATCCTTCCTAGAAGCTTTCATTGGGGAATTCTCAAAGACGGGAATTAAACATAGCACAACCACACTGATACATAGCTTTAAACAGCAAAAAGATGAAAATGTCAGAGAGGCAGCTAGGAGATTCAAGCAGTACATTGACAGATGTCCCAGAGAAGAAGTACCTTCCATGGTGTAAGGAATTGAACTCACAACCTCTTGGTTATGAATGTGATGGGCTAACCACTTGCCCCAAAACCCATGGTTGAGGATTACTTCTTAGAGCGTGGTTCAACCATCTCCTACTAGGATTATGTTACATTCTTCCCCCCTTGGTCGATCATTGTCCTCAATGATCTACTCTTGTATCCCTCTAGCCTCGGTGATCAGTCCCTTGAACTCCCTAGGTGCCCTTGAATTGATGTCCCTCAACCTCGCACAGTTTCTTGAACCTTGTTCGCAACCTTGGTCTCTTGAACCCTTGCTCTCAACCTTGGTGTCTTGAACCTTCTTGTTCGCAACCTTGGTGTCTCGAGCCCTTGTTCTCAACCTTAGTCTTGAACCTTGTTCTCACCCATGCTTGGTATCTTGAACACTCAATCAAGTGCCACCCAAGGATTCCTAAGGAATTCACACTTCCAAGCTAGCTCATTGGAAAGTTCGTTCCGAGAGCTTTCCAACGGTATATTACATGCCTCAATCCGACCTACGGATTGAGAGATACACCCCAATCATTGTAAGGTCCATCCTTGAAACTGACGCGCGCGCCTTCCACAATTCCTACCCTTTCACATGGTAGAGTGCCCAAGCGCCTTTTTTAGAGGCCATTGGATCATTCCACCCTTCCCAAACCTACTTCCTAGGCTCTGATACCAATGTAAGGAATTGAACTCACAACCTCTTGGTTAGGAATGTGATGGGCTAACCACTTGCCCCAAAAGCCATGGTTGAGGATTACTTCCTAATCCTCTCTCTTAGGGTGTAGTTCAACCATCTCCTACCAGGATTATGTTACACATGGCAAGACAGGTATCCATATTCATAGAAGGATTAAGAAGTGCCCAATTAAGAACCCTAGTATATTATAGGAGATGCCCTGACCTAGGAGCATGTGTGAAGGAGGCAATAGACTTGGAAGATAACAGAGGCCAAGACCTGTTAGCATTTGATCAACCTAGAACAAATGAAGACAAAATTCCACCAGCAGAAGAATTGGCTCAAGCAATTGCTAAAGCCCTAGAAGTCAGCACTAAAACCAATTTGATAAATATCAAGATAGCAACAAATAAAAAATGCTATAATTGTGGAGAAAATCATTTGGTACAACAATGTCCATATCAAAAACCACAACACTTGCAAGACAAAAAAACACTCAAATACTGTACACTAGAGAGGAAATGGACAAATCATACCAGAGAAGAATGTTTCTACAACAAACAACCCATTAAAGAGAGAGATTATGCAAGTCAAAGAGAATCGGGATAGATTGAGCAACCAAGACCTGTACTTGGGCAACAACCTCCATTACCAACAAATGTGGTACCAGTTAAATACACACCAGTAGAGGAGGGGAACTCAAGAATAAGATCACCATACAAGGAAGATTACCAATGGAATGAGGGATATCAAGAAGAATGGGAAGGATATGAACTGAGAGAACCCAAATTACAAGCCCTAGATTTGGGAAATGGAAGAATTGAGATGGATACAACCACATTCATGTATATAACCAATAATTATATGTCCAATCAAAAACCTCAGTTCAAAGGGGGACCAAAGATAACTTGTTATAGATGTGGGGGAGAACATTTCATTAGAGACTGCCCACAACCTCCTAGATTAAGAATAGAGGGAGCCTATTGTAAGGATTGTGGCAGGGAACATTTAATAAAGGATTGTCCAAGAAACCCTCAAAAACAACAAAACACATCTAATAACATACCACTAAAAACAGTCAACATCATGGAGCAAGAAGAATTGAGTGACATTGATCAAGTGAATGTAAATGCTATAACAAGGGCACAAGCTAAACAACAAGAAACAACTAAGGAACAAAATGAAGGATCAGTTTCAAAGGTGAAGAAAAATAGACAAAACGGGAAATGGGAAAGGAAAAAAAGAATGGGTAAAAATTCAGAAGAAGAGAATAGGGAACAGTTAAATGATACTTCTCCTCAAAAGACACAAACCCAGTCTGAGATAAGAAATTCAAAGAGTCTAGACACCTTGATAAAAGCATAGAAGGGAAGAATTCAAGAGGGACCAAGTCCTACAGATCATGTAATGGCTTATCCTATGCCAGACTTAGAACATGAAAGGATGCAGAAGTGTAAACAAATCATACAGGAAGCACAACTCAAACTGGGGGAAGTAGAAAATTCTCAAAAAACAGTTGCGGAATTTGAGACAACAAGAACAAGAGGAAATATTAATCAAGAAGAAAACCCACAAATAACATTCTAGGTGAATATAGATAAACAATGTACAATTCTATATCACACCACATTGGAAGAATTGATAAAACAGAATCCTCACTTACAAAACAAAATGAAAAAAATGGGAAAGAATACCAGAAAATCTTCATCCACAACTGCAGGAATTGGAGGAATTGTGGTATATTCCCATTGATAAGATAGGAGGATATTGTGAAGGAGAAGAAGGGAACTCAACCCTAAAAATACAATTTGGTAAAAACCATGCCAAAGCTATTTTGGATAGTGGATCAGGAGTGGCCATTATGACTAAACAAACTTGGGAAAAATGGGGAAAAATGAATTAATACCCACCAAAATGAGATTGCAACTTGCAGATGGACACATAGAAAAACCCCTAAGAATATGGGAAAAATTTATTGTGGACATATGTGGAATAGAAATAGAACATACCCTTGCCATAGTTGAATTTCCACAATCCACTTCATATGAAATTATCCTAGGAAGGCCATTTATGAGACAAATGCAAATTATGCAAGACTGGGGTAATGACTGCCTGTACCTTCAGAGCAAAGGTAGGATAACCAGGGTGAATCTAAGAAATGGGCATTATTGTGACATATCTCCTCAAGAATGGTATAAAATACATCAAAATCAAGAATTAAGTGAAGAATCAGAGATGGAAGACCATAATGAAACTGAATCATCAATATGGAAGTGCAATATGATAAGAAACCTCACAAATAGAAAAAGAAGATTGAGAAGAGAAGATTGTGTAGAAGGAAGAAAATTACAAGATGAGAGTTATGTACCACAAAATTCAAAGATGAAGAATTTGAGCCCTATGGGTGGAACCAAATTTTAGCTACCATGGATCTGGCCAGTGATGAGTATGTAGGGGTGGAATTTCAAAATGAAGAAAGGTATGATGTTTTTCACATTGGAATACAAATGATAAAGGTATCAAAAACAGAAGAGGACCAGAAAGAAGAAATGATATTAGAAAAAGGGAAAACACAATATTTGGAAGAAGTAAAAGCTGAAGATGCAATAAAAGATAAAATCTCAGGCAAGTATAAGAAAAACAAACACAAGGAAATAGAGGAAAACCAAGAGGATGAGAAGAAGAAGAAAGAAACAAACAAAGATCAACAGTTTGATGTACCATCAAATTTCAAGACTTATGAAATAGAAGACAAATTACTTCTAAGAATGAAACCAAAGAGAGAAAAGAAGAAAGGGGAGGCATATGACAATGAAGAACAAACCAAGAAGGTCATGATCACTCAGGAAGATGGGGAAGAAAGACATATTGTAGTAGCTGATGACATGACAAACCTAGAAGAGGAGGCATTAAGAAATTTAGCCAGAAAACTATAGGGATGTGTTTGCTTATAGCTACAAGGATCTGAAAGGAATTGATCCTAAAATCTGTGAGCATAAGATTCCTATTACACCTGATGCAAAACCTAGCAAACAGAGACATTACACATTTAATGATAAATACTCTACTAAAATAAAAGAAGAAATTGACAAGCTGTTGGCTGCCAATTTCATCTATGAGATTGAGTATACAGAATGGATATCTCCGATAGTTGTAGTACCAAAAAAGAATGGGAAACTTAGGGTATGCATTAACTTGAAGAAGGTGAATGCAGAAACTATAAGAGATAGTTATTCATTGCCAATAACAGATCACCTTCTAGAAAGAGTTGTAGGGAAGGAGGTTTATAGTTTTTTAGATGGATTTTCAGGATACAATCAGGTACCTATAGCATTGGAAGACCAACATAAAACTTCCTTTTCCACAGAATGGGGAATTTATGCTTTTAGGGTCATGCCCTTTGGGTTGACTAATGCCCCAACAACTTTTCAAAGATTGATGTGTCATATCTTCAAAGAGTTCCTGAGAGAGGTAATGGAAATATATGTGGATGATCTGTGTACTTTTTCATTAAAAAGACAAGATCACTTGCAGGATTTAGAAAATATATTCAAGAAATACAGAACATACAGAGTGTGTTTAAATCTAGAAAAGTGTGTATTCTTTGTAAGACAAGGAAGAATGTTAGGTCACATAGTCTCTAAAAATGGAATTTCAACTGATGAGAAGAAAATAAAGGCCATAATAGAACTTCCGAGACCAACAAATGTAAAGGAACTTCAAACTTTCATGGGACATTGTGGGTACTATAGAAAATTTGTGCACAAGTTTGCTGACATAGCCAAACCCTTATATTGCCTAATTACAAAGTTTGAGTGGACCAAGGAGTGTGACCAAGCTTTTGAAACTCTAAAAACTTGTTTGGTAACAGCCTCAATTCTGAAAACACCTCAGTGGGATAAAATTTTCCATCTCCATGTGGATGCTTCAAATTATGCTTTGGGGTTAGCACAACCAATAGAAGGAAGCAAGTTAGATTTCCCAGTGGCTTATGCTAGTAGGCAACTCAATTTAGCAGAGAAAAATTACACAAACACTGAGAGAGAAGGGTTGGGAATGATATTTGCTGTAAAAAAATATAGACATTACCTTTTGGCCAACAAGTTTAAGTTCTTTGTGGACCATCAAGCTTTACTATATTTGGTAAATAAACCTTGTCACACTGGTAGAATAGTTAGATGGTTCCTCTTACTAATGGAGTTTGAGTTTGAGGTGGTGGTTCGACAAGGAAAAACACATTTGAGAGCAGATCATTTGTCTAGAATCCAGTCTAAGGAACCCAGTTCACCTCTAGATGATGACTTGCCAGATACTTATTTGTTCAAAGTAGAAAGTGTTCCTGAGTGGGCCATGACTCTAGTACCATTGTTAACCATGGGACCTTGCACAACATTTGGAAACAACACACACTTAGTATTACAAAGCAGAAATTGTATGTTGCTAGTTGGGCACTTGTATCACCTCAACCATACAGGCATATTGGAATATTGTACTCCTGAAGAAGAGCAACAGGAATATCTGAAAAGAGCTCATTGTTGGAACCCTTGCACTCATGCTTCCAGGGTAGTCACCCTAAGTAATCTCAATAGGATGGGGGTACATTGGCCTAATAAGATTCAAGATGTAACAAAATACATTGCTAATTGCTCGAAGTGTCAATCATTGCAAGATTCAGAATTCATAACTCTATATTGGTTTCAGAAAAATCCAGATTGGAGTGAAAATATTATTGAAGAATTGAAAAGGAAGAAGAAAGCAAAACAAGTAATAGCTGGTGTAGATTCAAAAAATCTACAAGTAATCTCTGAAGAATATCAATTGATAGGAGAACAATTATATAAGAGAGGGATGGATGGATATTTAAGAATTTGTGTTCCTAAGGATAAATATCTGGAAATGTTGGAAATAGCACATGCTGGAGTGGTAGGAGGACATTTCTCAAGTGATAGAATAGCTAAACTCATATTATATTCTGGCTTTTGGTGGCCAACCCTATTTCCTGATGCAAGAACCTATGTAAAAAGATGTGACATGTGTCAGAGGGTGAGTCAACCGAATAAAAGAGACAATATTCCATTAGTTCCATTAATTTCAGCAAGAGCATTTAGTAAATGGGGGTTAGATTTCATTGGACCTATACACCCTCCAGCAAGACAATCCCATGCTGAATACATAATAGTGGCTACAGATTATCTGACAAAGTGGGCTGAGGCCAAAGCCACAAGAAGAAATGATGCTCATACTATTGCCAGATTCCTTTATGAAAATATCATCACTAGATTCGGACTTCCAATTGAATTGGTAAGTGATAGGGGGACCCATTTTGTAAATCAAATCATAGAAAACATAACTCAATACTTTCTGATTAGTCATAGAAAGTCAGCCCCATATCATCCCCAAGCCAACGGGTTAGCAGAAAGTACTAATAAAGTACTTTGTACTGTACTGTCAAAATTAGTAAACACAAATAGAAATGATTGGGACTTACAACTTCATCATGTTCTATGGGCTTATAGGGTGGCTTATAAGACTGCAATAGGAAACACACCATTCAATCTAGTATATGGAAAAAATGTAGTTCTACCTATGGAATTCCTAATTCCAACATTAAAAGTAGGTAGTCACTACAATTGGACTGGACATGAACTATCAGAAAGAGTAATAGAATTGGAAAAACTGGGAGCTTCTAGACTCCAAGCCATTATGAGTATATATGTGGACAAGAAAAGGCAAAAAGCTTATCATGATGTTCACATAAAAGAAAAAGATCTACAGGAAAGAGATCTAGTTTTGGCTTACACAGTCAAAGAACATCAAAAAAAGTTTCAAAAAAAAGGACATGGGCCATATATTATACATCAAATAAGTAACAGTGGACCTATCCAATTAGCTGACATAGATGGAGAGATCATGCCTAATTTCATAAGTGGATGTAGAGTTAAAAGATATGATCTCCCATTAACTGCTTCTGAATGGAGAAGATTGCAACAAACTCAAAACAGGAAAAAAGAAGAAGAAAACATTAGAAAAGAGGCTCAACAAGAAGAAAAGGAAAGGATAAGAAAAACCAAAGATCATAGGGAAGTCTGTTTGTGTGAAACACCTCTAAAACAAAAAGAACATTTGCCTGTGATAACAATGGATTATCAAAATGAAAAAATTAGGGTTTTGATAGATTCAGGAGCACAAGTGAATCTGATTAGTTCAGCTTTGTTGAATAAATTTAACCTAAAAAGAACTAAAAGCAGAACCTTTATCAAAACTCTGGAAGGACAAATGATACAAAGCATGTCTTCACTGTCTATTAAAGTTAGGTTCAATGATGAATATATGAAAATAGATTGTGAAGAATGGCCAGATCATTTGATCACTAAAAATTTGATTTTGGGACAACCATGCCTCAAACAAGGTAAAGTAATTTTGGATTTTGAAAAAATGAAGCTTAAATTGACAATAAATGACAAAAGGTTTTTAATATTTTTATTGAGTAATGAAGAACTGGAAGGTAATCAGGATGTTCATGACCCAGACATGGAAGAATTTATTTTTTCAATAGAAGACATACAGACATTACCAATACAAATACCAAATGATCAAGCTTCATATAATCAAAATCTGCAAAAACTTGAGAAAGCAAAGGAGGATGGACACCCAGGAGCAAGATGGCAACCATGGTATAATCTGAAGCATCAAAGCATTAAAACAAGAAGGATATGGAAACAAAACATACCCAAGGCGTGTTCATCAAAACAAAATTCCAGAACAAAATGGATATGGAGGCCAAAACATTCTAAAAATTGCTTGTCAGAAGGAGATGGATTTCTTCCTGAAACAAGGGCAACTAAGGTTAAATATTATTGGGTAAAGAAATCAGAGTTGATTCAATGGAAAAAGACCATCTATATTTGATCTGGATTTTTTTTTTCAAAATCAGATCAGAAGGTTAGACAAAAGAAAATCACAACATATTGAGAATTAGGACAAAATCTTTTACCTTATCCTTTTTCTAAGAAGAGAATTAGGAGGGGAAGAAAAGAAATAGAAGAAATTATTAAAAAAAAAAAAAGAGAAAAGAAATAGCAGAAAATTATTTTTAAAAAAAAAGAGAGAAAGAGAAAGAGTATCTAGTTTTTCCTTTCTATATAGCACAAAGCAAGATACAGGTAGAAGGGTAGCAGGTTTCTATTTATTATTTTTTATTTTTTATTCTACTTTTTATGATTCTTTATTTGTATTTTCATTCTTTTTCTTCTAAACATCTTCTTCCTGAATAAGAGCTGTCAGAAGAGGGGAGTGCAGTAGACATCTTGCTACAGATGTAATGATCACTTTAATTGAGTTTTTCTAAAGAAGTCAGAATTTAATTAAAAAATTATTTTCATTTTTCTTTCATTTCATCTCAAAATAAATATTAATTTTGATTGTCTTGTGACTCATGTGGGTGGAGTTTTTTTTTTCTTTTTGTTGATGTTATATTTACTCCAGAATGGTGAATGCAAAGGAGCTTCCTATTCATGATTTCAAAGCAGAATCAGTCACTTTGTCAAGGGAACATTGGTTCCTGGATAGTGAAGTTGTGGTAGAGAAGGTGAACCTAGAGTCTGATGAGGAGCAAGGGATTCCAGAAGCAGAAAAGGTGGTAAAGGAGCTTAAAGAAACCCTAAGCATAATTGGACAGCATATATTCACAGTGGGAGTAGGAGGTTACAAATATACAATGCTGTGTCAAGAGTTCTACAGATTTCAAAGAGTGGCAGTCAATCAGAAAAGATGGAAGGCAGTAGGGTTACATAAATTGCTGGAAGAACCTATCTTTTTCATAGATTTTGAAGGAGTGGCACAGGTAATGAACAGCCTGTTGGAAGTGGGAAAAGGTTATGACGCTTATTTCCGGTGTAAAGTCAAGAACAAAGATAATCAGGAAGTGAATATCACTATAAAAGCAGAACATATCAGAGCAGCCTTACAGTTCTACCTAATGGGAACCAAGCTTGACCATAGCTTTGTGAAAAAGAATAAAGAAACCTATATAGGATATTCAAAATTTCCTGATTTCAAGGGAAAGGAGAATGAGGAATATGCCATTAGGATGTTTTTGCAATATTTTTGCTTCCCAAAACTACCAAGGTATACCATGCCACACAAATCAGTAACACTGATTATGTTAAATAACAAGGACAGAACTAAGCCTTTCGGAGTAATGGATGTAACACCTTACATACATGAACAACTGAAAGAAGCAGCTAAGCATTGGGAGCAGAAAAAGTATATGAATGGAGCTCAGTTTCTAACCAGGATCATATATCATATATTGGGAATGGAAGATCAATTGAAGCTGACTCCAGAGGCACAATATTTCAGAAGCCTCATGATAGGAATCAAGAGTCCTCCCAGGAAGATGTCTGTGAGAGAAGCAGAAGGACAAACCAGCATGAGGGGAGCAGAAAGGAAAAGGAAGGGAATATCTGAGGAAGTTATTCCTGTAAAGAAAACAAGGTTGGATCCAAGGAAGGTTGAATTGGAGCAAGATGAAGCAACCAAAGAAGAACATGAAGCTGCTCAGAAGCAGGTCCAATCTTCTAGTGATCCTCATCCACCTCAAACAAGCAAAGAGCAGTTATATACTTATCTAACTCAAGGAAATAACAAAAGAGCAATATATGAAGCTCAATATCAAAAGATGCTGGAAGATTATTCTTGCAAGGCAACAGATTGGGTTCAAGAGGAAGTAGAGCATTATGAAGAGCTTCATGATCAGATGATGGCAGCCAAGACAGAGGAAGTATTTGTTAAAAAGGAAGTAGAACTGTTAGCATACTTCAAAGAGCTACAAGGACCTCCTGAAACCAGAACCACAATTGTAGTGAAAAAGAAGGTTCAAAAGAAACCAGTACAAAAGAAGAAGTTGACCAAGAAAGGGAAGGGAAAATCAGTAGTTGAATCTGTAACTATAAAGGAGGCAGAGGGGTGACAGTAGGAGAAAATCAGAAGGAATCTACTGCTGGAGAAGAGTCAAAATTGGAAAAATCAGGCATAGCAGGATCCTCCCAATTCTCCTCAGACTCTGAAAGTGACATTGAAAATTTTTTGCTAAAAAGTTTGAATTTATCAGTTCCCAGTACACCCAATGTGATCATACAATCCAGTGAAACAAATAAAACATCAGAAGAAATGAATGAGAAGACACAGGGAAAGCAAGTCTAGGAAGAAGCAATAAAGCAACTCAGTCCTGAAGAAGAAAGAAGGTTGTTGAAAGGTAAAACAGTAATGATGGAGGAAGAGAGAGAAATGAGAAAGGAATTTAGCTGTGGGTTAGTGCATTTAGGGTTAAAGTCAATATGGACAAAACCCTCCCAACAAACTCATTTCAAATTGGATGAAGGGAAAGTAGAAGCAAAAGGAAGAGAACAAATGTGCAGTCCAGCCAATAACCAGGAAGGTGTAGATCAAATTCAAGAAATAGAGGAAATGATGGAAAAGAAGAATGCTCAAGAATTAGAAGAAGGAGTTACAGAAAAGGATATCTACCAAAGCATAAAGGATATGCTTTATGATTTGAATAATAATGAGGAGCAATCACAAAAGATCAGGGACAAGAGGAAGAGATGGATTTTATGAACATAGATGAGCAGGAGGAGGGACAGAAAGTGCAGACAAGTAATGATCAGATAAAATCTATTGAGGAAACTGAATCAACTCTAGTCCAGGAAAAGAAAGTACAAGTAAAGTAAGGACATCTCTTTGAAGAGAAACAACAGATGATGGAAAACAAGAAGGCAGAAGAAACAAAGCTGACTACAGATATCTCAGAACAGGAGAATCAGGGTGATCAAATATTAGAAGATGAAGAAGATGTTGCAGACTAAGAAAAATTGGAAGCAGACCAAAGCCATGAAGAACAAAAGATTCAGGACATAGAATATGAGGAGGAAAAAGAAGAAGAGAATGAGTGCAACGAAAACAAACAGATAGAAGTTAAACAAATAGAAATGGAAGTTGGATTAGAGAGAATACCTAAAAATATAAGATCTGCCTGCAAAATCATTATGAGCAGCATAGAGCAGTTCAGACCTTCAAGCAGGAACATGATCATTTCAGGAATGGTAGCAGAATCTGAGTTTGAAAAAGGTAGTAATATCATTAAGGAGCACAAAAAGGAAAAGGAACACATGACAGAACAATTGAGGATTGTGCAGGAGAAGAATGAAGAACTAACACATAGAATAATTTCTTTAGAAGAAGTGGAAGTACAGCAACAAAATAAAATTCAATATCTTGAAGAGAAGAGTGCAAAACTAACAGAACAGAATAGTAAACTGGAAATGGAGTTGAAGAAGATTGAAGGTAGATATAGAATTTCATATCAAATCATGGTTAAAGCAAATGAAGAAATTAACAAACTACTGATGGAAGAAGGTCAGTTGAAGGAAGAAACCAAGGCTGCTCAGGTAACAGAGGAGGAAAAGGAAGAATTGCACAAGGAGATTAAGAGATTGCAAACAGAGTTAAAGGAAGCCAAGGAGCTGGAGAAACAGGCTAGTACACATGCTGCTACCTCAATGAGGGGTTATAACAAGTTGCATATGGATATGGAAAAAGAAAGAAGTGATTGGCAGTCAAAAATAGAAAAGGAAATAAGTGAATGGATAAAAGAAAGAGAGATTTGGGCAACTCAAAATAGAAGTTTGATGGTGACAATAGAAGAACTACAGAAAAAGCTTGAAAAGCCACAAGCTCAAGAAGAAGCACAGATAGAGACTACATATACAGGAGATTATGAAGAGGAAAATGATGATAGAAATCAACATGGCAGTGAACCAGAAAATAAAATACCAGAAGAAGAATATTCAAAGGAATTTGTCCAGAAATTGTTGACAAACTGAGAATCTAGAATGGATTTCATTAGAAAAATGCATGATGAATATGAGGATCAGATTGTTACATTTGCTTTAAATAAAGGGATAAATCATGATCAACATCATTGGGCTGCAGATGGACTGGGCATACCTTTATGCATGATCATGGAAATTATAAAAAAATATCAGATGGCACGGGTTGGATTACCTCCAAATAAATATCTAGAATATGAGGAAGATATCAATGTGACCAAAGAATTATTTGAAAAAGACAATCCAAAATGGAGGAATAGATGGTTGGATGCAAATAAAGAATGCAGGAAAATATGGGCACCTATTCAGTTGAAAATTAATCCAGCTTACTGCCCAGTAGCAAGGAGAAGAGAGTGAACAGTTTTTTGGGAAAGAAGGAAAGAAGGACAAATTCCACCTAAATGGTTGAATTTCCCAAAGATAGCAGGACCAAAGGCAGGAACATGGCCGACAAAAAAATATATGGTGGAAACAGTTGAATCTGTTATAGCTATAAGGATGTGAATGACCCAGCATGTATTTTATTGATCAGAGTAATGAGACTCATTTTGGCATGTATAGAGACATACACAGATACACATGTCAGAATCCTAAATTACATTGGTTTCAATTCTCCTACTGATGCATTATTGTTTGATCTCAGTGAAACACCTGATAGAATATGTTTGATGGCATATTACAACAGAATAATATTTTTGGGCAGTCACTATCTACAAATTTTTGAAGATGCATTTGATTATGGGTTTTTTGAAAGAGAATCAGAGATATTTGGAAACTTGTCTGTAGTCACAAAGTCTCGACTTACCGCATACGAAGCTGCCTACACAGAATACTTGAAAAAGGATGTAATTGATAAGCCAGAAGCTGCAGTACAGTGGAGGAAAGCATTGTTTGAGATGGTGAACAACTTGAATATACTGAAAGGAGAAGCCATGACTTACTGTTATAGGTCTATCAAAGAAAGAAGAAGTGAAGAGAGCAGTTGGAATATATGAGCAGGAATGTCTTTTGTCAGGAGCCAAAAGGTCTAAGAGGGGAAGAATGTTGGAAGAAGTAATTTTTTGAAGCATTTTTGATGGAAAACAATTGTAAAATATCAAAAATTTGTAAAATTATTTAGCCAACCAATGTAAAAATAAGGAAGAGTCTTCCTTATGTAGAGTAGAATCTTATGTAATTTTTCTAGAATTTTTGGAAACTCCTAGATAGCATAATTTTATAATAATAGAGGAAAGGACCAAAATTCAAGTGTGAAAAGGGACACTTGAAAATGTATAAAAGATAATTTCTTCTATTATGAGAGGGTTGGTTATTTGTTTACATGCTATCTAAGTGAAGAGAGAAGTTTCTTGCTGAAAATCGTGTTTCTCCTATTTGTGTGGTTTCTTTGATTTGTTGAGTCTATTCTTTGTGTATCCATGGAGATTTGTGAGCTTCTATTGTGTACTTCTGATGATTGTGTATGAAGAGAGTTGATTGCTGATGTGTTGAGTGAGAATTTGATGAAGAATGGTGCTAGAGATGAAAATCATCTGTTTTCACAGAATCGCGATTGTCTCGTCTAGACGGTACAGGTAAATTTTTGAGTTTTGACTTTATGATTGTATTCTGCTGAGAAAATAACATGTTTTAGACACCAAGATTGTGGAAAATGATGGAGATTTGCTCAAGATAATCCAAACCCTAGAAATTCCTCTTCATTTTCACTATTCTCAGAAATCCAGCCATTATTCTCTTATTTCTTGGATTCTATCATCTAGAAGGGTTTGTGGTATCTTGTATACTTCCAGGATTGACAAAATAAAGATGTATTGTTAATTCTTTATGCTTAATGATTGGAGAGGACAACTCCAAAGGTTGACAATAAACAGTGGGTCTGATCGTGTGTTTGCACTCCTGGAGTCGCAAATTGTACATGAGTACAGTTTGGAACACTCTGTTGGCTAGTTTGTCCTGATGTGGTGTGTTCGGTCTCTTGTTGATTTCCAAAGGGGTTTTGTGAGGTAGTTGCCTGATCTCTCTGAGGGAATACAGGCAAACCCATGTATTTCAGACGAGCTCTGTCCAAAGCACTAACCAACCAATATCTTCTCTGATTTTTGTCTAGGTATGTGATTCTTGTTTCATCTTCTGGATCCTTCAGTTCATAAAATGTCATAGGGCTGTCTTCTCTTCCTAGAGCCGGTAAGTCTGTTTGAGGTAATACATCTGATCCATGGATCATATAGACTTCCAATAGGTAGTCGTCTTGAGGTATCAAGTCTCCTCCCAAGACTCGTGTTACTTGGGATCTTCCTCTAAGAGTCGTCACTAGCTCCTCACGGTTTGTTCTTCCTGAGTTTTCTGGTTCCACTAAATCTCCCCTTTCATTGATCAACTCCGGAAATTCGGTCACTATGTAGATGTGACCCATTTTGTCTATGTATGCTCCTCCCTCATACTTGACAGCAGGTCTAGGCACAATTGTGGCATCCATAGAGGTTACCATCCTAGCCACTGATCTGTTTAAGCCATCCAGGTAGATGGGAATCTCTTGGGCATTAGTAGACACATACTGTAAGGAGGTATGGTACTCTCCCTCTACTGTGGTCATGAAATTTCTACTTGGAGCTGGACCATGCATATCTTCAGAGGCCATGGGCATTTCCTCCTCGGAGTCACTAGAGGTGTCTGAATAGATAGAACGGTGACTAACCTGAGCAACACTCCCTACAGAGGATATGACACTTCTTCGGCTACTTAGCACTCTTCCTGACCTCAAGTTCATTCACCCTCCTGAGGCTCTCTAGGTCTCTAAAACTCCCCTTGAGTGGCTCTTCCAAAGCCTCAAGTTTGCCCTATAAAATGTTACAAAATTCTGGATGATACCACTTCTAGGCGATACTGCTCTGGATGATACCAAGCTGGCCGCGATACGATACTGAAACTCACACGATACGATACTTGTCGTGTAGACGATACGATACTTCAGGGGTTGGCGATACGATACCTGGGTTTCTCTCGATACGATACCAAACTCCAGACGATACCAGACACTCTGATGATACGATACTGAAGGAAGTCAGGTGATACGATACTGGAAACCCAAACGATACGATACCACTTTTTGGACGATACGATACCAAAAAGGCACGATACGATACTGGAGTTTGCCCCGATATGATAATTGAATATAAGCCGATACGATACCAGCCTCCTCACACGATACGATACCACTTGCAAGGGCCGATACGATACCAACTTGGTATCCCGATGTGACTCTAGACCATGAGATGATACGATACCAAGGCAAGTGGCGATACGATACCACCAACTTGCACGATACGATACTGGTATGGTATCGCGATACCAGGTGGGACTCGAGACGATACGATACTACGGTCCTCACGATACGATACCTGAGAACCGAGGCGATACGATACTGAAAATAGTATCGCGATACTAAACTGGCAAGTGGACGATCCGATACCACCGTTGGTAACAATACGATACCACCGGGGTAAAGTGAGATTGCGATACAAACTTGGCAATACGATACCAAAAGTGGTATCACGACACCAAGAAGGGTAATCAGCAATATGATTTGGCGAGTATCGCGATACAAGGGAATTTTTGGTATCATGATACCAAAAACTCAATCGATCGTGATACTCAAGCCAAAACACCTCCAAAATTCAATATTTTTTCACCCCCTTGCTCTTCTCTCACCCCTCTTCACTCCTAGACTACTGTCTCTTTCTAGAAAGTTCAAAACACCAAATGTTTCCCCCCCGCGATATCGTATGTGCAATTAATCACGTGTTGGTGCACTTTTAGTGTGTTTTTGACAAGGAATTCTTGTTGAAACTTACCTTGGTGGTGTCCTGATTGCAAATTGAGCTCAATATCTAGCCTTGTCAGCCTGTAGCGCGCGATACCACACTCACGATACCGGTCGCTGCTCGCACACGATACCAGAATGCAGGAAAGTATCAAATGAGTTCAATTTTTTTGGTTTTCTATACTTTTTATGATAGAAATTGAACATTGCTAATTTTGGCAAATTTTTTGGGTTTTTTTGGTGATCTTGGCCTACTTCTACTTCACTTCTCTTCTCCTCTCCTTCTAACCTAACCCGAACTCCTCCTTCTCCCTTCCTACTAACCCTAAACCTCAAAACTCATTACACACACCTCCAGGATGTGAAGTAACAAGTGCTGAAGTGATTGACTACTTGCCACGGAACGAATTCACTTCTACAAGTACGATTCCATCACACTCGATCTATAACCATCACGAAGGCACATTGGCTGAGTGTTCCCTGGCAACGGCACCATAAACGTGTGTACTTAAGTCAAGAAGACTCAGGGACTTGTGCCAAAGAGACTAAACCTCATTTGCAACACAAGTGCGTATAGTGGGAAATTAACACACATTTAAATGTCAATCCGATCGAACGACCTAACCAAGTGTATGAAGACATGTGCACACATGATGGAAAATGAAGTGGTTCAGCATGAGAAAAGACTAAACCACCACTCAATCTCACTGAAAGACTGAAAATGTCTGCCGCGATACCTCTTACAGTAGTTTTCAGTAAATTAAGGATTTCTCCCAGCTCTGAACTCCGAATATAGTCAGTAGGGTACTCATTTTGAAGTTCTCAACGAGACGCATCTATTGGAAGTGGTCTCACTAGATTCTGACAACCTTGCTTCAAGTTATGACCAAAATAGTTAATGGCGAGAAATACCCACACTCATGCCACAACTCCTACAAGCTCACACACACACTAGAGTAGCTCAAAAACAGTGGGGAGGGGTAGACAACAGTCCTACTCACACATTCCAAGCATTACACACACATACAAGATCAAAGAGAAGATGGAAATCAGCAAGGAAGAGGCAAATTCGAAATTCAGCAGAGCTCCTTCTTCACAATGGCAAAAAGTCTCTACAAAGAGTCACCAAGTGACTTATATACATGTGCCCTAAGTTTGGTCCTTTCACACAAGGGACCGGCACTTTATTACTAAAAGTGAATTTCCTACTAATTTACAAGGAATATTTTACAACAAGTTTGGATTATGCAACTAGAGGACTCCTCTAGTGCATTTACATGGCTTGAGGGAATTCTTTAAGACTTTGAAGAAGAGAAATTATGCCCATCAATTTGAAAATTTTGGGGCTCCTCGTTTGTGCTTCTCTGTTGTGCAACACTCTCCCCCTCTTTGTCTCTATCGTCCCTTGACAGACACCATAGAACATTATTAAGTTGCAAATCCCAGTTAGTTCTACTTGTATTTACGAGTTTGGAAAAAACAGTGCAAAGTACTTTGTTAGTACTTTCTGCCAATCCATTTGCTTGAGGATGATAGGGAGCTGATTTTCTATGACTAATCATAAAATGATAAGTTATGTTCTCAATTATTTGATTTAGAAAATGATTTCCCCTATCACTTACTAACTCAATTGGTATACCAAACCTTGTGATAATATTCTCATAATGAAATCTTGCAATAGTATGAGCACCATTTTTTCTTGTAGCCTTAGCCTCTGCCCACTTGCTGAGGTAATCAGTAGCTACAAGTATATATTCTGCATGAGATTGTTTAGTAGGAGGATGAATGGGTCCAATGAAGTCCAATCCCCATTTGCTAAATGCTCTAGCTGAAATGAGTGGTGTCAACGACATATCATCTCTTTTACTAGGTTGACTTGTTCTTTGGCATATGTCACATCTTTTTACATATGTCCTTGCATGAGGAAAGAGAGTTGGCCACCAAAACCCAAAGTACAATATGAGTTTAGCAGTTCTCTCACTTGAAAAGTGACCTCCTGCTACTCCTGAATGAGCCATCTCTAACATTTCCACATACTTATCTTCAGGAACACATATTCTCAGATATCCATCTTTTCCTTTCTTGTATAATTGCTTTCCTATCAACTGATAGTCCTTGGTCATTTCCTTTAAATTTCTAGAGTCTCCACTAATTTTTCTTGGCTCAAGTGGTTGATCATTTGTCAACTCCTCAACTATATGTTTACTCCAATCTGGGTTTTTTTGAAACCAGTACAAAGTTACAACATCTATGTGTTTCAAAGATTGACATTTCGGACAATAAAAAACATATCTCTCCACATCCTAAGTCTTTGTGGGCCAATGGACACCCATTCTAGCAAGATTGTTTAGAGTAACAACTGTAGAAGCATGACTACATGGATTCCAACAGTGAGCTTTCTCTAGATATCTGGGTTGCTCATCTTTTGGAGTACAATACTCCAGTATGCCAATGTGGTTCACATGATATAAGTGTCCAACAAGTAGTACAAAGTTTTTGTTTTGCAATACAAGATGCGTGGTTTTATTGTGTGTTCTACATGGTCCAACAGTTAACAATGGTACCAAAGTTATTGCCCAATTGGGAATGCTTTCCACCTTGAACAGATATGCATCTGGTAAATCATCATCCAGAGGCGAATCTTGTTCTTTGGTTTGTATCCTAGACAAGTGATCTTCTCTTAAATGTGTTTTCCCTTGTCTGACAACTACTTCAAAATCAAATTCCATCAGTAGTAAGAACCATCTTACTATTCTACCAGTGTGACAAGGTTTATTTACCAAGTAAAGCAAAGCTTGGTGATCCACAAAGAATTTAAAATTGTTGGTTAGAAGATAATGCCTGTATTTCTTGATAGCAAATATCATTCCAATTCCTTCTCTCTCAGTGGTTGTATAATTTTTTTCAGCTAAGTTCAACTGCCTACTAGCATAAGCAATTGGAAAATCCAATTTACTTCCATTTATAGGTTGTGCCAGAACACATCCTAAGGCAAAATTTGAAGCATCAACATAAACATGGAATATTTGATCCCATTGAGGGGTTTTCAAGATAGGTGCTTTCACCAAACAAGTTTTTAGGGTTTCAAAGGCTTGATCATACTCTTGGGTCCATTCATATGTTGTAATTAATGCATAAAGAGGTTTTGCAATATCTGCAAACTTATGCACAGATCCACAATGTCCCATAAATTTTTGGATTTCTTTTAGATTGGTTGGCTTTGGTAGGTCCACTATAGCCTTTATTTTTCTCTCATCAATTGAAAATCCATTTCTAGAAACTATGTGACCTAACATTCTCCATTGCCTAACAAAGAAAACACATTTCTCAGGATTTAAACATACTCTATAGGTTCTACATTTCTTGAATATATTCTCCAAGTCCTGCAAGTGGTTTTGTCTTTTCAATGAAAAGGTAGAGAGATCATCAACATAAATTTCCATCATGTTTCTAAGAAACTCTTTGAACACATGACATATCAACCTTTGAAAGGTTGCTCGTGCATTAGTTAGCCCAAAAGGCATAACCCTGAATGCATATATTCCCCATTCAGTGTAGAATGCAGTTTTTTGTTGATCTTCCAAGGCAATAGGTACTTGGTTCTATCCAAAAAAACCATCCAAGAAATTATAAACCTCTTTCCCTGCAAATTTCTCTAAGAGATGATCAGTTATAGCTAATGGATAGCTATCTCTTATAGTTGTTGCATTAACCCTTTTCAAGTTAATACACACCTTGAGCTTTCCATTTTCCTTTGGTACCAAAACTATAGGAGATATCCACTCAGTGTACTCAATTTCATAAACAAAATTGGCAGAAAGCAATTTATCAATCTCCTCCTTGATTTTGGCAGAGTATTTGTCATTAAATGTGTAGTGTCTTTGTTTGCTAGGTTTTGCATCAGGAGTAATAGGAATTTTGTGTTAAAAAATTTTAGGATCATTTCCTTTCAAGTTCTTGTAATTGTATGCAAACACATCCCTATATTCCTTATCCAATTTTATTAGTGCTTCGTCCTCCTGGTTTGACATATCATCAGCTATGACAATGTGTTTATCCTCCCCTTCTTCTTGAGCAATTACCACTTTCTTAGTTTGTTCCTCATTGTCATATGATTCCCCCTTTTTCTTATCCCTTTTTGGTTTCATTTTCACAAGTAATCTATCCTCCATCTCATAAGTCTTGAAATTTGAAGGTACATCAAATTTTTGCTCCTCTTCCTTAAGTACATTCTGTTTCCTCATTTTCTTACTCATTTCAGGCCTTAGATCTTCACTATTCTCTTTGTGTGCACATTTTTTATAAGTCCTTGAGATTTTGTCTTTTATAGCATCCTGAGCATTCACTTCTTCTAGAAATTGTGTTTTGTTAGTACCTAAAAGTACAGAGTCCCTCAGACTCAGTTCTGACTTTGTCACACTTATCATTTGTACTCCTATATGGAAGACATCATATCCTTTTTCATCTTGAAATTTTATTCCCACATATTCATCATTGGCCAAATCCATTGTAGACAATATGTGACTCTAGCCATAGGGCTCAAATTCTTCATCATCAAATTTTTGTGGAATGTAATTCTCATCCTCTAATTTCCTTTCCTTTTGACAATCTTCTTTCCTCAACAATATTCTCTTATGTGCCTTGTTCCTTATGGCATTACACCTCCAAATTGATAATTCCTTTTCATTTTGATCTTCACTTTTAGAATCTTCACTTGAGTCTTGATTTTGATGCACTTTGAACCATTCATGAGGGGATATATCATAATACTACCCCTTTCTTAGGTTTACCTTAGTTACTTTTCCCTGACTTTGAAGGTATAGACAATCTCTATCCCAATCGTGCACAATCTGTATGTGTCTCATAAACGGTATGCCTAGAATGATTTCATAAGAGGTAGCCTATGGAAATTCAACTATGGCAAAGGTATGCTCTATTTCTATCCCACATATCTCCACAATCACCTTCTCCTAGATTCCTAGGGGTACCTCTATATGTCCATCTGTAGGTTGTAATCTCATCTTGGTAGGTCTCAGTTCATTTTCCCCCCATTTCTTCTAGGTTTGTTTGGTCATAATTACCACTCCAAATCCACTATCCAATATTGCTTTGGCATAATGGTTACCTCTCCCGCATAGTAGCCTCTTATCTCATCAATAGGTATGTAAAACAATTCTTCTGTTTCCTATGAGTGTGAATCTAGGCAATGTGAATTTGTTTCCCATCTCTTCATATTATGTTGTAAATGAGGATTCTATTTTACTAACTCTTCCATTGTAGTTTGACATAGAATTGTACAGTGTTTGTCTAAATTGAATTGAAGAGCTATTTGTTTTTTCTCTTTTCTCGAGTTCTCATCCTCTACTAAATGTTCCCTGAATTTTGCTGCATTTCACTCCTCAGATGTCTTTTTATGATTGCCTGCCTCTTCTAACTTGTTTTGCAGTCTTCTATCAGTGTATCTAAGCATTTTGAGTTTTTTATACCTCCTTGTTTTTGTGTACTTTGTTGTTGACTAAGGTTTGAGTTACTTACTATTTCCTCATCTAAGGTTAAGTTTTTACCAGCTCTACCTTTTTGTCTATTTTTCTTCTCTTTTGAAGATATATTTTTCTTGTTTTCCACAATGTGTGTTTCTATTCTGATGCCTTGTTTCTTGGCTTGAGCTCTAGTTATGGCATTTAATGCCACTGGTTCATTCTCACTCAGTTCTTCCTATTCCACTATATTTACTATTTTCAATTGTATGTTATTAGATGTGTTTTCTTGTTTCTGAGGATTTTTTGGGCAATCTCTGATTACGTGTTCCCTGCCACAATCCTTACAAAAGGCTCCTTCTACTCTTAGTGTTGGAGGTTGTGGACAATCCGTAATGAAATGCTCTCCCCTACATCTATAACATGTTATCTTCTGACCTCCTTTGAATTGTGATCTTTGATTGGACATGTAATTATTTGTTATATACATGAATGTTGTTGTGTCCATTTCTATTCTTCAATTTCCTAAAGCTAAAGGCGAATAAGCTCCATAAGGCTACATCGTTTCCTTGTAAGTCTGGTTCTCTTATTTCATTTTCCTCCCAATCTTCCTGGTATCCCTCAAAAGAATGATAATCCTCCCTGAAAGATGGTGTAGATCTTGGACTTTCCACTTCTGTAGAAGTGTGTTTCACGGGTACCACATTTGTAGGTAATGGTGGTTGTTGTCCTAGTACGGGTCTAGGCTGTTCAATAAAGCCAATTTCTCTTTGTGGATGGTGTTGGTTCATATATTCTCTCTCTCGAATAGGTTGTTTATTGTAAAAGCACTCCTCTCTAGTATGGTTTGTCCATTTTTTTTCTAAAGTGCAATACTTGAGTGTTTTCCTGTCTTGCAAATGTTGGGATTTTTTATATGGACACTGATATGCCTCATGACTCTCTCCACAATTGTGGCACTTCTTATTTGGTGTCAGTCTAGTATTTACCAAATTTGCTTTTGTGCTAACCTCTAGGGCTTTGTCAATGGCTTTTGCTAACTCCTTATTTGGTGGAATTCTATCTTCATTTGACCTTAGCTGATCAAATGCCAACAAATCATGCCCCCTGTTGTCTTCTTAATCTATTGCCTCCTTGACACAGGCCCCTAAGTCAGGACATCTCCTATAGTACACTAGGGTTCTCAACTGTGCACTCTTCAATCCTTCAATGAATAGAGACACTTCTCTAGCCATTGAAGGTACCTCATCTTTGGGACACCTATCAATATATTGTTTGAACCTCCTAGCAGCTTCTCTCACATTCTCATCCTTTTGTTGTTTGAAAATATGTATCAGTTTGTATGTGCTATGTTTGATACCAATTTTTGAGAATTCACCTATGAAGGCTTCAAGGAATGACTCCATATTTGAGTACATTTCCTTTTTCAAGGGTATGAACTAAGATAATGCTGGTCCTGTCAGAGTTAGACCAAAGGCTTCAAATTGAACTTTATAGTCCTCTACTTGTTCAACCCTAATCATCTGTCTGAACTCTGTTGCATGAGCATGAGGGTTTGAGTATCCTTCATACTGATTTTTCATACATTTTGCCACCTGATAAGGTTTAAGCATTCTCCCTTGGTTTTGCCATGGTTGTCTCCTTCTAATGGGAAAATTAGGTATTTCATCTCCTTCTCTTTCAAAAGGGTTTGGAGAAGTATGTGACCTTCTTCCATTTTGTGGTTCAATAGAAGTTTGATTTCCACCTGGTCTAGGCATGTCTGTTTTCCCTAATTCTTGATCCCAAGGTCTCTTATCTACACATTGACCAAGGTCATTTGAATTTTCAAGGTCTGGTGAGAATATATAGACAGAACCTTGTCTATCCTTATACCTGCCATCTCTGAATTGTGCCACTAGCATCAAATTCAAAGGAATTTCTAAGTTTCTTAGTCTGATGAGGAACTTATGCATGCCATCTTGATACACATAGGCTCCAAACCTATTTGTATACATATATTTGAGAATGTTTCTAAAATCACTTGTATCTTGAGTTTCATTTGTCTCATTTAGATTTTCCATGTTGGTTTTGTGTTCCAATTCTCCTTCCTGAGATTCACTCAGATGTATATATTCTTTTCGAATGACACTGATGTCTTAAGTGTAGAGAGCTTGGTGTCTGATCTCAAAATTGTCCACTTGCTTACAAACTGCTCTTGTTTTTGTTTTTCTTGTCAAACCCTAATTTGTTCTAACACTATTTTGAAGATTTTGTGAAATGAAAAACTCTTAGTTTTTATGTTTTTAAGAGTTTATGGTGTTTTCTACACCTGTACAAGTTTCTTTGATAATTTTTTCTATCTAAAATACTATTTTTAAGGAAATTCACAATTTCAACTGAAAATCATGATTCTGAGCCCAAGAAATGTATTTTCTAAGTTAAACCTTAGAAATCATAATTTTATAGGGCTCTATATATTCATAATTTTTTCCTTGAAATTTCGGCTAATTATGAGTTTTAGATAAAAAATCATGGTTTTCACGATTTTCAGATAAGAATTGTGTTATATATGTGTTTTTTTTATTTTTCACAATTTTGATCAAAATATCATTATTTTGCTTTGGTATTTAATTGATATCCCCTTTTGTGAACAAAAATCATGACAAAATCTTGTTTTTCATGATTTTGGTTCATAATCGTGTTTTTCACGATTTTGGTTGAAAATCATGTTTTTCACGATTTTGGTTGAAAATCGTGTTTTTCACAATTTTGGTTCAAAATTGTGTTTTTCACAATTTTGGTTCAAAATCGTGTTTTTCATGATTTTGGTTGAAAATCATGTTTGTGTTTTCACGACTTTGGTTGAAAATCATGTTTTTCACGATTTTGATTCATGTTTTTCACGATTTTGGTTGAAAATCATGTTTTTCACGATTTTGGATCTCTAGACAGTCGTGATTTCTCACAATTGTTAAAAAACATGATTTTCTAATGAAAATCACGTTTTGAAAATCGTAATTTTTAGTTCTTGCATAGAATTGCAATTCTGTGCAAATCTTGAAAAATTTTTGAGTTTTGATTTTTCTAGTTGTGAGTGCAAGTCTTAAGGTGCCTTGTTATTTTATTAGCATGCAATAAAAGAAGTGATGCAAAACTTTAAAAAATGCTATGAAAAAACACCAGAAACAAAAAATTGTGATTTTGTTATTTTCCTATTTCCACTGATTTATTTAGAAAAACACAATTTTGAAAATCACTATTGCTCTCTCTCTCTCTCTCTAGCTCTCACTCTCTCTCTCTCACAATGATTATTTAAAATGAACTTTGTGCTTTTATAGGCCTCAGAAAATTGCGATTGTGAATGATTTTAAGAATCTAAATTCCAAATTTGATGATTCTTGCTCCCATCCAAAATCATGACTTCACTTATGATATTGCATCCTTAAAAACAACATTTACTTGCTTCTTCATTATGATGAAAATCGCGATTTTGTGCCCAAACTCAAAATTTGGTATTTTTGTGCTCAAAACTTGCTCAATTTTGATTTCCTTCAATTGTACATTTTATCAAACCTTTACTGACTTACCTGGATGCCCAAAAGTAGAAATGAAGCAAATTCACGATCTTACTAAAAATCCCGATTTTAAGATGAGAATCGTGTTTTTCTCGAATTCCTTGAAAATTGAATTTTTTGACTCTTCTTCCCACTTGATCTTTTCAAATGTTCCTCAAAAACTCCAAATCAATTGTCACCTGAAATTTTATCAAAACTCAGCAATTCAAAAAAGAAATTGGAAATAAAAAACAACAATTTTGACTTTTACTTGAAATATTTTGATTTTTTGTATTTTTCTTCAACTTATTCTCATCCACTACTCAACACACACCTCATACATCACTTCATTAAAAAGAAGAAATTTGTTTATAGTTTTATGAATTTTTTATGATTTTTTAGTAATCTCTACCCCAAATCAAGGAAAACACTTCACCTAGGGTTTTCTTTTTAAAGATCCATTGATCTTTTGGAAATATGATTGGCTGCACTCATTATACTTGCAATCTCACAATGGGAATAGGGCTTCTTAAGAAAATATGTGTTGGCAAGTACAACTATCAATCTATGCAAAGATAAACTCAATGCCTTTCCTTCAAATGACTTAAACAATCTTTCTAAAAGACAAACAATTCACTTAGGACAAGCAAATGGACAATCAATTTGCACATAACTACTTTATATGAATTTCCTCATTGCAACTATGTTGTCTTTCCCAAACACCAACAAAATTGCTTGGTACTTTGTCAAAAAGAAATCTAAATATGCAAAGATAAACACATTTCACTTTCTTTTCAGCAAATCAATCCATCTTTTTGCAAAAGACCTATAGCTTACTCTTGAAAAGCATGAGAAACTATAAATTTGCATAAAGATACACATTTACATGTCTCAAAAGGTTAATTCAAGCTTTCTTTTCCCAAAACACAAGCCTAGAACCTACCTTCTCAAGTTTTCTTACATGATTATAGAGTAGTACCTTTCCAATGTGTTTAACACACTTTTCTGGGTTCAGACACACTCGATATTCTCTACACTTGTTGAAGATTTGTCTGAGCTCAGGGATGTGAAACCTTCTTTCTTGGGAATGAGCACATAAATCATCCACATACACTTCTAAGCTCTTTCGCAAGAACTCTTTGAAGACATGACACATGAGCCTTTGGAACGTTGCAGGTGCATTGGTGAGCCCAAATGGCATCACACGAAATGCAAAGATTCCCCACTTTGTAGCAAAAGCTGTTTTGTGTTGATCTTCTGGGGCAATGGCTACTTGATTGTAACCTGAAAATCCATCAAGGAAGCTATAAACTTCCTTGCCTGCAACACGCTCCAAAAGGTGTTCTGTGATTGGAAGTGGATAACTATCTCTAATCGTAGCGGCATTAACTTTTTTAAGGTTAATACACACTCGCAACTTCCCGTTCTTCTTGGGTACCACAACAATGGGGGACACCCATTCGGTATGCTCAATCTCATAGATGAATCCAACTTCAATCAACCTGTCAATTTCTTCTTTTATTTTGGCTGCATAGGTATCATTATATGTGTAGGGCTTCTGTTTGGTGGGCTTAGCATCAGTAGTCATGGGGATAGTATGAGAGCAAATTCTTGGATCTACCCCTTTCAAGTCTCTATAGTGCCATGCAAACACATCCCTATATTCCCTTAATAGAGCTATGAGCTCCATTTCTTCTCTTGCACTTAGGTCATCTCCTATATATGTGCATCTCTCTTCGTTCTCTTCAATGGTCACTACAATCTTCTTGGTCTTTTCTTTATTATCATATGATTCTCCTATGATGGCCTCTCTCTTAGGCATTCGTACCAAAATTTTGCGGTCGTCAACTTCATATTTCTTGAAGTTTTCTGGTACTTCAAACAATGATTCCTCCTCTTCTTGTTTCACTGCTTTTCTTTTCTTTTTCTTTTGACTACTCTCACTTCCATCCTTTGAGTTTACTGTTTTAATACTTGTGAGAGGTTCTTCTTCTTTCTGGGTGAACACTCCTATATCTTCTAGATAATGCTGCTCTGAGTTAAAGCAACTATGCATCACAATAGACTCCAGATCATCGTCATTCTCTTCTTCTTCTATGACATCACTAGGGTCACATTCTTCTAGCAAGGGTTGACACATGAACACTGAGATATCATAACCCTCCTCATCACAATGAGGTGTCCACTGTTCCTCATTGACAACAATGTCCATGGTGGCTAAGATTTCTGGCCAGCCATGAGGCTCAAACTCCTCATCTGGAAAGATCATCGGTGTGTAGGCTGGGTCTCTAACTGGTCTATCTCCTAGCGAAGTTCCTTCTTCTCTTGCCTTTAAACATTTTTCCTCTTCCTTTGCGACCTTGCACATCCACAAATGAGTATCTTCATGCAGCCATGATGGATCAGGTGAACTTTTAGAATGCACAGAGATGGAATCTTCTTTCGCTTTGTGGATAGAATTCCACTGTAGGGGTGGTACATCTCTGAAGGTGTAATCCTTCAAATTGACCTTGGTGGTGACCCCTAAGTGCTGTAAGTACAAGGAGTTAGTTCCCCAATCCTGTACTATTTGCAATTGTCGTAGGAAGGGTCTTCCTAGGATCATCTCATAGACATTATTTTTCTCAAAGTCACATATAGCAAATGTGTGCTCAAACTCTACACCACAAGTGGTTAGAGTGATCCCTTCTAGCAATCCTAGAGGTCTTTCAAAATGACCATCAGCCATTTGAAGCTTCATTCTAGTTGGTCTTAATGTGGGCTTGCCCCATTGCTTCCACAAGGAGGTGGTCGCAATAGCAACACCAGCACCTGAATCTATGATTGCTTTGGTTGTGTAACCTTGGTAGGTGATTGGAAGATAAGTATTACCTTCTTCACCCTCACACATGTCCCCTATTTTGTCTAGAGGTATCTCTGGTACCCTTTGCTTGGAGCCTGCTTTTGGCATGTTGGAATCAAGTTCTGGAACCTGATCCTTCACATGATTCCAAAGCTCAAGTTTTGCTTTGAGCAGCTCTTCTACAGTGAGATGACACTGAACCTTAGTGTTCTTCATGACATCCGTGTTCCTTGGAACCACTGAGTCTTCATTTCTTACTAGTATTGTGGGAGCTCTAATCTGGAGAGATTCAGATTCCCATGGGCCTGGAAATTGAGGCAGTTCTTCTAAGGTATTAGATTCAAAATCTAACCTTTCGTCTTCTTGTTGTTTTGCTTCATCTCCGTAATTAGATGGAATGTCTTGGGGAAATTGATCGTGAAGATCATCAATCTCAAGAATAGGAGGGGAATTACCCTTCTCCTTGGCCCATTTCTCTTCTTGTATTTCCCGCAAGAATTCTTGAGAGTACTGTTGAATTGAAGGAGGTATTCCTGGATCCGTGGAATTAGGAACATAAGCTCCCATTGGTGGTGAGCTTCCTCTTTCAATAACTGGTTGAGCCTGTGGAGGTAAAGAAAGTTGTGGTTTGTTTACCAACTGCTCTAATCGTTCTAGTAAGCCCTGGAAATGCAAATCCCCTTTGACAGAGTTTGTCTGATTGAACTTTTGACTAGTCTCAAGTATAGCTTGAGCTTGTTCTACCATTTTCATGCACATTTTCATCCGTTCAATCTCTAAGTCCGCTCTAGGGTAACTCTTGTCTAGGTTTGCAGCTGTAGGCCCTTCTTGAAGTCGAGCCTGGTAGGCCTTGAACATCATGTCCAAGCCTTCTGGGGTTGGATCTGCAAGAACAGACCCTGGTTGTGGTCTATTTACAATGGGTGGTGGGGTGGGATGAGGTGGAGTGGATGGAGTTTCGGCATGCGAGGGGCTTTGAGATGCAATGTCTTCTATTTTTGTTTTCGCTTCTTTTAAGCTTTCTTCTAGTTCCGATAACTTTTTATTCCACTTGCGATTGGCCTTCTCTCTGGTATCCTTCCATGTTCTTGTTTTCCTCTTACTAGGCTCTCCCGATTCACTCGACTCTGATTGTTCTACTGGTTTATCTTGTTTTAATGCTTGTGCCCTAGTAACTGCCTGTATAGATGCCACATTACTACTACTTGAACTTGAATCCGCCACTAAGCCTACCACATTAATGGGTGTAATCTTGGGTGCGCTGGAGGGGTTTCTTGGACAATCTCTAGGGAGATGGTCTTTGCCACAATCAGGACAAAAAGCCTGTATTGTGATAGCCTGTCCTTGACTCGGAGATGATGGGTGGGGACAGTCACGAATGAAATGATCACCTTGACATCTAAAACAAGATCCTCTAGGGGCTTGTGGTCTCATTTGTCTCAATTGGGGCCTAGGGTTAGGATTTGTGTACATGACATTGGAGTATTCTGGCTCCCAATTTTGCTCCATAGGTGGTGCCTCATATTGATACGAGTAAATCTCACTATGTTCAGGTGACTCTGTGTAATACGCATGTGGACTACCTTCATGGGAGTAGTCTGAACTATGAGCATGAGAATCATTATCTAGTATCAATGGGGTTAGGGGTACCAATGCTCTATTTGGATTTTCCTCTCCCACCGCATATTTGACTAGAATCACGTTGGCTGGAGCTGGTGGTTGGTTTCCCAAGACAAGTTGTGGCCTATATGGTACCTGATATTGCTGTTGTGGTCTATAATCTGGCTGTTGGTATTGGTTCTGATACCTACCTTGTGGGTAAGGTTGCTGATAATTCTGTCTAACAGCCTGCCTATTGTAGGGACAATCTTGAGCCGTGTGGTTTGTGTATTTTCTCTCAATAGTGCAATATGAAGCATTCCTTTCTCTAATGTTTTGGTTTTGCATTGGGCATACATTAACCATGTGGTCGCCCCCACAAGTATAACACCGATTCACTGGAGTGACTCTCTGTGTTTGTTTATTTTGGACTCCCAGCTTCTTGGCAACTTGCTCAGCTATCTCCTCTATTTCCGTGGAGATTTTTGAAGTATGACTAGTAGAACTATCTGAATCCTTATAGAGTTTGGATAATCCTAACTCCTCACCCAAGTTATCTTCTATGTCAATGCATGTCCGCACGCACTCTTCTATGGATCTAGGCTCTTTCAAATATACATATGATCTTAACTTTGTGCTCAGTAAGCCATCTAAGAACAAAGCCACTTGTTTGGCTGGTGTGGGTAACTCGGGAGCAGGGCATCTTTCTAGGTACTGTCTGAACCTTCTACCTGCTAGTCGCACTGTTTCTTGGGGTGTCTGCTTGAAACTGTGGATCAAGGATGATGTGTTATGCCTGATACCACTCTTGGAAAATTCTACAATGAATTTGTCTAGCAGTTGACCTATATCGCGATAGTTGCGACTACTCAATGGTTGAAACCAAGCCAAGGCAGTGCCCTTAAGAGTCAAACCAAATGCCTCGTATTGGGTGAATAAATCCTCAACCTGTTCAGCTCTTAACACTTGTTTGAACTCGGCCACATGATCATAAGGATCTCCTGACCCGTCAAAATAATTCTTCATTGCCTTGATCACTTGAGTGGGTCTAAGGGTTCTTGGGTGCTCTCGGGGTCTAGGCAATGGAAAATCATGTTCATCTCTTTTTTGCCTATGTGCTTGATGTCTCTCTCTTTCAGGTCTTTCATTTTCAAATCCTGATCTATTCCTGCCCACGGTGTGTGCAAAACTTACCTCAGGTCTCTCTCTAGTTCTTTCTCTCTGGGCTTCATGAGCGTGGGAAGATCCTACACCTTGGAGGCCATGGGAAACATTGGATCTTGGTGGGGGGAAAATCAATTCATTCTTCCAAGTATATGCATGTCTATCATGTTCTGTTACCAAGAATATCTTCTCTGATGTGTTATCCAGGTAGACAACTTTGCCTGGTATCTCAGGATCTTTGAATTCATAGATGATAACTATGCCCAATTGGCTAGGTTGATCTGGCTTGAATCTCCAAAAGGCTTCCTTTGTTTCTCTATTCAAAAATAGTTCTATGCTTTTGTTGTCTTGAGGGATCCAGTCCGGAGTGATCACTCGGGTCAAAACTGACTTACCTCTAGGAGTCTGGGGTCCTTGTCCTACATTTCCTTGTTCTAGGTCTCCTATTTCATTCTCAGGAATGACATTTCCAAACTCATCCATCCTATCTGGTAGGTTGGTGACCACATACATGGTTCCTTCCTTATCAATGTATGAACCCTCTTCGAACTTGACCACCGGGTGTTCAAGTCCAAAGGATTGATCTGGATTTTTGAGTTGGACCACTGATCGCCTCAGACCATCCTCATAGATGCGAGCACCTAATTGGTTGGTCCGAATATATTCCAACTGTGTCTTATAGGGACCTTTTGGTGTTTGTAGATGGGCAGTCCCTGAGCCACCTGCAGGTTTTCCCATGCTAAAAGACATTTCTGAATCACTTGTGTCTGAACTTAGTAAAAGATGACCACTTAGTTGTTGTGCCCAAGACTTGGATGTATGGTTGACACTAGCCTCAGAAGATCTAATGCTTTGTTTATCCTTGCCTAAGTGTCTACCAGATCTCAGGTTCATAAGCTTTAGTCAAGAGTCCAAATTTTCCCTTTGGTATGGTTCAAAATTCTTTGGAGCCCCCTTGGTTTCCTAGTCCCACTTGATGCCCAACTTCAAATTATCCTATCTGAAAATCAATGCATTATTCTTATAAAAAACAGTTGAGGTCATGTAGGATTCGAAACTAGCTTTCCAACGAGCTATAGAGCTCAAAAAATGGACTTTGGATGAAAAAGTTATGTCAAATCAGGCTCTTGGGGTCAAAACAGGCAAACAGGACCTTTTGAAAAAATCGCGATTTTGTACCTTGAGAATCGTGTTCACAAAATCGTGTTTTCACAAAATCGTGTTTTGAAAATCGCGATTTTGAGTAGAAAATCGTGTTTTGAAAATCGTGATTTTGATCACAAAATCGTGTTTCTGAAAATCGCGATTTTGATCACAAAATCGTGTTTCTGAAAATCGTGTTTTTTGACATGAAAATCGCGATGTTGAGCACAAAATCATGTTTATGAAAATCGTGATTTTGAGCACAGAATCGTGTTTTAGAGAATCGTGTTTTTTTTGACATGAAAATCGCGATTTTGAGCACAGAATCGTGTTTTTCAAAATCGCGATTTTGACTCAGAGAATCGTGATTCACAAAATCGTGTTTTTTGCTGAAAATCGTGATTTGTGAGAATCGCGATTTTGAACCCGCTAAAAATCGTATTTTCTCAGAATCGTGTTTTTGGCATGAAAATCGCGATGTTGAGCACAAAATCGTGTTTATGAAAATCGCGATTTTGAGCACAGAATCGTGTTTTAGAGAATCGTGTTTTTTGACATGAAAATCGCGATGTTGAGCACAAAATCGTGTTTATGAAAATCGCGATTTTGAGCACAGAATCGTGTTTTAGAGAATCGTGTTTTTTTGACATGAAAATCGCGACTTTGAGCACAGAATCGTGTTTTTGAAAATCGCGATTTTGACTCAGAGAATCGTGATTCACAAAATCGTGTTTTTTGCTGAAAATCGTGATTTGTGAGAATCGCGATTTTGAGCCCGCTGAAAAATCGTATTTTCTCATAATCGTGTTTTTGGCATGAAAATCGCGATGTTGAGCACAAAATCGTGTTTTTAGAAAATCGCGATTTTGAGCAAAAAATCGTGATTACACAGAATCGCCTTTTTTTTTTTCACAAAATCGTGTTTTTTACTGAAAATCGTGATTTTTTGAGAATCGCGATTTTGAGTAGGGAATCGTGTTTTCTCAAAATCGTGTTTTTTGACTGAAAATCGTGATTTGTGAGAATCGCGATTTTGAGCACACTCACAGAATCGTGATTCTGAGAATGACTACAGAATCGTGATTTTTTCAGCCAACTTTTAGGCGGGAAAACAGAAAATCGTGATTTTTCAAAAAATTTTGAATTTTCACAGAATCGCGATTTTCAACACAGAATCGTGTTTTTTGGCGGGAAATTCAAATTTCTGAGCGCCGGCTATGGCGAGCTCCGTATGAGCAGAAAATCATGAAAAAAACACAGCGCTTGCTCTCCCTTGCTTCTCCTAACTCCTTCCCACACAATAATGCATGAAAAATGGTATGAAGATGGTGAAAATGCACTAAAAAACAAGAATTTTCTATGAAGAAGAAGATGGAAGAAGGTGGAGATGATGATGATGATGAAGATGAAGAGGAAAAAACAGAAAATGAACTGAAATGATAGTTTTTTTACCTTCCAACGTCGCAAATCTACAATCTTACCATCACAGCGCTCGTCCTCGAAGCTCTCTCCCCGGCAACGGCGCCAAAATTTGGTGTAGCTCAAGCGTAAGCACCACCTCCTTTACTTGTCAATCCGCGGAGACGTGAGGACCGGTATGAAGACCACGAGCAAGTGAAAGCACAAGTGCGTGAGTGAAAGTACACAATCATACACACACATACACACACGCGCACAAAGTAAGATCAAAGAGAGGAACAATGGAAAGCTTAGATTGCAAAGAGTTCTCTTACAAAAGCTCTATTCTCTCTCCAGCTAACCCCAAAAATGAGCTCTCTAGCTCTTTTTATAGTTTTTTGACTAGTTTTGGCCCTCTCCAGACCTAGTGTCCGGCCTAGTTAAAAATTAGGTTCCAGGGCTTATTTGAGGGCTCAAACGAAGTCTAAAAATTATGAAAATTGGTACGATGGTACTTTTAATACTCCTCAAGCTCGAGGACTCCTCAGCTTGAACAAAATGGAGTTACTAAAAATAGATAATGGTATTTACAATGGTTTTTAGTGATGAAAATCACTATTTTCGTAGGGGATTCTTCTGAAAATTTGACATACACTTCTTGGAGCTCCCTACTTGCTCCCTTTCCTTGTGTGTCCACCTTTTGATGTGCTTCCATGCTTTGTCCTTGACTTTGAGCTTCAACAACAACCCCTTCTAGTTAACGAAATCCAAGAATAAGAGGAAACATGACTGGGTTCTAAGAAATTAGTGAAGATAAAGATAGAAAAACTAGGGGTTTGAATATCTTGAGCTATACAATAGCATTTTCAACGATCTTTTTGCCTAAAGTGTGCCATTTTCTCTATAGATTACACTGTACCTATATCACACAGACGAGACAATCGTGATTCTATAAAAACTGAGAATTTCCATTTCCAGCATTGATCTCTTGCAACACTTCACTCAATAGACTGATAATCATCTCTCTTCATACATTTTACTCAGAAATACACAAGAAAAGCTCACAAATTCCATAGATTGCACAAGAGAAAGACTTAGCAAAACAAGAAGACACTCAAGAGAAGTAGAAACACGATTTTCTTGCAAGAACCTCTTCACATTACTTTAGTAGCATGAAAATAGTAGCAAATACAACTAACCTCTACAAAGAAGAAGAATTTGTCCTTTATACTTTTTCAAGTGTCCCTTTTCACACTTGAAATTTGGTCCTTCTACTTTCCAATCTAAAAATATGCTACTAAATGTTGGAGTTAGATGTCTGCGGAAGCACGCGAACATCACAAGGAAGAAGAAGAAGCTTGGAGCACAACACACAATACTGAATGTATTACTAGAGAATGTACAAAGATAAGTAGCCCATTAGGGCAATAGGCATATAAACAAGCTGGGGGAAAAAACCTCCTAAAGAGGGAAAAAAGCTCCCCGGCGGTCCTAGTGTGTTCACACACATCACTACCTAAATATATCAACAAATCCCCCCTGGGAGCGATCCAGTGAACAAGGAGCTGGCACTCATGTATAAGGAAGTGCCAAGCTATGTGGAAATCACTCCACAAAAGGAAGTAAGTCCAAAGCTTTGCGGGAAGCTTCAAACTTCTCCCTAGGCAGAGCCTTTGTGAAAAGGTCTGCAATGTTCTCCTGCATGGGCACATATGCCAAGCTGATCTCCCTAGCAGAGAACCTCTCCGTGACATAGTGATAATGCACCTCAATGTGCGTAGTGCGAGCATGGAACATAGGGTTCCTCACAACTACCAATGCGCTCTGATTGTCAGTGAAGATGGTGGTGGCAGAAGACTGGCCAACACCCAAATGAGCCATAAGGCATATGAGCCACACACACTCAACTGTCGCTGTGAAAGCTGCCCTATACTCAGCCTCACAACTGGAAGTGGCCACAGTAGGCTGCTTCTTGCTCAACCAAGATATACATGAGCTACCAAGCGTGAAGCAAAAACCACTGGTGAACACACGAGTGTCATAGCAACTAGCCCAATCTGAGTCAGAAAAAGCATGCAAATCTGGTGGTAGTGATCCCCCCTTGGGATAAAACAACCCAAGTAGTCGAGTACCACTCAACTAGGGAAAGATGCGCTTAACCGCCTTCCATTGCCTGACTCCTGCACAATGCATAAACCTGGTCATCTGTGAGACAGCAAACTGAATATCTGGCTGAGTAATGCATAAGTAAATCAAGCATCCAATAGCCTATTGATAGAGAACATCATCAAATGCATCTCCAGCATCATGAAGACTCAATCGTAAACCTGTCTCCATAGGAGTGGCAATAGGCTTACAGTCTTCAAGGCCAAAACGCTGCAATAATGAGTCAATATGTTTTGTTTGACACAAAGCCATTCCACCATCAACTTGCATAAACTGAATGCCCACATAGTGATGCAAATGCCCCAAATCAGACATCTCAAATGAGGCATGCAAATCAGCCTTCAAATCAGCAATATGCTTCTCAATAGGACCACTGAGCAGCATGTCATCAACATAGACAACAATGATCAGAAGCACATCATTAGTACGCTTAACATATAAGGTGCTTTCAGTTGGACTGTTCTCAAAACCATGTGCAATCAGATAGGCATGTATCTTCTCATAACAAGCACGTGGTGCTTGCTTTAAACCATATAATGCCTTCTTTAACCTGCACACCTAGTTTTCATGCCCTTTTTGCACAAAGCCACGGGGCTGAAAAACATACACTTCTTCATGCAAGTCACCACTCAGAAATGTTTTTTTAATGTCCAACTGATGTACATTCCAACCATGATGGGTTGTAAGTGCACAAATGCTCCGAACAGTAGTCATACGACATGTAGGTGCAAAAGTCTCATCAAAATCAATGCCTCTTTCTTGCGCATAACCCTTTGCAACAAGTCTAGCCTTATACCTGTCAATTGTACCATCAGGTTTACGCTTTAGCTTGTATACCCACTTAGTACCAATGGCCTTCTTGCCAGGAGGCAAGTCACATAAAGATCATGTACCATTCTTCATTATAGCATCATATTCAGATTGCATAGCAGCCATCCAATATTCTGAATTCTATGCTTCATCAAAAGAAACAGGTTCATTCTCATCACAGAGACTAGACGCAGCCATAGCATAGCAATATGATGCAAAGGAGGCACTATGAGAGCCTGAACGAGTATGATATGACAAAGATGCATCTAATTTGCTATCACGCAAAGTCTGCACCAGCCATTTTGGCATAGTTTTTGCCTGCTCAATATCAGCTCTCTCATCAACAAGTGCATCATGTAAATCTGCATCAGAAATGGAATGATCTGCATCATCATATGAAACCTGCAAAGGTTGAGAAGTTACCTCATTAGGACCAGCACTAGACTGTCCACCTGTAAAAAGAGGCATCAAAGTATCATACATGTCTTTGGAGCTAACAAATGTCTCCTTCGTACATGAAAGCAATGGCTGAATAGCATCTTCCACAAAGACAACATCATGGCTAACCAGAATGCGTTTAGTCTATGGATGATACAGAGGATAGCCTTTACTTTCAGAACTGTACCCAACAAAAATACATTTTACTACCTTATCATCCAATTCTCTGCGATGTTGTTCAGGCACTAGTGCATATGCCAAACAACCAAAAACACGCAGATGAGCAACAGATGGCTTGCGGTCATGCCAAGCCTCATATGGAGTGATAGATTGCAGTGCATTAGTGGGACACATGTTCAGTACATATGCTGCACAAATGACAACCTCAAGCCAAAAATTATGTCGTAAAGCCTGACTTTTGACCATGCACCTCGCCATCTCCATGAGTGACCTGTTCTTTCGTTTAGCAACTTCATTCTCTTGAGGTGTATACGGCACTATACACTGGTGTTTTATCCCACGTTGAGCCAGAAATGCATTAAAATCAGAAGACATATATTCCCCCCCTCGATCAGAACGGAGGGTGCTCATTTTACATGCTGATAGATTTTCAGCCAAAACCAAAAACTGTTTAAAGCACATGAACACTTCGGACTTTGCTTTGAGTGGATATACCCATGCATGCTTGGAAAAATCATCATTTGTACGCATGTGCATAGACATTGAGGATAATCTAGGGGAGGAGTTAGAGCTCTCAAAGATCTATAAACTCTTAGAGAGCTCTTCTAGCCTCACATCCTTGCAATCCACGTCTATTGAGGATCTTGCCGAGAAGGTAGCTCACAAATTAGGAGTCTCTAGCAAGCAGATTCCTAGATTTGCCCTAGGAAAATGATGCTATATCTGTGGAGGAGACCATATGGCTAATGTGTGCCCTATCATGGCTCAACCCCAAGTGAACCCTAACAGCCAATACTGCACCATAGAAAGGAGATACACCAACCACACTGCACAAGACTGCCCTTATAATAAACAAGCTGTTAGAGTAAATTATCCCCAGACTTACCCACAGCAAGGAAGATACCAGAATCAGTACCCTCAACAATAGTATAGTAGACCCCAACAACCCTACCAACCACCCTATCAAGGGCAGCAAAGGCCTCAACCAATCGTAGTGGAACAACCCCCTCCTCCAGCCAATGTGGTCCTAGTGAAGTATGCAGCTGCAGAAGAAAACCTAAGTAGGGCTCTAGTTCAAGTGACACCATCACTTTTAGAAAGTGACCCAAGTGATCATAGTTTTGACTCTACACATATTGAGAGCCCACAGGCTTATTACATGCAGTCACCAGAGCATACTCAGCCATACTATTATGAAGAGCTAAGTGGTCTAGTTGGGAGTCAGAATGTGCGAATGTCATGTATACAAAGCCCAACTCTAGACCTCAACCTAGGCAGACAAAACCTCCATTTCCTAGAGGACCATGCTTCCGATGTCAGGGGGATCACCTCATTCGTGATTGCCCTCTACCTGCACCCACACAAACCCAATCTGTGATAATTCAAGGCTTTTCTCCAGATTGTGGGAAGGAGCATTTGTTACGAGAGTGCCCCAAGAACCCTGCCAATATGCCAAAAATCACTCCTATCAATGTTATTGGATTGGTGGTAGACTCCACAGGAAGTGTGACTTCCACAACTCCAGTGCAAGTCATCACGAGAGCTTAGGCACTTAAGAAAATCCAAGACTTAGGCCAAGAAAAGAATGCGGAGGTTAGTGAGACTGAGAGCCAGAATAAGAAGAGAACAAGAGCTTGGAGAGATAGCCATGAACGTATGAAAAGGCAATGGGCAAGAAAGATGAGCGAACTCAAGGAAAGTCTGCGAGAGACCAAAGCCAAGATCATAGAAATCACATCTCAAATGCACTCTCACACATCACCTCCACTACCATCCCCATCACCTTCCATTCCTCCACCCTCTAATCCACCACACGTAACCCACCCACCACCCCGAGTAGGATCAGTCTTAGCAAATCCCACTCTCGAGGAAATAGATATGATGCTTAGAGCATATCAGGCCAGGATCCAGGAAGGGCCAAATGTAACGGATCATGAAAGATGTTACCCTAGAGCTGACCTAGAGCTTGAACGAACCAAGTTGTGTGCCAAGATGGTGGAATTGGCTCAAGCCATGTTTGAGTCTAGCCGCCTCTTCAATTGCTCTAGCTCCACTAGAACACCATTGCATTTTGATGGTTTATTAGATAGACTGGAGATGATAATGAAAAAGTCTGGAAAAGGAGCCAACTCCCAATCTAAGGATAGGGCAAATGATAGGACACCTCTTCTTTTGTGAATCGGTATTCACCAGAATTCCTTCGAGAAATTCAAGAAGAGAAATGGGCCAAAGAAAGTGAAGATCCTCCTCCAATTGAACTTGTGGATGATGCGCACGATCAATTCCCACAAGACATTCCTTCCCTTTATGGAGAGCAAGAGAGTGCCCAATCTCAAGAGAGATTAGACTTGGAGTCCAATTTCTTACAGAAACTACCCCATTTCACAGGTCCATGGGAAGCTAAGTCTACTTGCATGAGAGCACCCACGGTCATGATACAAAATGAAGAATCAATCATACCTAGGAATACGGAGGTAGTGAAGAATACTAAAGTGCAGTGCAATCTCACTTTAGAAGAGCTACTCAAGGTTAAGCCTGAAGTGTGGAAACATGTAGGCCAACAAGTACCAGATGTAGCAAAACCCCGTTTCCAGGTAGGGTCTCATAGGATAGTGTCGGAAATACCTTTGGACAAGATAGGGGACATGAGCAAAGGAGAAGAAGGAAACACCTATCTCCCTATCACTCATTAGGGTTACACAACCAAGGCTATTTTGGACTCAGGTATAAGAGTTGCAATTGCTACCACTTCCCTATGGAAGGGATGTGGCAAGCCAGCACTCAGGCCCACGAGAATAAAGTTACAAATGGCTGATGGTCACATTGAGAGACCCTTAGGACTACTAGAAGGAATAACTCTCACCACTTGTGGTGTAGAGTTCGAACATACTTTTGCTATATGTGACTTTAGCAAGAATCAGGCCTACGAGATGATTATGGGAAGACCCTTCTTGCGGAAATTGCAAATAGTGCAAGATTGGGGGACAAATTCTTTGTATCTGCAACACTTGGGTGTCACAACCAAAGTGAATCTCAAAGATTTCTCTCACAGAGACGTGCCCCCCATTCAATGGAATGCTATCCATAGAGCCACAGATGATACAGAATCAGTGCATTCCATAGGATCAGGATCCTCATGGATGCATGAAGACACTCACTTGTGGATGTGTAAAGTAGCAGTAGAAGAAGAGAACAAAGAAAAAGCCAGAGAAATAGGTGCAAAGGAAACCCATAGATCAATTCAAGACCCAGCCTATGCACCTGTAGTTTTTCCTGACAAAGAATTTGAACCTCATGGTTGGGCAGAAATCTTGGCAACTATGGATGTAGCCATCAATGAAGAGCAATGGACACCTCACTGTGATGAGGATGGCTATGACATTTCAGTCTTCACAATAGAGCCAATCATGTGTGATCCAATTATTGAAGAATGTGAACCTAGCACGGATGCATTCGAGGATGCAAGTGACTCCGATCTAGAGTCAATCATTATGGACCCAACCTTTGCATCACATGAGGAATATTTTTATGAAGTAGAAGCTCACCCTCAGAGATATGAAGAAATTACAAATGAGGTGAGATTAACCACACAAGTGACCACCAAGAGTGAAGGAAAGAAGAGGAAGAAGAGAGAAGTTTCACCAGAGGAGGAAGAATCCTTGTTTGAGGTCCCACACAACTTTAAGAAGTATGAAGTAGAAGATAGGAGAGTCATGATAAAAATGCCGAAACGCGATGCACAAGCAAGAGAGGCCTATGATAACAAAGAAACCACCAAGAAAATAGTGGTAGCCATAGAAGGAGAGGAGAGATGCATGTACATTGGACATGACCTTAGTGAAGAAGAGGAGCAGGAGTTGATAGCCTTACTACGAGAATATAGGGATGTGTTTGCATGGAGTTACAAGGACCTGAAAGGTGTAGACCTTGATATTTGCTCACACACGATCCCCATGACCTCGGAGGCCAGACCCTCTAAACAAAAGCTATACACATCCAATGACAGCTATGCGGCCAAGATCAAAGAAGAGATAGATTGCTTGGTGGAAGCTGGATTTATCTATGAAATCGACACACTGAATGGGTATCCCCCATTGTAGTGGTGCCCAAAAGGAATGGCAAATTACATGTATGCATTAACTTGAAGAAGGTTAACGCGGCCACTATCAGAGATAGTTATCCGCTTCCAATCACCGAGCATCTATTAGAAAGGGTAGCAGGCAAGGAAGTGTACAGCTTCCTGGATGGGTTCTCTGGTTACAATCAAGTAGCCATTGCACCGGAAGATCAGCATAAGACGGCTTTTGCCATAGAGTGGGGTATATTTGCTTTTAGGGTAATGCCATTTGGGCTTACCAATGCTCCTGCAACCTTCCAGAGACTAATGTGCCATGTATTTAAAGAGTTCTTGAGGAAGAATTTGGAAGTCTATGTTGATGATCTCTATGCTCATTCCAACATTAGACAGACCCATATACCTGAACTCAAACAAATCTTTGATAAATGTAGAGAATATCAAGTTTGCTTGAACCCAAAAAAGTGTGTTTTCATGGTCAGGCAGGGCAAGATTCTAGGACACATAGTGACAAAGAACGGCATATCCACTGATGAAGAGAAAGTGAAAGCTATCTCAGAACTACCTAGGCCAAGGAATGTCAAGGAAGTGCAAGCCTTTATGGGCATTGTGGTTATTACCGACGTTTTATACACATGTATGCCATCGTTGCAAAGCCTTTGTACGGACTTTCGACTAACTTTGAGTGGACAGATGAGTGTGAGAACTCCTTCAATGAACTTAAACGGCGATTATGCTCAGCACCAATCTTGACTACACCAGATTGGAATAAGCCCTTCCATGTGCATGTGGATGTGTCCAATTATGCCATTGGATGTGTGCTTGCACAACCTACTGGTGAAGGTAATATGGATCTTCCAATTGCCTATGCGAGTAGACAGTTGAATGGTGCCAGTATTGACATACGGGCCTAACCCAGTAATAAACACACAGGATAGGGAGATAGTAAAAGCCCGAAAGTACCAGATAATGGCAGGAAGTATGTACAAGCATACGGATCAAGGAATATTAGCCTGTTGTGTGGAAGAGGACGAGTACGCAAAATGGTTGCAATCGGCGCATGCAGTTGCATTAGAGCAACATTATTCAAGGCAACGAACTCTACAGATGCTAAGGAGACTCGGAGTGCATTGGCCAACTATGGAAGCAGATGTCCATAAGTTGTGTAAGGAATGCCCAGTCTATCGTATTAGACCACCTGTGGAGCATGCTACACTGTACCAAGTGTCTCTAATACCAGATTGGAGTGAATCACTAGTAGCCTTCCTGAGGACGAAAACATTCCCTCGAGACATGACCATGGCTAGGCAAAGGAGTTTAGAACATGAAGCCCTAGACTACTCACTCATCGGTGATAACTTATACAAGCAAGGAAAAGATGGATATCTTAGAGCGTGTGTCCACGAGAGCAAATATCTGAAGATCTTGGAGACTGCTCACCAAGGTGTAGCAGGAGGACACTTTGGACCAGATCGGGTGATCAAGGCAATACTATTTGCAGGTCTTTGGTGGCCAACCCTTCACATGGACGCAAATACCTACGTGAAGAGGTGTGATGTTTGTCAGCGAACTCAGTATCCTATACGTAAAGATGAGATGCCTTTGAAACCTATGATGGGTGGACCTGCATTCAAAAAGAGGGGAATAGACTTTGTCGGTCCTATTAATCCCGGAATGGACTTTGTCGGTCCTATTAATCCCCCAACTAAGGGTTCCCATGCTGAATACATCATTGTGGCCACAGACTATCTAACCAAGTGGGTAGAAGTGAAAGCCACAACGAAGAATGATGCTCAAATGACAGCTAAGTTCTTATTTGAGAATGTGTTCACCAGATACGGGCTACGTATAGAGTTAGTTAGTGATAGAGGGACTCACTTCTTGAATGAAGTAATTGAAAATGTTCTTCAAGAATTCTTGGTGATACACAAGAAGTCTGCCCCCTATCACCCACAAGCTAATGGTCAGGTCGAGAGCACAAATGAGATTCTATGCAATGTATTGAAAAAATTGGTTAATAATAAACGCTCTGATTGGGACAAACAGCTACACCATGTTGTTTGAGCATACAGAGTTGCCTATAAAATGGTACTCCAAGCCACACCCTTTCAAATGGTATTCGGCCAAAATGCAGTGCTACCATTGGAATTTTTGATACCTACATTGAAAGTAGCACAAGAGCATGACTAGACAGGACATGAGCTATCCTCCAGAATCTTCGATCTTGAACGATTAGGTGAAACACGATTGAGGGTTGCAACAGGAATTTATGCAGCCAAGAAAAGGCAAAAAGCATATTTAGATGCACATGTGAAGGATAAGGGCTTGAAAGCACGAGACCTAGTCCTAGTCTACACCTTGAAGCAACATGCACGGAAGTTGGAGAAGAGAGGCTATGGACCAATGATTATCAATAGGAGCTATACAAGTGGAGCGGTTCAACTAGCCACTCTAGAAGGAGATATTCTACCAAGTTACATAAGTGGTTGTAGAGTCAAGTTATATCAAGAACCCCTAACAGAAGAGATGCTAAATCGACTCAACACTACAAGGAAACGTAAAGAAGAGGAGAAGCGAATTCGAGAAGAAGCACAGGCAGAAGCTTTAGAACGCATCCGACGAATGAAATTGAGAAGACAAGGTAGAGATCAGCCTATGCCTGACACTCAAGAATCTCTAGGCTATCACATGGCCATGTGTGAGGCTTCCGGTGAACGTTCCCATAGGATAGTTGATCGGATACCTTTTATGACCCTACAGGTAGGACAAGGAGAGAGTGCAAGGACCGTGAGAGCTTTGATTGACTCAGGAGCAGCCACTAGCGCAGTTCAACTTTCTTACTGCCAAGAACTGCAACTGAACGTCAAACCTATTGAAGCATATCTCATAGGATTGGGAGGTGTGGAAACCCCTTGCATGGGTGAGGTGGAACTTCCCCTCTGCGTTCAAGAGGTTCTAATGGTAGTCAAAGTGCTAGTATGTGAAGACAAGGATCTGACCGAGCCTCTTGTCTTGGGCCAAGACTGGATCTATGATCATGCAGTCAACCTCAACCTAAGAAGTGGACTTCTTCAGGCTTGGGTAGGCCAAAATCGCATCATGATTGAATTAGAAAATCAAGCACTTAGGCCACTAGAAGAGGCACCAAATCTTGGTCCCTCCAGGAGCACACATGAAGATAACAATGCTATTCTTGTCCAAAGTTCCATGGTGCAGAAGATTGTCACTCTCGACAAAGGTATAGAAGTCAATGAGGAGTTCCCTTCTTTTCCAAAGAGGATTCGAGGCAAGCAATCTAGGCAACACATGACACAAAGGAGGTCGATGATCAAGAAGTATGAGCACCAACCTGCACAGTATAGAGTACCTCGTGGAATGAAGCAGATCTGGGTATGCAAGGGTGAAAAACGAGCTCCTCGTTGAGGATCACAATGAAAGAATACCCTAGGCCACACTCTAGACGAACCATTTCTATTTGGGTTCCAAAGCAGTCAATGAAGGCTTTCCCAAATGCTAGACAGATATGGATGCCCAAGACCTACTTACGAGCTCAAATAGCTTCACCTCCATTCAGAGGATCGAATCAACACTCACTAGCACTCTCGACACAAATCCTAGGGCAAACACCTATGCCCCCACCATTACATCTCCGGTCACACCTAGGAAGGTGGGGAGATGGGTACCCAAAAGGTCCCAAATTCAACACAATCACAAACCTTCACACATCATCACCAATAAATGCTACGATTCCACCATCAAAGTTTGGAGACTTAAACCTCGTACCAAACCCCCTGACCCACTCTTGTAAATCCATCCACTCTGATGTAGGTGCATTCCGAGTACATTGCACTTCCAAAGTATGCATTTAGGATGAACACTAACCCACTAACCAACATTCTCACACATCACCAAACACTCCACCCATTAACCCCTAACCACTTGAAATGTCATGTTAGTATTGTGGAGGGAACATCGTAACATCCTGTTTCCTATGCAATGCTAATGTGCCTCTCTTCTTCTAGTAGATAAGCATCAAGAGCTACACGTAATCTCATGGCAGAAGCAGCAGGTCCAAGCTCACAAGCAGGAGTAAGTACTGCAGGGATTGATGTGGACAGTCTACCTATTGATGTGCCACCAACTGAAGGACCTGTAGAGCTGCAACAGCTCCAGCAAATACCTGTGCCAGATCCTCTCACATGAATCATAGAGAGAGTCCATGCCAATTCTCATTGGTTCAGTTGCATGGCAGGATCCTTAGGAGAGGCCAAGTATATTTGGGAATCCAAGTGTGAGCATGATAACCAATGGGTCAGATTCCTGTTTCTTCCAAGGACTTTGAGACTCTCCAAAACACACAAGATCTGTAGACCATATGGGAGTGTGCAGGGCTGGCCGAATACTTTGCAGCACCTTTACCCAAACCGGATCTCCTACGATGTTACTACTTGGTCTCAACATTACAGGCACATGAAGAAAAAGATAAACCAGGATCATTTGTCATTCCTTCCTTATTGAGCAACAATGAGTTGAGAAGGTTCGAACTCACTTTGGAATTGGTGAGCTCTACATTCAACATGCACGGCACGCATGTGCCCTCTGAGAAGGATCCTCTTATTCCCCCTAACATGAAGAATCGGAAGCTACAAAAGTTGAAAGAGATGGCGGCACTCACACCGAATGTGTCAATTCCTCTTTGCATGTGCATGCAACATTTTGCGTTTCCCGGTCAAGATCGGTTCACTCAACCCCACAAGCGGATTCGGTTCGTTCTTTACTTGGCAGAGACAGCTGCATTACCAATTAAGCTTCCTGTATGGATTATAGAGCAGTTGTATGAAGCAAATAAAAGGGCACATAGGAAGCTAGTGGTGAATGGGTGTTGTGCAATCACGCGCATCATCTACAAGTGCTTAGCATATGATGTACCTATTGAACGTGCCTTAACTTGGTCTCTTATTGATGGCAGAAACATATGGGGTAGTAGAAGCAGTTCGAATAGCGATTAAGAGGCCACCGGTTCAATATGATCCGTGAAGATTCCAGACACAACCACGGTCGGGTAAGAACATCAAGATTCCCATGACCACAACGGAAGGACCTATTATTACATCCGAAACCATTGAGACAACCTCCCAAATAGCAGGAACCACTAGCCAAGAAATCCCCATCACCCAAGATGAGTCAACTGAACCACTACCACCGACCCCTCCCCCATCACCTCCTCGAACGGAAGCTGTAAATATCACCTCGACTACCCAACCCACAGAGCAAGCCTTCATCTTCCGTAGTCCAACCTCTAGTTCTACTTTGTTCTCCTCCTTTGAAAACCCCATATATAACACCGCCACCATCATCACTGAGTCCTTCATAGAGCCTGCCCTAGGACAACCATCCACCATGCCCTCAGCCATAGGCCATCCTGACTCTAGATCCACTTTCTTCGGATTCCCAGCCACCACATCCTCTTTTATGGCTTTCGTGTCTCTAAGTCCTCGTTTTCCACCCCCCATACCACCATTCCTTCAACCTGCCCATGACTACTTTTGTAGAATGTATCAAGCCACCGCCCCATCCTCCTCATCAATCCCATCCCCACCATCGACACAACACTTATTTACTACTCTCACACACACACCACCTACCATTCCAATATACATGGTAGACACCACACTTGCATCCACTCTTGAAAGTATGGACATTTCGCCACCCACAGCCCCTGCCCCTCCCCCCACACTTCCACCTTCTCTCATTCCCCCTCCACCAATTTTCACCCCCACACACATCTCCAATAGACACATCATTCACTCTTCCCATCCCCCAATCCCCTCCCTGTGCATCTTTCATTGTACAAACCACACCCTCATCCATAGGCAATGCATTGGACACCATGCTTGCATGTATATCACAGTTAAGGAAAAAGTACAATCAGCTCCAGCAACATAACGCATGACTGCAAGAGCACTCAGAGGTGCTACAACATCGTCTTGCTGCACCAGAAGAGGAGAACGCTCCCCTCCATACACAATTCCAAACTTTACAAGAGGCTCATAGCATATTGGTAGTACACTTACAGAACACAGACCAGGAAGCAATACAAGTGGTAGAAGGTCATCTACAGACACAACTAGAACGCAATTCCAAGCTTTAGCGAAATATGGCCCTACTCAAGCGACACCTTACAGCCGTTCATGAAGAGAATCAACGTCTGCAACTACAGAATCAGGAAAACCTAGAAGCAGCTATCGAAAGTACACCTGGGGCACCCATCAGTCCCTCAAAGTTTCAAGCTGTGACCCCCGACAATATCAAGATCATCTTGGAAGACTATGCTACTCTACTCGAAGCACATGACCAGTTATCAGAGGAACTAGGTCAACTGAAGCAGAAACAACAAAAAGACACAATGACTGCCACTCAAACCACCTCCTCCACAGCTTCAGTTCTCACAGACTCAGAGGCCCTAAAAGATCTACAACAACAAGTCACAGAATTGCAAGCATGCCTACTACAATATGAAAGACCACCTTCCCCCACCAAAGGCTCCCACCGACGAAGAAACAACACAAATTCCTGTGGAACAAACATTTGAAGAAGAATATGACCCTCAACCCTTCCCAAGAGGTCAACAAACGGAAGAAGGTCAGGATACATTCGAGGCACCACGACCCCCATGGCTATGACAAGTGGAGGAAATCGGGAGTTCACATGAAGAGCAAACAATAGTGCAAAATCAGGCCATGAGAGTCATCGAAGACATTGTATTACAATCCAACTACTTCACGAACCTGTCATCTAGACGCCTTATCCTCTCATCAGAACTCCAATACAGGCCATACTATATCATTTTGGCAGATTATAATGCAGAAATACAGAGAGTCACAGGAAAGATACCTTCCTTTGGAACCCAATTTCAACCCGAAGACCTTCCTCTAGAGGTGCAAAAAGGCAAAATCCGTCAACCGACATGGCGGTAGAAACTTCTTGAAACATATCCTGAAATGTTGCACACCTGGAACAATGCGCCATTACGTCTACTTTACAATTCATGCTATGGCCCTGTTCCAGGACGCCGCTCATGGAAAGCATTCAACATAAAGGTACAGAATAATGCTCAATGTAAAGAGTGGCTCAATTATCCATACATAGCGCCACCACAGGGACCACCATTGATAGCATACATGATGGACACAATTCGACATTGGATGCCCCGACTAAAGCCCATGCCAGATGTGGCGGCCCAAATGATGCTCAAAAGTTTGGATATGATGCAGGTAGTACTCAAAACCTTTAGAAATGCAGCAGCACCACAGGTACGTCTACCGGGGTTTACCGATGGAAATTACGATTTGCTGTATGACTTGAGCACCACCCCTAGCATTCGGGTAGTGTATGCTTGGCATGCACGCATTAAGTATCTCCTCACATGCTATAAACAAACATTTGAAGAAATGTTCCAATCACGATTTTGGGAGTACCACTCAGAAGTGTTTGCACCTAAGCCAACACATGTGCTCCATCTCTTTGCTTGTGAACAAGCCATGTACTCCGAGTACTACACCACACTGCAACCAGAGGTCCCCGGTGCAATAAATTGGGATGCATTGGCAGCTGACCTAGCAAGCTTGAGGATAGGAGAACACAAACTTGCCACCAACGTCATCCAATACTATATCGACCACCCTATGGAACAAAGGTCTGTCAGGGGCGACAGATGCTAGGAAGGGGGGAGTTTTGGCATACAAGTCATAAGCAGAGCATACAGGTGCAAAGGAGTAGTCATGCACAATATGGCAACAGAGCCTAATCATTTTTTTCCATGAACTATTCACAATTCAAGTGATTTTAATCACTACACAAACATTGTAAATTCCGTTTTTGGTAGAAGAGACACCATTTTGTTCAAGCCAAGGAGTCCTCGAGCTTGAGGAATATTAGAATTAGCTACATATCAATTTTCATAATTTTTAGACTCCGTTTGAGCCCTCAAATAGGCTCTAGAACCTAATTTTTAACTAGGCGGGACACTAGGTCTGGACAAGGCCAAAGCTAGTCAGAAACCTATAAAAAGAGCTAGAGAGCTCATTTTTGAGGTTAGATTGTTTGTGAATTGAGCTTATGTAAGAGGCTTTTTGACTAATGCAAAGATCTCCATTGTTCCTCTCCTTGATCTTGCCTTGTGTGCGCGTGTGTGTATGTGTGTGCATGTTAGTGTGCTTCTCACTCACACACTGGTGCCATCACTTGCTCATAGTCTTCATACTAGTCCTCACGTCTCCACGGATTGACAATTATGAGGTGGATCTCCTCACGTTGGTACTCACCATTGTGCTAGAGTGACATGTACACAGAATGCTTGGTCACTAGTGATGTGTCATTGCCACAACTTATGGGTTTTTTACTCTCCCTTTGAGATCTTCTGAGTGCTTGATTGGATGAATCTGGCATGTCTTCCAATTGTTTGAATTTGTTGCCCTTAGACTTCCAAACTTTGAAGTCAATCTGATCCTCATCTTCTGAGTTTACATCTTCTGATATTTGTGGTTCCTCTTGATTCAGAGTTGGAAAATCACTTTCCAAGTCATACGGTAGCTTAATTTTCTTGCAATCATCTTTAAACCATGAATTATTTTCATCAAACACCACATGCCTACTTACTGTGAATCCTTTGTTAGTGGGATTGTACAACCTATATCCTTTTTGGTTTTGGTCATAGCCGATGAATATACACTTTTCAGCTTTTAGATCAAGCTTCCTCTAATTTATCAGGGTATATGTGCATAAGCAATGCACCCAAAGATTTTACAATGGTCTAAGGAAGGTCTCCTGCCATTCCATGCCTCATAAGGTGTCATTCCATCCAAGGACTTGGATGGAAGCCTATTAATTAAGTATGTGGCTGTGGAAACAACCTCTACCCATAGGTAATTTGGAAGTCTCATTTCATTCAACATTGATCTTGTAGCCTCTACTATTAGTCTATTCCTCCTCTCTGCCACTCCATTCTACTCGATCTTGTTGTGACCTCTCTATTTATACCTCTATCTTATAAGAATGAGTCAAATTCATGTGAGAAATACTCACCACCTCCATTAGATCTGAGCCTCTTCAAGCTTCTACTTGTTTGGTTCTCAACCAATGCCAAATACTTTTTGAGACTTCATCTTTATGATTCATGGAGTAAAGAATTGCCCATCTACTATAATCATCTACGAATGAAACATAGTACCTTGACCTTGAGATTGATGGCTCTGTAGTAGGGCCCCACACATCTGTGTGCACAAGCTCCACGTAGTCTTCATATATGTATCCTTTTCTATTGAATGGTTGCCTGTGTTGCTTGGACACATTAGGAATGCCAAGCACACTCTGATGCCTGCATATTTTCTTTAGTGTTCTTTCACCTATATGACCTAGCCTCTTATGCCATATCTCTAGTTCAGATAGGGTTTGATCTTTGTAATTGAAGAGTGCAATGTTTCTAGTATCTTCAACTTCAAACATAAAGAGTCTACTAGATTTCCCACCTTTTACAATCCTCTTGAAGCCTTGTTGAGGGTCTTCCACATATGCTCCATGCCTTGTGAATCTAACTTGTAAGCCCTTCTAAACAATCTGCCCAACACTGATTAGGTTTTTTGTTTGTCTTCTTGAAACACTCATGTGTGGTATGATTAGTCAAACCACATATATTGCAAGGTGAAGATTTGTATGGTCTCCCCCTGCCTTGCTTTCCTCCTTTGTCGATTCCTCTAGTACCTCTTCCTCTACCTATGAAATTCACTTGAGAGGTACTTGCCTCTTCTTCATTCTTTTTACCTTTGCCTTTATCTTTACTTTTATTTATATCTATGTAAAGGGTAGAATATTGATTACCTCTATAGTTTTCTCCATTCTTGTTGAGCTTTGTCTCATGTGTGAAGAGTTTCCCCATCAATGTGTTGAGGTTAGGTATTTGCATATCCATGTATAGATCCATTAGTGGGGTGAAGGACTCCCACTTATGATAAGATTTGATGCCATTTATGATCTATCTTACTATCTACTCCTTGACTATCTCTTCTCCAATGCTCCCAAGTTGGTCAGCTACATCCTTCATCTTGGTTACATAGCTACATTTTTCTTTGGTTGCTTCTTCAAGGTTATGAAATCCATCCAAACTTGGTTCTTCCTAGCTCTTGTATTTGATGAGAAGTAAGAAGAAAGCACTTACCAAGTCTCTTGGGAGGTCTTGTAGTTCCTAATGTGAGGTAATAAGAAATCAGATATTGAGTTAAGTATATAAGACCTGGCTAGGGCATCCTTTGCACACCATGTACTTAGCTTTTCTTGCTCTTCTCTAGTAGAATGATGTTTGCTTCTAAATATTGGAATTTCTCCATCTCTTGATATGTATCCATATAATCTTCTTCCTTGGAGGTAGGCGTGCATCCTTATGGACCATGCTAGATAGTTGCCTCTTTCCAATTTATCAATGAATGATGGAAATCCATCTCCCATCTTGCTTTGATGTTTCTCTGATACCACTATTGGAGGAGATGGTGGATAGAATCTAGAGATGAAGTTGTGCTGCAAAACCTTGCTTCACACCAGCCAAGAACACGTTTTGGAGAGTATAGTAGATCCCTTGAGCTTCCCAAGAATCACAAATAATCACCTATGTGCTTTGGAGCATGATCCTTTAATCAATGGATCAAAACAGGTGAGTAGAAAGCTCAACCATGAGCTAAGACTTGTATTTTCGTCTTTGCACATGCTCAGTAAAATAACAGTGCTCTCAACCTACTATCAATTGGCTAAATTCCTTTTGGGATTATCTAATTAACTTAGATAGCTACCAATAATGAGTTAGTTCATAAAAAAAGATCAATTCTACACTGTGAATGATGCTTAGCAAGTTGGAAGACTAGCCCGACACTTTTTGGGGTGCTATAGTATGCAGACCAGTGAGCAGAGATGTGAAGATATCTCGAGATTGAAAAAGAAGATGGCAATGAAACTTCGTAGCTATGAAATAGACAATAGGCTGAATTGTTGGCGATTAACTTTCGCTCAGATATCGCCGATGATGGTCGTCGCGGCAAGGCTTGAACCTTGTCAGGCCTGCGGAAATTGCCACACCGCCAAATAGAGAACTAAGCTAAAGTGATTCAGAACACCTCTGTAATCAACCGTAGCTTAGCAGGATTACTGTCGCTTAACTGTGTTAAACTATGACTTAGATTCCACCGAAATTTCACCAGACTGTCACTGGACTGTCACCGAAACTTCACCATAATCTCACCGAAATGAACTTTGATCCTGTTTATAATAACTTCGAGTGAGTACACAAGAAGTAAGGAAGTAGCGCGAAAGCTTCCTTAACTTACTGAACTCTTTCTGGAGTTTTAAGAAAAACTCCACCAGTTCATATGGCCTCTTTTCGGTCAGGTTTTGTACTGTGTATATATATCTTTTCCACCGGAAACTTTGATCAACTGAAAATAGAGATGTCTAGCTACAGAATGAGCTAGTTCTCACACAAAACTTCGGATTCTACTGCGAGATATACTTCGTTGTTCTACCGGAAAATTACTCATTTACCGTAAGAACTGTAACTGACCGAAAAGCGTTTACTGAGAAAAAACGTTAACTGTTGACTAACTTTAACTGTAACATAAACATACTCTGTATCTTCCATATACAAACAGTACGCTCAAAACGTCCACATGAACATGTGTTTTCTATTAGAGAAGATGTGTACAAGTAAGCTTGGCCTCTTCTTGTTCAAGCTACAGAAACTCTCCTATACTGAGTAGTTTCTTATTACCATCTCTCTTAGATGAATAGCCGATATCTCAGGCTTCTATTATTCATCTATACATACGCGATCTCTGGCGTCTTCTTCTACATACGCTATCTCTGGCGTCTCTCTCCTCTTCTAGAGTTTCCTTCTTCTAATGCTTGGTGTATATATACATTTTTCTTCGGCGCTCTTCCACGCTCCTAATTTTAATTCGCGTTAGGTGAGCAGTATACGCACACCCGTTGTTTATTGCTCTGATAGCTCTGTTACTCTGTTAATGCGCCCACCGCGTACTGACAATGCATACTGCGCGCCTGAAATTTTGATTTCCTGAAGATTCCGCCTTTTCCTTCTTTTTCCTTTTATGTCCGTTCGTCAAATTTGTGAGTGATTCCTCAACAGCTCCCCCTCAATCACTAATTTGACCTCTTCCGATCTTTCGTATATCTTTCTTTCTTTTATACCTGCCATTTCTTTGAATCTACTTGTCTTCGTTCCATCCAAGCTTTTTGTCAAGATATCTGCTATCTGATCTTTCGTAGGAGTGTAGACTATTTCTATCTCCTTCTCCATTACCTTTTCTCTCAGGAAATGATACTGAATCTCTATGTGTTTTGTTCTTGCGTGAAACACCGGATTCGCTGCAAGATACAGCGAGCTCATATTATCTCCATGTATGATCGGTATACTTTGATCTATACCCATGCTTTTAAGTAAAGTCTGCATCCATATTACTTCTTTCGCTGCTTCTACCAGTCCTTTGTATTGTGCTTCTGTTGACGATAAGGCTACTGTGTGTTGTTTCTTCGAACACCAGCTTACCAGCTTATCTCCTAGGTATATCATATACCCGTGTGTTGATCTTCGGTCATCTTGACTTCCTGCCCAATCTGAGTCACTATATGCTCTGAGCTTTATATCTGACGTAGAAGGATAATATAATCCTTCCTTTATAGTTCTTTTGATATATCTGAGAACTCTTTGTCCTGCAACCCAATGTTGATCTGTCGGACAATGCATAAACTGTGAAAGAATTCCCAGCGGATAACTGAGATCCGGTCTTGTTAGCGTAGCGTAAATTAAGCTTCCTACTAACGATTGATATTTCTTCATATCTTTAAACTTTGTTCCATCATATTTGCTAAGTTTATGATTTTACTTCAAGCGGTGTTGAAGCTTCTCTGCAATTCTCCATGTTGAACTTCTTCAGTAAGTTCAGGAGATACCTTTCTTGCGTAACATATACACCATGATCTGTATATGTGATTTCCATTCCTAGAAAGTATGATAACTTTCCCAGGTCACTGATCTTGAATTCCTTTTCTAACAGTTTCTTTACCTCTGTGATTCCTGCATCTGAGGTTCCTGTAATTATTATGTCATCTACATAGATACAAATGTAGATCATTCCTTCTTCTGTCCTTTTGATGAGTAGACTTGCATCTGCCTTCGAACTTTGGTATCCAAGTTCATTGAGATATTTCACAAGTCTGTAGTTCCAAGCTCTTGGAGCTTGCTTCAGTCCATAAAGTGCTTTCCTTAACCTGCAAACAAAATTTGGGTATCTGGAACTTGTAAATCCTTCCGGTTGTTCCATATAGACTTCATCTGATATATATCCATTCAGGAATGCATTCTTTATATCTAGCTGACTTAGCTTCCATCCTTTTGACGCTGCTATGGCAATCACTGTTCTTATGGTTGACATCTTTGCCACCGGACTGAATGTCTCGTCATAGTCTATGCCATGCGTCTGAGCATAGCCCTTGATAACCAGTCTCGCTTTATGTCTGGCTATCCTTCCATCTGCAAGTTTCTTTATTTTGAACACCCATTTATTTCCGATCACTTTCTTACCGTTCGGTTTAGGAACAAGCTCCCATGTCTTGTTCTCTTCCAGTGCGGTGAATTCTTCTTCCATTGCTTCTTGCCATTGCTTCTTGCCTTTGGCTTCGTCATAGCTCTGAGGCTCATCCTCATCTTTAACCATATATGCATAATCTTGTTGAGTTATATATGATGTATCATACGAGTATCTTTCCGGTTGTCTTCTTACTCTGTTTGACCTTCTTAGTTCATATTCTTCGTGTGTATCTGAGTACACGTCTTCATCTTCGTTCCTTATACCTGATCCGGTCCTAGACGTACTTGCCTCTTCATCTTTGTTTACCTGTACAATTGATTTTCCTTTCTCTCTTCTTTTTATCTCTTCTTCAAATTCTTCAGCTGTATGACTCTGATCGGCGTACCAGCTTTTCTGTTCATCAAATGTTACATCTCTGGAAACAGTAAAATGTTTGGTTAGAGGACTCCATAACCTGTAACCCATCTGCTTTTCATCATATCCGACGAACATATATTTCTCTGCTTTCGGTTCAAGCTTATGTCTGAGTTGAGACGGTACATAAGCATACGCTCCTGATCCAAACACTTTGCAGTGATCAAGTGTTGGCTTCTTTCTCCACCAAGCTTCATAAGGGGTCATTCCTTCTAAGGCTGTACATGGTAATCTGTTTACCAAGTATGTCGCTGTGTTTACAGCTTCAGCCCAAAGATAATCAGGACAATTCTTTTCTTTCAGCATAGCTCGTGCAAACTCTACTAGAGTTCGGTTTCTCCTTTCTGCTACACCGTTTTGTTGTGGTGTATACCTGCAGGTTATTTCTCTCTTAATACCTGCGTTCCAAAGATAGTCATTGAATTCTCGAGAGAAGTATTCTCCCCCTCCATCAGACCTTAGTCTTTTAAGTTTTCGTCCTGTGAGTCTTTCAGCATATGCATGAAAATGCCTGAAGGCTCCAAACACTTCGGACTTTTCCTTTAAAACATAAAGAGTTATCCATCTTGTTGCATCATCAATGAATAAGACATAGTACCTTGATCCGCTGATTGATCCTTCTTTTGTTGGTCCCCATACATCTGTATGTATGAGTTCTAGCACATCGTCATGTTTGAATCCTTTCTTCTGGAAAGGTAACCTGTGGGCTTTTCCCATCTGACAAGCTTCGCATTTGTGAATCATATGTTGGTTCTGTACGTTCGGTAATCCTAGTACAGACCCATTTGCTATCATAGTTTTGATTCCTTTTTCATTGAAATGTCCTAGTCTCTTGTGCCAGAGGTCAAGTTCTGTAATTATCTTTTCATCATGTGTGAGCAAGGCTTGGCCAATGTTCCCCTGTACTCTTAAAGTAAAGAGTCTTCCTTCCTTTTTACCAGAGACGATCTGATAATATCCGTTCTTGGGATCTTCTACAAATACTCCTTTATTTGTAAATCTGACCTGAAAACCTTTTTCGACTATCTGTCCTACACTGATCAGATTTTTCGGTATGGTTGGAACATACAGAACATTGGTTAGCAAATCTGCTCCACTCTTGCATTTCACTTTTCCGATTGATTGTACTTTGTGTCTTGTATTGTCACCTGTTTGAACAGTGTGACTAGAACTACCTTTTTCTAGTTCTGACATCAGTTCTATATTTCCTGACAAATGATTAGAGCATCCAGAATCAATGTAAAATACCTTTAGGTCTTCATTATCTGATGTGCTGATAGAGTTCATCATCAGCGATGTATGACTTTCATTCTGCGTGTCGTTTGCGTAGTTGTTGTAGGTGGTGTTGTAGGATTGATTTTGTCCCCAACTTCTCGTTCCACCTCTACCATAGCCTCCTCTTTGGTTTTGTCTTCCTCTTTGAGCATTACTCTGATTTCTTCCGCTACTGCCTCTGCTATTGTTGTTTTGGTTCAGATTTGATCTCTGTTGGTTGTGCCAACAGTCATGTGCCAGATGGTTACTTAGTCCACAAATCCAGCAAGCCCTTTTTGTGGTATTCTGGCTGCTTCTTCCTCTTGCTCTTCCTCTGCCAGTGCCTTTACCTCTTGCGTAATAGGCCTGAGAACTTGACTCTTCTTCGTCTTTTGACTTACCTTTGTCTTTCTTTTTGTTCTTCATGTACATTGCAGAACTTTGTCCTTTATCTGCATCTCCTTTCAGATCTTGCTCATATGTGAGCATCAAGCCAAGCAACTGATTTAAATCTGGCACAAAATGATTTAAAGAAAGTTCAGTTGATAGTACGAAAGGTTTCCACCTTTCATCTCCTCTCAAACCTGTTAACAGTTGCGCTATCAATCTGTGATCTTTGACATCTTCATTTATGGATCCAAGACTATCTGCTAGATCCTTCATTTTAGTGACGTAGTCACTAATGCTTTGACTCGGCTTCTTTTTGAGGGTTGTGAACTCGGACCATAAGCTAGCCTTTCTAGCTTTCGTAGTATTCTGGAAGTGGTCTTCCAATGCGCTCCATATGTCCTTTGCTTTCTCCAGACCTCTAATGTGCGGTAGTAGATGATCTGAGACAGTATTGTAGATGTAGGCTCTTGCCGTTGCATCTTTCTTCTGCCACAGCTTCAAAGCTTTTAACTCTTCCTTTTCTGGTTGGCTATCATCTTCGAAGGTCGGCTTCTTTTCTTCTCCGGTCACGTACATCATTAAGTCCTTACTCATAAGTAAGGCTTCCATGCGCATTACCCATGCGGGATAATTGTCTCTATCCAGCTTATCGATTTGGACATGATCTGCCATGACTTAAGATTCTTTTGGCTCTAACGTCGCTCGTGGAGCTAACCTGCTCTGATACCAATTGTTGGCGATTAACTTTCGCTCAGATATCGCCGATGATGGTCGTCGCGGCAAGGCTTGAACCTTGTCAGGCCTGCGGAAATTGCCACGCCGCCAAATAGAGAACTAAACT